>JACCIC010000001.1:7367500-8012500 GCA_018907035.1 Sycobia sp. Sy_11
ATACCATACGATAATACAGTCGAAGACTTATTCGACTAACCACATAACAGAAGCAATGATGAATCAGTAGCTCCTGTATGCCCTCGCAACGGCAAATATAAGCTTCAAAGCCAGACCGCGACGTTGAAATGCGCACGTGCACAATTCTCACTCTGTTCGGTCATAATGTAGTCTCGTTTGAACTTGGCGGGTCGCGCAATTAAGCTATCAACTATATCTCCCGCTCATTCTATCTCACTCTCTACCTCTCCCTCTCTCTCTCTCTCTCTCTCTCTCTGTATTCTGTCTCCCTTTCTCCAATGCGTTGCTCTTGCAAAGTATGCGCAAATGCACTGATGCACGCGGTGCGGGCCCTGCGCCTTTTCAGGCCGCGACAAAATAAGATACATGTGTCTGTACATATATATAGATGTATATGTATATGTATATGTATATATATATATAATAAAGTCGCTCGGGCTTCAATGGAGAACTGCGCTCGCGCCCCCATATATGCGCGCGATGAGTCGCAAGTTTCGTCGGTTTCTCGTTGCGCGATTTCGTAATAATTCCTCGTTGGCGTACGAGCGGCGGGGCGTGCGCGCGAGTTATTTTGCACATAATATGCCGATGATGATCGTGAAATATTCTAACGCCCCCTATCTTTTTCCCTCCCAGCTCGTCGTTCGACTAACTGTTCCATTGACATGGGAACGATTGAGTGAGAAATATGCTTATTGAAACGACGACGACGCTCCTTCGGCGCGCCGTTCTCTTATCTCGGCCTAGAGAGCGGATATTCCATCGGGCGTCGCTTTTGCCTTAACCCTCACCCCTCCGCCCCATCAGTTGGCCGATTGATCGACCGATTCACGCATATGTTTATGCAGCCAGGCCGAGAGACCCGATGCGTCGGGAAATATATATCGCCTAAAAGGTACACAGCCGCGCGCGCGCGCGCACACACACATACAGACACACAGCCACGTAGCGCCGTACTCGATTGAATTAGACAGCGATCGATGCCTATTTCAACTCTTTTCGACGGCAGCATCATTAATTTCATCGGCATCGGGCGCCGTTTGAGCCCCCCCCCCATCACCTCTTCCCACCACCCTTCGTGAATATATATATACTCGTCAATAGCCGAAAGCGTCGCTATTACTCGATCATTCAACACGCTACACGTTTCCCCAGGCGGCATCTTACAGTCGTGTGACAAGCGGGTGAATAAAATCTAATAAAATCCTTCGGATAACCGACTGTCGCACGAAATTTACGCGCTATTGAAATAACTGTTATATATATGTAGGTGCTTGTGTATAGTGGCACACGCACGTGCTCCGTGAAATAAATCACACGCTCACTCCTGCTTCTTGGCTGCTTCGTCTTCGTCCTCTTCGGACCTCTCGCGCGTCTTATTCTCGACAAGCGCGCGCGTGAATTATACTAACAAAGTAGACCTCCTTATCTTCCGCGCCTCTCGCGAATGCGTATATTATTATACGAGAAAATTAAGCGTGCGGCCGGAAGGCGCCTGTGTGATGTATGGTATATATTTCTATATTGTACGCAAAACGACGAAACTCATAGAAGATCTCCGGCGCGCGTTACCCACGAGGTTCGGTAATAATTAAGATAAAGAAATTATCATATACACGGTTGCGACTGTCTTCATCGAGCCCTTGGCGCGCCTGTATTGAGTGTTCGTGCAGAAGTGACACGAGCCGGAGACGCGGAAAATTAAGCCGAACCTCTGTACCAGAGATTCTATGCTTAGTGAACATAAATATAGTCTGGACGTTTGTCCTGTCTGTCTTGAATGTGTGGGCGAGGAATTATTGAAATTCAACAAAATAATAATTATGTTGACTTTTTCGAGAGATATTTGTGTTTAAACTCCTCTCTAAAGCTAAATCCACGAAAATCTCGAAGTAACTTGGATACTTGGATTTCACTTCGAAACGGTTATTTGCCACTCAGGCAGATTTTTCTTATTGTTTATTACAGAAAGTGAAAAAAGTTATTATAGCAGTGACTGTTGAATTAGCAGTAGAGAGATTGTTGATCAGGTCAGGAAATTTTTATGGTTGTTTTTGTCAAATTAATTGAATTCTGATCAAAAGCAACGTCTCCGTGACATCGTTCAAGAGTTAATAAATGAAATAAATAACAGTACTACATTTCTTGAGCGAATCAGAACGTGTGATCAATCATGGGTTTATAGATAGGATGTCGAAACTAAGGCTCAATCGGACACCTGGAAACATTTACCGTCACGAACGACGAAAAAAGCAGAACGTGTTCAATCAAATGTGAAGGTTTTGCTCAAAGTGTTTTTAATTTCAATGATGTACTAGATTATATGTTCCGACCTATAAGTTAGATGGATAATAACGAATATGCGTATACGAGTTTCACGTTGTTCGCGCGTAGCAATTCAACAAAAGAGACCACATTTTGTATGAAAATCAGTCATCATGATTGAATCACTATAATACACCTGATGACATGTCCTAATGCTTATTAGTGAATTTTTCGCAAATGACAATGGTATATTAATGCCACGACCACCCTATTAATCGGATTTGGCCCCTGTACCGTTTGGGTGTTCTTCCAAAGACGAATAAGCCCAGGAAAGAAATACACTTAAATAACACCTATTAGCTAAAACAGAAACTTTGAATCCACCGAGTCGCATTTCGAATTATGAATTTCAAAATTGCTTTGAAGATTAGAAAATGCACTGGCAGAACTAGCTTTAAACGCGACGAAATAAATCTTTACATATAAATAATATCTGATTATTATTTATATTGCTCGTTTGCATTACATATTAAGTGCATGATAAAGTAATCGCATACGTCATTGTGAGTATGAGAAAGAAGAATTTAACGAATTTATAGTTAAACCACTCAATCAAAATTATGTTACGTACTGACTTAGCCAGCAGTAATATCTAGAAGTTATTGATCGTGAGTAGAACGCCGAATAACTGTTCCAATGTAAAAAATCGAAATCACTGAGTTCATTAATGACAATTTCACTGATTTCGTTGTAGACAAAAATGATCGTTGTTTCTTGTTTTTTATTAACGAATTAGTAATACTGTACATTTAGTGTCTAATATAATCAGGTAAAAGAGGAGCAGTGAAGAATATGAGAAGAGGAAAAACAAGTAGAAAAAACACCGCGAGTTCCTTTTCTATAAGAATGCTTTTTGAATATAATTATAACTGATCCAAAATTTCTTTTCTTTCCATTTCAATAACGTCGTATAAGATCTCGATAAATAATATAATGACTGAAGTCTTTAGCAGTCTAGTTGTATATACGATGATTTTTCAAATGCTCCACCATATACTACACATATATATTGTACAATTATAATACCCAATTAAGAGTCTTCATTTTCGTTGTTTCGTCGTTCAAACTGTTTCATTTTAATTACGGCGATTCGCTTTCCGTTCCCGATGCTGGTAGAAGCTTAATCTTTAACTCTCGCACGTGTAACCCACTTCGCGTGCTTGCGAGCTTTTATCAAGACTAATGATGAGCTCAAGAGTGAGAAAGAGAGAGGGGACGAGGTAGAGAGCACAGAGCACACGAATACACGTTTCCTTTTAATGCAGAAGAATATTATGGCCTGCTCTCTGAGTCTGGGGGGAGGAGGGCACCAGCGCGGATGGATGCCCGGGTATCGTCGAAAAGAGAGCGCTCCGTCTGCTCTACTCTCTCAAATCGGGCTTAATGCGGAGCGACGTCAATTTCCACCTCGTCTCGCGACTTCATTTCTCATGCAAATTTACCCAAGACAGGAGAGTGCGTGTGCATACAGATATATACGTCGTATAATAGTCTCTTGTCTCTCGGACACGAGAGAGTGCGCGCTAGCATTCGTTGCAAAACGAGCAAGGACGCACATGTGCTACGAACCGTTCTTATAGTGCACTTTGTGAGTTCCAGCTTTTAAATCTCTTTCTCTCTTTATGTCTCTCTCTTTCTATCTACCTCTCTCTGTCTATCTCTCTCTCCTCTTAGTTGGTAACGGACAGATTCATGAGGTCCGTTTTTCTATGCAACCTCTCTGGCTTTTAACTTATTAATATTATTAATTTTAAAGAGAAAAATTCAATTTTTTAAATCTTGATTCATGGAAAAAAGAAAGTAAATTAAGATTATAAAACTACCTTACTGGAATATTTATAATTGAACAAAGATTAATATGATATATGTATATAAATTAATAACAATCATTAATATCAAAAGGAAAGTTTAATATTGTAACTAGTACTTTTAATTTTTAATATATCTTATATGAAATGAATATTTATTTTATTGTACACAATATATGAATTATGAACCGATAAAAATTTTTTAAGATTAATTATTCGATTAAATAACCAATGTTTAATGTACACATTTATACATTATTCTGCTTGGCATATATTAATTAACGTTGAATCAAAAAGATATAAAAATTAATATGCTATATTAGATGAATTCTAAGTGGTTTACTCTTGCCTTTATAGCAGCAACAGGCGTTCCCAAAGGGAGGAGAGATAAGAAAACCCTGAATTTCGGTGTGGAGATATAGTTTTACTACCACTCGGCAGAGGGTGTTTATGGAAAGTTCTCTACCCTACATACGATTCAAAAAAGATCAAAAAAGCTTCGCGTTAATGGAGGATTATTTATATTAATGGCAGTTGTATCTTAATAATATAAAAAGTAACGAGCAATAGAAAAAAAGTTATAAAGAAATATTCAAGCTATAATTTAGCATCATTAAGCTTAAAACATTATATTAAAATTAAAATGGAAATAAAGCTTTTAATAGAATAATATATTAGAGAATATGGATTTGACCAAACGTAACGTTTGATAGCCTCTTTCTTTTTACGAACCATTCTGTTTTTTTCTTTTTGGTGCATCTGTTTCCATAGTTTTCATCACGCATTTAATGTACAGAGCGCTTACGCTGCACAGAGTGCCAATAAAGCTTTCATAGTTCACCGCCTCGGTCCATTCCATATCAGGTAGGAATAACGAAAAGTACCAAATTTTCATTATACGATGCACTTAGCATTTTAAAGATACATTAAAACTAGCGCAAATTTATATGCTGCTTGATAAAATTCATATATAAAATAACTGTAATTCTAATTTTAATATTCTGAATGCTGAAAATTGTAAATTATCGACTGGTAATGAACGCTGGCTATAAAACACGAATTGAATATGTTAAACGAAATCTGATGTAGATTGCAATGCTTTATCTTGTGGTACAGCACTTGTAGCATTATATAGAAAATTTCTGCGTCTTATAGATGGAGAATCCAAAAAAGTTTAGTATACATTATCACCCTATTAATTTAAGGAGTTAACGAGTTTTCGCGTTCGACCGTTAAAATCAAAATGCAAAAAAAAGAAAAACGCAATTCAATTTTCAAAGGTGTTTAGTGGTGGATAGTTAATGTTAAAGCACTTGGCCAGCAGTAAGCGTACATTTGTATATATGGCGTACATATATATATTATCCCGCGCCTTTAATATCCGTCAAATTTCTATTAGCGCTTTTAAACGTCCGTAATTATCCGAGTCAGTCGTGTAGCGATATTAAAAAAAATTCTTTTTTGTTTTTCACGTTTCCCGTGCGGTGATTTATGCGTTTTAACTATCCATCGGTCGAGCATGAAAAAGTTCAACAATTGAAATAGTGGTTGCGAAAAGCCGCTCTCGATAGCTGTATAAAGCGGAAAGAGAGGGGGTCAGAGTATATAGGTATATAGACGGTGATGAATAATTTTATGCCCCTCCCCCTTCTTCTTCTCCTTTCCTTTCCAAACGCAATCTGCGCTTGTGTTCGTGCGATCTGTCGTCGCGAACTTTTTCTCTTACGTTCACGCCCAGACGTTACAACTATTTGTCTATGTCCCGATGCTCCTTTCAGATTTATGAACGCAATTTTTCACACGAACTTCCACTCTGTATAATTTTGTGTGGAAAAATGTTTTGGATCGAAAAAATGTATCTGATTCATTCGGTCATTATATTATATTTCATCCATTTTATTAAGAGGACTCTTTGTAAAATCAAAGATTATGAAAAAGGTCAAATATGTCATTTACATATAGATTGGCTGACAAATGGAACAAGGTTTAGTTGAATCATTCCAATTTCAATATTAGACTTTTTTTTAAATAATTATGTAAAATGCTTAAATATTTGGCATTTTTTGTTTGATTGCTTCTCAAATAACAAAGCCTTACAAATTTGAATACTTAATTGAAAATAAACGCTGCAGAATTCATTTATTTTTAGGGTGTCTTGGCCAAACTTATTCCAAGGTCAACTTTTGTTTTTTTTTTTTTTTAAGGAATCACTATTTTTGATATAAGATTCTAAAAGAACAAAAATTCTACATTCAGGCTTTCATGTATGAGTCAATGATATTATATTCATAATATGTGACAAAATCTATCAATTTTTAATTCTTCCAGAATTTGAAATAATTCCGGTTCAAATATAGATTGACCTTCGATTGACTACGATGCTGATGCGATATAAATAAACGTCTTATATCAAAACTTGTATAACCAGGAGTTACACATTTTTATTTAAGAAATTATTGTTTTATAGAGAGTGCACCGCTACATGCTTGTTACCTGATTGCTCTTTATACGTGGCAAAACCTCACGTGGGTTAGTTCATTGATGTGTTTAATATGCATTATTTGTAAAAAGGTTTAGCGTTCTTGTATTCGTTAAATAAAACTTTTGAACTAAATAAAAATTTACAATTTACATAAGAACCTTTATTAACTTATAATAAATTATATAAGCATCAATGAATTGTTATAAAATTTCATTGATGATTAATACATTTGAGCGGACTGGTAATACATTATTTCAAAACGGATATTGAAATTTCAAAGATTATGAATTTTAGATTATGAAATTTTGAAATAGAGAAATTTCAGTGACTTAGTGAAATATGTTTTAGTATCAGCAATAACAGTGTATATATAAATTCGCTGTACTTCAGCAGCAAGCGATATAACAGAAATGTTGAAACATGATAGAATTTTTCTAAGCTTTCGATCAAAACATCGTCGATGCCCTACGCATGTTCACGTAATAAAAATTCTTACTTGTTTCAATAGACATTATCATAAAAATGTTCGCATTAATTTAAAAAATGTTGATACGAAAGAGCAAGTTCAAACGTTTCAATTCATATCATATATTTTATACAATATTCTTTTGGCGTTTCATCATCTTTCAAACATTCTAAAATTTTTACTGGAGTTTTTATCAATGCTCTATATAAGAAGAGGTCACATAAAAGCGAGCATAAAAGAGACGCGCAAATCTTAAGCTGTATAATTTTACGAATCTTTCACGGTAAAAAGATTAATTCAGGGCAGGGTAATAAAATCCCCAATATTTTAAATTACAAGAATTATTTTATCGCTAAGCTCATAAATTTTTATACGGCGGAGAACTTCCTCGGAGTCGAGACATTTTTATGAGCAACCGAATACAAATAGATTAGACATTGATGCCGAATGATTTAAGGGGATGTTGTCGTTAAATCTGACCGTCACTATGTGGGATGTAACGACGATAAGATCAAGGCTATATTTTTGTGAGTGTAAAGGATATTTACATACTTCAACAAAAATGACATTATTATAGGGTAGTTACTGCGAATAAGAAACTGTTTCAAAGCAATTTTCGAGAATACTAGAAAAAAACTATACATTGCAAGCTGTGAATTTACAACTCGATACAATGGCTTCCGAGTTATGACGAGAAGAAACGTGCGCGTGCGCGCGCGCACACACATACACGCACAAACAAATTATATAGGAGTACAAATGTATGATAAATAGCCTTCAAAGAACACTATGTTTCTTATTCTGTATTTCATTTCAGCATGACTCGGAAGCCACTACGTCCACTCCGCGAGTTGTAATTCACAACTTTTGCAATCCCCAATATTTTTGCAATATTTTCTAATATGGATGCGATGCATGATTCGTTATTCGAACTATATAGTCACGCTATGTGATAATCATTTTAATATCCTTTGAAGCATTCTTGGTACGTATGAAAAATATAGTTCCTATCATCCGGCCCGTACAGTGACATTTGGGTTGAAGGGCGTAATTGAAAGGCGTAACGAAGTAAAATCAGGTAAAATCCCTCCGTTATAACGCGCATAATATGAAGGGCCACAACTTCTCACAATATCAAAAGTCGTATCACGCGGATAGTGAACAACGTTTGTTTATCGAGCCTTCTGTCACCGTGAGCAACCATATTTCACCTAATTCCATTTTGACAGTCGTAACCTTCCATAGATTTTTATTATAATAGTTAAATTTTAATTATTCGTTATTATGGCCGAAAGTATGATAATAGCCGTTTTTCACTATCAAAGTGTAAAAATTATTATATTGTGAACTATTAGTCAAATTTTTGGTCATTTTACGCGGGTCAGGACGATCAGATATTTTTCCAGCATCCCCTTATTTCTTTGTAATATTTTCGACTTGACTCTGAAAGTACGACGTATTAAGCCATATTTAAATGGGTATTCACCGATCTTTTGTCAATAGTTTCTACTCGCATATTCACTATCTTATTCTAACTTTAATTTTATTTCTGTACGCGCGTGTACATATATATATACTGAAGGTTTATAGGCAAGGGAGAGGGCAAGGACTTTCGCACGAGCGGATCGCCGCAAAATGGTCCACAATGACAAAGCTTGCACATCAGATCGAAGAGAGAGAAAGAAAGGAGACAAAAACAGAGAGAAACCGAAGTTAATTTCCAGCCGATTGCGCGTCCATTCCCTGATATAATGGTTCCTTTACCGCCTCCTTCTCTCTTCCATAACTTTCCTCCCTCATATCCCACTCCTTCCCGTCCCTCCCCCATATGCTTCCTTCCGGTACTTTGTACAATTCCGCTATGTAGACCCGCGTCTATTTCCCACCCACAGTGCACCACCACCCTCGTATTCTTCCGCGGATTAACCGCGACGTTGCTGCAACTGCGGATCGCGGACACCGAAGGGGCGTTCTCAGCCCCCCCCCTACTTTTTCTCCCGATTGTACAACAGCTTTCCTCTTTCTGTGCCTGTGTGTACACATGTATGTGTACATATTATACTGCCGTTGCGCTTTTTTTATATTATTCTCTTTCTTTTCCCTTCAGCGCGGCGCGTCCGCGGCCGTGTCGTAAACTTCGGATTATCGGAGTATATTTTTTAACGGCCGCGGACCGGAAGAAGGAATGTGTACCGCACGGAAATCTAACGCACACGAACGCAGATACGCTCTTACGCGTGCGCAGAAAAACATACACACAAATGCAGCGTGTGTATAATCTTCTTTTTTCCCTCCGCGCGCGAGCAAGGTCGATCCGCGCGAGAAGCGCGCGCCGCGTTATCTTCGCGCGCGCAGGTTTTTTTTTTTCACCCGCTGCCTGCTGCGTATATTTTAAACCGTCGACTTATTGTCTGCCGCGCGCGCTGTTGGATCTCTCTCGACTTTTTCTTCGCGCGGCTCTATTTCCGTATAACTGCCGGGAGGGTTGCTGCTGCAGTGGGATATGTAGGGATTAACCGTTTTCTTCTTTATTATATATATATATATATATACACGCGATGATGAAGATTTGTGTGTTTGAAATATTTGGATTTATAAACAAAGTTTGTCAATATTATTACATTTACTTGACAGGGGTTTGAAGAAGCGTAGTTTTTTGCAAGTTATACAATGAATTATCTTAGAATTGGAGATGTACGAAAATAAAAATAGTAAATTTTGTTCTTTTATTAAACATGCTTCAAAAAATTATTTCAAAATATACAGAATTTTTTATGGCACACCTTTATTACATTGTTAATACAATTGTAGTGATAGGATATGAAAAAAATTAAAAAAGCGAGCTTATAGAAGGAATAAGATTTCATACAATTTTTTTTACCTCAGTAATATATGTATTGGAAAAATATTCAAGAACTTCTGTATAAAATTTCGATCCAATTTTCTACTTGACATAAAACCTTACGCGGAAAATTGGTATACGTAAGAAATGCTTCCAGACAAAAAAAGCCGTATAGTAAATACATCCGAAATCTGTAGCTATATGTCTAGATCGGTGAAATATTTTGTAATACACTATAAGTAAAAGATGTCCTATCAATGCAGTATGAGGGCAAAAAAGATTTCTATTTACATTCGTAGTATTGCAGCTTTCGAATAATAAAAATCACAAATCATTTTTAATAAATGTTCATGTTACTTTTGTACTATTTTTTATTATATATGTACTTCAAATAGATTTATTAAGCTCAGACCTGATTGTATTAATAGCGAAGCGATTCTATGTGTACAAAATGAATGTATATTTATCGCTGGAAACAATGATTCAAATTGCCATATATCGCCGTATTCCCAATATATAATCCAGTCTAATGCCGATCGGGCTTGGCTATAATACTCTCGCTTCTCTGAATTTTCCGAGTAGTATATACCGCTAATTTTCCTCATAATTCATTTCATATATGTAAAGTTCGATGATAATATGCGTACAAGATATATACAGTATGCGCATAAATACGTGATTCGTACGAATTATTTTCCTCAGATCGACGCATATTCTCTAAAAATCTGTATCAATGAAAATCGCTCGTTCGGATATTCCATTATTCTCTTTGAATCTTTCTGATTAATAACAATATATATTATACAATAATATTAGCTTGTAGTATTTTGGATCTCCTATTTTGGAATCTCCTCGTTGTCTTTATTTTTTAAATTGTGAGATGATATTTTAATGCATATTTAGGCTTTTGATATCAAGCGAGAAACTTTTTTATGTATCAGCTTTAAATAATACATCGAAAGCAACGCACATTATAACTTGGTAAGCAAACTAATAAAGCGCATAGAGTAGGATTGATGACTTTTGAATCCTTAAAGGCTTAATCCAACGTTGATCCCTAAGCATTAACACTCGCAGACACACATGAATAAACGCGCGTAAATTGTGACAGGATGAGACACGAGCCGCACTTATTTCTCCACTTAATTATTGGACCAGAAACTGTCCCACTAAGCTCTTCGTTCTCCGTGCGTCCGACTGATAAACACGATCTTCTTACCCATTGTTACATAATGTGTATATATAAATATTTACAAATTATCGAATCCGGCAACGAATATCAGAGTGCTTTAAAGACACACACGCACACACACATTATATATAAACCTTTATGTCTAATGACTATCGTGTGACGGACAATAAAAGATATAGAGAAAGACACGCATCAAGAGATACAACAGGCGTATATTTATACGGGTGCGCGTGTGTGCGTGCGCGCGCGCGCGCGCATTCTAGCTTATTACTTGCACCCCCGGCACCCGACCGACCGACCGTCGCGGCGACGAAGCGAAGTATAACAGGCTCGACATTTAATTATAGCATTATACGGATAGCTCGTATATGCCTGCTGGTTGCTTTTTGCTCTCTCGCTCCGCGCGCGCGAGCGCGCCCCTGTCAGGCGCGGTTAGCTCGCGCTGGCGTTGAAAAATTTATAACGTCCCGGCGGATAGTATAGCGAGGCATACTATACCTATATAATATAGGAGCGCGCGAGACAGCAGCGAGAGCGGAGCCCGATCAAAGCTTTAAAACGCGAGTCGCTCTCGGCCGCGTATATACGCGTGTCCGCTTTTAACTTATATTATGTATATAGGAGCGCGTGCGCGTAGACACGCCGCGCGGTGTTCCGGGTCTGTAGTTAAGGAGCAGCGCCCCCATAGCGACGTGTCCGTATGCCTGTGCGCGCGATCGAAAATGTCCATAGGTGGAAAAAGGGAGTAGCAGCAGAGGATGCGTGCGCGCGCGCGCGCGTGTGTGTGTGTCGGCTGTTTGATTATCCGGCGCGAATCGTTTGTTTGAACAGTTCGGCGTTCAATCACGACGCGGGGAACGACGACGCGACGTCCGCCGGAGGAGGGGTTGGAGCTTTTGATTCTTTTTTACACGCGTGTCCCGTTCACCGATCCATTATATACTCCATTGGTTGCGAGCGCGCACAGGGCTGTCCATCTCAACCGTGTTGTTTGCACACTGTCGTCGGATATACATACATACATACATACATACATATTTATATATATATATATATATATATATATATATATATATATATATATATATAGGCAAGCGCTCGGTATTCTACCTCGTTCGTAACGTACCTGGTACACTGGAGAAGATGCAGTGTGTCTGGAGAACTTCTCTCTCTCTCTCTCTCTCTCTCTCTCTCTCTCTCTCACTTATATATATATATATACACACACTATATTTACGTGTCCATATAACTCTCGACTTCTTGTGCGTGTGTAAAATAAAGAACCGGGAAAGCCGAAACGCATTACTGTCTCTGCGGTATCTTAGCCCTGCACACTGCAGACCGATGACGGCGGAGCTCGGGGTGGAGAGAGGAGACACGCTATCGCCGAGGCCTTCGTGGGCGCGGAACGGCGAAGTCCCTGTCTCTCTCTCTCTCTCTCTCTCTCTCTCTCTCTCTCTCTCTCTCTCTCTCTCTCTCTCTCTTGCTCCCTCTCTTACACGGCATTTTTATATTTGCAAATCCGCGCTAGATGTATAGAAGTAGCACGGCAGACAGCCCCCGCGGGGCACACACGCCCCGAAGCGGGACGTATTTTATACAAAAGAGCACCCTCTTCCCTAACTTTTATCTCTCCGTACAAACACGCACACACACGCACACAAGCAAACAACCAGAGACAGAGAGAGAGAGAGAGAGAGAGAGAGAGAGAGAGAGAGAGAGAGCACAACGATATGAGAGATGTTGCCAGGACTGCGGAAGCAGAGAAACGCTCGGGTAATTTTCGGGCATGTATGTACAAACGAAAACTTTTTTAAGGAGGGGTAAAATTGCGGTAAAGGGAGACAGGGGAACGGTAGAGATAGGGAAGAGGTAGGGAAGAAAAGTACCGAAAGAGCCGCATATATGTAAAATAAATGCGAATTGCGAAACTAATTGGTTCATTGCGATTAACTTTGCATGCAAACTGTTCCCAATATAATAAACCGTAATCAGACTTTACATAAAGAACGGAATTTCAAGCCAAAAAGTTTAACTCCATTTATGTCCACAAGTAGAAACTTTTGTAGTAAGGTTCAACGTACGGTTCCTTGCATACAAGTATGAAGAAATAAAGTACATACAACTGAGAGATTAAGAATTAATACGTTGGAAAGTAAATTGCTCCGTTATTTAAATCATCAGTAGTTGCAATTTTTATTCTTCTCAAGATGTGGGAATTTTTTTTACTTAAAACTTTTTGTACATAAAATGTCACTTTTTCAATATGAAAAGTTTATTAAAGAAAAGAAGGTAATTTAACAATAGAAAAAAAGAGTATGTTGAGAATAAAGCGCCCGAAGAAATTGACAATAATAATTATCGTAATCTTGCTCCTATAATGGAAAAGAATTGTTTAGAAAATCGCGTTATTCAGACAGATAGAATATCATATTTTCATTTTTCTTATACAATAAGAATAGCTGAACATAACCATAAGTTTCTCAAAAATATTTTTTTACAATACAACACATTTGTTTGTATCTTAGAATTACCTAAAATCGCCTGGTATAACATACAAGGATCCTAGGGCAGAATACATCGTAGCATAGATTAGACAGGATACCTCGTAGGAAAGATTTTAATTTTAAACATGGTAAATAAATAAAGTAAAGGGAGGAACCTACATCTATACCAAAAGAAAGTTCCATTACTATGTTATTAGACTGAGTAAATCACAGCAGGAAACATGTAAGAACTAAATAATTGATGTATGATTTAGGAAAACAAGATAAAATTGAACGCACGTGTGTACATAGAAATAAATTTACAAAACTCTTTTTGTCTTAATCGAAATTCAGGCTAGACTAAAAAATTAACATTTCTTAAATTCAAGTTCACTCGCGCGAGCTTGTATAAATGAGTTTTCGTCGGATAAATTTTAATGTTGGAGTATGACGTTCAATTCATCGCCACCTACTGGTAGTGCGCGAACTATCCTATAAAACTATGAATTCTTAATAAGAATATTTTCCCGACGTTACTGAAGTTCCGACTGTCTTTTTTTTTTTTTTTTCATTTTATTCGCAACGGCTGAATTTGAAGGCGGTACGTAAAAACACCCTTGTGCCGCGCACGGAAAGAAGTGATTAAATTCCCGGAAACCTGCCATTACCTTTCACGGCGACTAATTTATAACGAAGCACCGGAGGGCATTATAATAAGACCATACGATCGAGCGTGAAATACTGGAGAGAGAGAGAGAGCGCTCCTCCCATCTCTCTATCACGGCGATTACACGCTACATTAATTTCCGATATAAACATATTCACCGGTTGGTTGGTCCGTCGCACTCTGGCGACTCTGCTTGCACTATATATATATATATATATATATATATATATATATATATATATATATATATAGACAGGCGGTGGAAAACGCCCTACGGGAGGAAGAAGGTCGAGAAGAGAGGAGAGGTAAAGGAAAAGGAAAAGATGCCAGAGGCTTAAAGAACGAGCTTCCGCATATATGCAGCGTACGCAAAATCACAAGGAAAATTCTCGGTCTCTCTCTCCCTCTCATCCTCTCTCTCTCTCTCTCTCTCTCTCTTTCGTACGGGTATAGAGCGTGACGAATGACGATATCCCTTCTCCCTTTCACACTATATACCTCCATGCCTTTTTCATAAAAGGAAGAGAGAAAAATTCGCACGCCCGCGCGCGCGCTCGCACCACTACATCGTCAGAGGCTCGAGCTCGTGCCGCCCCTCTTCTCATCGTATTCTTCAGAGTTCTGAAACGCGAGCTCTTGATCCCCTTATGGACTCATAGCAACACAATGCAAAGAAGTGAATGTGGACCGGCACGTGCGTGGAAGAATAGCATATATATAGTAAAAATTCGATTATAATGTACCGAAGCTGCTTGCTCGTCGAGCTTTCCTTTGCTTTTGATGATGATGCAGCGTGGAGGGGGGGGGGCTTGATTGCCGTATGCATATTCCATCGTATACAACCGGCTCCATATATCTATCTCTACCAAACCTCTCCTTACGCGTGCGACAAAGCTCTGTATGTGCACTCCTTCTGATAATACACGTGCCCAAGCAGGACAATGCTCGGAACTTGGCCGTCCCCATAGGCGCACATTGTAGTCAACGCATCTATATATACGTTATGTAGTGCTCCATGCGACGAGTGCGCGGAGGCGCAACACAGATAAAGCAACATTATATTGCAGAGAGAGAGAGAGAGAGAGAGAGAGAGAGAGAGAGAGAGAGAGAGAGAGAGAGAAAGCGAGAGCGAGAGAGATATCATGTTATACAGCAATACAACTATAATAAAACATAATATAACAATAATAAATAAAATATAATCGCCCTTTAAATGCTGAGTTATTTGGTACTCTATATGAACTGCAAAAAAAAGATGTATTAATGAACTATGCAATCTCGCATTAATAGTAAAAAATATGAACATGATACTATACATAATAATCAATCAATCGTTTAATTAATTAAAATACTATGCTCTCAGCACTAATATAATTCCAATCATTCTTTAAATCCCTTATCATCTTGTTCAGAGAGAGAGAGAGAGAGAGAGAGAGAGAGAGAGAGAGAGAGAGAGTGAGAGAGTGGGGTAGAGGGAGAGGGGGGCAGAGTATCCGTATTTATACTCCAGTAGTAATACGCCGTGCCAATGCGGCAACGTACGCGCGCCGGCCAGACACACGGGAATCCGTGCGAGAGGAGTGGCGGGGGGAGGAGAGGTTGAAAAAGGTCGTCCGCGCCAAGCGCTAGAGGGAGGGGAGGTCTATTTCGGTATTATGTCGTGCGGTAGGTTGTCGCGCTGCACTCGGACTCGTAAATCAAACAGTCATGGACGGTTTATTTTTCTCCGCGGTACTTTCTCTCTCCGGCCCGCACTCCCCCCTTTCTCTCGCAGTTGACGAGTAGCGCGCGACGACCAATGACACTGTATTATATATAGAGGAACTTGCACGGCTCCCGTGTACAGTGCAAGCGCGCACGCGCGCACACGCACACATGTTGCTATTCTCAACGCGCCACTGCGGTTGCCACGCGCGCGGCAACTCTCCCCCGCGTCACGAGGAGCAGGAAGCGAGATCGCGCTGAATAAGGTAGCGTGCGAGGGTGGCGGAGGTGGAGGGGGGGTCGTAAATTAATCGGAAGTCAGGTCTGAGACAGAGAGAAGAAACGCGCAAGAGGAAGATCCCTGATTCTTCGCCGATGTTGGTATATTGGATACGCGGTCAGGATTTCAGCCTTCGCTTTGATTGCTAAAAGGGATACCCATACACGTACACACACACGCATATGAATCACGACTGCCCTGATCTCTTGTTGATCTTACTCGGCGAGAAGGATCGATGGGATAGGGAATTTTCCTGGGCCATCACGTGCGTCGAATCTGAAAAGTGCAACGCGTCGCGAGTGATTGAAGAACAATGCGAACATCGCAGAAAACAGCGTACCGAAAGAGGCAGACGAAATTTTTTATCTAAAATCTCGTTCTAATCTCGCATTCACATCTCTCGTATCGAAGCCGGATTCTACTGATTTTCGGATAGTAGACTGTGCGATAATGGTAACGCGATGGCCACGCGCGCGTCTATATCCAATGACAATGCGTCCCACTATAACACGCGGAGAAATCCGATACTTCCTAGAAACTTTGTATATAAGTCTATCGTAGACTAGATCTGGACAGATCGAGATCAAAGAGGGCCAGTGGGGCACACCCATGTAGCTGTACTATTCTGTACGCAAACTATATATGTACATAGTAGACTAACTTCGTTCGTTTCCCAAAATTCACACGCCCCCACCTTCCCCCTTGGCCATTGTGCGCGCCTTTAAAATATGGACCTGTGATGCTCGTCGATAAATCGAACCAGATGCGCGTGCACCGTCTATTTAACTGCAACATATCAAATGTATGTATCTTCCTTTTTGCTCTTTTCTTCATCCCTATTATTATATACTTTGAAGAATTCAAGATTGACCCGTCAAATATATGTGTATATATACACGTATAGAACCTGCCGGGGAAAAATCATTTTCAGAACCATTTAGAATGTATTGCAAACGCGCCCCATTCTCCTATACAGTTTGTACATAATATTATATTTATCCGGGTCAGCCCTGTTGAGTATCGGGTGGAATTCTGGCAGTTGGCCTCAACTGCAGGTCTTCAGGCCCGCTGCCAATCGGCTCGCCGATCACACGAGATGCTATAGGCAACAATATCCAAAGTGTAATGACTCGACGTTATACTAATGTACATAATGTACACTTTTACATGTTGCGAGCGCGAGACGAGGCTCGCTTTTCGTCGAGGCTTGTCGCAATCAAAATTTCACGCTCGCTTGCAAATTGACCGGGAGTTTTGCTTGGAAATTTCGGGGAGCATTAAACCTTTCCGTCTTAAACACACACACACACATATTAAAGGTGGCACGAGGCACACCGGCACAATTAGCCCGCGGTCCAAACTTCGAGGAGGATTATAATTCTGTCTGTGCGCGGATATTATTTTCGAAAAACCGACTCGAGTATCTTCAAGCACATACTGGTTTATATATACATCGTGGGCGTGTAATATCTCTCCTCTAATAAGCAAGAGCTCCCCGTGATGGGGGTCGGTTAGGGGAAGGGAGGAGGCTGCTGGCGACGTTTCAGCGGAGCGTCGTTTCGTCAGCTGCCGTTGAGAAGCCGCGAGGAGACATATAGGAATTGGATCTCTCCCGGTTGTTGTATGCATATATATAATGCCAAACGATGCCGCTTAATTAGTGAGGCAGTCTTGTAGTACACACGCGCACCCTCTGCCCCCGCCCCCGCCAGGCGGCGCACAGTTGGCAAACGAATTAATTGCTATCAAGGAGAATGGGAACAGATTAAATATATAACCGTTGCTTTCTCTCCCGTCTACAGCGGTTGGACAAATATTCGAATAATGCCTGAATATACTTTTATATATATGGTTGCTGGTTGAAATATCTTTTATCGAGTTCAATATAGCGACGAATTCAAAATCATCTTCGGGTGAATGTATTAATTTTGGGAAAATAGTCTGCTGGTGTATATGACAGATGAGAAGATTAATTTTGCAATGTATACACGTAGTGGTATATAGTTTCTTATACCTCTTAGCGGAAACATTCTTTGTCGTTGTCGATCCAAATAATTATCTTAATGAATTTGGGAAAAACCGTTGCAATGGCTGAGAGCATATCTTCTTTGGATAATCGTTCGAATATTTCAGATTTGGTACTTATCGATCGGATACAACAATGCAACTGTATTGCTTGTTCAACCGAGGAATTCATTATCCAAGCCTACTTGAGTCGTTTCACTACATTATATTTTGTATAAATTTGAAATAGGAAAAAGAAGAGAGTAAGTGCAATATGTATTACGAAATAAAGAATTAGCTGGTGAAGCAAAATGGAGATGAATATATGTTTAAAAAGTAATGTAATTCACGATACTCTTCTCGAAATGAACGTCGAATTTAATATTCACATGCGGTACATTTTGCCCACAAGACTAATTTAGAATTAATATTGAATTAGGCTGAATTTAACCCATTTAAACTAACATACTCGTTGAGATTCTTTTCTTGTTATGCTGATTGGTCTAATTGTCAAATAGCATAGCTTGCGTATATCGCTGATAGACGGCGATAGTTTGAGCGGCTTACACTCGCACACGCATAAAGCTAAACAGTGAGAGTTTTAAAAGCTTCTATTAGTATTTAAAATATAATTTCAATTACATTAATTTAAGCAGTTTATTGAGCAATTAAATATTATATCTTATGCGAATGGTTGATTATGCACCGAATTCGACAAGACTTTTACAAATTATTTCATTGCTTTCAAATGATATTAGAATATCCCTCCTATCTCTCCTTATAACGTCAGATCATGGGTTCAACGTGTATTCGCCAGCCTTTCGTCATATCGAAATGTAGAATAAAATCCAATCTAGTGCATCTATAGCTCCCCCAAATAAGTTACGTTACGCCGCGATGCCTGCCGGGATGTGAGGCGTCGAAGCCGAACTACGTACTATCTGATTCTCTGTGGCAATTATTTAGATTTAATTCGATCGGATGTGCTGGGTTTACGGTGGAGGGGGGGTGGCGAAACGAAACACGGGGTCGCATTTAAGGCGTCTGACATCGAAAGTAACTCACTACTAAGATAGAAAAAAGCTGCGAATCGAGAGAGAAAGAGAGAGAGACACAGAGAGACATGGGAGAGGGGTTAAGAAGGCGAAAAAGACATACGGGGGAGGCGGTGGCGGAGGACGGGGGACGAGTTTGGTGCCACGGTGAAGAAAAGAGACGAGGCCCGCGCAAACGCGAAAAGGGAACGCTAAGAATCCTAATGCGCGCTTTCTTCTCTCGTCCTTTACGTCGTTTCGCGTCTCTCTCTCTCTCTCTCTTTCTCTCTCTTTCTCTCTTCCCCTATGACTGCCTCTCTCTCTCTCTCGCTCTCTCTCTCTCTCTCTCTCTATTTTACTCTCTTGGTCTCTTTCTCTCTATTTCTCCCTTAACGCCTTCTCCAATCCTCGCACCTCCCCGGTCCCTCCGGAATCTCGCGTATGCCCGACAGCGTTGCTCGGATGCAATAGCAGTATTCGTTACTGCTGCTGCTGCTGCTGCTGCTGCTGCTACTTCTGATACCGACATCGTCTATTTTCTCTTTCATGTACGCAGACGGCGAGTTACGCGCTCGTGCACACGGAAACTTCAACGAGTCGGACGGATGATAGAAAAAGGGCGAGTCAACACTCGGCGCCTCCTCCTGACTTCTCTCTCTCTCTCTGTCTCTGTATCTGTCTCTTACTCTCACTCTCTTTCTCATTCTCTATCCCTTCCTTCATCTTACTGTTTCTTTTTTTCCAACGTCTATGTGTATAGAACGTACGTGACGTAGGCTTTTGTTGTACATTTCCGCCGTACGTGTTTTTAGTGTTGGACCTTTTTATTGTCGAATATTCCTAAGTTTGAATATAATCTAACTTGTACGCCTGCCCGGAATCCTTGTCACGCCCCTTGGATTTCGGCGTCTTGTTTACTTAATTTCTCTTTATAGAATCGGAAAACAACACGAAAACTCGCTGCGGCATGCGACGAAATAAGTTTGCCATAACTCGCATAATCGATTTTCCCATACCTCGCGCACATGCGTGTTCACTCGGTATTTTTCAATTCTTTGCTTGTTCACATTGGCGCCGATAAATACCACGGATTAAAACTCTGAAATAGTAGAATAAAGGAAAGTTAAGGCGAGAAATTCAATTCATGGTATTGTAGGAAGAAGCAGAAGACTTTTATAACCTTGTATATCGTGAATGAATTGAGATCTCGCGTTGATCGCTTTTCTGTTCGCAATTACGCGGAATATTTGATTAAAAAGTTCGAGCAACGGGAAGAACTTTCTTAGAGCGTATTAAAACAGGGCCGATTAATCAGCGTATAAACGACACAAGCTTGAACGTCTCCGGCAAATACGCCCCCCGATCTCCCCCATTATGGGCAAAGCCTCGAGGAGTAAATATACACGCTAGACTCCTCTTCTTTAATTTGCTAACAGTATTGCGTCTCTATCCCCGACTTTCTGCCACCCCGAGGGAGAGAGGGCCGAAAAGTTTTACGAGGCATAAAATTCCAGGACTAATTTTACAGGGCATCCGCCGCGAGTGTACATAGAAACGACAAAGAGCCGTGAGTACATACATGCTGTATGTATATAGGTAGAAAATTTACCACCGCGCGCAACTTTTCTCCCTCTGAGCCCGTAAGACAGTTCAAAGAGACTCTCTCTTCCTCTCCCATCCTCTCTCTCTCTCTCTCTCTCTCTCTCTCTCTCTCTCTCTCTCTCTCTCTCTCTCTCTCTGGCTCTCTCTGCCTCTCTTTCCGCGTCACTGTGCGTCCACGCAGTAAAGAAGACCGCGGGGCCAGCGGCAGTCAGGGAGACGTATACTGAAAATTTAATTCTCTCAAATTTACAGGGGGTTGTAGGGGAGGGAGAGGTGGCGCCGGCCCTTAAAGAGGCAACTTTTCCCCCTCTCGTCGCCGTCTCGCTTTTCGCGCCCACTTCGCGAAACAGCCAACGCACTCGAGCGCCCCCCAACCTCTTCTCCTTTGCCTTCTCCTTCTCCTCCTCGCGCCATCTCGCGTTCTCACAGCGGGCACGGCGACGCGAACGTCTCGCGAGAAGAGTCCACGCGCAGTTTTGCGGATTTTACGGCCGCGTGGGCAGGCGACCCCGATAAAAAGCCCCCGTGTACGGGCTGGATGTATGCGTACACGGGTGCAGTATGTGCGTCTGTGTATGCTTGGAGCGAAAGATCGAAAAAGGTGGGGTGAGCGGGCGAGACATAGAGTGAAAAAATTGAGAGAACTCTCGTAACGACCCTCGGCACCTCGTAACTCCCGGACGATACGCGAGGGACTACAGCGCGGCGAAGGGGGAGCGGGATCGGGGGGAGGTGTTTCGCGGAGATTTTTACTGCTGCGCAGCGCGAGATACCGCCGGGGCTTTCCACGCTGTCGCGCCTAGCGTTCAATTTATCACACGGCACCGCTGCTCGAGCTTCTTTACACACGGGGTGTTGCAGATGTACAAGTGTAAAACGGTAACTGACCGGTAATAAGTAGGCTCAACTGTTTATTATAAGATTGCTTTTATGAGCGTACTCGTAATTATATAACTAATATAAAAGACGACAATGCACTTTACGCCTTTTCGACTTTATAAAAAGGGAGGACTGAAAGAAAATGTACTCATAAACAAAAGTACTGGTATTTGCCGAAGTCCTACGAAAAGTAGCCGCCCAACTAACTGCTGAACGACTTCGAGCGTGAACCGAATCAGCTCTCGTTTACTTCCTGGTGAGCATTGGCACAGAGCGCGAAAATGCAAATTACTATTGTATGGACTTTCTGCTCGTAACCGATCCACAATTATATATACTTTTATCTGGCATAGATTTTATACAGCGTGTTCTGAAATTTACTGGACTCCTAAACGAAAGCGTGAAGGAATTCATATGGGAAGTTTACAACGTATATTAAAAAAGTTCGGAAGACCATACATTTTGAGTTGGATAAAGGTGAAAATTATATGTAAAACTGGACTAAAAGGAAGCCGCCATTATAAAATTATATGCACTACTAAGCAATATGGAGCGACAGTTGTTTAAGTATATAAATCATGATCTTCTGCCGCTCATCTTTTCTTGACTCGAACCAATTTTTCATTTTGAAGTCATCCTTCAAATGAATTTTCTTAAACAATCTCTATTTCTCTTAAAATTTCAATTCCAAAATTATTACGTGCAAATATTGAGTTAATTTTGAAACACCCTATATATGCACCATGCCTGGTCTTTTTATGGGAGAAAGATCCATTCGTACACACACATGCGCGCGCGCACATACGCACACATGTCGAGCTCTATGACGCAAACGGAAAAATGCTGGCTGTTCCAAGACTTTTTCACCGCATGAATGCGAGATGTAGAAAAGACGCAAGGCGTAGCTATCTTGTGGTATAAAATCGCGATATTGGCCCTGTGCCCAATGACCCTATATCGATAAATATCGTCAAAAGGGGGCGACTAACGTAAATTCGGACCCTCGCCACCTCATGCGTATATAGAAATTTTATACTCCCTGCATCTGTGGCGCTATGATGCAGTTTTATATACGAACCATGGCGTATGGCATTCTCGCCCCCCCCCCTCGCCTCTCTGGATTACGGGGGTTTATCGCCTTCATTATGATTAACGACAACGACGACGACCGGCGCTCGGAGCGCCGAGAATTTATTGATTTCAGTTGAAATTGAGATTTAGTTTTATCGATCGATATTAAACCGATGCGCTTTAGTTTTTCTTATGTATTCCAACAATTTCAGAGGGTGATCATCGTGAATTCTTAACGATCATATAAATCATTCTTTGCCTATGGAATTTAAGCTCTGCAATTTATACCGATTCTTTTCTGGACGAAACGAGCGGAACAAAGTGTGGGGAGGAAAAATTACTTTAAACTTTGTTATAACGATCAATGCTGGAGGATCGAATGAGAGGGAAGGGAAATAATATATTTTCCAATAACACAGCAGCGGAGAGCATCGACCTCTCAAGAGATTTGAACCGCGTAAAAAGCTACAGTCTCGCGATATATAAAAGATAGGACGAAAGTATTTGGCAGCCCTACCAAAGTTCGTATTAAACTTTGCTCACGCGGCTATCGGAATTTTTTCCTCAGAAAAAGTGTAACAAAAGCACTTTATTAAAGGAAAGCCCGTGAGAGGGGCGCTTTTTCTCTTCCCACTATCTCTCTAATTGCGAGTCTATCGTCTTTCTCTCTCCCTCCCTCCCTCCCTCTCTCTCTCACTCTCTCTCTCTCTTTCTCTATCTCTCACTCTTTCTTTTTCTTGCTTTCTCTACATCTGTGTCTGTATGTCTGTAACTTGTCTGGCAGTATGTCTACGATGAGTTAAAGAATGAGAGAGAAAATGAAAGAAAGGCGCTCAAGATGTATACGCTGAAATCGGATCCATTAGTCTAAATCGACGCTTCATCTAATGGCTGTTGATTTACACGGTGAGAAAAGCGAGAGAAGGACGTTGAGGAGGGGGCAGAGTAAAAAAGAGCATTTGGGCCAAAAAAGGAACGAGATAAAATCAATAGACCTGGGCGCAAAAATAGCCGCTCCTACTCCTACTGATGCTGGGGACAGGGGGGATTGAGATACGTACCAGCCGCGCTAACGCAGCACCTTTTTTTTTCTTTTTGATCAATCGCACTCGTGTCGTGAGCGATGGTTGATGGCGATGCGATGACGTTGCCGTAACGGAATTTCTCGATTTATAGTATACGTATAGTAAATTTCGAGGAGAAAACTCTATTTTATTAGGCAAACTTCTCGGCTTTGGCTATAAAGTGCAATCGTTATACTTGAGCGCAGTATATGTTTTCTCCCGACCGTGCGTGTGCAATTTTCATTTATCCGAAGCTGTTTTGTTTTTAATTAAATTAAAGTGTTATTTTGCATATAGGTCAAATAAATGAACCATAATAAGAAACTTGACGAAGATTATGCGTATGAAATTCCAGAATGTTTAAAATAGAGGTTAAATACTTGTCTTTGTATTTAAACAGAAAAGCAACAGCATAGAAAAGTCTTGCAATAAGTAACTGTGAATTGTTCAGCTTTAAAAACTTAAATTATTATTGATTGAAAAGTGACAGCACATCCTTTTTTAAAATTGCGAAGAAACATACTTTAGGAAAAGTTTCTTAAATTAAGAACAACATTTTTTGTAATTTAGTATATAGATTTGAACTATACTTCTTATATCTACTGGCATTGACCCAAAACTCATGGTATATTATTTGAATTCGTTGTATAGAAGGTTCTCTTGATAGTATAAGATCTAAAACTTAATACACGTTCAGTAGATTATTTTTGAAAATTTATAAAAATAAATCATCATATTTTAGGTCAGACAGTATAGTCTATCTTTCCCAATTATTTCAAAATAGCTAATAAACTTCTACGTTATACACAATCATTATTGGTTTTGATGCTGTGTTATTTTAAAACTGAATAATGAAAACCATTTTTCTATCGTAAGAGACCTGGTATTTCGAATTTTCCTAGCATATTTTAAATTATTTTTGTTACTCATCGTTGATTTCGTCTAAGTCCAAAAAATAATTAATATCTCCGGATTATACAATCAACGGATAAATTATTATATCTCTATCGTTATTTATTAATTTGTCAAAACTCTATTCTAGTATTTTCATATGAACAGGAATCAATCAAATAAAAATTAGTTTTTAAAAATTTTTTATATTAAAATAAACATTTAAATTTAAGAATTTACTGCAACTTGTTCGCTAATACTTTATACCACCTTTCTTATTACTACCGTAGGTCATATTCGAAAGTTCCAGACTAATTTCAATTCTAATGAAACAAAATCTGCAGGTAATATAAAATGCCCCTTGTCAGATCTTGCGCAATCAAGTATAGTGCAAAGCTCCATTACCCTAGTAAAATAAAGCATGTTATATTTTTCTTCTCTCATTATGTCTCTCCCTTTCCATAGATAAATAATAAAATTTATACTGCTGAACAATTCCATTAATCCAAGAAAAATATCGGCGGTAGTCATTAATCATATTAAACGATAAAGTTGTCACCCGCTGCTCAGCAATCAAAATATTTATTCGAAACATTCGGCAGAGAAATAAAGAGCGAGCGAACGAGAGACAGGGGGGAAGAGAGAGAGAGAGAGAGAGCAGTGCCAAAGTGAACTAACCTTAACGCACGTCAAGAACATGGAAGAGGAAAAGAAATAAAATGAGAAGAAGACTTGAGAGAAGATGCAGGCATTATGGTTGATGGTATAACGCGCGCGAGCGAAAACAATGGCCTCTAGTGGCCACTCTGTCACGTCTCATTTTTCCCCTTTCTTCGTTCCACCCATCACCACCCTTCGAACCGATCAACAAGGGTAAGTTTTGATAAGTGCGGGGGCGCGCTTACAACGAAGACTTAACGATCGTGAGAAAGCATCATCGGGGGAGACCGAGTATATGGAGCAAGATAAAAAGATATCTACATATATAATATATTAGGGAAAAAGTGAGAAGCGCAGAAAAAGCGCCAGGTCACGGTGTAATTTCATAACTGTGCACCTGGTCTGTTAATGCTCTGCGCGTACGCGCTCTCCTGATGTGCCCATGTATATACATATATATATATATATATATATATATATATATATATATATATATATATATATTGCAGGGGAGAATGTTCGATCGTGCGCCCAGCGATGGCCGGACTCTATAATAACTTGTGATGTGGGCGCAAGGTGCCGCTTGTTGCCGAGCAGGCCTCTTCGCGGTTCGACTCGTTTTTTTCTCGCTTTGTGCCTCTCTTTCTCTCTCTCTCTCTCTCTCTCTCTCTCTCTCTCTCTCGTCTATTTCTTTCTTGTCCCTCTTGTATTGTCCGCGTTTCGAGGATCTCCGAGAGGATCTCTTAGAGCGTCCTCTTGCTGGTCAAGACACAATGGGATGCTTTTTCCTCACCTCTTCCTTTTTATTGCGGTTCTTTGTGAACCACCGTCCGGGAGTTTTCGCTCTTTGACCTAAAAAAAATCTCTCTCCGTTCTGCCCGATGAGTGAGAGAACAAGAGAGAGAGAGAGAGAGAGAGAGAGAGAGAGAGAGAGAGAGCGACGGGGGGATCGAAAGACAGAAAGGGAGAGAGAATGGCCGTAAAAGAAGAGACCGCTCCGCAGATTCCTGTGGCGCATAGACACAGCGACGTTTTAGCTTGTTTTTGGCCATGCTGCTTAAGATCTTTTATATTATACTCGTCAATGCTCTCGGGATGTTTTTCCTTTTGGAAATAAAACGGCCCTGGTGCGAAAGAGTTGATTCAATACCGACGCTGCACGCGGGAAGTGCAATTATACCGTGTGTGTAATTGAGGGTTCGGTTCGCCAGCGCGTTAGTGCGGACATTGTACGCCTATGATTGGATTATCCCGATGCGATCTTTGGCGCCTGATAATTATGACCAAGTAATAGTGCGCCTCCACAACTTCGCAAGGATATAATACGTAAACTCCGGCGAAAGTTTGTTTGTTTTCTCAATTATAAAGAATGTAATTATAGAGATCCGTTGGTGGAACGTGAGCTTAAGATTAAAAGCGAGTTTCTAATTAAGTTATACTTGAATCAGTGGTGAATTAGAATCACTTGGAAATACATGGGTTCGATATTGTAAAAGAGAGTTCCTATATAGTTCTATATAATACAATTATAATTAAACAGTAGTTGACTTATAACTTACAGATACAGATATCTAATAAGATTTTTATAATATACAGGTATCTTCGCCCTTCAAAAATTATAAGTATTGTGTTTTAAGATACTGAATTGTTGTATAGAAGTATTATCTTTGAACAAAATGACATCTTGCGACAATAACATCTTGCGACTAGCAGTGCCTAAAATTAATTCATCAGGACCACACAAACATAATATCTTATAATCATTGTATGTTCGGCATTTCTTATTAATCCCGATAACCCTTAGTACTCAAAATTATCGAAGAAATATTTTCAATTCATTGTTTAGTTATACGTGAAAGTTTTCTTTTATGAAAATCTACACTCGGTGAAACATAATTTTCGAAGTACTATTCAGATAGCTAAAAATGTTATTAAGTATAATTTAAGTAGACTTTGTAAACATATCTTATAATTGCATATGTTCGCCATTGCTTGTACTCCCGAGATATTTCATTAAAAATAGTTAATAGAGTATTAGAAATTGGAATTCGAAAAATAATACTTTACTCTGTGTAAGTTTAGATAAAGCTTATAATTTCTGGATTCAGAATCCTTTATACGATTTGCATAGCTTTTAACAAAATTGCTACAATTTTTTCATACCATCCAATTAAATAGCTCTAACATGATAAAAGCAAACTCCATTAAAATAATTCCTCACATCGCTTACGCTACAGAGCGACTGGAATTTTTCTTAACCACTTTACAGAAATTTATCCACTGGCCTTTCCAATGTTATTTGCACTGTTTTCGCGCATTTATGTCCATAATAAATCATGATTGAAATTACAAACTGTCCATACGTACTCTTACATTAGCTCGATCATCGTTCGTGCACACATTATGTGTCCGCTGATTCTTCATGGATAAGGAATAAATATCGTACACGCCGATTCGTGACATGTAGACCAGAAATTACATGTAGTAAAATAAAAAACCGAAAAATACATTCAGGGGGGCGCTTCGGTATTAGGCATAATTGTGGATCGCCCTTCTCTCTCAATAGTCCTGAATCATAATGCCAGTGTGTAGTGTATAAATATTTTAATACGTGCGCACACTCGCTGCAATGCGCGGTTGAATTTTAAATTCAGCCACCCCACCCCTGGTGAACCCCGTGACATTCGGAATTGCACGGCATTCAAATACATTGCGACAGCCGAAAGTCACACGTGATAATGTAACAGTGATTTATGCACCTCGCGAGAGAAAGAGAGACGGAGAGCCGCGTTCATTCATCGAATTAATGATGTAATTTGTGCAATATATAATTTCTGTTACTATAATGTATCGTGAAAGAGAGTAGAGAGAGAGAGAGAGAGAGAGATTATCTTTTTTCTCGCTATTTCTTTTTCTGCTTTTGGCTTGGTTATAAATTCGCTCTTGATAAATATTCCGTCGTTTTTCTCTGTCTTTTTTTGCTTAATGTTTTGAACGTTTATAATTTTAAATGAATTTTGAATGAAATCACGTTTAGGCAAGCGACATTGATTAAACAAATTCAATGAAATTTTTTGAACCCCAAGATAAGAGACTATAAATTTCCTAACCTATTTTAATACAGTTATTAAACAAAATTCGTGAAACATGTAATTGTGAATGACTATTCGGCTATAAGCTTCCAAAAGCTATTATTGATATAACATTAAAGAAAGATTTATACGCTGAAAAAGGAGCGTTAACTGAACGATCGTTAGATTTTACTTGGCTGACTTAAGTAATATATTTCATAAAAATACCCAATTAACTTTGCTTTTGTCTTCCGCTTTTCCGACATGTTCCTGGGCAGACAATAGATTCTACTTGGTATACATAAATCTTTCGTAGATTTAGTTTTAATTTTGTACACGTATATTTTATGGAAAACATTTAAATGACTCTAGCGCCTAACCTGCTTTTCCTATTATAGTTTTCAATAGAACTCATACTTCTCTATTCTTCCTTGACTTGGATTTTCCGAGTATAATACTCTACCTCGAAGAAAAATTTCTCGGAACTTCCAAACATATAAAACACAGCTCCTTCGATTACGATTTTCATCGCCACATGTTCGTCGTACAGAGATATGTGCCATCAGTAATAAGAATAATTACAGTTTCAAACTAGGTTTCAAATCTGTTAAAGCGTAGGCAGCCTATCAAACAAAAAGTAGGATTCTGTATAAATTCGGAGCGTCCGCTACAGTCTTCAGTTTCTCTTTTCCATAATTAAAATTCATAAGCTTAAAACCACTGTTCTGGAATCGCCACATGGATCCATATGATGTGCACAATTTGCATTTTTGACCCTCCTCCCTTTTCATCGTGCCGCATATATTACATATAGGATGCAACAGCTACATTCAGTCAGAGATGAAAATCATAAATTCAGCGGGAACAGTGTTATAAAGTTCAATGGTCCGTACCAAATTACGTGATGTGATTAGGAAATAGATGTTTGCTCTTGATAATTCAATTGAATATTTAATTGAAAAATATAGATGATAATTATCATTTTCGATAAAGATCTTATCGAAAAATCTGTTAATTATATTTATGAGTTGTATTAGCATTTCGTCAAGGACTCTGAAATTTGAATTCTTGGAGTGGAACAAAGTTGTTAGAAAATCAATTTCAACATAAGTTTATATTGATTACTGTGTAAATCCATTTTTTACTCCATAGTTAAGTTACATCAAACTAATATTTTAGTTAAATTACAACACAAAATGATTCAATTCCACTCCAACTAAGCAAACTTCAAAATATTTTGGTTAATTTGTGCCAATCTCCATCTCTTGTACTAGTTGCTATAAAATTATTTAATTATTTATAGTTAGACGAACTAACGCGCATAAAGTGATTTACCAACACGAATCAATCTTATATTAATCTTATATGAGTGTTGGAATTATCTGTCTTGTCTTGGCCTGATATTTTCCTGTCTTTAACAAGAAGTACTGAAAAAAGTATTAAAACAGTGACAAGCTCGGTTACAAGTCGAGGAAACTCTTTTACTGAATAATATAGATTTTTGAAGACTAGAGTTATATCAGAAAATTAGAAAAATTATCAAGCTGTAACTTTGTTCATTAATTCAAAGATAGTAAATCTCTTATCGATTCATCTTTTAATAAGCGTATGCGCTTTTTTATTATGATGCTTCTGCTTGAAAAATTTCGTTCGGACGGAACTAACGTATAGCAAGTACTGTTAATATACCTTCTGCTTTTCGCGTTCATTTAATATATACCTTACTTTCAACTTGCAATCAGTCTAATACATTTGTATTTACAGAAATTCCATGAACCTAAATTCATAGTTACTTCTACACCAATATCAATGGAACAATGTATTCTCATTTACATTTTAAACAGTGTATTTGTAAAACTTAAGTGTATGATTATCATTATTATGTTATATGCTAGAGCAAAATGTTATGGTTGCAATGAAGAGCGCAGATTAATAAGTTTTGAATGGGTTAGGAATTTTAAATAGTATATATCGCCAACACCAATATGCTCATATTGCTGTTCTTGGCATTGTTCTTCAAAATTTTGTTTTACAGTTATTTTTGGATATTTGTTTTGTTTTTCGTTACAACCGGACAATGCCAGAGTCTAGGGGCTTTAGCGGAGTTCTACCTGCACACATCTCACGAAGCTTTAAATATCAAGCATAAATTTATCTTTATAACACGATATTCGAGTTATATAGCCATGAAAAACAATCATCATTACAATAATAAAAAAAATATAAATAGCATAACACGTACATACCATATAACTTGTAATTACTTAAGTCGGTGCTTCCTCCTTATAGAATCACACGAGTATAGCATATAAAAGAGATAGTAAAAATCAAATATAAAATATACATAAAAGTTTTTTAATCAAAATGAAAAAATCATGCGGAACCTTTTACGATAATTTATCTTCGAATTCCTTCGGGCCAAAGAGCCACACTTTTATCTACATCTGCGCAAATATGAAAGCTCTCAAAATCACTTTACAACCTTTTCCCACCCTCCTTCGCCTCCCCCTCTTCCCCTCTCTCGTCGAGTGCAAATAAAACGCTAACCGATAAGGCACAAAAGCGATCGGCCGCGCGAGCACGAAAAGATTCTTCATCTCCCGCGTCGAAATTTCATCGAATTCTCCCCGTTCTCGTCCTTCTAATACCTATTCTTTACGCGGATGAAGAGAGAGAAATGCATTGTACCGCACTGAGCGTGAAAACCATTTTTCGACGCACACGCACGCCCGCCCGTGGCACAAAAGACGATAGAGACTGTAAAAAGAAGAAGAATTGGTCACGTGTACTCGCTCGCCAATATATCTGGGCGTGTATATATATATATATATATATATATATATATATATATATATATATATATACTGTAAGTGCGTTCAGAAGCAAAAAAAGAAGCAGGAATGAAAAACGGTAAAACGAAGCTAGAAAACAAGTGACATTTCGCACAAGCTCTTCTCTTCACATATATAGACATAATACTGTTTGGCGCGTATTGTATTTGTAACAACCCCTTGTTATTAACCTTATGATAGTTTGATTTTCTAATTCTTCTCATTTCTAATCTAGACACAAATCAAATTGTGCACTGACTATAGTCAATATCGAGAGTGAATCTGTAGCGTCTAGTTGTGTTACCTATGTATATAATGATTAATTCTATATTACATGTAGTTATGTGATTTTTATTTTATGACAAAATTTGATATTTTTATACTAATATACAAATAAATATTCCTCAATCTGTCTCTCTCTCTCTCTCTCTATCTTTCGCGCTTATATATCTATTTGTCGCTCATCAGTCCCTCCTTTCGACTCTCATTCTCCTCCTCCCTCTCTTTCTTCCATTCTATATATATACTCTTATGCGATTGCCCGTTGTTTACGCCGGTCGATGCGAAAATGAGGGGCGGAGCGCGCGATGTCCATAACGCACCCCGCAGCGCGCGGCGCTGCCGGACTAAGTGCGCGGCAATTCGATTTCCATTTTACGTATCCGTTTACGGGCTATCCCTCCTTTTCCTCCTCCACCCACGCTGAATCGCGAGAGGCTTTAAGTAACCCCCCGCCCCCCGCAACCGCACCCCTCGCCTTTCGATATCAAGCCCAACTTCTCGATACAGCAGTATGAATTCTCTGACTCATTCCCACTCGTGGCTAGTGCGAGGACCAGAGTTATATAGCACTATAGAGGCGGAATGGCGCTGTGGTCTGTATCAGGGCCCCCTTGCAGCATAATATCGAGCTCTCCGCGGTAGAGAGAGGGAGGGAGAAAAAAGAGAGAGCCCGGCAGCGGGGGGGGGGGGTGGTGAGAGCTATTGGCGAATTGCGAAATAACGTTTCTAGAACTGGATTTGCTCGATCGCGATGGAGCGCAATATAACGGCTCTCGTCTTTGCTCTCTTGCAGCGAGACGGAGAATGGATTCGAATGTGTCGCGTTTGACAAATTTTTCGCGCATAATAGGTTTGTTTGTACCTATAATATATTATCCACTATTTAATATGTGTGACAAATGTAACGATACCTTTAAATAACTGTGATGAACCGCATTATATGAGTAAATGCTTAACGAAACTTGTTCAGTTTTCCGTAAAATAAATTGACGGTTATTTTTGAAACTCAACTTCCATTTTTTTTGCAAATAGAATCGCGTAAATCAATAGAGTATAAATTTATAGACCTAGATATATTAATTTATCACATAATCGGTTCGTTTCCTTTCTAAGGTCGTTGGGATCATATTAATTTTAATTCGTTTTATTTAAAATTGACTTTAAATGACTTTGAAAATGATTTTCGTCATCAAGTAAAATGTTTACATAAAATTAAGTCTTATCTGAGACATTTTTCGCTATACCTTATTTTTCAGAGATCGTTTGGAAATAAATAAATAATAAGAGTAATATTGATTTGACCTTCTGACAATCTTAGGAGATCTTAAAGACCACATGTATGTAACAAACGACATGTGCATGGGATTTTTTGAATGAATGTGCACTCGAAAAGATTGATTACTTAAACAGAAAAAATAAAAATTAAACTTCATCTGCCCTTTGAAAACGATATGGAGTTAAAGTTAAAAACATATATATATATATATATATATATATATATATATATATATATATATATATATTCTAATATCTATCGGAAAGACTTGGGCGAAGCTATAGGGTTTCCGCAGCAATAGGAACTCTTCATTGTGTGCGTGACTCTCTCATGCCTGGATCGATCGATCGATGGCTTTAGGATCTAAATCTAAATGACAAACTAGGATTGAGTAGCATTTACTTATATATTTTCCTCACGACCCGCTGGAGAATTATGTATTTTTTTATGGTATTTCATGCCTCGGCCAGCCGTGCGGAAATTGATCTGCCGAGGATTTATCAAGAGAAGTATTTATGGCATATACGGGAAGTATTTAAAATTATGTGTTGTTATTCAAAAAAGTGTATTTATTAGAATTACGAACGAAATAAAACTATGAAAATATAGATAAATTTGCCCTGGTCACGTTCAATAGTCATTTGAAGTTATCGTAGATCCATAAAGATAGTATAATAAAGCGTAATGTATATATAGTATAAAAATAATAGGATATAAAATACGTAGATATTCATTTATCTTTCTTTATTTTTCACATATTAAAAATATTTCTGAAGCGAGTTTTTACTAATATTCAGATTAATTGTGAAATTTTTTGCGGGACTCACAATAATTTAATAAACTATTAAAAAAAATTATGAAATATATTGTGCGGGGAATAATAAAACTTTTCTTGTAGCGCAAAAACAGAAGAATTTATTTCATTAAATACGCCGGAACAATAAGATCAGATTATTTCTGTAGGTTAAAACAAAATTTTCGACATGTTTAAAAAGTTTATAATTACATTCATTTTGAGGACATTGTTCTATTAACATATATAAAATTGATAAATTGGTAGGCAATCTGTTGTTAGATCTATAATTTTTTATAAGAGACAATTAACAATTCTTTTGTATATTTCATACGAATGACAGCTTCTCCGGGATTTATAACTAATACATGTAGCTTCTGAAAAACGAAAAAAAACGAGAGACATAGAGAGCGGATGCGTCAAATTAAAATTCGTGAAACCGAATATTCATGACGGAATTAGAATTTCACGACACAACGGTTATATGTTCCGTGCCCCAGCATCCGGCCACGCGAAAAGAAGAAGAGAAAGAAGAAGCAGAAGAGGAACAACAACAATCCCAGTCACGAAAAGCCGTGTCCCTGTATCTCCCTGCACACACGTACATATTCATTTCTCCGAGCTGACTTCAAATCCCGATTGTTCGCATCTATATCTGCTTAATTAAATCTCTCGTTCTTGAAAAAAAAATCCGCTCAAATCGAATATCGTTCCAACCGTATTTTCGGAAGCTGCGCACAGGCTTCGCGCATGCGTAAAATAAACAAATGCTAGCACGCGCCAGTCGAGCAAGAAGAGCCGTGTATACGAGTAATTTACGATGGAGAACTGAAAATTGCGATAACTTCGAAGTCTAATGATACATATGGAATTATTATTGTTATTATTATTATTGTTGTTTTTATTGTTATTGTTATAATTATTATATAAATTATTCCAAATCTTGACGGAGTCACTGTTATTGTAGCGAAATCCATTCCGCTCTTCGCCCGCCCACCTCTTCGCCTTGTGCGAAAAACCAAGAAAAAAGCCCCCGCTCCGGGGTTGTTTCTTTTCGCTGCGCGCTTTTATACCCGGGCGCATATAATTATTGCTATACCGGCACGCAGCAGGCATTAACAGCTCGTAAAAGCGCACAAAGTATGTTGGTTGGCCGGGGGACGGGGACTGCGCGATTCTGTGCGGTTTTTTTCCACATGCTCCTGCCCCCCCCCCCTCTATGTTTCTGCGACCGAGATTGCAGTTATAACGCGGCTCCTTTTTCCTTTGCCACAGCCACCTCCCCCTTCCCCTCACCGCGAGCATCCGCGCGAGGCGAAGTGGGTGGCGCGCGCGCGTTTAATTAAATTCCACGTTCTCTCTCTCTCTCTCTCTCTCTCTCTCTCTCTCGCACGCTCTTTCTATTTCTCGCCGAATACAGTGTGTTGCGTATTATATATATATATATATATATATATATATATATATATATATATATATATATATACACATATATAGATACACCATTTTAGCGCTTGCGCGCGATTTTTGCACTCGCGCGTTTGGAGGGCGACCGGCAGCGACGAATTCGTTGGGTTTCTGTTTCCGTAAGCGAGGAAATGCCTCGAGAATCAAGCGCCAGAGCGGGGAACGCCAGTGGTTCGTTCATGAATGTTTTTTTTGCGCTCACTGCGTCGTGAAAGCTTGCGTGGTGGGAAAATCCAACGATTCGCAATGCAATTCGTGAATATTTTCGTTTCAAAGGGTGCTCCTTAAAATAATTTATTCGTAAAGGATTCACGCTGAAATAACCGGAAATAACGTTATGGAGAAGAAATTATTCTATTTAGTTCGGGCGCGAAAATACAAAATGTGAAAGCGATGACATGTGGAAATATCTTAAATTTTATCAAGGTTTAGTATATTCCCTGTCACAAACGATAAAATTTTTAATGACTTTTGTTTTCATTAGTCTCCTTTTTTTAAAAATCTCAATTTGTTTACAACTCGTTTCTAATTATTAATTAGTTATTTTGAAGTTTCCAATAAATTTAAATGTAAAAATATCAATTTAAAGGCCCAGAGAATTTTATGCATTGTTTATGATAGATTTGGAATATGATTTATAATCAAATGTATCCACGATAAGCGTTCACATCAGGCACCGTCTATAAAATAAGATTGTTTTTCTCGCGAAAGTGATTTTATTCATTTATATAATTATTAATCAGCAACAAAGATTTTCCAAACAATTCTACTAAGTTATTCAGTGTCGAAATTATATAAGTGTTAAGAACTTGTGTTTCATTTACAGAAGAAAAAAAAGGAGATAAGGCTTACTTCGTTCGTTGCTCTTCGCCGATTTCTGTTTAGGTGAAAGCTCGCGCGTCTGCGTACAATATAGAAATAATAGTATGCATAAAAAAACAATTTTGTAGAAAATTACTAAATCTGTTATTCATAGAAATATCGAGACAAGCTTTAAGAAAAATTACTATAGTCGCGAGTCGGAACCTTTTAATATAACGTTCTAATATAGCGGCATAATTCTGCACATTATTAAGTAAGGCAGATGGATACGAGAAAATTCGAACAAAATTAATCTTTAGTTATACATTACCGACCTATCAAACCGAAAATATTCATTTATAATAATCAATGTCATTATAGTATAAATAGAAAAAATTCGTTGCACTCCAACAGTGAATACTGCAATCGCAGTTCTATTGATAAACAAGTAGTAACACCTATAAAAATACTTATCAGTTGTTTAAATAAATTATTTTAAAAAAAATTAAAAAGATCAATTCTCAATTAAATCTTTTATTGAGGAAAAGGAAAGACTTCATCAAATTATAAATATGAGTAAATCTGCATTATGTTCTTAAATTTAAATATTATTTTAACAAATTTCCGTATATAGTCAAGCCTACACTTTCATAATAATGTCCAAAACAATTGATTTCAGAGTATAAAGTAGAGCGAAAGTACAAAGAAACTCCGTTTTCTACCCAATACAGACATCGAACTAAAAGTCTTGCAAAACTTTCAAATTTTAGTTGCACTCAAATAAATTTAAAGGTAAGCCGCGTGTATATCAAGATCCGGGCTGGCTTAACGGTAATCTAAAAAAAGGAGGTTGAAAACAACAATTTGTTTCCATGCTCACACACACACACACACACACGCGCGCGCGCCCGCGTATATTTTTATCTACAAAAATTTTTGCCCAGAGATCGCAAAACTAATTCATTACCGAAAATTCCCGTATTTATATATAATATATACTGTCAGTAATTTGTGTATATAAGAATCCGGAACATCGCTCCCTCATCCAAAAGAGAGCCAACCAGCATGCAGGCGCCTACATATATACACACCCGGGGTGTGAACTTTATTTATCCGCCCGCGAGCCTTTTCAATCTCCCCCTTCAGCGACATCCCACTGAAATAAATTATCGCAAAGGGGAGGGGGCTCTTCTAGGAATCACCAGGCCCTCGCCTCACCCTAGTTCCGTCCCCGCAGCTCTAGTATATGTACCGAAAGTATGGATATGGACTGCTGCCGCGCTTTTTACGCGCCTAGGCTATATCATCACACCTTCCTGTGCAATGTGTACAAGATGCCTGCTCGCGTGCATAATATACACATATATAGCTATGTATAGGTAAGCCCTCGCAGTAAAAATATCCAGCGCGTGAGAGCTTTTCGAACTTATTCACCGAACTGTATTTTGTATAATAATAACAACACCAACAATAATAATAATGATAATCATAATCGCGGGCGCTCCCGCGCGCCTCTCGACCTACTGCCGGATATTCCAAAGCGTCGTCGTTCTAATTGCGGCTTCGTTTTTTCCCCCCCTCTTATATGCCTATATACATGTATATCGCCTTTGCACCGAGCAAGTTTCGAGCCAGCTGAAAGAGAGCAGCCTAGCGAAAGGAGGGTTTTGCTCTGAACGGGGAATCGCGTGTGTACGGGCGACGGCGACGCTGCACCAGTCTCTTATATATAGGAGACGATAAGGCGAGAGATTCGCGTGTATGGTATATATATCTACGTGTTTTGCGAATTTTTTTCCTTCCACCGCCTCCGCCTCCTCCACGTTCCGCTCCTTCCTCTCTCTCTCTCTCTCTCTCTCTCTCTCTGTGTGTGTGTGTGCTTCTCCGTTTCACACGCACACAACGGCCGGCTTTGCTCGCACACAGCCGCTACTATACTCCTCCGACTTTATTGCCGCGCTTTGGACTGGGATAATGTACGAGTTTCATTAATTTCGGTATTACTAGCGGGCCCCGCGCGCGTCCGCGCCTCTCCTTTTTTTACGGCTCTAAATTTTATTGCATCGTAAACACGGACACACGCGTGCATACGCTTGCCTTTTAAGGCTGAGCGTTTTCACGATGCACTGAATTAAATATATACACGTAGGGACTGTGCGCGCCCGCGCGTGCGTGTTTTGTGTGTGTTTGTGAAAAAAGGAGCGAGAAATATAGGTAGATAGATAGATAGGTAGATAGATAGATAGAGAGAGAGAGAGAGAGAGAGAGAGAGAGAGAGAGAGAGAGAGAGAGAGAGAGAGAGTCTCATTTTAATTGTAACGATATCTTAAATAGAATCTAGGCCGCGGAGTCCCGCGCGCGTGTTCGGGAGAGGCGCACCCGGCGCGGCAGGTCCGCCGCGGCCGCGCCAGAGGCCCCGGCAATGGTTTCGACGATAACATTTATACCCCGTCTCCGTGATATAAATGCTAAATTAACCTTTTCTTTTGTCGAAGGCGGCCGCGCGCGCTCGCCTTTCGAGAGCCGCGGGGTACCTACATATATGTAGAGAGATTTCGTCTATTAGGGCGGGCAGCTGCCGCGCGCTCATAATAAAAACGTAGGCGCTGATGCAAGGTGCGGTGTGTGCAGATAATATTACGAACTCGGGACACTCCACCGTGCCTATACTACACTATAATATCTATGAAGCGGGGAGGGAGTAAATATTTCTGCAGAGGATAAAATCAAAAAAACGAGGAAAATTCCGGCCTGGTTTAATTTTTGTTCGTCTTATATAACTTGAGTCTATAAGCGAATGATTGATGAAGCGCCTAATATTGTAATTGTTCAAAATCACACGATAGATATAAGATAATCGTAATAATCGAGATACGAATCAAGGTCTGTATATCTCACTACTTAATAAAATCCAATCTCAGGCCATCATCGTTAATTTTTCTTTTATGAATTATGTAGATTTTTTCATTTGAGAGGATTTTGATCTTTATTTTTTCAGATGTTGAAAATTTTAACTGTTTAATTGCTTTGGTTAATGTCGTCCTTGATAAAAAAAAAAATTTCATCAAATGCGATGAAATGTGTTTCACAGTATTAGAGGCTGTAATAGTCTTGTTCAAAGAAACTAATTTTGCAAGTTAATTTTCATGGACTTTATATGCACATAACCACAGATACCTATCTAAATATCTACATGTAGGAACCATTATATATTATGATCTCAATGACTATTTATAAATTAATGTACACTTTCGAATTCCGCTCCAGATGAGCGTCGAGGGAGTAGTTCCGCTGCTACCATCAGGTGATGCGCATCAAGCTGTTATGAACGTAGATTAAGTAAGAACTGGGGTAATTGTATATATATATATATATATATATATATATATATATATGTATGTATGTATGTATATGTATGTATGTATGTATATATATATAGTATTGAATACGGGAATAACTAAGGAAATTCAAGACATCTATCGGCAAACGAGAGGAGGATCAAGGCTTGCCAATCACGATTACTTTTGTAATAACGCATAAGGTTAATCGCCTTTTCATACAAACTTTCTTAAATGTCCCCATCCGTCTTTCATCCTGTCTCTCGTATCAGTAGTATCTCGCTCAGCGTATCAGTTACGGCTTTTATTAACTGTAGTAAAATTCGCGAAATCCTTCTGAGTGGAAGGGGGCTCCTTTTGCCAATACATCCACCCAGCCTTCGTCAATGGCGACCACCATCGACGCAGCGACCTTGACTTCCCATCTATTATGGAACTGGAACTGGAATGACTACACGAAAAGCAATGTCGATCTTCTTAGACTCCAATAGATCAAAATAGGTATCATTCGATACTTTAGATCGTGTTCATATAATACCGAATACAAATCTATCAGGCGCTAATTAGCATTAATTTTATATCAACAATGCATTTATATAGTTTACGAGTTCGGATAATCGGTACATATAAGCACGCTTGTTAGTATCTAATAATTCATACTAAATTTTTTACAAATATATGATCTATATTAGATTAAATCGATATCGGAAATCTCGGAATTAAGCTCTTACGGTGCATGGATTCTACGCGAGTGATGGAATCCACCCCTGTGATTCCAATTTACTTTTGTAAGTTGACACGAGCAACATATTCATTTCGTATTTCATCATTAGAATGTTCACTTGTATGGAACAATCCCAGTGGTGCACTCTCAAAGGTTCATTGATCGATCAAAAAATTTTCTATGTAAAATAGTGAGGGACTTGATGCTTTAACTGTACATGACAAGGGAATGTGTAATTTCTGTTATACGAAATAGATCTGGAAGTTTTTTGGAAGACATTTAATTATTTAAAATTTTGTGTTATATTATGGTATAACAATGTATAAAGATGAAATGTATAGATAAAGTGTTATAATTATCCATATAAGGAATATACTTTATTATTATTATGTAGATAACGTATAGGATTCTTGTAAGAACGCAGTCTTATTACGACGTGCATTACTTTTTAGTTGATATTTAATAGTAATTCTGTCATTATATAAGAATAGATTGTACAAGAGATTCATACATAGACTATTATATTGTTATTATATAAACTTATAACCGCTTCAGGACAAATCAAACTTTTTGGAAAACCAGCTTTATGCATAATCCTTATAAATCCTCATTTCAGATTCATATAAAAAGATCCATCAACATTTCGACAATATTTCCAGGATAAATTCAGCTCAGATCTTGTAATATAAAAAATGCACGAACATCTTGTAATTATAAATCATACTTATAAGATTTTACACCGCGAACATAGAACTTCAGTAAAGTGCATACTATAAATATTGCAGAAACAAATATATATATATATATATATATATATATATATATATATATATATATATATCTATGTAATATTTATTCAATAAATTGACCTGGCGTCGTCTTGTCGAGGTTCTCATCGCAACCAACGCATATATAGTATACTAGAGGGTGCTCTTCACTTCCGCTTTTCAGTTTATTCTTTAAAAATTGAAAAGCCTTTTATATATAGTATATGTTGCATTGACAAATATTCGGTGAAATCTCGGCGCGCTGATTTCCGTCCAAGCGACTAATGAATTCGATAAACATAGCCACTATTCACGATATTCAATAATTCAACGCGATTGAATTAAGACGCACGGGATCGTCGTGCTTATATTGTACGGCTGGTGCTTGAAGGACGAAACGAAGTTGAATCAACTACTCGGGGCTGGCTTTACCATCGAGAGTCCGATGGTCTCTGCGCACTTGTACACCCTCGAAATTTGATTTCCTTCCTTCCCCTCTCCTCTCACGCCTTCTCCTTCCCCCTGCTTTGCCCCGGCGTCTGTGTGTATAATATATTTACTTGCAGTTTTCATCGGCTTTTCCTCGAGCACCGCCGATATAAATCGTTGCCCGCAACAAAACGGAAGAAAAACCACGCGGCCCCCGATTCAGCCGCTTCCATTTATAGACGAAATCCGCGATCCCCCCGCCCAACTCCCATACTCGAGCCGTTCGATCCGATTCCATTAAGATTGAAAATGCCCCCCCCGCCCCTTCTCTCTTTCTCTCTCGTACAGAATCTCCGAACTTATACGAAACTCTCTCCCTCGCTCACGCGGAGCATTAATTTTCCCGCCGGCGATAAGTTCCTCCAAATGTATTCCCCCCTGTCCTACTGCCACGACGTGCGCACGTGGCGCGCGTTATGGCCCCGCGGGCATTGCCGCATCCACTGGCGTGCACGACGACGACGTGGACGACGGCGTCGTCGGGGTAGACGATATCTGTATATATAATCACGGGGGCAGAAGCACCGCACATATGCGCGCCGCCCGCTCGCCCGCCTCCGCATCGCGAAAATATAAAGTTTAAGGGCGTAACTTTTTTCATCGAACGTCGTGTATTCGCAGTATCCTCCAGGGCATCGCCGTAGATGCGCAGCTTTCCGGGAGGACGAATATGGGTTACTAAACTGCCGCGGCGGTGCCCGACTTTTGCTCTCAAATAGGTTACTTACATAGAGATATAGAATTTTCCGGGTATAATACAAGAGCGCATCGAAAGTTTTTGGTTTTTAGATTTATAAAAAAAGTTTAGAAATATATATCGACAGAGCGGTCTACGCGTCGCAAATATTGCATGAGAGTGTCTTCCCTTGGGGAAAACTTTGTTTGGGCGCTATATATATGTTCTCTATGGGCATTCGGAGGGTAGGGCATAAAGAATCTATCGAAGGCACGTTAGGCGGCGGAGTCAAGGAACAATGTTGAAAAATTTCTGTAGCTTGTGCATTACATTTTTTCAAATAAGATTGGACATTTAAATTAATGTATGTTGATTCCGGAAACACCGTTGGTATTAACAATGCACATGAAAATTGGAATAAAGATTTGAGAGTTCTGGAAATTACGTATTAACGAATATTCCTCGCTAGAGATTTGGCACGATCGATTAATGAAAATTCACTCTAATGAAAAATTCTTAATGAAAAATTTTGACTCTAGCTTCCTTTTGACGCGTTTGACTTCATTTGATTTAATTGTTCGATTTTTTCAACATTTGAAGCCATAGATATAACGAAGAATCTTCTAATTGCAACTATGTTCACCAACCGTGCCAAAATTTCTATTGATGTGTGTAAAAAGAGCCCTTAAATGTTTGATGTACATGTTTCATGTTCATTCATCTACTCCATATTTTGGATAGACAAAGTCTAATAAAATAATTCTAATATTCAAAGTAATAACGAACTCAAATTAATAAATATTTTTTATTGGTCTTACAGTCCAATCAATTCAATCTAAAAATAAAAAAAATAAAAATAAAAATAAATATAAATAAAATAAAAATTAAAAATACAAATTAAATTAAAAATTAAATTAAAATTATAATGACAGTCAGACTGTCCTTGTTTACATTCACCCCCGTAGGCTAATCTGAAAATAAAATATTAGCTGACAAAATGAAAAGAAATTTTCGGAAATGTAACATTCAAATTTTCTTTAAAAATAGCAATAATTTGAGTAGATTGTTTAATAATTGCAACGATAGAGATGATTTATGCTTAAAATTAGGAGTTATTTACAGGATTAATTGCATGGATTGTGATAAATACTATATTGGACAAACAGGTAGATATTTAAAAAAGAGAATTTATGAACATAAATATAGTTTACGTAGCTCACATATTACTTCCGGTTTAAAAGAGCATTGTTTAAAGTTTTTACATTCTTTTGATTTTGTGAATGTGGATATTTTGGAACATTAGTAATTAATATAAATTAAGGTATTAATAATAAATATAAACGGGAGAGTCTTGAAAGTATTCACATTTCCAGGAATCGAAATAATGTGAATTTAATGTTAGAGTCTGGTAGATTGGACAGTGTTTATCATTCCTTATTAAATTGATTTGTTTTGGGCAATTTGTGTAGAGGGGGAATTTATATTTAATTTACGAAATTTGGTGGTGGGGATGGGTATATATAGATTAGAATATAAGGTTTAGTTTAGTCCCTGATGAGGAGCCGTAGCGAGCTCGAAACGTTGGACAAGTCTTCAATTAGGTAAGGGTGTTGGGGACAGTCAGACTGCACTTTACTAACACAGAATATTTTCAGCTAATTTTTATTTTCAGATTAGTCTACGGGGGTGAATCTAAACAAGGACAGTCTGACTGTCATTATAATGTTTAATTTAATTTTTAATTTAATTCTCATTTTTAATTTTTAATTTATTTTTATTTATTTTATTTTATTTTTTATTTTTAGATTGAATTGATTGGACTGTAAGACCAATAAAAAAATATTTATTAATTTCTATATGGGCAGTCGACATAAGTACAATTAAATTATTTTAATAACGAAGTCGGTTATTATAGATTCACGACTATTACATATTATTCATTTACTTTCTTGCAATCTAAACTTCACAATAATAAATGTACTATACACATGTTCTCTATTCAATAAACACAAGAGGATAGAATATATGTATTTACTACTTTTAGCTGTTAAATTCTAAATAATCAATCTATTCGATACTAATAATGCAGTTTCTTCGAATCTTAGTTATATATCACAGTCACGCCAGAGTTGCTATATATATATATATATTTATGAGATATTCGTAGCGACTAGTCTGCCATAGCACAACGCCCTCGCGTGCCGATCGTAAGTTTCTTTAATCTTAGATATAAGTCGATAAGTAAACTGTGTTGCTTTGCATTAATTGCGACCGTTTTGTCTATAGAAACAGCGGCTCGATATTCTTGGTAAGAAGAGAGAGACAGAGAGAGAAAGAAACATAGAGTTAGCTATGGACCCTCGTTGAATCTATCGATCCAGAGAAAGAGCCGAGCTGTATAAGCGCAAGACAACGTATAATACGAAATACAGAAAAGATCGGATTAGAATTCGGTAATATATATGGATCTCTTTGACAGTCGAATTTCTTCCGCCCCTTCCTCAAACTTTTCCATTCTTCACGCTTTGCGCCTGGCCCTCGTACATTACACATATTACACCGGGCACTTCCGGTTCCCCCACTCTCGCTCGGGATGATCATGAACGGCTGCGAGCGCCGAGGGAACCGCGGGTATATATAATCGGCACCACCTCTCATACCCCGCGGGCTGCGCTAACGAATCGCGCGCCCATCTCTCCCTCTGGCTCTCCCTCTCTCTCTCTCTCTTCCTCACTCTCACACGAAGGAGACCCGAGCATCGATCCCGGGGTCGCGTGCGTGTGCGCCCTCGGAGATGGAGCTAAGATCTATAGAAGGGTAGATTTATCGAGGCTGCCGAGCTCGTCGAGTTGGGAATTGATTGATAATAAAAATTGATGGTTCGAGCCCCGTATATACATACCAGCTTCCTGTCCTGTCTTTTCTTCTCCGAAAGGGGGCGCTAATGCGCGTGTGTTTTTCTAGAAGACGATAGTAAATCTGGCAGGTCCCATGCGCGCCCGATTGTAATAAAAAGGGACGCTGCTTGTGCAAAGCTGAGTTTTTTCTCAGACTGTAAATATATATATATATATATATATATATATATATATATATATATATGTATATATAGAAAGAGAGAGAGAGAGAGATTGCACACGCGCCCCTTTTGTCCGTAAGCTTTTATGGTTAGACAAGTTTAGACTGTGCGAGGCAGGAGTACTTATAAGGCTCTCTCTGTCTTTCTCTCTTGGTCATTCTTTATAAGAGAAGTGTCCTTGGCAAAAGCTTGTAAAATATTTGCGCAGATAAACGGGGAACACGTTTGCGGATTGGAGAGCCAGCCTTAGAATGCTGTTCTTCTGCTCCCCTAGCCCAGCAAACTTTTCAATCTACTTCAGTAAGTCGAAATTTCCGTTAGGTGCGGATGCCTCCAGTTTCCGAGACAGAATTTTCCAAAAGTCAAACGGCCTTTGAAATATTAAAATTTGCAGATTCCGCGATTGAACGTTACGTGGGTTTGAATCTGTATATAAGTCCCAAATTGCTATATGTTCCAGCTGTAAACTACGGTCTTTATTGAAACCTCAGATAAGATAGACCGAAGTGGAACGCGCACCGAGTTCTTATCATATACATTGAGTATGGGGTTTCTCACTTTAAAATTTTGTTATTTAGAAGTATAAAACTCGAATAGCTATGGAATCTTAAAAATATAATAAGCACAATTTAAATTGCATTAATTAGATTGCTTTTAAAGTCGCGATGTGTAGAAAAAACGAAAACTTCAAATGAATTCATATATTTATTACATTCTTGTTACATATCTAATATTTAAGTATTTCCATTTTTTTTTTATAAATGATACTCGTATGTTAGAGATATACATCTATACCAAAGAATTTAATGTAAGTTTTTTACTTAAGTTCGTTAAGAAAATTCATAAATTAATGAATGCTTATCCGGTATTTTTTTTAATTTTTATTTTATGGAAATAATTTTCAAAATTAGATGATTCTAAATTCCGGATATATTATTGGAATGAAGGTAGGCTTGTTCTTCACGATTGTATCTAGCTAAATCTGTGCGAGCCCAATGTTAGTTTTTATATACTAGAGAATAACATATTGTGCAAGTAAAAAAAATCGATTCGAACAATATATCTGAGTAACATATAGTGTTTTTCATTAACGTAAATTTTCGTTTCTTAAATTTTTACAACCATTTTAAACTATTTGTTCTTAAAATTTATTCTTTAATTATAGCATTATGAAAAGAGATATTTTGTAAGGAAAAAATTTCTTAAATTTATATATAGCCCAGTTCTGATTTCAACTTTAAATATAAAGAAAACGAGCTGTCTCGAAATTTACTGGTAAAAAAAGATTTAATTGAAGCCTTCCTCTATCGTCGTTATTGCGTTTTAAATTCAACAAACTAAATCCGCATTACCAAAGATTAAAGGAAAGGTATTATTAAAATCTGAACATCATATGGTAAAAGGAGCATAACCCGAGCAATTTTATAGCCATCAAAATAGGTTTGCCCTGTGTTTAGAAGACAATACACGGAGATCTGTCGTGAACAAAAGGAAATAAGAGAGAAACCGAGATGAAGAGGAAAAGACAAAGAGCAGAAAGCAAGACAAATAAAATATCACTCATTCCTCCCTCTTCCAAAAATACGCGGAGGTTGAGTTATACGAAAAAAAGAACAAAAAAAAAAGAGAAAACTCGCGCACAAAGGCGCGTAACCGGTCTATTTGTAAGGACATCCACTGCTCACTTAAGAAAAGACGATAAAAAAATGCGAACCACCGTGCACCGCACTTACTTGTCGCTTTCATACGTAATCAATTATTTCCTGCACGCTGCGTAATACGTCCACCTGACGCTGAGCCTCCTTCCCCTCCCGACGCGTCCCTATATCCACATTTATTCTACATACAACGCGCAAAGCACACAGAAACGCGCATCTGCACAGCCAGTCGACGAATATTCGCGCTCTCGTTAAATACGCGAAGAGAAAGAGAGAGAGAGAGAGAGAGAGAGAGAGAGAGAGAGAGAGAGAGCGCGCGAAAGGCTTTAAGGGAGTTTTCGTGGCAATGCAGCAGTAACCGACCATCTAGATAACCGCTTTGTGCACGCGCTTGCTTATACAGAAGGTGTATAATGAGCTCTAAGCCTCAAAAAGGGGTGTGTGCACGCGTAAGAACTAAGCAGTACGAGAACGAGAGTGAGGGAGATAGAGACAGAGAGATATTTTAGTGAGTACTTTGCTGGTGAAGACCGTGTCAAAGAAAATTCGAGGTAGAGAGAAAGAGACAGAGAGAGAGAGAGAGAGAGAGAGAGAGAGAGAGAGAGAGAGAGAGAGAGAGAGCAAGGGGGGGAGAGGATGAGAGGAGACATCCAAGCACATTAACGTCTGTGCGGATATATATATGTGAGTATGAGTATTATAATGGAGGGAAGGTCGGGCAGCAGACGGAATAAGCGGAATAATAAAGTAAGTTTGAATGATGGACGGATGAAAGGTTCAAGCCGGTTTTCTTCTCTACCTCTTCCCTCTTCGTCATCTTTGCCTTTTTTATTATTCTTTTTCTACTCCTTTTATAGTATAGGATAAGGCGCGCCCTCTCGCAGAGGGACGTATAAATTGATTAGAAAGGTCGCAACGAGAGACCGAAAATCTGGGTAAAACGTTCGGGAATGAATAATATTTTCTCTAAGATTGTCCAAGAGGAAAAAGAAGAGAGAGGTTCGACAGATAAGTGTATATGGACGGAGGAAATATTATCTCGGTGAGAGGACATCTGGTGAAATGGAATGTAATTATGAAGAACTACGGATAGCAGCATCGTAGCAGCGTTAAATGCGCACGCGACAATTGAAGGGGAGGCGTTTTAGAGGCGCCCCGGAATACTGTATTCTCAAGTTTTAAATTATACAGGGTTCATAAACGATCGTTGTCGAGCGAGCGAAAGAGAGAGAGAGAGAGAGAGAGAGAGAGAGAGAGAGAGAGAGAGAGAGAGAGAAGAGAGAAGAGAGAGGGAGAGATAGTCGATATAGTGTGTCGCCTTTGTTAAACAAACACACATGCACACACACACACATTATAGTCTCAGTGCAAATGTATTATACAGTTCAAAATTAGATGATGCACACGGTGGAGCAGCATATACAATATTGAAATTAAACTGTATGATCCTTGACGCATATAGTATAAGAATACAATGCCTCTTTGAAAGCTTACTTATATAAATTTAACGCCGGTCCACATGTATATGAGTAAGACGTAAATTCCTAATTGTCCTTCCAACTTTGCATCGCGCAGTTATAAACAAGATTATATGTACGTAAGCGACTTTCCTTAATCGAATTCAACGCGTCGCTCTAGCGGCATTTCCTGAAACAAGTTTTAGCATACTTTCGTGCTTTCAATTAAAATTTCAGAAACTCATGTACATATATAACTTTGATGAGTGGAAATAGTTGAAAACCGTAGAAAGCAACGAACCCAGCAATCTGTAAGTTCGAAGAGAAATTTTTAAAGTGTTCCGTATAAAAGTTTAATTTTACTCTTGAATGTCTTTTTATCCCCTGCACTTATCTGGTCCGTGAGTGAAGGTAAAACTTGCAAGTCACGTTTGAACGAGAACGAAATTGAATTCATGAAAAAGAGCTTCGGTGATACTCAAGGTCTGTGCCCTATTTTGACATTTGACGATACAACCAAAATTTTAAGTACTATATATCCTGCATAATAAATCGTCGTTACAAATTCTAACGGCAAAATTGAGAAATTGAGTTGGACAGTGTGTTGCTAGAAAAGCACAGTAATCACATCGTATTAGCAGACTTTTAAGTATAAAAGAGTTTCCTTCGAAGTTGGAGGATTAGTCTTAAATTCTAAAAAGTTTTACAGAAAATATTCTGTAATTAGTGATTATGATAGCAAAGCATTGAAGAAATTAAACTTTATTTTTTCTTGCTTCTCAAGACAAAACCATTAACTTACAATGCTTTAGTACTGATTTTTGACATTTTTAAGGTGTCTGTAGTTGTAAAGCTCAGTGGTACATAGCCACACTCCCCATTCGAATTACCAATATTTTTTTTGTACACAAATCCGTAAGAAGTTTTTTTCATTCAGTGGATAAATAAAAATATCCAAAAGGTATAGGAAAATACACGTTGGTGCTTGTTTATACTTCTTTTAAATTAACCGTTGATTCTTCTCACGTACATTATCGACACTTTTCTTTTTTCGACACGTCGATATAGCTCACGGAAAAGTAACTTAGCTAACGAGGGTAGTACCGCGCGTGAATAGGCTCTATATGTATGCACACTTCAAGCGATCTCCAGGGACTGGAAAATTTAGCGACAGCCCCGTGAATTACCGGGCTCGTGTATTATATATATGCGCATACTTCACGAAAGCGCGAGCGCACCCTCGCGCGCCCAAAGTCCAGAATCGTGAATCACTGCCGCGCGCTGGCGGGCGTATAGATCCTCGTTAGCGCGCCGGCCTCTTTTTTCAACGCGCCCCGCCGCGTGTCTATCGCCCGCGGGGCCCGACGTAGACGTGGACGACAACGACAACGGCACCGGGAGGGTGAGGGGGGGGAGGACTGAACAACCGCACGGGGCGGGCGTCCCTTTGTTCGACTCCCCCAGTAACCCCCATCCCCGCTCAGCCTCCTTCCCCATTTCTCTCTCCGCACCCCGGCATCTGTGCGCGACGAGTCGTAATATAGCTATTGAGACGGCGCGCAATTTCGAGCCATATATATATATATATAGGATGAGGTGTACTCTTGGGTAATACACGGATGGTTATTGATGTTACATAGTGGGACGCATGTTGATTTTCGGGTGTATATTGTTTGACTTTGGTCATTTTGGTTTTGCCCAGGGTGAAGAGGGTATCGATTATATTATTAACGAACATCCATATTGTAATCTATGTTTCTATATATAGATATTATAATATGCCGTAAAGTGAGAGTCGACTGATCGGATTGCGCAAACGAAATTTTTAGGTTTTTATACAGCGAAGGATTTGCTTCGCGTTAGGTAGTAAAAAAAAATCTTTCCATATAGATCGTGATGGCGTAAGTTATTCAGGTGTATAACAGGTTCTATAGTTATAGGAATAGAATAGTCCGGAGGTATTCGATTTTGGACCACTAAAGATGATGAAGCGAATATCTGATACATTATCCTTGGAATAATGGTTTTTCTCCCATTCAATGGCCTTCCAATATAATCATTGTTATCTTCTTGGAATTTTAACGATCGTGGGTGTACCAATATATATAAATTAATAGGTACATCATGAATCTTGCGGTTTTCTCTACGATCTTCTCATGATTCATTATGTTACCGCAACGTAACCAGATTAAGAATAAATGAAGATAATTATTGGAAATGTAAGAATAAGGACTGTAAGTCTGAAACCTCCTTGTCAATTTTTATTTATTAAAAAATTAACATAAGAAAGTCTTTCTAATGTCTTGTTAAATTTTTTTATCTTACCGTTATTAAAATGATTGAAGTATTTAAATATATGAATATAACATTGGTCATAGTTCAGTGAAAATTAGACTTTCTTGATTAATGTAGAACTGCACTATAATTTTCACAGTCACGAAAATCACTTTTTTTTAACGAAAAACTTTTGATGCAATAAAAATTTCTCTCCATTATTATATCATTTTTCCTACTATTATTTTAGATAGAAATAAGGCATACGTTAAAAAATACATACAACTTCCAATTTTCGATACACTAAACCAAATGCGCCGTTTACAATTCCGTATGCCCACGAAAATGGAGCATGGCAGCGAGAGAAATAAAAATCTCGCGAAAACATCCCGCGTCAGCTTTGTATTCATTCTTTTTGCCGGAGGTGGGGGGGGGCTCGAGAGGAGAAGAATCGCCATTTTTCACGCTTAAAACAACACAAAAGTACGCCGCCGCGAGTCGGGCGCACAGCCATCCGTATAATACTTATAGTATCCGTTGGATATAGCTTCGCCTCGAGACTTGGAAACATCGCAGTTGCTCCCGATATTTATATATATATATATATATATATATATATATATATATATATATATATATAAACTATCAGAAACTTCCCTCTGCTACCCGCGGTTGATCTCCGAGCATTTATATACGACCGCGGTTCGTCCAGCTCTCCCTGATGATGATGCCTCGACCCTATACTTATTACACTCGACTATCCCCCTCCCCCCGCCGCTTCCCCTCATATTTTCGTCTCCGATATGTAGATACACTTATACGCTGCACGTGCGCTCGGTGCGGGCGCGCAACTATTACGAGTGCGATGCTACGCGCTGCAACTGTGCAGGACATTTTGTGTATAATATGAAGATACGACCCGCAGTGTGTAAGCGCGCGTGTCCTGCAGCCTGCCGCACGCACGCGATCCGCGTACGAATAGCAAAGGAGGCGGAGGTGAAAGAAATTCGATAGTGCCCTCTCCCCATTTATACAATATACGCACACCTTATTGTTTAGCCCGCCTATATGCTCCCCCTCACTCCCAACGACGTCTTGATGAATTTCCCTTGCTACTCTTGCGTCTTCTCTCTCTCTCTCTCTCTACTTCTCTCTGTCTATCTCTCATCGCACATCACGTGCAATGCGCTGGGTGTCTGTGCAATCATTAACCCCCCGTGTCGCAACCGCGGCCCCAACGACGACCTCGAAACCGGGAACTCTCATATATATATATATATATATATATATATATATATATATATATATATATGCCTACCGAGCACGCGGCCAAGGAGAGCGCAAGGAAGGCCGAGGGGTGAGAAGACAGAAACGAAATTGTGAATAATAGTTCTCGGTGGGCAGGATTGACGTTTGAATGCGAATGAGCTCCAGTGGTATTCGAAAAAATGAGCCTTTTTCTAAAGAAGAGTCTGGTGTTACTGTTTTTTTTCTTTTTGTATTTTATGGTAAGGGAGTGAGATTTCGATGATCTGGCAATGTTGCGCCCATTATGAAATTTACTAGCGGCCGTTTCGAAAATAGGAGGACTATATGAAAATGGTGTACTAAAACTAAAAAAAAATATTAATATAACGTGTAAAGTCTCAATATCCAATTTCATTATATAAGAATCTAGTCACTTTTCAGTTGAAGATATTTGACAGTGCAGAGATTTTGGGTCAGGTTTTGAATAGAAATAATTAAAAATATCAATACAAACGATGAAACACTGCATAATGAAATTGAAACAGTGTAATGACTGCAATATACTTTTATTAAAATTATCTTAAATTAATTATTTTAAAATGTTTGTTTTAGTTTTCACGTGTGCTATTAAAGGTCTCTTTTACAGTCCATATCAAATTTAATAATCTACGAAAATAAAGTTCAAAAGTTAAGACGTTGAGCACATATTCACATTTGCATTTCCGTTATACTAATCTTCTATACATATAGCGTTTCATATTAAGCAGATTATCAAGATTTTACTGTCATAGTTGACGTATAAAATCTTTAATACCTGGCTTAAATATGAATTTATGGTCCATTCTATAATATTCGAATAATTTAATCCTGCAGTTTCATAATAATTTTATTATAAAAAAGTACTATTTTGTGGTAGTCCAATAAATGAATGATAAATAATGGGATCAGAACATTGGAAGCTTTGAAAGTGTTGATACTTTTACTTCATTTAGTACCTATTCTATGTAAGATATCTATAATGTCTATCATCAGTAGCATCAGTAATTCTATATTTTTCAAAAATTCTATATTTTACAAATTCTTGCAAGTATTTACGAAGTTTCATTTCTTATTCTGAGAAGTTTTTTTCTAAATGAACGATGGATTTTATGTTTTGAAATTTTTGAAAATTAATGTCGACATCAAATACATTTAAAATAGACTCCTTACAGGTGTTTGTAGGATAAAAAAATTTTCTAAATATGAATTCATATTAGTAAACGACACTAATGTTTACAGTCATTGTATTGAAACTATTGTATTTTATAATGCGAGTTAATCCTTCAGAGAATCGAATCCTGATGAAATCATTTTTCATAATTTAAACCTGCATTTAAAATTTATTTACAAACTGGACATCAAATACATGCAATTATATTAGGAATCAAAATACACTGTACATCTTTCGATTTTCATTTAGTTTTAATTTATACTGTAATGATATCATTCGTGTAATTAATGTATCTGGACAAAATAATATAACGTTTCATATATGATCAAGCGAAAATAATGCCTGCATTCATATTTACTCATTATATACAAATGAATCTTTATTGAACGTTATCCGGCAAAAATATTCATTAAAAATATTGCTTTAAGCGCATTTTCCCTGCCACCCAATAATAATTCATAATCTCCCAGGCTCCTTTATTAAGACATCAACCAAGTTTGAGAAAGAATTCGTAATTCTCACCTCCACCTCTCCCCCTACGTTAATGCTTCTTTTCTTCCAAACAAGCAAAAAAAAAAATCAATAGTCGGGGTCGTTCGTCCGATGTATGCAAAGTAACCATGATAAACATCGCGCCCGTTAAAAGAAAAAGGAAGTCGATAACAACGACCAACGCGCTTTTCTCTTCTCGCCCCCCGCCCCTCTTCATCTTTCTCTATACACGTGTAATCATAGAAATTGCGACGGAACTCCAAGCTCCGATAGTAATCGTTCCCGAGAAAGTGAAAAAGGGGGAGAGGGGTGGAATGAGTGATAGAAGCAAGCTAAGAAGAGATGAGGAGGGGGAGAGAATCAGTACCCCAGAGAGAGAGAGAGAGAGAGAGAGAGAGAGAGAGAGAGAGAGAGAGAGGTGACATATCTCCCACGTCGTTTGAAGTGTGTGTATGCGCGCACGCGCGCGTATGTGTGTGTATGTGTGTCCATTGCGCCGGGGAATGGGAATACGTGACGATGAAAATGCAAAGTGCGCGGGGGGAGAAAAACGAGAAATAGGGAGTGTAGGCGCACACGCACGCGTCGGTAGGGGTGAGACGGATATGTAGGCGCGCACCTCCCCTCAAATGCCATTAAACTAAGGATTATCGGCGTAGCTATCGCTATGATTGCTTTACGGTTTCGATTTGAACGCCTTGCAGCCTACGCCCCCCCCCCTCACACAGCATACATATAGAGGCATACACGGTTACGTATTTTTTTTCATTACCGGGCCATCTTGCACTTGCGCCATCGCCCGCCCCTCTCAAGGCTTAACTGATCTGGTGTATGTCTCTCTCTCTCTCTCTCTCTCTCTCTCTCTCTCTCTCTCTCTCTCTCTCGATGTCTCTTTACGCGGACACGACACGGGCGAGAGCAGCGAGGCTTCCTTTTCTCTCTCTCCCGCTCGATTTATAACCCGACTGTCTCCTCTCCCTTGGCCGTGCGCATAAACGTCTGGCTGACTTTGCTGCCTCCCCCCTCCTCACTCCATCTCTTTTGCTCGGCTTAGCTTTAATTGGAATATTTATAAAGGGTCGGTGAACGCGCGCGGGACTCTGCCCCCTCCCTCCTCTCTCTCTCTCTTTCTGTCCCTGCAACTCGGCGCGTACTTTTGGCCATCTTGCGGGTAATGACTTCTACTTTTGGAGGGAAAAGAAGGGATGGGCACGGGGGCTTGGCTTAGGAGTAATTCAAAATGGCCATACCGAATGATGAGGAATTTTTTTTCTCGTTTAGGGGCACTTTAATAAACGTTGCACTTGTTCTGGGACGACGAGGCACCGGGGAGAAAAAAATAAAATTGAGAAAACTGGAGAAAAGGGGGCATGAAATACTGTCTGGAATAAACAAGCAAGGAAATGAAATATTGAAACTTAGCTTTTTAATAAAACGAATAATTGTTTACAATAATAAAACATTTACAATAATAATAACAAATATCTCTATAAAGCTCATATATTTAAAAAAATTTACTGTTTATGTACTATTCACTCTTTTTTTAAATAACAAAATTAACATCTCTGTAATAAGTTCAACAATTGTTGGATTGATTGAATAACGTGGAAAAGAACGCATACGTTTGAAAGATAAATCCGACGCTAGTAATAGGGCTATGTTCCTGGTTATGCAATATACTACCTTACTGGGACCTTTGCAATCTGAAGGTACCTTACACGTAAACTTCGAAAATTGAAACGAAGTGTTCCTGTTCTGGCCGTGAAAATGGATAAACTAGAAGCAACTTTTACATTCATGAATGTATGAATGTTGTAGTTTAAGAATATCTATATGTATATAATCTCGAATTCGTTTACCTCTTTAATCTCCAAATAATAGAAGAACTGGTAATTAATGTGAATGTTTCTAGTTAAATGAATAATTTGTTTTATGTTAAATTAATAAATATTTTTATTGGTATTTATACTATAATATATGGTAATAATATAACGCCAGTCAGACTATTCTTGCTTATAATCATCCCCCAAAGAATCTGATATAGAAATTACTACTAAAAATAAAATTAAATTAGTTTAAAAATGAAAAAAAAACAATAATAAAATAATAAAAATAAACTAATTCTATGTTAGTAAAGGTCAACCTGACCGCCCCTACCATATTTAATTATCATTTACCTTAGATCTGCGACGTTTCGAACCGCTACGGTTCATCTTCCTCGTAAGATATTTTATACCCGAGTAAAACGGGGATGGTAAGTCTTGTGCGGAAAATAATAGATTTCCCCACTAGTGTTGAACGATATTTTACATGATAACAGCCGAAAAATTATCCTAAAGATCTGATTTTGAAGTTAAAGTGATGTAAAAACGTTTTTATTAAAAAAAATTCTTAATATATTTTGTTTAGGATGGTTAACATTAATTTATTGTCAAATATGTTTTAATAAAAAATTTATTATATGTTGTATTATTTATTATATTCGTAACGTACCAATATTGTAGATTGTAACTATTCAAAGTAACGATACAAATCTGTATAACATTAACATAATTAAATCGATTGATAATCAAGCATATAAAATAGAGAGAAAGGCCAAGCTTTTAAATCTTATGAGATTATAAAAAGGGCAGAACTGTATCAAACATTGCAATCAATTTCTTTGTATCTTTATATTTACTCGTATAGGGAAAGTGAATCAATATTTCCAAGCTCCCTAGCGATGACTTTCAGAAAATATTAGTAGAGTACATCATTATTTTTTCCAAGTCTAGCAGGAACCATTTGAATTACGCCATCAAAACAGACACACAATAAAGATACTGTCCTTTGATAAATAAATTCCATATATTTTCAAAACATTTCACGCTGATCTAAGCTGAGTGTATAGAAATGCGTGAATTTTGAACTGAGAATAATTTCTGCGATCAATCTATTATTAAAAATTTTTATGAATTTTATATTTCCATTTTTGATCCCGCTTGATATGTCTCAAATATAATTTTCTTCCATATTTCGAGAGTGGGGGAAGGGGAATCTCGGTTGGCAACATGGCGCGCGCACGGGGGCATGTAATAACTGTTAGTAACTGATATTGGCAAAATAGCCTGGAGGCGTGCTCGTCGGTTACCGAATGCAAAAGCGACTGTCGCGCATAAGCTTAAAATATATCGTTTTTAAATTACGAAACATCTGTTTATATTAATGCTGTTAGAGCCGGAGAATGAATAGAGTTCATCTTGTTTTGTTGTACTTGATGCTATATATATATATATATATATATATATATATATATATATATATATATATATATATATAGCATCTGTCCCTTACACTTTAATATATAATAAACTAAAACTAAACTACATAGACATCGAATTTACATACAATTGGCGTATGAAATTTAAATTGATGGTTGTCAAGTAAATTAAATACTACCTATTATGGCTGTATATAATATTTTTAAAAAATTCAGACACGATGATTATAGTTTTAACCCCTTGAGTGATAACTTCTTTGTAGCCGCGAAAAAGTCGAAATTTTATAACTATTTACGCTAGTATGAAAAAAGCAATTGAATTTCTTATTGAAGAGGATTTATTACGTATATACTGATCTATGACAACTTTTTTAGAATTTGCATAAAAATAATCTTAAATAAGTAAAGAGATTTTTTAAAATTTATGAATCCTGGTTTAAAAAGTCAACATAGATTATGAAATTGTGTATTAATTGTAGCTGTAGATTTTTTAAAATTAAATTTTTCTAGAAATTCTTCACTTTTGCAGATAATCAAAGTTTCGCAATTACAAATATAAATCGGAAGTTATGTATAACAAAAAAGTTTACGTTCTATAATAATTTAGTTGCTTAATTTTCATAAAGATTGTATTTGGCAGATTATTATTAAAATAAATTATTAGAATAAATACAAGCACTTGTGTTGAAATAACTTGTTTTCATTGGTTGAAAGAATAGGTTTTGGATAGATCCCTATACAGTTTTATAGCCTATACTGCCTTTAGGAGCACGGAAAACGTAGAATTCTTGCACTATGAAAAAAGTTATTGCTACTTGATATTTCTGAAATCTTTATTTTATTATATAGAATGAATCGTATATTTTTTGGATGTAATGAAAGCATTCTGTTAGTCCAAAAAAAACTCAAATTTTCAAAAACCTACTGAGTAGCGGTACTTCTTAATCTCTTAAATAAAGTTTTTTTCTTCTAAATGTACTGAAATCTTATTCCGAAAAAACATTTTGGTTTTTATGATAATTCAATCCACATAAGTTCTTCCAGATATTTTATATCAAAATATAAAAATCAATAATTTCGCATAAAGAACCCATCAGGCTTATACTTCGTTATTGAAAATATTTTGTATTTTGGTCGTCCTCACATATGTAATTCGAAAATAGAAATTAACGGTATTGAAAATTACGTTTTATCAAATCTTTTTGAAACAATATTGATAAAAGAATATTGATAAAAGAATATTTGATACAGTAATTCGTACATATATAAACAAATTTTTTTATGGATTCATATAGAAAATTGTTAAATAGCGTTTTGACACGTTTATAAATTACAAAAAAGTATCCTTCTACTATCGATCAGGGAGAGAAAAATGTATCTCGCTTATCTGTACATAAGTTCGAATAAAAGTTAATATGGTCTGGCATAAAGAAATAGCAATGAATTATCGTAATCGGCGATGGTGTATATATATATATATATATATATATATATATATATATATATATATATCGAAGTATCGAAGTATATTGTGTTGTTATTCAGCGAAAATATCGATTCGAGCGTTTATGAGGAGGGAGTTGCGCGGCGCACGACCTCTCCTCGCTCTCGCAACTCTCTCGCAGTTATAGATTCTTTCGCGAATAATATAAATTAGCCCGTCGAAGTATATGGTATTATGGCAATTCAGCGGCTAACCATCATCGGGCGAGACGTTGTAACGATATGACAAAATTGCACGCTGCTCGTCCCGCAGTTCCACTCCCTTTCCCATATATATATATATATATATATATATATATATATATATATATATATATATATATATATAGTTTGACTATATTGCATGTATAGCCAGCAATTATAGAAGGCCTACCCAACATATTATACGGTTTTTTACTATATATTTTATGCATATATACTATATAGTCTTGAACAATAGCACCGTGTATATAGCTGCCAGGAGTTATTGCACATTAACTGATAATATTATACGTATATAGTTTTTCTATATAAATAATAAAAAATATGTGTCTATATAGATTCGGCAAATATTATAATATCACAATATTTAATGCCGGACCTATACTGGCTGCTTAAAGGAAAATGAGCACTTTGGCGTGATTTCGATTTTTTTTTAATCAATAGGGCTATAAATATGGTTAAAGTATTTTATTTAATACAACGTAAAAACTTTGAAACTTTATTTAATATGATAATTATAGATGAAATTCGCCTTCATTAAAGATGAAAATTTACCTTTTACGATAAAGTGATGCACGAAGGTGACTATTATTATATGAGCTTTATATATACTATAAAGAGAGTTTGTTATCTGACTTACTTTATTATTACAACTTTTCTTTAATATAGGAAATTTTAAAATAGTCTCTTCATTAAATATTTTACTTCGGAAATTTATTATTATTACGAACGATCCATCATCATCAAAAGCTTCTTTTGCACTTTTCCATTAACATTAATATCATGGAGCAGCGAATTTGTTGATTTAATATTGCTTTACGTTTAACTTTTTATTTAAATTTATGTACAAGGACGACAGGTAATATTGACATATAGTTCATAGTGGAAATGAAGAAATCAAGTATAGGTATTTCTTTTCTAAACTAACAAATATTTATAGATATGTTGAAATCAGTTTCATATTAACAATAAAAATCTTTTTTCAGTATTAAATAAACATCTAATCAAGATATATGAATAAGACCAACGTTAAACATTTCTAGAGTAATGCATAACCGAACCAAAATAGGTCCATTTGAATTTTTATGAGTAGCCACCCACATTAATATTACAAAAAATATAGTTTTTAAAGATAACGACATAATAATTGTATATAATAAAATTTCTATAACATTATAAAAAAAAAAACTAGATTTTTCGGTATAGTTTTTACGATTCTTTGAGAGCTCGGGTAAATGAAGTATATTCAATTACAAGATGGGTGTTCTTATAGAAAAAGTACGTTATAAAAATTGTGGAATAAATCAATCAATTTTGTTTTTATTATTCTTTGAAATATAACAGATTTTTATGTTGTTATAAAAAGTCTATAAAATTATATATAACATTATTATATTGCGATTTTTAAAATCTACTTTAAAGAATATTAAGCAGTAAAGTTGATTGATTTCTTCCAGGAGTTTTTAGAATACTTTATCCAAGGATAACAGCATTCTATTTCGGGTTTATTCGTTCACAAATTCTATCAATTTATATGTCTTCTATCAATCGAGAAATTTGCATAGATTTGTGGATAATTTATAACTTATAAATATCGAACTAATCACTTAGCAATAAATGTTTTTGCCGACCATTAGAAACAATGTGTAATTCTTATTATTTAATATACTTAATAACGTACTATAAAAACCACTGAACGATCGCCTCACATAATTCTTACGTCCCCATTTAATATAGAGCAGAACTCTTATTGTCTTGTTTACAAAGTTGAAGAACTGAAACTTTTTGGCAGGTGGGTGGAGGGGTTCATCAAATCAAAAAAAATGTTCCTCTAATTATATATTTCAATATATTAGAGAAATTGGACTCAGCATATATCTAAATTAAACAGAGAAATATCTTGTTTAAACACAAAAACCTTCTTCCGTAAAAGTCGAAAAAGCCTGAAATAGAAGGGGGGGAAGGACAGACTGAGTAATGTTGAAGTCCTAAACAAGTTTGAACCGTTCCGCTCCGCTGGCCATCCGCAGAACCAGCAGCAACCCCTTGGTATATAACGATTCCTCTCCTCCCTGCAAGAGCTCGCGCCGGTCGGTCGTAAATTCCCGAATCATACCATCCAGTCGGAGCGAAACGCATATCCATCTCTCTTTCTCTCTCTCACTCTCTCCATATATAAATTTATATAATATGTCTCTCTCCCGCGCGCACGGCATTAATATTATCGATTTCGTCTTCGAGAGGGGACTTTTATATATACATATATATATATATATATATATATATATATATATATATATATATATATAACGTAACGTAACGTGTATATATATAACGTAACACGTACGACCAAAAAGTTGAAGTGCGTGAGCAAGCGAAAATCGATGACGCGTGAAGAGAGAGCGCAACTGCGCCACGGCGCGGCGCGGCGGCGACTCGACGGTGCGAACAGACCCCGCAATGAATTACCGCTAATTCCCAAGATTAATAATTTCACGAGTCACATGAAGTCCCTCTCTGGGTACGGATGGGAGAGAGAGGAGAGAGAGAGAGAGAGGAACAGAGACAGAGAAAGGGAGTAGGAGAAAGGAAAAAAGGGGTCACCCAACCCACCCGCCCCCCGTTCTTTTTTCACACCCTCCTGCGAAGAGCAGTGGGAAAGAGGCGGTATACGAAGGTGTGTATATATATTACAAACCGATATATATATATATATATATATATATATATATATATATAAATATGCCATACTCCCTCTCTCTCTCTCTCTCTCTCTCTCTCTCTCTCTCTCTCTCTCTCTCTCTCTCTCTCTCTCTCTCTCTCTCTCTCTCGCTCGCTCTCTCTCTCTTTTTAGGGAGCAATGAATTTGAATATTGTGGTGCGCGCGTGCTTTTCTGCTTCTACATAACGGGCTGTCAAGCGATTATGTTTATTGGTGGTAAGGTTGTGGTTTTCTCCATATAATACGATGCTAATGCCCCCTCCCCACTGCAGTGACGCGGTAATATTTGCCGCTCCATCTTCGTTATCTGAGTTTAATCGAAACGAGCGCGCATGTTTTAATAATTAGGAGCTGCGTGAAAACTCCATTTTTGATTATAGGCGGGGGCTGCAGGTTGCTCCGTTAATTACTATAAAGAACAATGTTATATTGATTTTCTGTATACAGAAAGAAATTTGGAATAGTAGATATTGTACGACACAGTAAATTCATTCGATCACGGTTCGTATAAAAGTTTATAATTTTGGCTGGTGAATGGTAAATTTTTGAAATAATATAACTTAGAAAATTTCCTATAGAGAAAGCACGGTAATTTTGGTAGATTTTCTCAGCCTGTATTCAAAATAATTCGTTTCCGTGATATATTAATTTTCCAAAATGGAGATTCTGCTTTACGCAATCTTTGTTTAGAAAAATAAAATCTTGATTTAAATTTATCACTAGTCAAATTATCTACATTCCAGTAGTCTGATTTCAAATATAGTCATGGTCGTCTCGATTTTAAATAAATCTAAAATTGAAACGGAATGTGTGTGACTGTAGGGAAGCTTTTTATAGAAGGTTTCGGGATTTGTATTTATTAAAGCTAGTTTCACTATTCCAATAAAAAAACTTGCCTTTGTTATGTCACTGAATATCTCCAAGGGTCTTTCTTGAAGAAACAAAATATTAAAATATTTCATACAATAAAAATTTTAAAAAAGTGTGTGTGTGTGTGTGTGTGTGTGTGTGTGTGTGTGTGTGTGTGTGTGTGTGTGTGTGTGTGTGTGTAAAATAAATAAAAAGCGTCTAATAAAATCTTTTTGCCCAGATACTTTTTTATGTAACTCAATGTCAATAACAATAATTAAATGACCTACAACATAATTAAAAATTATATTTTAAATAGTTGATTCAACGAACTACAGGTCTATACGAGGCTCAAATGTATTTTTCTCGTTATTCTTTTTATCTTGTCAGTAAAGGCTGTGCATTGAGTGCATCCCTCGTTCTGTTCCTAAAGATTTGGAAGAAGAAATCACCAGTTAAGGATATATCGCGGTTTAAAATGGGATAGTACGTGTTAAAAATAAAAATTCCTGATTTCGCTATTTGTAGATATTTTCTCCTTAAGAAGCCTATAACAGTACAATTTAGGTAAAATGACGATTTGTAAATGTTTTTATGGACAATAAATAAATTTCTCGGTGTTTTTCACACACATAACGATTATAGTTTTGATGATTTTTGATATTGTACTGTTCTAAGTGTTAATCTAAAGAAACTTGCTCCACAGTTGCACATATTTTTAGTTTTTTAGACGCTCACCTTTAACATACGAAGATGTAAAATGTTAACGATTTATTTGCTATACCGTATTCATTTTACCAATATAATATAATAACATTAACATATTGTGTTATTTAAGATATTATTTTATGGCTCAGTATTATAAAGCTGCTAGAAACGTCGATGCATTTTAAATGTGTCTAGTATAAAAACCGTTACATGCAATATATTACTCAATTCCATCAGAGTCCTATACGTATTATTTCTCATACAGAATCCTTAAACTTTCTATCAAAAAGTAAAACTTTTTAAAAGTCCATATTCTCTTCCAATCTATATCCTTTTTATCCAGCAATAAGTAAAATAAAATGTATATTTAACGACCGTATTATTGCATATAAATCATCGTTTTCATCACCTTCCAGCAGTCTAAGCAGCGCGAAAATAACCCATACGCCCCTTTTATACGTCCCTTTGAAAAAGAATCCATTTCACTCCAGCGGTGCGTGCGCGCGGCTCGGCCGCGAACACCTCCCTCTACCCTCATTTATGTATGTACATATACATAGAAGAGAATACTGGCGTTGGCGGGGGTGGGTGTACGCGGATAAATCCCAGACAGTGCGTCGAGGCCCGAGGCGCGCACGGCACTGCATTAATTCCGAAACAAGCGGCTGGCGACCTCCCCCCTCCCCTACCTCCGTCCCTTTACCTAGCATCAAAAGACACCGCGAACTGCTATATCTATACATATATAACGCACTGGAAAAGCACAGAAATATTATATAGAGAAAGAGAAAAAAGAGAGCCCGCGGCTAGATTAAATAAAACGTCGCGTCTCGCCGCTTCGGCTCTCTGGGAACATCATATATAGAAATGTATACATATATATTCGTTGCTACTCCATATAATTTATACATATATACGTATAAATCTAGAGAGAAATGTGTATTATTACTATATACTAAACGTTGACTTTTAATTTTTTTTTCTATGTGCAGCGACGGGACTGCAATTCAGCCACGAGCCCGACGACCTGATCGTGGAGCTGGGCAAGCCGGCCAGGCTCGACTGCCAGGCGCGCTTCGACGCCCAGCCCGGGGGATATCTGCAGGAGCTGCCGGTGATCACGTGGCGTACCGACGACGGGCAGCCGATCAGCTTCATCGGGGATCGATATCGGTAAGTTGGGCCTTTCAGTGTGTCGCGCAGCACACCGCGCATGTACATATGTACAGAATAATGAGGGGATTTTAAGGAGAGAGAGAGAGAGAGTGAGTGAGTGAGTGTGTGTGTACGTGGATAATAATAATATTTAATCTCATAAGAATTTCATCAAAAGTTTTTGTTTATTTGTTTATATTATTTATGTCGATGTTCTACATATGTACGACGAACTTTGTTAAGACATGATATTCATTTTTTAATTTAGTTTTACTCTTAGAAAATTATAATTAAACTAAACGAAACTCACTGAATGTGATTATTTTTATTGTTACTATTATATTACTAGTCAAAGCTAACTTTTTAAATAAAGTTCTATTCTTCTTTTTCGTTAGAATACAAAATATCGATGATTTCAAATAGAATTTTATTTATTTAGATTTTTATCTTTTTTAATTAGAAATCTATTTAATGTAATTTAAATACTTGTATATTAAAAAATAGAATTACAAACGCGTTTATTATTATTTGCACTTATTAATTACGTTGTTGAATGAAGGAGTTTGTTATTCCTTTTTTTTTAAATTTTCAAAATAAAAATATTGATGATACAGTCTAGAAAATCGGTTCGATAACTTTTGGATTGATAAATAAAATAACGAGAAGGTCCCTAGTCTTTTTATTCGTGTGAAAATTTTCGAATGAATAGTTTTCTGTTTCTTTTTTATAAAAAAAAGCGTTTTTTTAAAATAAAATTTATGATAGAGACGAGCTTTGGCACCTACCTCTTTTGCACAATTTAGTTTGAATAAATACAATTCTAATATTTTATCCAAAGTTTTATTCTGCAAGCATTTCGCTTGTATATAGCTTAAATCAATAGAAAGTATAAAATTTTATTGATTATTTATTGATCGAAAATATTTGCACTCCCAAGTGTAAATTAATATCTTTCCCCATTTCGCTTTTGAAGAGTGCAAATACTGCACGAATCGAACGAAACGTGTGCAATCAAAGAGAGACAATTTTTATTTTCAATTCGAAGCAATAAAATAGAAGTAACAATATTACAATATGGCAACCATCGCAGTGGAAGCATTTTTATTTTTTTTTTCTTTTTAATAGAGCTTTAACTAACCACTTTAACTGTCTATAAACTCTTTTGAAAACACGGACAGAAACATTAAAAACCTCTTTAGACATTTTAGTATCCAATTGAACTAGCCATAGAAAAGTGCGTTATAACATCAGGAATAAAAAAAGCACCATCAGAAAAAATCTGAACAACGTATACAAATATACTATATCTATATGCATGTTCCATTAATGTTCGTGCATTAACGACGATTCCGAATGATCCGTTGTATATGGGCTTCGAAAAAATTTCATACCGTCCAAATTGAGGTCCAAAAGATTGTGTTCAACCATTTGCACAATTAGCGAGCGATTTTTCACACACAAAACTCTCTCGGGTTTAGAATATACTATAATAAACCATATATGCCAGACGTAAGCTGAAGCTAATCAACCTACAATCGCGTCGATTTTCTCCTTCTCTGCCGTATCGAAGCGAGATTTATTACGATACAGGGCGTATAAAATCACGATAGACTACAAACTAAGATAAATTGACGCGTCTTTTTTAGGTTGATAAGGTGCTTTTTGATTTAGCCCCCCCCCCTCTAGCAATTCGTCAAGGGGCAACAGAGCCTCCCTTTTATATAAACACGCACGGGCTAAAATGTTCATCCGGATGCTCTATCGAATCTGTCAACTAGCAAGCTATATCTACCGAGATATTTACCACTTGCTCTCGCTCCTTCCCCCTTCTCTTACGCAGTCTCTAGGGCTCCATGAACGCCGATCGCGATAAAACGATACACCACTTGATGAAATACAAAGTCAAAGAGAAAGCTTTCTCCTTATTACCTACAGGGTGGGGCGAGGGTGGTAGGGGGGAGAATACAATTTTCGTATATATTTGCCGTATCTCTATCTCCCTTTCATTGCCTCGTCTTTTACCACCACCCCCCACCTCTATCTCTTTTGTTCACTATTGGATATATCGTTTACCGCTCCGACAGGGTTATAGACCGCACCATAAAAGAAAAGCCGTCGACACGAGAAGGGGGGGGGGCTATATGCGAGAGAGCTCTCTTCCGAGCACTTCAAGAAGCGACAAGTAGCATCATCTCTGAACCGCAATCCACGCCACCCCCTCCCCACCTCCGGTGATCTCTCTTATCGCTTATCCGTGGCTTATCTCAGCAGCTACGCTCGGTGCGTCTGATATATGCATTTATATCTATATATAACCCCTCCGCTTCCCCAGTGCTTTCTCGGAAATCTTTTAATGCCCTTTTATATACTACGGGAGATAAACGCAGCGACGCGACGGTGGCTCAACGGCTGATGCGCGTCGTCTGATGTGCGGCTCGTCCGCGCCGCGGCGCGAGGAAAACTTTTTGGTATATATATATATATTCGTTGACCGCATCAACCAGGAGCAACGACGTGGACGCCACGCCGACAACCTCTGGTGCGAAGCCGTCTGTCACAAAAGACGTGCCATGTGGTAATGCGCGCTCTGGTTCAATAAAAGCCGTTTGCTTTCTTGTATAGAAGTTTTGTTTTTTTTTCCTGATGGGGGAGTGGGAACGGTATAAAATAGTGTACACGGTAGGTCTGTGTAGCTTCTTAAAACCTAAACGACTATCTATGTATGTATTTTCGGTTCGTATCGGTCTGTTTTATATTGCTGTGGCTCGAGGATGTAAAAAAGTGCTTCCTGGTTTGAAGGTCAAACGGTTCGTAATAAAATGTGTAGAACGCAGAACTCGGAATCATTTGCTAACACCAAACTGAAGAATATATTAATTATATGTTAAGTCTATATATGAACAAGTCTTTATTTTCTGATTTCCTTAATACATTGAATCTTTAGGTATCCTATATCTACTTAACTTATAGTAGTATAATTCTGGAAATTGATCAAGATCATTTGACCAAACGATACTTGAACGAATAGATATTTGATCAATAAGATACTTGACCAAACGATACTTGAAGGAATGGACATTCAACCCAAAAGATAGTAGATGCAATGGATATTTTATAGAAATCCTTTTTACTAAACGAAAATTTCACTAAAAGAATACTTTGCAAAAAAGAACTTGACGTAACGAACATTGACTAATGTCGCTTTTACCGAATGGATGTTTGATTGAAAGACGACACCCATTACTGAAGTTTACATTAAATCAATATCGGTTATAAATTCTTTTGGTTAACTACCTATATTCATTCAAATGATTTTGAGTAAAATGTTCATTTGGTTAATTGTCAATACGGTGAAATTGCTTCGGTTAATTGTCCGTAAACCATTAAGCACCCCCTTGTATCCACTTCGGACTTTACATTGATTCATGATTATTGCTGACTGAAAAAGCGTCATTTAATCAAATTTAGCAAGATGAATGCCGAAAAATAATCTCACTCCGAAGTAATCAATATATCAAAGCCAAATTTGAACGCTCATGTTAGACAGTTCGTATAGATTTTAGTATTCAATTTAATAGTCTCACATCTTGCATGTGTATAATATTGAGTGTAAACAAAAAAAGTATTAACAACTTCTACATAAATACTAGAAACATCTGAATGATCAGCCAGGAATTACTTGGATTAGTTTTTATAGCAGTTGAAGGTTCAACCACCCACCCAAGTGTTGTATTAGTATTTTGATACCCTGATTGTGAAAATCGAAAAAGTGCTCTTCTGTAAATTAGAAGACTTCTAAAAATTAACATGAGAATTGAAAACTCAAATATAATATTTTACGAGAATACATCTCGTTATAATGATTACGTAAAAAGATAATTGTTTATCTTAGACCTATATCAAAACTTCAATGTTCATTATAATTTTAATAAATCTGGGATGGTTGTCAAAACGAGGCTTCTCAAGATTGTAATATGAATTATGTTCGTACACAGTGAAGTCTTAATAGATCATTATTAATGGACTGCGAGTAGTACGTTTTCCACGATGACTGTCATAATTTTAATCCCAATTTTTTACACTGAGAGAAATTCGAGACTTTCTGTCTCTACTCTGTTTATCATTCTCTGAAGTGTATTATTTATGAACACGCTTGAAAAGAAATCTTTTTCCTAGATTAGTCTGATTTTAGATATAAAAAACAGAATTCAGTAACAAGATATGTACAACGATAACTGTTATTTTTTACTAATGGATAAGATGGCTGTTCCTAAATTATACGTAATCGATACATTGTTATGTTATTTTAATTCTTCTCTCTCACCTGTAGCTTATCGTCAAATTTTTCTTCAAACTCCCAAATTGTTACGTAATTTTTTCATGCACATTAATTCATTATCCATCTTATCGTTTCATTAAAATTGTATAAATACTTAAAAAGTTGGAAAAAGTGAAAATTACTGAGATCAATTATAAACTGCATTAGTATAAAATACTGTAAATTTCGATGGCTATTGAATTTACACTGAAGTCTAGTACTTTTCACTGATTTTTATAGTTTTGCAAATCTACAGAGTAAAGGTAATAATGCATTTACAATTTTTATTGAAGATCAAAATTTAGTACATATTCGAATGTTGAAACTAATCACTCATGAGAGTCATTGATTAGAACGATTTGTACCGATTTGAAAGTAATCACTAGTAGTTCAAAAAAAACCTAATTTAAAACGTAATTGTTCGACTTCAGCTTGTTCGAACCACCCCACAATCATAGTTTCAATTGAATCGAGTTCAAAAAGAAGTTTTGTATTTCGTTTATCCAGAACTTTTTGAATACTCTTGTTACGATAATATTTTTTGTTGACCATACTATATAATTTGTTTTGACTTATTCTCTTTTTTGTGAAAATAAGCAACACAAATATCAAAAATATTTTATAAAATAAACAATTATATATGTTATAGTTGGTGAATTGTTTACTTGTTTACCCTTAATTGAATGATGCGACGATGGATAATAGTAAAAATATTACGCAAAGCTCATAAAAAGTGTTCTTCCTATACTGTAGTTGCATAATGACACACTGGAATCTATTTTGACTATCTAAAAACTTTACAGTTATGACAAAAATTTAATGTAATTTTTTATGAGTTTCTTATTCCGAACGATCTAACGTAAACCATCATCTAAGGCCATCATTGCTTCTTTTCAGTTCTCTAAATTCTCCATGAAATTTATTGTCCATCTCTAACTTATAGATCGATACTGAAGAATTACATGAATGAATAATATTAATATAATAATAATTTACACACTGTACCAAGAGAAGCATCAAATATATGAAATAAACGAAAAGAAGGCAATTGAGAGAAACGTTACTTTCACTATTCCGCTAAATAACGCACCATTTAAAGCTACGGATACAAAAGAAAAAAAAGAAATATCCCAAAAATATAACAATTGAATGTCCATTGATAAACAAGAGTTTATCGTATCGATAATTTTTTCCTCCTGAAACCTAAGGTTTAAATAATCTTGTCACTGTAACCGAGCTTCACCCTCTGGCTTCCCACTCGTAATGGCCACTGCGTTATCGGCCCCATTGATAACAGATAATCTTGTGGCGATTCAAGCTCCCGGAAACACTAGGATGATAAAAGAGTTAAATCTTCAAGTGTTCTCTCTCTCTCTCTCTCTCTCTCTCTCTCTCTCTCTCTCTCTCTCTCCCTCTCTCTCTCTCTCTCTCAGTATTCGTGGATTATTAGTTCGGCTGTACATATATGTATATTTTCTCTCTTTGTTTCAGGAGTCAACTGGCCAACGGATCGCTATACATCAGTTCGGCGAACCAGGAGTCGATAGGTAACTACCAGTGTCTCGCCTCGATCGAGAATGTCGGGGCAATCGTCTCCAGAACTGCGATCATCAAATTGGCCGGTAAGTATGTGTATATATATATATATATATATATATATATATATATATATATATATAGACTTTATATACAGGGTGTCCCACGCACATCTACGGTTACGCACAGCATTTTTATGGAACCAACCTTTATTTTTAACGCTTACGTGACAAGCCGCGCGGAATCATAATGAACGTGTGGATCTTTATATATATAGCGGTGGAGATTGATATCAGCTAATGTGCATATCTCAGTATTCATTTTATATGGTCTCCCTTTCTTACAAAAGGGAAGTACATGCATGCGAGCAAACACAATACGCAAGTGATTCATTTATATATATATATATATATATATATATATATATATATATATATATATATATATATATAATATCCGAGAAGGGCGCACGTCTTTCTTTTTTTGTACCCAAGTTCTTATAAGACAAAGTATTGTGTTTCTCCACAAAATTGGGAATCTTGTATTGAATCAGTAAATGTGAGTCAGAGAGTTTTTTTTGGAGGGCGCCTAAATATAGGTATACTAGTTTTTAAAGGCTACACATAGGCTAGAAGCTCCAAGAGCATAATGAATAAATGTCTAGATGGACATATGTCGGTAATTTAATATAAAATCGTTAAAGTACATTATTTCTTCCTTTTATTGAAAAGAAATTTAACTACTCGCTGTTGCTAAATTCTACATGTTACATATCCATTGATTTTTGGTGTTAAACAAAAAAAATTATAATGATTTTTACAGTTAAGAATATTAAATTAATAAATAGTTTTATCCGTTATTATTTTACCTAATCTATTATATTATAAAGACTGTAAGACCAATAAAAATATTTCTTAATTTAATTCAAAACAGTCGACATAAGTACAATTTTTAATTGTATTTCTAAGTTAAGAATATTTGTTATTCACAATCTCGATATTTCGGTCTTATTATGATGTTATATGAAGCTGTCTAATGGGACCGAATTATGTTTTTATATCTACAGCCTTTTTTAAGCTTATAAGACTTGAACTTTTTTGTGAAATTTGTATATTTATGTGTAAACAATATACCGATTTTATATATAAAATATGATATAATTATGAATAAACTATATAATATTATATATCTTGAAAAAATATATATGCTTGTGTACATAGAAAAATAATTATACATGAAAAAACCTCTTATAATGTCAAACATTTATAATGAAATTGAAAGATTTTTATTTATTATTTTTTATTATTAATTTATTTAGAATTGTAATCACGGAAAATCAACAGAATCAATCAATAAAAACGTTTTTCAGAAAAAGTTGTTCTGATACATATCAATGTTTATAATAAAGCAATTTATAGTAATAATTAGACGGCAAACATTTTGTTGTTACTACATTTTGATTTTTTTATCCAACAGAATTACAGACATAATTTAAATTTAAATTTTCAATCTAGTACATGGTATAAATTAAAATCCGTAAATTTTTATATGTTTTTCAAATAAACTTCAAGCTTACACTAAAGTTATAAAATATAGTAATAAATTTATACGTAAAAGTATAGTTTGAAATAAGACATAAAAAAGGTATATATTAACAGTCAAGTGTGTCACGCTCCAAGGATTTAAGCACAAAATTGGAAGGTGCTCGGTAGTTATTTCTATTAAAAAAAAGATAAAAAAATTGTAAAGTTTTCGATATAAAATAAAAAAAACGAAAAAAACTTTTCATTGAAAAAACTGAAGTACCGCATATATATATATATATATATATATATATATATATATATATATATATATATATAATGAATTTTTTAACCGAAACTCAACTTTTTCGCCCTATTCTTTTTTCTCCCTTTCTGAAGGTTTGCCAGGTTTCGATCGCGAGCCCCAGGATACGATGGTCTATCCGGGGCAAGTAGCCTACTTGAGCTGCAAATTAGCTACCACCGACCAGGTGAACATCCAGTGGATCAAGGACGAGCAACCACTGATTCTAGACGAAAGCAGGATGACGATCTTGCCGTCTGGTAAGCGATACATATAAAAGCTCATTTTTCTCATGTAATGCGTATATGCGGTTCTAAAGCTATTATATATTATTGAGCATTGCATTTAAGGATATTTTCTATCGATTTTCGATTTGGCGGCAAAGAAAAGTTATGAAACTCACCACATCGTTAGACATTATAAGTATCAAACTCGTTCGGTTTCAATTTCAAGAAAGTTATTGAAGCGCACTATTAACACGAACTCTTATGGAGAATGTCAATTACCTGTACTATGATATATGTCTGTCGTTAAGTAAAATTGATATACAGATATTTTCAGAATTATTGATGAGTTTCAAATATATAAAAATATTAATGAATAATAAATCTAAAGTCTAGTGCTGATTATGCGTGGACAACCTATGGCAATTTTGTTTTTCAAAAACTATGACACATTATAAGAGTTTACTTACAAAATTTGAGAGGTCGTACTGAGACATGAAAATGATGCAAAATATCCAGTTCAAATACTGAAAGAATACGATCAACTCAAATTTCGAAGGAAGAAAATTTTTACAGCTTCCAAATCTTCTTCATTCAAAATCTGTTGGACCCTTTTTCCGCAGGAGTTGGGATCGTTTTATTTCAGCATTTTAATTAATCATTGTATTTCTATCAGGTGTCGAAAATGTTTGTCATGCCAACTGTTACAAAAAAAGAAACTGAACTACGCCGATGTGAATGACTTACTTCGTACCGATATAACCTCCTTAATACGGTGCGCTTCCGTGGCGTTCGTGAGCTGTTTAATTTTTATAATTGTTCATTTATAATATTGACGCATTCTAAATTTTTGCCGGCAAAACCACGTGAACGAGCAATTTTTTAATCGCAGTAACTAGTTACATTAGATACAAGAGACTTGTATAATTAAGAGCTAGCTGTAGGAGCAATTTAAATCTCTCATTATTCCGTTGCAAACTGATTAAAAAAGAAAAAAATCAAATTCCACAGGAGCTCTGGAAATAGATGAAGTTCTCCAACAGGACGTTGGCTCCTACAGATGCAACGCGAGCGGATTCGGTCAGTACCGACTTAGCAACCAGGCTCAGCTCGCTCTGCAGTCGAGCGATATCGGTGAGTGCTCTTTTCCAACTCCTCTCCCCCCAACCCCTTATCGCAAGCTATAGCAGGAAATCAATTGCCCAGAGTTTTCGCTTATTTTATGCAGAAACGTCGCGGGAGGATCGGTCGGGAATTAACAAGCAACTGAATTATTTTTAAGCCGACATTAGTTAAGTTTCTATTGCCTTTTTCATAAAGTTTTCCAATGATGAAAATGTAATCTCTCTTTTTTCAATTATTTATTTTTGGAAGGTTTCATGCTTCAGATGAATTTACAAAGTTGCTTTTTTTTAGTGTAATTCAGCTCAGTATAAAAATATCGGGCTAAGCTGAAACAAAATAGTTTATTTGTTAATATCAATAATAAATAATATACGGTATAGTAACAGAAAGAAAGTAGTTTTAATGTAAAATCTAATACATGTGCACCAAGATTTATTATTAAAGTTCAATTTATTCTACTAATAAAGATTATCTAACTTTTTTATGGATAACATATTACAAAAAAAGTATCTCTTTAAATATATATGTGAAATAAATCTATTTTGCGGTACCAAAAAATATTCCTTGTTAAAAATATCGATGTAGATACACATCAACTTGTGCAAAATAATTATTTTTCATTGTTTATAGACATCGTAATTTACATTTTAGATCCTTTTGTGTCTGTATTACTATGCCGCATTGACATATGTTTACGAGATAATAAATCATATTTTCGATTTAATTCGTACCTGGCTGATCCAACATTCACGATATTAATATCAGACGTAAAAATTTTAATACATACTTATTCATTAGATATCTGTATCAAGTGCTGTGTAATGATTAAATGTGCCAGTATTATTTTATCTGATGTATATACATTTTTGTCGAATTAGTTGATCAACAAATAAATTTTTTTCAATTCCTTAGGTGCCTATATATTAGTGATATATTTTTTGATTCATGATTTTCGTTTGATTCAATATGTTTCAAATACGGTTATACAATAATAATAACACTATCAATGTGATTATTATATCATAGGAGCGCTACAATTATAACATATAACATATAATAATAAAGATAGGTCTAAAATAGCGTCTTTATCATCGATTATTCAACGCCGAAAAATTCACCTTCAGTTACCGATTGTTTTAACTACTTATGTGCACGTTATCGTCAGATATCAGAAACCAAATACCAACAACATAGCACGTGCTCTGTTATCTTCACCACCTACCATACCTCTTTATATCTTTTCCATTTTTGTCTGTATAACGCATTTTTTGTTTTTTTTTTTTTTTTTTTTTTTTATTATTACCCGAACAGGTGAGGACATGGGCGCGCCAGTTTTTGTTGCGAAGCCCTTCAATCAGATCGCCACCGAGAAGTCCACGATTACCCTGGAGTGCGCGGCAAACGGTAGTCCGAAGCCCGACGTCTACTGGCTGAAGGATGGCACGTCCATCGACCTGGCCTCCTTGGACTCTAGGTAATTCAATGCACTTTCGAGGAGTGCATATATATATATATATATATATATATATATATCAGCTCCTCCCACTGCTCCTCCTCTTCCTTCCACCTCCGCCCTCGCCCTCCGCGAGCGCGCGCGCGCGCAGATCTCTCGTCGCGGTTGGGCGAAGACTCGATCGTTAATCCGCGGTAGAGTGAATCGTGTATGTGTATATGTATATATAGACAGGGAGGCGCGGCTTAATTTTCTTTTCTTTTTTTGGCCTCTCTCGCGCGCCTGATTGCAACTGATCAATGTAAGTGCACACGCGGGGGCGATCGGCCGTGAGTGTTGCATTGTCGTGCGAGAACATTGCTATGTATGTATGTATATATATATATAATCGATGAGCTACATTTGTAAATGATAATGAATTACCCTTTTATTGTGCTGGTCTTTTACTGATTGATCCAATGGCGCTTATACTTATATTATTATCAAACTTAAGTATTTGAGTTAAAAGAGTCGAATATATAATTAAAAAGAGACGATATATTTTCTCTTCTCTCGATTGAAATTTTTATATAATGTCGCGTCTGATAAGCAATGTTTAAAATTTTTTACAAGATTTTTTAAATTATAATTCGCGTAATAAATGAGAGGTATAAAATAAATTTACGAAATATAAAGTATAATTCGCGTAATAATAAAATTTATAATAATTATTTTTTTTATTGTATTGTTAGATTATTTGTTTAATTCATATCTGTACAATTAAAAATGTCCAAATTATCGTAAGCTAATGTGTGTGTGTATGTATGTGTATGTGAAAGAAGTATTGTAATGAATTGATTAAGAGATAATGTGTTATATTAGTTCAGAGAAATATATCAAATTATGATGTAATATGAAATAAAATTTTTATTCGTTTAAAATATGATTTTTTATACAAAATTCTTAAAATATACATTTGCTTCTAATACGAGATATGGATAGTTCTCTATGACTGGAGCCAAATATCAACATTCCGTATAGTAATTTTTATAGTGATCTTTCATACAGAGTCTATTTTAGTAAAAAAAATTCAAAATAATGTTTAAAATATTCTGTTTAAAATATAATGGTTTTATATAAATTAAAAGAACATTTTGTTTCTCTTTTTATTATAATTGAACCTAATGCCACAATAAGTAGTCATGTATACGAAAATTATATTTCTTATGGTAGAAATGTTTCTATGTATTGATTAATATTGTTATTAAGAATAAAGATATACTGCTGGTTACAGTGTTTAGCAAATTTTTACAAATAAGAAAAATGTCGCAATTCATATAAAATAATTTACAGTATATTAAACACGGTTAATAGCTGTTTAAATAAAACTTATGAGAAAAAAAGAACTATTATAAGTGTAAAGTATAGGTTTGCACTAATTCACCTATTATACTCATCAATAGGATAAGCAGCAATATTTCTTATGCGAGAGTAACTATTTTATGTTCGAAAATATAATTGAAAAATTGAAGAAAAAGAAGCATTTGAATGAAGAATTAATTTTATGAATAATTTAACTTCACTGTTTTAGACGATTAGGCTACTATCGTCAATGTAAATGCAACTAAACTTTTTTTAAATGACCGCCGGTTCGTAAATTCAACTTTAACGTTTAAGTTTTTTTAATGCGAAAATAAGGGAATAAAAAAGTAGCGCAAATATGAACCTTCAAACTAAAAGCGATATTCCTGTAATTCTGTTTATGTAATACCGTCCTGTAATACTGATTTCATCGGTAAATCCTCTACAGTTCACACAGTGATAGCATCATATTCTAATCCGGAGCCCTTACTTCGCACACCGTATCCCACCCGCAATTTGATCATCCTATCTCTACATGCATATATAACGCGAATCACTCCAATAAACTCCGACAATTTGAATTCACGAAATCTCATCGCGGCTCCTTCCCTTCACGCAGGTACCAGACAATTGCGGCCTCCAGCCTCGTGATCAAAGACGCCATGGAGGAGGACAACGGTTCCTACCAGTGCCGTGCCAAGAACGACATAGACACCCTCGACGCGGTCGCCGAGGTCGTCGTGCAAGGTAAGTGGCCGTTGTAAGTCTCTCCTTCCCATTCCTCCATTCCTTCACCGTCCCACCTGCACGAACATTTCGCGCGGAATTCAATTATCGCACTCTCTGGACTAAGACGTAATTTTGGTAATCGCCGGGTTTTTAGTGCCGCCGCGCTTCACGAAGCGACCGCAGGACAAGGAGGCGAGCGAGCACCAGGACCTGGAATTCGAGTGCGAGATCTACGGGAAACCGGCGCCCACGATAACCTGGATGAAGAACGGAGAGAGGATCAAGCTCAGTACTTACTGGCAGCTCGTCAACGGGTGAGTATTGTATATATAAATGCGCTCGCGGCGCGCGTGTGAGTTTATGTGCTTGATGGCAGGATTGGCAAGCTTTTCCACGGATTGTTTGTCCTCGTCGTCCAGCTTTTTAATAACTTTTAAAGAAAAATTCTGCAGAGCTCTCTAAATTTTCTTTTTTTTTCGTCTTATTTTATTAATCATAAAAATTATATTCCATATAAGTTTTTACCTTACTGATCATACTATCCAAAATATTTTAACAGAATACATTTTTAGTATATAGTAACATCATTTATTTTTCGACGTTTCGGTTCCCTTATAACCCTTTCATGCCATTTAAATTAAAAACAAGAAATTATTTGAGTATTTATCTATTAATTATAGTTTAGAACTTACATTTTTAAAAGCTGTAAAATACATATAATAATGGAGTATATCGTACAGGAAGTAAATATAAGTCACAGAAATTGAAGCAAGTTGGTATATAGAAGTTAAAAATATATACAGAGATTATTTAAAGCTACAATTTATATTTAAAAAAAAAAACTGGCAGTAGCTTATATAACGAAGAAAATGAGAATATCATTTTACACCAGAGCCTAATAACAGGTTCCATGTATCTTTTTTAAAAAATTTTAATAACTCAGTATGAAAGAAATATTTTTAAGAACTGCTACATTAGCTATTTAACATGGAAATTGAAAGTGGACGTTCAAACAAATTATCTGACCTTAAATATAATAGATTTCTATTATGAGAACGTATTTGTTATTATAGTCTTCGATCAAAATGCTTTGTATTCCAAAATTGAATCCTTTGTAAAGGAGTTGAAAGGTGAAATAAAAATGATATAATATAATTTCGAGCAATATTTTCAACGATACGTCGTGCATTGCATGAAATTCTTATTTACACATTTACCATCAGGATTCATATTATATTAATATTTTATATATTCATATTATATATTATCTTAGCGTTTGTATTTTCATATATTATTTATTTTAATAATTTCCACACATGCTTTTTGGCTTATTTCGTGCTCTTTACTTATATTCATTATAAGAAAGTATATACACTTAATGTTTTCGACAACAATTGCTTCAGTTCCTTTGAGAGACAGTTTATTACTTTTAAGGGGTTACTTGTCTGCAAGGGATGCTTTATTAGCCCCCCAAGAAAATTGCTGCTGTAACCTTTGAAGAATCCCGTTGGAACTTTTACGGTACTCCATTACGTGCGAATTGGCTTTGTTTTATCTTAAATAATGTAATGGAAAACCTACTTTACACAGTCGTCATATATACAATTTAAAGAAATTAATATAAATATTCACAAAAATTTCGTTAATAATAACGTATATGATTTAATTAAATCATAGCCAATATTATTTAGTTTTGCAGAATCTTGCCGCACTCTTGTAGCTTAGAATTAATCAGGCTTTTTAGTAATCGTAAAAAAAAAGAAATGCCTGACTTTGTACAGGCTGTAAAAATACAATAAAAAAAATAAAAGTAACATTGAGAGAAAAGCGTATATTTCAGTGTAAAAGTAGAATAATGTAATAAGAAAAATACGATAGACTCGGCTTTAAATGGAATTAAGAGAAAAAACAAACTAGAAAGGAAAGGAAAAATTTATAGGAGCTATAATGAAACTTACGCAAAATATCTGTTTCATTAATTAAAAGTTTCACAACTTTGCGCCGGTGTTACAATAATTCTATTATATATATATATATATATATATATATATATATATATATATATATATATATAAGTTCAAATTAACGCTGGTGAAAGCTCGCCAATTAAAAAGTTGAGACAAATTACACCGAAAAATCAGACTAAACTTTTTCAAAGGATTTCTACGCGTTAACAATGAATCTGACCACAGAAGGGGTATCCATATTTGGTTTTTAATATGCCTTCGAGTAAAAATGCGAAAAATATTTGTTCTTAAACTATGTACCTTTCAATTTTTTACATAAACTACAAACGAAAAATTAACGTATAAATATTATTCTTTCAATTTCCTTTAAGTGTGCTTTAAATATGCTTTCCTTTACTGAGATATTCCATTTATACATTTTTCATATTTCAAATAGTATACAAAATGTAACTTTCATTTATACTGATATATATCGGATATAAATTAATTTAAAAAAGAAGGCATCCATATAAAACAGTGAATGGTCAAATAAGCATTTGACAAATGAGCATTCAAAATGATAATTGAAAGAGATTGAAATTATATTCAACGTAGAAGAAAAAATTACAAATAATTAGTTAATTTTAAAATAACATAATATTTATTAATATAATGATAAAGCTGATATTAATATTCGAATGATAAATATTGAAAATTAAATTAAATTTGATTATTAAGTAAATGAGATGTACTTTTTTGATACTTTTTCTATTATACGTTATTCTTCATTATGTATTTACTGCATTATGTTTGTTTGTATTATTACGGTTTGTATTAAAACTTTACATCTTCGTAATATATTTAATGTTTTATTTTCTTCAAAACTTATTCTTTTATTAATAAATATTCTATACAGGGTTAAAATAATGATCATAAACTTTAGTAAATTTCAACAAGGAACCCCATGTTGATCTTTAGCATGATTTTGAACATCTCTTTTAAGCCGATTTTAATGTCATCATGGCTTTTTTAACTTACTTTTTTGTTAACTACTTTTATTCAGAAGCTCTTCTATTTAACTTTGGTTTATTAAAAGAAGGAAAATTTATGAATATAAGAAAGGTTAATTATTAGTTTTGATTCAATTACGATCGATGTACGCGTGGTATAATAACCATTCGCTGGGTGAAGACATGTGTCTATACTAATACGTATTAATCGACTGAACTATAATTGACTACGTATAACTTTGTACTAAAAAGGTTTGCATTTACGCGTATAAGTGTACTCGAATCCACAAATGAATTAATAGGGCTTTCTATTTAAACAATCAAGTTCACGTTCAAATGATCTTAATTCTCGATCTCCAGATCATGATCAAGCTTACCATAATGCGTCAAGATCTGTAATAGTTTCCGATGCATATTAGCATCTTAGTATTTATAAAAATCGCTGTAGTCACTCGAAAGTAAATTAACTCAATGACATCGGTTCTTATGTACAATATGCGAATTCTATAATATTGAATTGAATCACGCCTATCCACCCACCCATACACGCGCACCACCCACGCACTAGAAAAGCAGCTTAATTTTATAAAATTCCTTGTGAACCAAAGGATAAAAAACAGAATAATGGAACCCCGGGGAAAAATATGAATTTTTATCTAAATTTTTCCCGAATCCTTCGCACCCTCTGAATTGCCTCCTCCTTGTCAAGCATTGCGCGCGCGCGCGCGCGCATGCAGCAACAGTTTATATGTATGTAATATCGAGATCTCCGCACGATTCGATCGTTATATGCCTTGCCAATCCCTCTCCCCCCTACCCGCCCGCATTGCATCCCACTAATATAACGGGGATATTCGCGGGCGCGCGCTCGCGCGGTCGCCCGCTCGCTCGCTCACTCGCTACCTCCCTCGCGCTACCTCTCTTTTACATCGCTATCATTCTCTCTCGTTCCAACAGATACAATCTCAGGATAAACGGCCTGCTCAGCATAGACGCGGGCATCTTCCAGTGCATGGGCACGAACGCGGCCGGCAGCGTACAGGCGTCCGCCCGTCTCACCATCCATCAGCCAAGTGAGTATTGTTATTTTCTCTATCGATCTTCTCTCTCTCTCTCTCTCTCTCTCTCTCTCTCTCTCTCTCTCTCTCTCTCTCTCTCTCTCCGTGTCTCTTTCTCGGTGTCTGCCGTCTGCCCCCTCCTCCCGCTCACTACCTTGGATTCGCAGCCGGGGTATAAATATAGATTTATGCGCGGATCGCGGACCTGGTTAATTTGTTAATGCACACGTGTAGTACACGTACATACACATAAGATCGGCGATTGTCAGGCGATCAACTGAATTTCTTGTTGTTTTTTTTGCTCTTCAGAATAATATTTCTTTTTTTTTTCATTTTTAAATCCTGCGCGCATAAATCACGTCACATTATGCGTGCGCGCTTCTTTCCAGGCACGGGAAATTTATTCGTAAATAATCGGAGGCTGCTTTACGTGTACGTATCACATTTGTTACAAGCCAATGGATGCCGACTGCAGTTATATCGCGATGGAATTTATAGATAATTGTAAAATGTGTTGTTGTTTTTTTATGTTTTTATTGCAAGCTCGTTGATGTATAGATATGTATAATAATATGCTTTCAGTGTTAATTTATTCGTCCTGATATTTTAATTTGTTCTATTATTTTCGATGTTGCGTTTCATTTGTAGATTTCGTTCGCTCTTGATTTTGCAATATAATTTTGTACTGGGCATTGATGATTTAAAAATATAAGATTCAATTGGTTGAATTCAAACGGAAAATACCTTATACTTTTTGATTGTATTTTATACACGAACTAAAGTTATAATTTATTTACATTAAATTAATTGACAACTCTTTGCACGCTCGAATGAAATATATATTATTAAGAAAAGCATATTAAATCAATTCAAGAAGATTGGATGGTTTTATTCGAATATAATTATTATATTCTGTGTTAAAGTTATTCGTAACAAGTAAAAATAAGAACAGTTTCCATTGCTCAAGGAATATAATTGTAATATAAAAAAATATTTACTGCAATATAATAATTAATTTTTCTATAAAGTTATCCGATTTATTTTCATGTACTTATAATATATGGTTGTTTAATTTTATTATTTGTATATGATTTTTTTAGTTTTAACATACCGTTTTATTTTATCTTTACGTAGTAATAATTATTTTTTATTGTTGTTTTCTCAAAGCTGTATAATTAATAGAAATTAAAATAGAACTGCATTTATGTAGCTTTTGATTGATATATTTTTCGTGGAAATATCACGAACTTCCAATATATACGAATTAATTAACTTTAAATTAATTTTAATAATCGTATGTGATTAGCAAAAATATATATGGGTTGTCCAAAAAGTCCCCCTATCCCAGCAACATATATTTAATATTAACTCGAAGCTCATTTTGATATAAAAAATGAAAAATGAAAGTTTCAAGGAAAAAACTTCAAATATATACGTTGTTTCTTAGTAATCGCCAATGATTGCAGTTACACGCATCAGTGTAAACAAACAAATTGACCGCTACAGTGCTTGACGCTGTCTTCGACAGTAGTGTTGGTGCTGTTTCCTTTGCCAATTAATGGATATTTTTTACTTGAATATTTTTAGTTTCTATGTTCTTTGATCGAACATCGAGGTTGTCGATTTAAAAATGCACTTACCATTGGTATAAGCTTGAATCTCAATTACGAGGTCAAAACCAAGCTCGCGTAACTATCGTCAAATAAAAGTGCTACAACTTTTATCATAAATGTTTTACGTCAGTGTCGAGCTAATCTCATTTACCTGGACTTTTTGATCACCCCGTATAAAAGCGAAGCTTTGCAATAATGCAAAAATATATCTAGCAACAAGAAGAAAAAAAGTATTGTCCGAGAAAACAGCAAGCATTATAATATTATTTTAATTTTGATTAAGTGTTTTAATTTCAAATTCCTTTCTTTGTCTTTTTGTTCTCCTCCTCTTCCCGCCTGCCTCCCGTTATTATTATTCTGAAACCTGTGACACACTGCACGACCCGCTCGCGCGCAACGGCCGTTCTGCATGCTAACCGCGAAAACGCAACGCGGCCGCCGATCCTCGCCACAGAGAAAGATCGCAAGGGCCCAGGGCGCAATAAGCCCGGCGGCGGCGGATCCAAGCCCGCCTCGAAGAAGAAGCTCCTCCACAAGCTGCTCTCAAACAGCACGTGGCAGCACCCGAGCACCCTGCTCGGCCACACCTCCTCCGCGTACACGCCGAATCCGCCCCTGTCGATCAGCCCGTCCGACGACCCGGCCGACCTGCTCGGCGGGCCGTTCGGAAGGCTCGGCACCTACGAGTCCCTTCCCTACGATCCCACTGTTGCAGACGCCCTCGACGCCCTCGGCTTCGGCGAGGTGAGCAGCCTCCAGCCCGCCCCCCGGAATCTGAGCGTGGGGCTGGTGAACAGCAGATTCGTGGCGCTGCGCTGGCAGGAACCCGAACTGACCGGGAGCGCGGACGTCTCCAACTATCTCATTTATTACAAGCAGGAGGGATTCGAGAGGTAAGTTGCCTCTACGGCGATTTGGAAATCGGAGGGATTTTTATATTAGATAATTTACGTTTTTTTTTTATTAAACTCGAACAGATTAAGAATATTTCGAGTCGAAACAGTTAGTTGTTTTCAAGAGAAACTTTAATAAGAATATTCGTAAAAATAATATTTTCTAAACATGACTGTAACAAAATATTTGAAAAAATTATAAGTGGACTTCTAAATTGTTTTGTTTAATTAAGATAATGGCGTCATCATTATTATTTCATTTTTTTTATTACTATAATTGAAATTGGATTATTTCTGATACAAATCGCAGCATTCTTAGTCTTCGAGACCAGGTTTTAAATAATTTTAAGACTTAAAAATTTTTCACGTGGAAAATCAAAAATATCCTGTAACAGTGACCAAAATTGGAGATCAAAAATAATGCAGAATATTAAGGAGCAACAAGTATCTCAAAAAATGGAATAAAAAAGTTTCAAGAAACTAATTTTACCAGAAATTAATTTAAATGAAAACTAGTGGATTTTTTAAATGTTCAGTTTATAGCTTAAAACTACAGAGAGCAAAAAGTATTAATCTTTTTAATGGCCAATTAATGTTCAAAAAAAAATCGAATGAGCAATCTCTTATGCAAGTAGGAAATGACAAAATTTGATTTTATTAGTATATATGAGTAAGCCTGTAAGATATTTTCTAAAAGTATAGATATGTATAAAAGTGTATATGTACACATAATAATAGTATCTAATTTTATATTCAGCTGTTATTGGCCAGTGACTGATTATTGTTTAGATATTTTTCCTTTAAAAAACTGTGCAACACAAGATGTTCCAAACTCGATTCTAAAAGTACTTTAGAATAATTACTAGAATATACAATTTATGTATCGTGTTCTGAAAAATTAAATTAAAATATGTCTCCATCTTGAGCCAATAGTCAAAATAATGTTGAAATTTAAACTCTCTATGACAACAAAACTTTAACATGTATCTCTTATATATTTTAAAAATTCAGCTGGGCATTTTATTCATCAAACTAAACCTCCACATATTTCATAGATTTTAAACCCTCGTCTTAATTGAACGTCATGCGTGTGTAAAACCCGTCAATAGTTGCTCCTTAAATCGCTCCAATATAAAGTGCACATCATGATCCACTGCTCTTTCGATTAATTATTTCGTTGCAAATCCATTTATATACGTAATTTTCAGGGAAAGAGTCGAGCGGACGCCCCACAAGGAGACGACGGTGACAATCAGCGGTCTCCAGCCGGGCACCGTCTATCTGTTTCGAGCTGTCGCCAATATCTCGAACGCCCTGAGCGCCTCCAGCAAGGTGCTGCAGTTGACCACTGAATCCGAGGTGAGACGACACACCCATTGAGGGATTCCATCATGTTTAATATATAGTAATAGATTGAAAAGACCCCACGTATCATCTATATGAGTTACATTTACTGTTTCTAAGTCGTAGTTACAAACCGACTGTTTTCACGTAATACTTTGAAAAAAATATTAAAATTTTTAAATATATATTTTCTTTATAATATTTTAACAAAACTATATTAAATTTTAATATAAGCGTAGACATTTGGCAACTTTGATTCATACTATTTTGATACAAATTGTTCAGATATATAGAAATTTGTGTGCGTGCGTGCGTGCGTACGTGTGCGCGTGTGTGTACTCATAGACATTCTATATCAGTGGGTAAATCGATACTTTTAACTTTCAAGTGGTGCTTGACAGCTGATCGCTGCTACGCCATATTCAATATTGAAAACTTTAGCAACTCATATATCTTGAAAACTATTTCCTGAATCAATCTCAAATGTCACACGGATCTTTTTCAACGTCTCAATTATTTTTTAGTAACTCTTAATACTTTTTAATTTAATTTACACCATTATCTTCAATGGTTCAGAGCTGTGAAAGTAATAATGTTAATATGTGATATTTGAGGTATAATTTCAGCATGCAGTAGACGATTGCTGTTATCGAATATAAATCATTTTAACACTCGGATTTTATAAGAACCTACTAGATAGAATTAAGTGCTTATATCATTTAGCAAGAACAGATAGAAAAAACATTTTTTCAGCTTTAACTGAATCAATTTAAATTTCAAAAATTCTAATATTCAATGTAGTAACGTTTCTATTATGTATCCAACTGATAATTTATCCTACGATTAATATGAAAAATTTTTGTACAAATCCTTCATTTTGGTCTTACAAAAAATACAAAAAAAACTGATAAGATTAGCGTTTAACTTTTGTATTGAATCAATACTTTTTATCAATTTAAATTTATAAGATAATTCATGAACTACCTATTTGTAATAATTTATAAAGTTTTTAAAATAAATTATAATTTATATTGTAATTCTATTTGAATGGTTTGCCTACTCTATTATTAGCAAGACATTGAGTTCTTCAAAAATTTTATGCTAAGCCAAAAAATGTCCAATTATTCATGGTTGTAAAGTTGTTCTATATATGTTTCCTATCGAGATATTTAGAGATATATAGAGGAATAAACTTATGTAGCATATAAAAATAAAATAAAGACATAAATCTGTATTCGTGATGTTTTCGTGATAATTGATGGGCGGATCAAAAAATATTGTGAATGTATTGTTACTGAACTGAACGCGCGCGCGTGTGTGTGTGTACTCCAAAGATACAGAAAAAGGAATGAACGAGTTACTAATTGGTATGTTGAGTAGAAAAGTCTAAATCTACCTTTTGTTTTTGATTAACATCATTTAATGGTATGTCAAAAGTTAAATTTATATACAATCTATATATCTACTAAGAGAAAAAAAATCCTCGAATTGTATCTCATTAAATGCGCTTGTATACGCACCCTACCGAAAATAACATATCCAATTCGTTAAGTCATTAAACGGTATATAATTTTTTGCATTACGTAACGCCTATATGAGTATATAATACAGCTAATATCAAGAGCCTGGGTTCGTATATGAAAAATTTACTGTAAATCTCGCAATCTTACGCACAGATATATGTATATACTAAAGCAAATAAGACGTGTGCTTAATAAGTGAAATAAAAAAAGAAGAATAATAATCGATGCCTTTCTTTTTTCTTCTTCTTTTTAGCCGAACGTACCGAGCCAGCCGTTCAATTTGAAAGGATGGCCAACGAGCAACCAAAGCATAGCACTGACGTGGGAGGAACCGTCCGTGATTAATGGTCGGATATCGAGTTACCTCATCACGTACGCCGAGGTACACTCCATATTACTATATACACCAGCGTAATTCCCACAAATTATAAAAGCAAAAGATCTCTTCTCTCTCTCTCTCTCTCTCTCCCTCATTCGTGCACTGTAAATAATATTCGCGGTCAATATGATTGATCGTTCGAATCTAACGATTTCGTTTGTTTACTTACTCTTTTTTTGCTCGGCTTCTTCCTCTTATCACACCAGGACGACAACGAGGAGATGAAGAGGAACACGACGGGCACGGCATACGAGTTGACCGGCCTACTGCCGTTCAAGGAGTACAACATTTGGGTCCAAGCGGTGAATGACAATGGACCCGGGGCATCCACTGGTGAGATCAGGGTGAGAACCTACAGCTCGGCGCCGTCGAGTCCACCTAACGTGACGGTGGAGGCTGCCAGCTCTACAGTGAGTTGCGATATTTAAACGTATTTGCCTCGTGTAACATTTTTTATGTAGCTTATTATATTAGTATGAATTGTATGGTAAAAAAATTTGGCAGTATATGTGGAATTTCATATTTTATTTGGGATCATCGGTATTTATCGGGCTATATGTACGTACATTAATAAAATATAATGGAGGAAGAAGGGAACTAATTACGAGTGCTATAATAAAATTAGCAAACTAGGGCATAACTATTAAATTCATTATCCTTACCGGATCAACTTCTTTGATGAAATTTTTAAGCATAAATAATGGAGGCTAAGATCGTTTCTATTTTTTAAACAATTTTGAATTGAATTTACGTTATTCCAATGCTTACTATTAGTTGATGATCGAAACTTTATGGTACTTATTACTGCAGAGCTTATATTGCGTTTTTCAAACGTAATTTTATTTGTAATTATTGGTTTTGTAGTGTTCTCAAAGGCTCAGTTCTCCTAATAAACCTATATTAATAAAAACAATTTAATTACGAGAAACTGTTTTTCCATCAAAGGGCATTAGAAACAATTGCTTTCGTATTAACGAACTATGTTATAATTTTAATGTACAATATATTCACTTTTTATTAAAATAATTGAATTCAGAAAATTTAATTATTAATTTCAGTATTAATTTTAGTATTAATTTAAGTATAAAGTAAGTATTAATCTTTAAAGTTTAAATAAAATTATGTTTTTTAAAGAGTATCACTAAATATTTTGCTACGTCGAATATTCACTTGATTATTTTAATGATTCCGATTTCTATAATCAGTATTTAACGAGGGCATTCTGTTAATAGCTATATTTTTGTATATTTTCGTCTGTCGGAAAGGGAGGATATACCGATTTGTCGATAAAACTTGAAAGCTCATAACTGACTGAAATCGTCTATAAATCAGTCCGTGTAAAATATTATATATTCTGAGTTGTCAGAGAGGTATTATATCTTTTTTATGCGTTGCTTTTATAAATTATACCGCATAGCACGAAAGGATTTCTAAAGCTTTCTAAAAGGATTCTAAGGAAAGATATGAACGTTTTCGAAAGCGTTTACAGAAATGATTCTAAAAGATTTGCATGCTCGTCTTTTTCCTACCAGAAAGATTTCTAAAGTAAAATCTTTATGCTATTGCAATTTATTCTATTCCCTTCCTATTAGAAAATCTTTTCGCTGAAGTCTTTCTAAAAGACTACAAGAAAAGGAACTTAAAAAGATTTTATCAGGAAAAATCCAAGCGACCTTTTCAAAATCCTTTTATATTGCCTGCTGAAAATGATTCTTGTATCCTTTTTGAAAGCTATTAGTGAAATAATTCTGAAAAAAATTAGATTTTTTCAGAAACCATCCTTGCAACATCTTTCATAAATTGTAAGATGTGTTAGTGGGATTCTTTTAGAAGGATTTATTTTTCACACTCGTTTCTGACCAAATCATTTTTCATAAATTCTCTCAAAATCCTTTCGTATGATTTAAGGATATACTTATCTCATACCTTTACAAACTTATTTATATTAATTGTGTATACACTAAACCACAAACATTCAATTTATCAAGTAAAATTAAGTTAGTTGATGTTATATGGTAATCTCATTTTTAGAGCGTAATAATACGATGGGAGCCACCGTCCGAAGGCCAGAACGGCATCATCACCGGATATAGGATTCGTTATCGTCCCACCGACAAACGCAGTCATCCCACCGGGATAACGACAGACGGCGATCAGCGCTTATACGTTCTTAATATGCTGGAAAAAAATGTAAGCTACCAAGTAAAAGTTTGTGCCTTCAACGTTAACGGCACCGGGCCATGTTCTGAGTGGCAGGACATCGAGACTTACGAAAATGATCTGTCCGAAAACGAGGTGCCGAGCGCACCCACCAATCTCAGAAGTAAGTGTATAATAATAATTGCTAACAAACAAGTTTGTCAGACTTACTGTTAGTGTCATTTTTATCCTTCCTTATAATAAAATATATTTGCAGCTAAGGCAATGTCGGATTCAATAGTACTGTGGTGGGGGCCTCCTAAAGATCAAAGTATCAAGGTAAGGGGATACGTTCTTACGTGGGGTAAAGGAATTCCTGACGAATACAAGAAGAATTTAGATGGCAAACAACGTTATTATTCTATTGACAATTTAGGTATATTTATTGGTTTGATTTTTTTAAACCTCTGTTTTTCTGAAATTTAACTAACTAATGCCTACTTCATTATATCTTTATTTCTTCGTGCAGATCCGAATTCCGACTACGTCATAACGTTGCGAGCGAAAAATGAAGCGGGCGAGGGCCTACCGGTTTATGCCAATGTTAAAACAATAGAGAAGGTACCTGAAAATGCAGCGCCTTTAACACCTCCCGTGGGTTTAAAGGCGATTGTGTTTTCGTTTAGTACTGTAGTCCTATACTGGACTGATATGACGCTTTCGAAGAATCAGGTAAACCTAATATCATGTGGATGTAAAGGCAATTTACATAATTTATTTATAGATCGAAAACAAACTTTTATTTTTATAAATTTCAGTACGTTACGGATAATCGATATTATGTTGTTCGTTATACTTCATATCATCGTAGTAGCAACCAGCGATACAAGTATTACAATGCCACAGATTTAAACTGTATGATACACGATTTGAAGCCAAATACAGAATACGAATTTACTGTAAAGGTTGTAAAGGTTTGTATTAATTTTGCTTTTGTACTAAACCGATTAACGAAACACTTTGTATTAATCATTATTAAATAACATTAATTATTCGTTGTCAGGGTCGTCGAGAATCGCCATGGAGTATGGTAGTTTTAAATAAAACATCTGAAGCGAAACCCGGTTCATCGCCACGAGATTTGACGGTTCAGAGCATCGATGAATATCCAAAGTCTGTACTATTGCGTTGGTTACCGCCGAAACAGTCAAATGGCGATATAAATGGATATATAATATCTTACACTACAGATAATACGAAAAACGACAGAGACTGGAAAGCTGAGGCTGTGGTTGGCGATAAACAGGAATACGTTTTATCGACCGAATTGCAACCCAGTACCACGTACTATTTTAAAATTCAAGCAAGAAATATTAAGGGCAATGGACCTTTCTCAACAACGGTGTCCTATAAAACTTTAGAAAGTAAGAATATTTCTAATAGATTAAGGAAAAAATTAATTATAAATATATTTAATAATATTTTTACACTTTCATCATATATTCACATATACTCAATTTATATATTTTCCTATTTATATGACAGTACAATATTCATTATCCGTAGTGGCTTAAAAATATAATGTGAGACTAATTAAATATTTTTGTATATCCAGGTAGACCAGAAATTTCGTTTATGCTCATTTATTTAATAATTGGATGCTCTGTTTTGGTGTTGACTGGTGTATCTGTTGTTTTCTTCTTTATCTGTTGCAAACGTAATCAAGATTTACCAGATGCAAAGAAAGGGTAAGAAAAATTTTCTCGTGACTCCAAGATGAAAAAATTAATTTGTCACATTTAAGTATTTACAATACATATTTTTTTAATTTTAGATATCTTAAAGATACAACCATAAAAACGAATATTAAACCGCCTGATTTATGGATTCATCATGATCAAATGGAGTTGAAAGCACTTGAAAAGAATTTAGGAAATGGTGAAGCATCAACTAGTGCAGCAACAAGCAATACTTTACCTAGATCAAGCAATTCAGAATATAATCAAGAAAATATTCATGGAAACTCCAGTTCACTGGACAAACGTACTTATATACCAAGTTACATGGGTACGTTATGAGAATTAATCATTTTTAAAGCTATTGTCAAAACCAAGTACTTTTTTATATTTATGTGGTTTTAAAGTTTCATCAATATAAAAATGTATATTTGTGAATATATCTAAGTTATTGAAAAGTTCTATTAAAATAATTATAATAGGTTCTATATATCGGTAATATATTGATTGGTTTTGATATAGCTTTATTTAAAATAGAAATACTGATAATGCTCTGCACAACAACTCTACCACAGTCAAACCTACTTTATTATTTTATATTATATTACTTAAGTAATTTTTACAACATATTTTTATAGTTTTTTATTATTTTGTTAATTTTAAACCCTTGGTTCCTTTATTTATTAAACACTAGGCAATAACGAAGAAAAATGCTCTACATTGAGCAGGCAACACAGTCGAGGAAGCCATAAACCTAAACTCATTACACTTCCTGTAGACAGTGCACCATTACATCAACGTAAGTAATGAACCAAATACTATCCAAATCTTCAGCTATAATATTAAAACAAAGATATTCTTTAGTTATCAAATATTATTATTCCACTTTTAATTTAATTATTAATAAGTTAATTCATATCAATAACTACACAATCTTAAACACTACTTCAACCTTGGTTTATATTTAGACAGTTTTGAAGACTAATTGAATTTTTTTAATCAATCTTAGCTATAGCTACAGCAACACCGATCGTAAATAGTAGTTTGTCACAACAAACAATTCATAGTTCATGTTCTGATGTACCATCGATAAGACCGAATTATCCTCGTACAGTGGCCCAATATAGTTTAAGTAGAGCACATGTTACATTGGAACCAACACCTGAGTCCAGTCCTGATTCCTGTAATTTAACCAGCACTTATGAGCCACTTCAAACGCAAGTAAGTAATAAATAATATTGTTACATAAATTTAAAAAAAGAAATTTCTTGTAAAAATAAAACAAGTTTTCTAACATATACATATCTAAAATTTACTTAACAGTATATATTTAAAAAATGAAAAGTGTATCATGAAAAAATTACTATTATTTAGAGTAAAATAAACTATATTTTGATTTTATTAATTTATTTTTTGGTACAGATTTTATTTATACTATTAATTGTTTATTTTAATAGCTTTATAGCTCAGGAGGTGCACAGTCGTACAATGCGACTTCACAATATGCTCCGAACTCCTATGGGGAAAATCAATCAACTACTAGTTGTACAGCGAATTCTGAAAGCAGTGGTGGAAGTAAAAGACTTCAGGGTCACCCATTGAAAAGTTTCAGTGTGCCAGCTCCACCACCACAATCAGCGCCTTCAACACCAGCACAACAAAAACATGGAGGTAAGTATTCTATAAACAAAATCTTTAAAATAGTTGTAAGCTGGTTATATTAAAAAAAATTATAAGAAAATAAAACATTTTGTTTATAAAATTAATTATTTATTGCAATATTTTGGTTAACTTTAAGTAGTCCTTTTTTTGTAATAATGGTGTATGGACTGGTATCCAGAAGCTGATCGTACATTCTGACTTGTTATTATTGTAATTCATGTAATTAAATAAAGAAACGAAGAATTTTATTGACAGCAAAGATTATCAGTCTCTTATTTTCTTATGTTTATATAAAAAATATAAAATATCATTGAAGCTGTTAATAATATCAATTACACATATTTCAAACAATTTTTTTTTTTAATTATTTCGCTACCTCTATTTTAGATAGTGATGTTACATTTACAAAAATATATATAATATATCTATGTGCAATGTTTTAATATTATTTCTTATAGTTTCTCAAGTGACAGTTAGACCAACATTGTCTGGCAGCCCTTACAAAAAGGCTACAAGTTCAAGTCAATTGATAAAAAATAGACTTGCTGCTGTGACGAATGCTAACCATACTCCTGAAGAAATTGAACGATTAAAGGTAAAGTATATACACTGTATTTATACAATGGTCATGGAAAAGCTTATTTTAACAACTTTTTAATTACTAAAGGATTATGTTTGCATTTTTGTCTGTTATTTATTCTGCCTAAGAATTGACTATACTGAACTGTACTGCAAAAAAATAAATATTACTTGCATTTCATACTATAAATTACTGTAATCATACAAATTTTATCAAATTATTTTAATTTTAATAAGTAGAGTATATATTATGGACTTCATATACAAATTTTTAATATTTAAGACAATAATTTTTGTAATAAGAAACCATTTTTTATTAAAAATAACATTCAGTTTCGGTATAGTATATTCCAAAATTGCAATGGCCTTTTAAATAACGTTATATCTAACAAATAAAAACATGAGTTGCTTTAACAATAACATTTGGTGTGACCCCTTTTTTCCACAGCCATCATACAGCACGGAAGAGCTGAATCAGGAAATGGCAAACCTAGAAGGACTCATGAAAGACTTGAACGCCATAACTGCATCCGAGTTTGAATGCTAAGAGTGAATTCCTATAAAGCACGTGCCATCCCCAATAATCGGATTGACTGCATATGCGTGTACCGTTTATTATGAATTGAAATCTTTAAAATAAAGAAAAAAAAAACGGTTAACACCCACGACAAGAAAACGAGTGTGAGAGATGAATGAACAAATGGCTTGCAAAATGATCGAGTTCTGCTTTTTTTGTCTGCTCATCCTGCACGAAACAAATACTTTCGTTTGAATCGTTTTCTTTCTATACTGCGCTAGCATGACACGAAAGCATTGACATTGATGTATTGTAAAGATAGTTGACTTATAGAAATAAACTAGATAGTAATAAGCTAATTTATAAATAAACATGCAGCGAATTTCAGTAAGAATACTTAGAAATTCTCTGCTTGATTTTTGTAAAAACCCATTTTAATACACAGCTCGTATTGTTACAGTTCAGTGCAAATGCGCATTAACGTGAACCAGTTTTCTACAAACTTCCAGCCATTATTGAAAAATTTTAGATCTTTTGATAGCTTTGGAAATCTTTTAAAAGAAAAGTAAAAATAAAATATGGTTTCAACTAAAAAACCATAAATTAGGCCTAATGGTTGCAGTCAAATATATAAACATAAAATTTTGACTATTTGACATGCATAACCTTTGAAACTAGAGGACTGCTTATTTGTATGAAAATGACACGCTGCTATATATAAGAAATTCAATGATGTTGATTTTATAACAAGGTAGAATGAATCATTTTGTCTTTCTTAACGAACAAAAATATGTACATTCGTTGTATGTTTTGTAAACGAGTTTATTTTTAAATAATCAAGAAATATTTTAATTTGTAAAGCGATAGTGTGTATATATATACACACATATAATTGCGAAATTTAAAACTCGAAAATCTCTGATACGGAGATAGTGCTTAATTAAAAGAATTGAGACATAAAGATATAGAAAACGTTTAACGGCTCTAAACTTGATAAAACGTACTATAAAACTGCTTCGTTTTTTCAAATTATATTTGAAACAACTCGGCCGAAGAATTTTGTTAAAATGTACTATTTTTTCCTAAAGTTAGTCAGTCATCTAGAATTATGATCTCATTGGATAAAAAAGATAATTATTTCTTTTAGAAAAATAGTATGTTATTATTGTCGGTCGTCAAGTATGCATGTAAAAAATAGGCCGCTTGAGCGTCTGAAAGAGCGGATGTGGATTTGTGCTGGTAAAGCTTAGTTTTGCTGTAAAATAATTATGTATTATAAATGAAAAAAGCCTGACTTTTTACGAGGAGTTGAGTATTATTAACGAATAAAAGCGCACAATTTTTACTGATTCGTATATATATAAGGTATAGTTTATATTCAGAAGTAAGATCTGTATTGATTATTAATGAAAACATTTAATATCAAGAATATTAAACTTTTAGATAATATTCATCTATAAAAACGGTACGAAAAAATTTATATAATTATACAGAACTTATTTGTATATATACATAGGAAAAGAAAATTAATTTATAATATAAAGCTTTAGTTTGTTAATGCAATATAATTTGTGTAGTCACTTGTATACTTTTGCTTAATGAAATTATACTTAGTTTAAATTATACATTGAGATAATAATTATTTACAGATATTTAATAGATTTTTAATATCTGTTGGTGTTATTTTAACGAAAAATGTAATGCAAGGATCGATATTACTGTTTTACAAAATTTGTATAAATATTGACGTGATTACTTAAAGCAGTACTATATTTTATGCTTTAATGTGTCCATTTATAAATATGTACAAATAATTGTATAATTATATAAAATCTTTTCCCTTTTTGATAATATAAATGGAAGAGATTTTTTTACATTGTCAATAATCGCCTACAAATTTGCAAGAGCATATCCACTAAGGAATAAGAACAGCGTTATATAGAAAACAAGGATTTCAATTGAATAACGAATATTGTAATATTTTTATAACAATAACGTTATCAATGAATTTTTACATTTTTAACTCTTTGTATTTCATTAAATAATTTTAATTCAGCACTCAATTTGTAAATATTTACAGTGGCGAGGGTCTAACATCAATGAAACATGAAACAAAAAATCTAAAAAAATATTCCCGATTAGTGTAATATCAATAAATATGTTATATATATATATATATATATATATATATATATATATATATATATATATATCTATATATGTATGCATGTATGTATGTTTGTATGTATGTATTCATACACATACAAACACAGACGAGCGGTACGCAATATTGTTTTCTGGTGCCTAAAAGCAAGACTGTTATTTTCTTCGTAAACACCCAGTGCCACCAATTGCATTTTCATATGCGTGATTAGCTATGATGAAAACTTTGATAAAGTAAAATTTAAAGTTTATAAGCTGAAACAGTTCGCAGACAGAAAAAACATTTGTCAGTCACTAGCATTTTACATTTAATTAGTATTTATTTTTAATATATAAAGTTTATTTTACAACTTTATTAGAACTGGATATTTAGGAGAGCAAAATCAAAGTCTTATTCAATATAAAATATACTTATTACAAACTAGAACTTTTAAAATTAAAAATATGTAATTTAGTTAACAATTAATGAATCTATCTTTTTATATTCTTCAGAAAATGCTTCATATGATATTCTATAATTGAGAAGAATTGAATGTACACATACATTTAAATAAAAATAGATTTGAATATTATAGAACTATATTATAATGTTTTTATATGTAATCTTTTAATCATTTATTAAATGTCCATTTCTGAATGTTATTAATATATATTTATGAAAGCATTTGAGAGCCGTTTTGCCATTGCACAAATAACAGAACAAAGACTGAAAAAACAGAAATATTCTCTACGAACTGTGTCAGTAAATAAAACAAAAGAAATGAAAACTTTTTAAATGCGATTTAAATAAGGGAAGAAATAATTAAGTAATACAATGAAGTATAATATTGCTGTTGAATGGAAATGAAATAATAAAGAGCAAATTGCATTTCTTAGAACGGGTCTATAAATCATAAAGACCTATATTTTACCACAAAAGTATGATTAGTCTAGTGACATATTTATATATATATACAATTGAATTTATTTATTGACTCGATATATAAACTGAATGCAGCTAAGAATTGCAAATATCCGTAAATTTGCCAAGAAATAAACTGTTTGATTGTGAAATTTTGCTAAAATGAACAAGAAAGGAATATTTAAAAAATAAAGAAAAAAAAGATACTCATTCGCGTCAACGAAGAAAATAATATTTCGTTATCCCTCCCACATCTCTATAATGAATGAAGACTTAGATAAATTGTGGTTTATATTAATGTACATAAAGTGAGGGCGCACCATTTTATAAGTAATCGTTTATTTATAAATGCATACATAGATAAATAAATACATAAATAAATAAATAAATAAATAATATATATATATATATATATATATATATATATATATATAATATAGTCACTTTTAATATAATTATTATATTTGTACAATATACAATACGATCATCTCTCGAAAACATTCATTAAAAGAACGTGTGTGATAATATTTGTAAAACTTGATATTTAATAAACATCTTATGTTCTGTACAAATTTTATACAATTTTTTTCATTTCCTCAAAATTACATACATTTATTCTTAAAGTATTTTAAGATTTTATTACAATTATTATATTAAATTAATATTTTCATTATTTTATTTCTAATTGACAGAAATAAATATATCTTGTTACATTGAAAAGAAATAATAATTCTATCCTATATCAATAGATATTTATAATTTTTGTAACTCTTTATTTTACATAAACGTATAATTGTAATTATATAATTTTATATTATATATTCGTAATTTGTTTACATGTTCAATGATGTTTCAATAAGAAAAGGACTTAGAGGTCAATTTTTGGTTCGTTAAAGATATTAAATCAATAATATAAAGATTATTCGAGTTTCCTTTTTCATTTTTAGCTAAAAAAAACTCCATAAAAAATATGCACTATTAAAATCTCAAAAATGATGACCATTTATTTTTTTTAGTTATGATGTGGATCTCCTAATGAAAGCTAGTACATTTTCAACAATCCAAATAAACATTCAAAAATTGAAAATATTGATAAACTGTATAAATTTAAAAAACTTTTCATTGTAAATAAAATCATTCGATATATTTTTACTGAACTTAGTATCATTGGTACTTATGCAGTATAAAATTTGAAAACTTTATATTTTATTTCCAAAAATTAAAAAAAGGCAAGTATAAATCATTATACACGTAATATAGGTCAAATGGGGTTTAAAAAAAATATTATTTTATTGGTGTTAAATCTAACGATGTGTAACGGGGTATTTATTTATGAAACACCCGGTAGAAGTACCCGTTGACAGAATTGTAAAGAACCTCGAACGGATTAAATTGTTTAAAACAATTTATTTGAACCGTAGGTTCTTTACGGATATTTCTTCTTCAGACTTACCTTTTTTATCCTGGAATTTATTTAAATAATACTATATATATATATATATATATATATATATATTAATAGATTATCAATAATCCAGGAAAAGAGGGATTAATTATCAGGTGTGATTAATTACACAGGGTGTGAGAGTGAAAAATTTGTAAGTATAGCAGAGAGACAAAGCAACAAGGGCGCCACCTTACGAAGAGCAAGAGGAACTACTACAGAAAATCGTGTACGCACTTGTTACTCTTATAATTTATATTTTATGCTCGCATCTCTCTGTCTCTCTCACACTTTATAATACAAGTTTTTAATTTCTACAATTAATTAATTATGAGAATAAAAAAAATCAGTAGAGAGAAATTATAATTTACTGAAACCCGAAGATATAACCAGCAAAGAAAAATTCACCAACCTTATTATACGACGATGAAAAAATCTCAATCCAACGATGTTTAATCGCTAAAATTTTGGGTTTTGTCTATACTAATAGACGTACAGGTCACCGGCTGGCTAGCTGAATTTTTTTGATTATTCCGCATGATTTCCGCGTAAATTCGCCTCTATTGAATATCACAATAGATACCTCATATTTCTCGAAATTAAATTTTTAATAATACCTCGAATTAATCCTCTTACTAACAATGATCACGTACCAATTCCAAAATTCAAAAATATATACTTCGAATGTATTTGTAAGACGAACTAATAGCTAATATTAGCTATATTATATGTTAGAATTTGTTCTCCTTCTCTCTCTCTCTCTCTCTCTCTCTCTCTCTCTCTCTCTCTCTCTCTCTCTCTCTCTCTCTTTCCCTTTTTCCCTCCTTTTTGCCTATTTATTGTAGTAATTAACATGTATAGGGTAAAGTAACCTATACATGTTTCACCTCCCCTCCAGACGTTGCGTATACCACAGTAAAGAAACTCTGCGATAAAACCCAAGAGATAACTAAAGGAAATATGGATAGGAAAAAGGAAATAATTTTTTAAATATATATATAAAAAAATATATTTATTATATATACATTAACATCCCAATGGCGAAAGAAAAAATATATATACAACAATAAACAAGATTTCTTATTCTTCGCCGTTGAGTTTCCTGGAGAGAGAGATCTACCGGAACCTCAACCGCCCTTAAGAAACAGGATGTTTTCCTTACCAATTTATGGACGTCACAATAAGGACATTTATTCTCTTTTGTGATGCCCGGATATCCGCAAAAGAAACACCGGTGGTGCCGGTCGTACCGTCCACATGGGTCATGGACGTAGTATGACCGGAAGTCTTCATCTGGGGCTTCTGTTTTATTTTGTTCTTTGAAACCCCAGGTCAGATATCTTCTTTGCGTAAATTACCCGACTGACTTCCATCGGTGGTACACCCTGGTACTCTACCACCACGACTCCCTCCGGGTTGCAAAGCCGCTCTTGATCGCAGTCGCTCATCCCGAAGGGAGGAAGGGACACTCTCCCCTAACCGGCGGGCCTCTTCACGGATACGAAGGAGCTCGGCATGCACTCGCTCTACCTCGGCCTCGGCGGCCTTTTGGCATGAAATTGCTGCCGTAAGCTCCTGCACCCTTTGTTGTTCACGACGTTGCCGTTGTAAAGTCAGGAAAGCTTCCTGAGCTCTCGTTAACTCCGCTAAATCATCGAGTTCTTGGGTTAAGACGGGACCAACCTGCTTTTTACCGCTAGGTCGATCTCGTAACTCTTCCCAGAGATCGATGACTCTGTGTTGAGCCTTCTTGGATACTTCTGCGTTGGGTTTAAAATCGGCCAAGGCTTCCAAAAGGCGCTGCTCCATTCATTGGAGCGGAGTCAGACGAGGGGGAGGTTTCTCGCCTTCTCGGGTACCCGAAACTCCTGCTTCCAGGGAAAGAGACGAGTGACCACAATCTGATGATTGTGGTCTTGGTGTCCCCTGCATTCCTGGGTCGTGAACCCCCGGAGTGGTGGGAGCGGTCGCAGAGGCCTCTTCTCGTTTCTCAGCTCCTGTTGGCGAGCTGCATTGCGTCTCTGACTTCACCTCTTCTTGTCCCGGAACTCCTGCTCCGGGAGAGATGCTTGTAGGTCCCGGGAAAGGACCAGAGTCTGGTGACTCTCTTTGGAACGGTCGGGACGCAGACCCTCTTGACCCGAAGCTCCTGCTTCGGGAGGGATGGTCTGGGCCCTTGAAGCGGTGGGAGGCGAAGCAGACTCTTTTCTTCCTCCGTTGTTTTTCGGACGAGAAGGTCCAAACTTTTCCTCCTCAGTTTCTTCTATTACCTCCGAGGAGGGATCCGTAAGGAACCAAATCGAAGGGATGGGGCGGGCAGGTTGATAGCCTCGACGGACTACCGTCAAAGCTAAACCTTGCCCCCACATCTCCCCGAGTAGGTCCTTAAAGCGGGCACCAAAGGATTCGTCCATCAAGTTATTCGTCTGAAACAAATAAAAGAAGGACGAACTAAATTAAAATGAAGGGGAAAACTATTTCTCCTTCCGCGGCCTCCCACGTGGTCTTCGTTCTATTGGGTCCTTTCGACGAGGGGACGCCATATCTTGAGACGAAGACCGCTGCATCACAATTTTATTTTTGCGCGGATGACCTCGTTTACTATCCAGGACGGAACCTAATGCCTCACGAGTATTGTCGGGATTTTCTTGCGCAGAGGACCTCGCTCTAGAATCTCTACCCGCTGGTGAAGATTCTCGCATGACAGCTGAGTCGCTCGTCACCTGGTCACGATCCAACGGTGGTTGAGGATTCATCTCTTCTTCTTGTTCCAGCGGGGGTTGTGGTAAAACATCATCCTCTGGTTCCAGCGTAGAAGTATTCTTCAAGAGATCGTTTTTCTCGGGTTGGACGTACGGCTTGAGTTGTTCAGCACGAACTAATTGTTTAATCCGTCCGTTACAACCTTCCAGCTCAGACGTATCAGTCCCTTTCTCTTGTATGATAATAAAAGGACTCACGTATTTAGGGGCTAATTTAGACATTACACCTTGAGCCGTCGAGGATAAGACACGATTTTTTTCCATACCAGGTCACCTACGTGGCATGGAGAAAGACGTCTCTTGGCATTATAATACTCTGCTTGGCGACGCTGCTGTCCTTTAGATCGTCGCTTAGCGGCCTCTTGGAGTTTCCTCAACTTACTCATTTTCGCTAGTCAGGAACTCTCTCTTTCTTTTATTGAATATAATAGTAGATACCTTATATTTCTCGAAATTAAATTTTTAATAATACCTCGAATTAATCCTCTTACTGACAATGATCACGTACCAATTCCAAAATTCAAAACTATATACTTCAAATGTATTTTTAAGACTAACTAATAACTATATATTAGTTATATTATATGTTAGAATTTGTTCTCCTTCTCTCTCTCTCTTTTTTTCCTCTTTTGCCTCCTTTTTTCCTATTTATTATAGTAATTAACATGTATAGGGTAAAGTAACCTGTAGATGTGACAAATGATTAAAATAAATAAAATATATATAGTCTGTTGAACTTTAATTAAACGGATAAGAAATTTGTGTTGTCGCTTCCGTTCTACTGAAGTTGCACGCTTGGTCGATAACCTTCTTTTCGTCTGCTTGAAGACCAATTCAGAGAAGTGATGCAATAACAATAACAGCCAACCCAAGAGACCGTAATACTATAGGAACTCGTGGTGGGTAGTATTCTTTTTCGCTGCACTGTCACCATTTTTTTTCTATATTCCTCCAGTTTTAGTGCATCGTCCCTACTATATCTCATAAACCAGATAGCGAACTCTCAGGTAGTCGCCCATTATACGAAGTATATAGCGCAGTAACGTGAAGTCAGGTTCTATGGCCCTTCAATCATTGCGCCGATTTAACAGAGTTTAAGGCATTTCGATCGCCAAGGTAGTCAGTTAGTACTTTGTATTAGAAATAAGGGTTCGTTTTCTCCGTTTTTCAAAATAAATTTTCGATAAAATATTTTCCTTTATTCCCGTTGCCCCTATGTCCTATGCCCGTATCCCGCTGTATGGTTAACTGCTTAAACAGAATTTATTTTAAATGACTTCGTCTGTTTGTGTTGGATTAGAAGTAAAACGATTGATCAATGGTATGGAACGTGCGTCAGCTATGGGCGCGTCTTTTGCCGAATGTGACCTGCGTGTTATCGCCGGCCTTTCGAATGGACAGCGACGAATGTGAATCTAATATAGTCCTGTAGAATTTGCGTTTAAATGATAAAATTCCGTTTTTCGAGGAAAATCTGCTGCACGTATGAGTTGAAAACTGCGTACACAATTTTGTAGTATTGTTCATACATAATAAAACCTAACCGTTAAATATGTTGCAAATGGCGACGGAAGAAGTTACTTGGAGGGAACATTTTATTCGTTTCGTCAGTTCCTCTGTTGCCTCCGAAGAGTGCAGACCATTTATACTTGTACTAAATTGATTCTTCAAAATTAAATCGATATTCATTTTGAATTCACTTATTTATCCCTCAAAAATAGTTTCCCCGGATGAGAATTATGTAGTTACGTACCTTCGAAACGGTACATGTTTTGTTTTTGGTTTTCTCTAGATTTTTATACAAATTACATAGCCTGTTTTTAAATCCATAAAGTTGTGAAATATCAATAAACATTCACATTCCTTCATACTTTTGAAGGCAAAAATATATTTGAAATATAGTTTTAATTTTTTCTACTCAAGAAACGTGAATCACGAGTATGAAGTAATATAAGAGCGCAGTTTACTAAAATTTAAAGTCATTCAAATTTTTTATGTAAACCTTTTAGATGTGACAATTTATTGCAATGATAGACAAATTTTCTGTTCAAATTCAACGTCAATATTGACTGCCTCTAGCAGTACATCAACCAAATGATCTTGAAGATCTAATTCGTAAAAAAAGCTTTATATTTTGTTGTAAAATACAACAAAGTTATTATAGTTCTATTTTTAATATGATTTTATTTATTTAATAAATGCTAACAATTGTGTCTTAACTAGTTGGGAGAACCAATTAAATATAAATGTATATCAAAGAATTAGTATAATAATCGAACTACTATTCTCACTTCATCGGGATCGCAAAAAGCCTTTAATCATACCTTTGCTATTTTGCAGCAAGTGAATGCTAAAATAGAATAATAAAGAATTAACTTACTGATATACCATCACATAATAATCTACTAGGATTACATCCAAGTACTAATAGAAAAAAAGTTGTTCAAAAATTCAGTATAACGAAACCACGCAATAGTTTTATCGTATATTTTTAAACTACTTTCAATTAGGAAACTTTAAATTCATAGGAAAATTCATGATAAATCGATTAAACATATGATTTCTGTATTTTAATGTCTATAATCATTTGTACAAGACTTGCTAAAAACAACAACTGATTGAAAAGTTATAATTACCTTAAAGATAATTTGTAATATCAAAATTATATTTACACTTCAATGTCTATAAATGTTAACTGAGGCTTAAAATAACCCATTAAATTTATTGCACTATTCTCATTTAGAATATGTAAATAATTTATTATAGACAGGAACATTTAAAGGCGAAATTTATCAAACTACTTTATCCATTAAAACAAAATGTTATTGTTTTATTTAAAATAGGAATAATAATATGATTTGCATGGACCGGTGTAGGGATAGAGGAGGCGTATTGGGATTGTTGATCGTGGCCTCATAACAGCCAAGATGGCGCTCAGAGTAGGGCAATTTACTAATAGGTAAATAGGGCTCCCATTAGTTATTTAATAATTTATCAGCGTATCAATATAAAATAAAGGTATCAATCAGCGGTATTTGTTTATTTACAAATTCGACACATTCCTATTGTAATTTCATTGAAGGCGAACGTGTTTTAAACGTAGATCATGTGATATTTTATGGTGAGAGAAGTGCTGAAGATAATTGTATTCATTCTCAAGCTTTCTGCTTAAGAACGTCAAATTTGAAAAATAATCCTTATGAAACTTCCAATTTGTGCCCGTGGTTCAAGAATTCTTACACACACACACACACACACACACACACACACACACACAACATTGAACATATTTAGATACACATTTTCTTTACAAAACACAATTACACGAGTTATATTAATTTCCATGTTGACGTTTGATATATGAAGAAATGTCAATATATCCTACTCGCGCGGCGGTCAAGTCGAGTCTAGTGCAGACCTCTTCGTTTTACAGAGTCGTAATGCTAGATTTATACTTGAAGGACCGGAGAAGAGATAGAGAAGGTACTAATCCTATCTACTATTTTAACGCCAAATGGCCTGCATCATTAATTTAGCTTTTACCGTGAGAGGGCCCAACAATCCAACCGGATTGAACAATTGAGCTATTTGCGACAAAATTGTTTGCTTTGAAACGCGCTCACTAGTGTTCATGTCTGACTCTACAGAATAAAATAGTTCATCGCGGTGAGGATTCCAGTTGATTCCCAAGGTTCTAACGGAGCTACTACGATCATCGAAAAGCTTTATATTCGTTAATTCCACTGGCAAGGATTCTATGAGTCTATGGTCATTAGACGACCTTTTTCTCAATTCAAAACACGCACATTTTAACAATTCATTTATATAATTTCTTAAAGCTATCGCATTCTCTAAGGAATCGGAGCTCGTCATCAAGTCATCGACATAAAAATCCCGTTTGATTACTTCAGCGGCTAGCGGGTATTTATTTCCTTCTTCATTAGTAACTCGATGCAAGCTACGGATAGCTAAATATGATGCGACTGCGGTGCCATATGTAAGTGCATTTAACGCGTAAATCCTTATTGGATCATCGGGATTTTCACGCCAAATAATTTTTTGAAATTTTTGATCATTTTTATCAACCAACACCTGACGATACATTTTAGTAATGTCCACGACGAACAGTATTTTATAAATGCGTGATCTGGTAAGAATTGAAAATATGTCGTCCTGAATTATGGGACCGACTCGTTGTACGTGATTTAAAGAAAGTCCGTTTTGTAATGAAGATGCATTAAAAACTACTCGTATCTCTTCTCCCTTGAAAATTGCGTGATGGGGAATAAAGCATTCTTGTGGTTCGCGACGGAAAATCGACATGTGATTTAATGTTTCATACTCATTCATAAACCTAACGTATTTCTCCTTTAATTGTGGATTTTTTATAAATGTTCTTTCCGTAGAAAAAAATTGTTTCAGGGCTACAGAATAATTTGATCCAAGCTTGTTTATTTTGTCATTAAAGGGAATTTCCATAACACACCGACCATCGTGATCACGCTGAAAATGTTTCAAAAAATGCTTCTCTACCTCGGATTTCTCGAGCGAGAAATATTTGATTTTAAGAGTTTCTTCAAGCTCCCAGAATTTAGAAATATCTTGAGAAATAGTACTTTTCGAGTGATTACACGAAACGCTAACGGCGTGATCGTTATTATTAATGCTGCCACCTATGATCCATCCCAACTTAGTTTTTAATAACACCGCGTCAGTATTATCGATGCAAATTTTTCTCGCGCAATCTATTTTAAAATAAACCTCGGAACCAATCAGAGCGTCAATCTCGGAGGGCTGGTGGAAAGATGGATCAGCGAGCGGTATGTTTGCTGGTATATTTAACTGATTTAAATTAATTGGGTATTTTGGCAAGGGACTAGTTATGTCTGGGACGACTAGTAGACATATATCTTTTTCATAATTTCCTAATCGGGAAGAAATTTTCGTTGTTACTCTGTGAACTATATTTGTCTGGGATTTATTTAATGTGCTAACCGGAATATTAACCTCGTATTTTGGCAATTTAAGTAAATTTGCAAATCGATTTGTGATAAAATGCGCTTGTGCGCAAGTGTCTAGTAAAACATGTGCCGTCTGTTGATTATTAAATTTATCATGAAAATAAATCTTTGCGGTCGCTAACAATATTTGAGCTGGACAATTGACTTATTGAAAGTTATTTCCACACGACTGTTCAAATAAATTTGCGACAAATGTAGAAGATTTAAATACATTTTATTTAGCACATTTAAATACACCTTTTCTTTATAAAACACAATTACACGAGTTATATTAATTTCTATGTTGACGTTTGATATGTGAAGAAATGTCAATATATCCTACTCGCGTGGCGGTCAAGTTGAATCTCGTGCAGACCTCTTTGTTTTACAGAGTCGTAATGCTAGATGTATACTTGAAGGACAGGAGAAGGGATAGAGAATGTACTAATACTATCTATAGGATGTTTGAACAAATCTATATTGAATAGAAAACAAATGTCGTATTTTATATTGTTTTAAGAAAAGTTTGAAAAAAAAGGTGTAAAAGAGAGATTAGCTAGTATATTATAGTACATTAAAGTATAAAAATAAAGTAAAATTTTCTGTTAATCTCTTTTATTATTGTACAATTCGACAAATGTGTCTTTCCTCATTATATTTTATTTTATGTTTATTGTATGGGGTGCTTCGAGCTGAAAAAGTTTTAGCCTGACCGCCCCTTCGACGATCACTTTATGGCTATGCAATAAAATTTAGGGAAATTGAAAATTTTAGACGCCCGCATATCTGGCAGACAGATTTATAAAAGAGTGGGAGTAACCAAGGCTTGCTGTTCGCACGAGAATAAGGATCAAGGGAGTTTTACTTCAACCACGAAGTAGAGAGCATCGAGTTACTTTTCATTTGACTATTGGTTGAAAATATAGATATTTGTATATTTTATATATAAAGTAAATTTTGTAAGTAATTTACAGAAGTCTATTATCTAAGCGAGATGATTTAAAAAGTTGTCAAGACGACATTATAGAAATTTTAATAGATAATGCAACCGAAGAAGAACTGCAAGTCGAATACCCTGCAGCAGTTGAATATAATGCAAAGTTTATAGCAGCAGAGTATCGATATGAAGAACTTACGCAGGTAATAGTAAACAATGAACCGAGAGTGATAAATAATATTGTGCGACATACACCGGAAAATACTATGAAGCTTCCTAAATTTGAGCTTATGAAATTTAGCGGCGAAGTGTGCGAATGGTTGCAGTTTCGGAGTCCTTTCAAGAAAATTCATGATCATAAGGACATTACCAAAGAAGACAAATTTCAGTATTTGATGCAAGCGATGGTGCCAGTCTCTCGCGCAGCAGATTTAGTAAAAAGTTACCCGCCAACGGGAGAGAATTACGAAAAGGTGATTGCAAGCCTAAAAAGAAGATTCGGCCGGGATAAATTGCAAATTGAAGTTTATGTTAGAGAGTTGCTACAGTTGATGCTTCAAAAAGTGCTGAATCCGGATAAAGAAATAGTTCTCTCATGTTAATATGATGCGTTAGAATCAAAATTGCGTTCATTAGAAACATTAGGAGTGGCTACAGACTTTTCAATAGGGAAATTGAAAATTTTAGAGGTCCGCACATCTGGCAGACAGATTTATAAAAGAGTGGGAGCATCCGAGGCTTGTTGTTCGCACGAGAATAAGGATCAAGGGAGTTTTACTTCAACCACGAAGCAGAGAGCATCGAGTTACTTTTCATTTGACCATTGGTTGAAAATATAGATATTTGTATATTTTATATATAAAGTAAATTTTGTAAATACATTTTCACTTTATTTTAAAATTATATTTTAGTTTATTCAATATTTTCATTTAGTATTTATATTTATATTTATATTTTCATTTAGTCCCAATTAGTATTCAACCTTAACAACAAAGGAGAGGGAAAACGTGGGAGCGGCGAAAAAGGGCACATGCAAAGGGATGCGGGGAAATGAGCAATAAACCTTTACGGCATGCAGTTGGAGTGAAGTTTATTGCCTAATCCAGAATCGCCTTATGGTAGGATTACTGGAAAAATTGAGAAAATTTCGGTAGTAATGCCAAATATCTAATTTCCAGTCATAAAAATTAAGGACTGCAATTCATAGAAAGCCAGATGTCGAAAAATACATTTTGAAGACAGAGGATGTTATTTTAAGCACGTTTGAGTTATATGATATTTTGAACAAAAAGAATATAAATTTAAAGACTGCAATACAAAGTTATAGACACACACTATTTCGGCTTAACAATGGATATTTAAGATGAGTAATAAGGATAACGGGGTTAAGTTAGGGTTGGGTAGTTTTCTTGGAGCCCCCGAGAAAATAAATTATATATACAAATAATAAAGAAAGAAAGTTAAAGGAGGAGTAATAATAGGTCGTATGTAATCTAATTATATCATACATACTTTTTTGCAATCAGGGTGCAAAATATGATTTTCTACAGCTGCCTGGAGGAAGAAAAATACTACTTTTCGACCCTAGGGATAAAAGTTTTTATGACCCTTTCTCGACCAATCAGAAAGCGAAATTTTACTTATCGTCCGTAGAAAGGTTAAACGAATGAACGTATCCTTGTAGTCTAGGAAGAATCTTCAATTTTCTGTGCTTATGAAACATCTGCCCTTTACAACGTTTGAACTTATATGCACTTATACTTATGTATATTTATTATAAATAAAGAAAAAATTATATAGCAGTGGCGATAAGGGAACAGGCAAAGAGGGAAAGAGGGAGAGGGAGAGAGAGGGAGAAACAGAGAGAGAGAGAGAGAGAGAGAGAGAGAGAGAGAGAGAGAGAGAGAGAGAGAGAGAGAGAGAGAGAGAGAGAGAGAGAGAGAGACAGATAGGTAGGCAGCGTAGAGTAAAACTCTACTATTATAATAGTAAAGTTTGATCTGAAATAGTTTTTTAATTCCATTTTATGCTACTGTATGTTTATTATTAGTAATAGATAAGATGTGCATATGTGTACATGCATTTAACACCACGTGAGTGTACTCCTTATAAGATAAGATTAGGCTAATAATGACATGGCTTTAAAGATTAAATGTACTAAGGAAATCGGTCGGAAATAAATATAGCCTAGTTAATTCACTGATTTTTTCATATGATTTTTCAATGTACATATCATTCCTGCATTTTGTCTAAACATTTTGAATTTTTCGTAAAGCATAATATGTATTTAAATAAATTATTAAACAACTGATATGAATTATTTTCCAAGAAAATTGAACTCTAATTTGAAATTTTTAATTTAATTTTATAAATATGGATACTAAATTTGAACTACATTATACATTTAAGAAAATTTATAGAGAAATTTGTTAGAGAAACCATTCTTTATGGCATAGGAAGTAATGCTTCTCCAATAGTAGAGTATGGTTGTCACAATGAAAAATATTATTTTATTGCAGGAGATCCTCGGGCATTCATTTTAAAAACAATTATTATTTATTTTATATATAAATGATATTTTTGACGAGTTTCCTAATGACTCTAAGGTTATTATATGTCCATGATACTGAAATTATTTCCGCTTGATGGAATCATAATGTGAATAAATGTTTAGAAAAAATTTTTGGATGGCCACTTTGGAAACATTACTATTGGATATCAATAAGTCGGTTTTCATAACATTTTGATATTACAGAAATAACATTCCCAGTAATTTAGATATAAAAATTATTGAGAAACCATTTGTGAGAGTTAATGATAATAAATACCTTTGAATCATATTTAACTATAATATGTACATGGAATGTACATATTGAATATATGATAAAAAATAAATATTTATTTCTTTTATTTTATAAATTATACAAAGACTTTTTTAATTATTTATAATGCTTATCTCCACAGTATTACATCTTATGGTATTGACTTGGGTATTATCAATTTGGGGTCGAGCCTACGATAAATGCATTAATTAATTATAAAAATCAATTGTAATAAAATTAATTTTAATTAAATTTCAAAATTATTTATAAAATAAAATCATACAACTAATAAATACCATTCAATTTTGAACAATCATTCGTATTTGGATTATTAATTTTCAATTAGAATACATGTCAAGAATAATTTTGTATTTTAAATAGCATTACTAAAAATAGCAGCATAGCCTTATCTAAAAGATGTAAAACTTTTTAATTCAAATAATAGTTTTAGAAAAGTAATACATATTTATAACAATCTATTAAAGTTTTTCCAAAAATATGTAAAAATCTTAAATATTATATAGTATAAAATAACAACTTAGATTATGAACAATATTTAATTATTGCACTTTCTGTGTATAGAAAAAAAACTATTATTATTGTTATCATTATTCCTATTCGATTATATATATGAGCACTACTGTTTGTAGAATATATGCTAATTTTAGTTTATTTATTATACACTGTTTTTATGATAGTAATTAAGTTTGAATTAATAAAAATCTCCAATCACATTAACAGATACTGTTATAGGTCTATGGATTTTATTTTAGTACAATAGTACTCACAAATAAATAAATAAATAAATAAATAAATAAATAAACATCATAATTTTGATGAATTTTTGAGACGAATTCAATATCTTGTCGAAAATAATAATAATAATAAATCACGAATTCTGAATCTATCTGAAACCTTGACCGTATCGAATAAAGTGTTAAATGTTTAATAATTTTCATTACATTTTCATTGATAAAATTAGGAAACTGGGCAATCACAGAAAAATATTTTTCAAAAAAATTGACTTGCTCTACGAGTGCAAGAACTGGGAGTGTCTGTTTTGAAATTTCAAATGGTCTTAGAGAATTTAGGTAGTTTTCCGAGAAAATTTGCCAATGTTTTCAAATTATGCAAAAGTATATGTGTATTAGAGTTTAAAAATATTCAATCAACTTTTCAACAAGCTTCGACTGTTTAAATCTGCGGGTCTAATATGTTACGTTCATACAGGTACTATAGAAACAGCAAGTAAGGTATAGCGCCGATAAAGTCTAATATAATCTAGCAGTATTTCATCATAATTGTATTATATTAATTGACCATAAGTCCAATAAAAATATTTATTAAGTTCATTCCATTTAACCACTGTACTATTTACACCTTCTTTTAGGACATATTTATTTTTATTGAGTGACACCATCATACACGTATTTTCTTTGCCAATGTGCTAGAATTAGTTTCGTGCTGTACGAATTATTGTGACAAAATATTTGAAATTGATCAAACTTTTCGCTACAGGGATGATCGGTGAAGGGAGCGAGTGAATCGATAATCAAAGCTCATATAGGTCATAAACAAAAGAATTAACTCGACCAGATACTTAATCAAACGTGGGCATCGATGAGAATAAGTCAGAAATATGATTATATACGATGAATTTTTCTTATTTATGATAGTTCTATTATTTTTATTATTTTCTCTATGAGTAAAGATTGTTAATTCTAAAAATAAAATTAGGTTATTGAAAAATATATAAAAAATAATTTTTTTTTAATTAGACATTATAAGGAGTGAACAAATACATACTGATAAGATACATTCTCATTAAATTTAACATTAAAAAATAATTAAGATGCGGGTTATTCTAGTTTCTGTGGTTTGTGTGATTAATTAAAAAAATATTGACTATTACAAAATTTAATTTTATAAGTTCGCTAGATTAAGTTATGAACTAGTTTAAAAAAACGTATCACACTGCAATAAGACAAAAAGTAACACTACACAATCCTGAAAGTTAAAGAACTGTTTACAGATGATAAATTGACTCTTATCAACAAAAATTTAGATGGCGATCAGCCTTTAAAATCGCAACTTCGAAACCGCAAGTAATATCAACTTTAATTTTTGAGTTATTAAAAAACGAAATAACACAATCACAAGTGAATATTTTTATATAATAATTAGGAGAATATATTTATGAATATCTTATTTTTTTCCAAACCATGTAACAAAGTAATGTTTCCTTATCTTTGTAAATGGTATCAAAAAATAGAGTATATATAAAGATTATTGTGTCTGACAATTTCATTCTTTTACAATGTTTTAGTTATATTTTATTCAGAATAAAATGTATTGTCGAAAATTACTTTTGTTATTTTTTCTGATTTTAAGTAGTTTTTTTATTATTCCAGGTAAGTTTTATTTTGTCTATAATTTTTCTTATATTTCATATCATTCATTAATTATTATTATTATATTAATAATATTATTAACTTTATATGCTATAAATTAATGACCCTCGGAAATATCTAATAAATCATTGAGTTATCGTAGATGTATTGAAAAATAAATTTATTGATATCACACTGGTATCCCATAGATGGCTATCAATGTTACTGGTACGTGGAAAATTTTTATTTTATATCATTTTAAAGTGATGCATTTTAGTTTTTCCACATAATAAGTTCATAGTACATTTTCAATAGCAGTTGATTATTTGTAATAGAAAAGTTGATTTTTCAGAACGAATTTCAGGAATTTTGGAGCAAATTTCTGATATTAAGAACCCGATAAAAATTATACAAAAAAACATATCTATGTACTTTGAGCCGCTGATTACAAATATCATAGAAAAAATTGGTGACAAGAAGAATTTTATGGTGAAAATCATGAAACCCCTATAAAAACATAGTTTTTTGCGTTTATTTTCAAAAATAGTAAAGTTTTTAAAAAGTGATTTAAACAAAAATAATAGAGTGCACTATAATACATCTTTTATGTTCTTTTGTATTTGTTTTTTGTAAACGTGATAGATTTTAAGAAAAATAGTTTTGGATGGAAGTCAAGCGTTATCCATGAAGCTTGGAGGGATGCATATTTTTTTAACTTTAAACGCGGTCTATACAAAAGTGAAATCCTGGTTGAAGCACATCGAAAGATGATTATTTTTCAATTTTAATTGCAGTTTATACAAAATTGCGATTTTTGTCGATCCTATTCATTTATTGAATAATGGTTATTTTTTATACAATTGCGAAAATCATTCACCTCAGATTTAAATGAAAATTTATTTATTTATGATTTTTAGATTAGTGACTATGAATATGGAACGCTCCATCCCCTCTTTTCTTCTGTTCATCAGACTTTCTCGTATTTTATTTAAACTATAGCTTATGAGTAGTGTACTTTTGAAGAGGAAGGAACGTTCCATAGACGTAAATGGAGTTTTTGGTGAATAACTCTTAACTCAGTTGGTTCTTTTTGAGCCATTATAACAATCGATATATTCTTAAAAGTATTATTATATAAAAATTAAAACAATAAAATTAATAAATAATCGGGATCTCACTGTAGTTACCATGAAGCATAAATAATAAAATGAAAAATAAATTATTATTATTTCACGTGACTTTCATTTGCTGCATCTACATATATGTTGCGTCGCGAGCTAATCGGATTGTCAAAATTAATTTAACCTATATTCTGTCTTATTATATTTATTATATTTTTTTTATATTTATTTGCATGACTCGGTTCGTCTATTTATAAGAAACCAAATAAATTTACACTTTGCATTATAGTATGCAAGATTGCTTTGTCGTTTTTATATCGTTCATTCTATGGTACGCCTGAGATAGTGATACAAAAAGGTAGAAATTAAAATAAGTAAATTTATTTTTACATAAATTTCCGTTATCAAGCGTTTTTTACATAAGTGAAATTAACTAAATTATTTTTCCTCATTCTAACCTACAAATCGCACCTTTACCGCTTGATTCCGGTTCCCATGAGGAAAAATATAGTCCTTATCTAGTACGAAAAGACTTTTTTACGAACGTTGTTACAACCCTCGGCTTCGCCTCTCGTTTCGTAAATAAAGCCTTTCCATACTCAGTAAGAAATGTATTAATGTCGTATCGAGACCTATTTACATGACTCGTAATTTTGACGGTTTGTCTAGTATTGATTCGGTCGGACTATTATTATAGTTTAATTCGGAAGAAACAAGCGTCTTTTCTCTGAATTAATTTATTACGTCTGGAATTAAATCACTTTATTCCGGTGGGTTTTCCTTATTCTTTTCTAGGTTAATAAAAACTACTCTTTCAGAAGTCGAGTGGCCCGATGGGTTTTTCTGAGCGAGTAATTACTAAAACTCTTTCTTACGAGTAAAGGTGCCTTTTCACTTTCAAATCAAATAGGACCACTTGATCGGTAAGTGTAGATTCATTCCATTACTCGGAAGGTATCCTTCCTCGATGAGTGCCGAAAATTAATCGCGCTGTTGGAAAAAATTAACGCACTTTTATATATTGTAAAAGTACGTTACCAATTTTTTGTTTTGCTACATTTAAATGTATTTAAATTAATATAATTCCTAATACATACTTAATTTATTATATTTGAGGCAGATATATATTTGGAATGGTTTACGCCTTGCTCACCCGTATTTTTATATTTATTTTTCCTCGTTTTAACGGTTATATCTATTTATAATATTATAAGGTAAGAGATTAATTTACCTATCTTATTTAATTATTTTCGTGGTCACTGTACCTTACGTTATAAATATCGTTGTGGCTATTTCAATGCCATGACAAAATCGATAAAAGTTTTGATTTTTTTAATGTATCTCAGAAGATACAAAAAATGTCAAAAATATTTTAAATGCAAGGTATAGATTTCGTCAATACACATATCTTTTGTTCCATAAATTTTTTCGGTACAAGCTATATTTCCGGAGAAAAATTCTGGGGGATTAACCGAATACAAACACACACGAACGCCGCGACGCTTCAATGCCTAGTAGGATCCCCGAGACGAAAGAATTGAAATACCTTCAGAAATATAACTTCTACCGAAAAATGTATAGAACAAAATAGATCTGTTTTGCCGTAATTTATAACTTTCATTTAAAATATTTTTGACATTTATCGGATCCTCTTAGATAAATTTGAAAAATCAAATTTTTATAGATTTTGCTATGAGAATTCAAGTTTTGCCTAAAGCCACTTCGATATTCATAGTCAACACTCTAAAAAACATAACTATATAAATTTGCATTAAAGTCGAGGGTCGATGCAGCCATTCCCGATTCATGGATATCATCAATAAAGAGTTTACTTTTATATAGACCGTATTAAAGATAAAAAAATAAGCATCTCTAGTCTCATCGATAGCACTCAACCTCCTCAGTTTACTCCCTAAAGATGAACCGGAGCGTTTCGAAACATCAGTCAAAATCAAAGGTGTATGTAGATGGTGTGGGGAGTCAGATTATCCTTTACTATCATAACATAATAACATATATAGATTCATTTATTTTATTTTTTATTTTTAATTTTTAATTTAATTTTTATTTTACTTTTTTATTATTTTTTGAATTATTAATTTTACGAGTAATTTCTAATTCAGATTCTACGGAAGTTATTATAAACAAGTACAGTTTGATTGTCATTAAATTAGTATAGAACTCCGAATTATCAATTACTTGATGATGAAAAAATATTTTTTATACCCTACTGTACACACAGTTCTAAATAAGATACCTTTAGATATCTTTAGAATGTTAGCAATCAATTGTAATTTTACTTGTTAATCGGACAGACAAGTTTTCAGGATTTTCTTAATATTTTTTGGCATAGATTTGGGTACCTCGCGTTCGCGGCGATTTTGTGATTGCCTTCAAAATTCACATACTATCCGATACTATCAGCAAATGGTTATGTTAGATTTATTTTAAAACTTATATGATATTACTTTTTTCATTAAACAGCAATAGTTGATTATTATAGAGGATTTGCTTTGATTCATTCTGTAAAAAATAGCAGAATCAGTCTCGCATTTACATCTTAAACTAATGGTTGTGGTTTGGTGCTTGAGATTGAAAATAGGCTCCAGATTTGATGAATAACTTTAATATCTGAAGCTATTGTAAACTGCAATTTCAATTAAATTTTCAATGTAAACTACATGTTTGAATATAATTTAAAATACAGTGACGTTTTCTTATCTGATATTCCTTAGTATGCTCCGAATTCATCCTATCACTGCTATGATTCTAATCTGTAAGATCTTTACATAAATATAGAAATATATTATATCTTAATAAAATATGTTTTAACGTGTTTATATAATGCCAAAGTAAATATAAGTTCAATATGAAAAGAATTTATATGTGATTGGTTTAATCGGTACCAGTCGTTTTATTTATCGTGTTATTGTAAGTTAATTCGACTGGTATATTTATTAGACTAAATTTATTAAGTAAACTGAATTTTTAAAAATATATTTTAATTTTTTTCTTTTCTTATATATGCATTATAACTTAAAAATTGTACTTATGTTTACTGTTTTAGGTTAAATTAATAAATATTTTTGTCGCTCTTACAGTGTTTATACTATCATATCATATCATACTAATTTATAAAGTCAAAGCGTATTTTTGTTTGTACACGATAACCGAAAAAACTACTGAACCGATTGTTCTGAAATTTGATATATAGATTCTATATTATCTTGGGAAGGACATAGGCTATGTTTTTTATTGAAAATTTTCATCAATAAATTAAGTTAACGGTGTTAGAAGTAAGTTTCACCAGCGGTCAGTAGGTGGCGACTTGAATTACGAATATATCGACTCAAAGTAATCAGCTTAAACTATTAATACTAGGCCAGCTCAGTTGAATGGTCATATTCACTTTGGAATTCGTATCTTCACGAAGGAGTCACGTTAGTCAGTATAATCCTTTTTGTTCTTCAAGTTAAACTGACACTACTCTCACATCTTATGGGTATCTTTTGATTTTTGTAAATTTTATTTTCTCTTATTTCTCTCTCTCTCTTTCTTTCTTTCTTTCTTTTCTCTTGTAAAATAGTTATGTATGCCAAAGCATACTGAACATTATTTGTGACCACAAATTATGTTTTTGTTTTTATCCGTTATATTAATTTCAGAAGTGACATAGGTTATGTTATTTTAGTTTGAATAAGACATGATGACAAAATAGAGTTATTTACCAACAAACTCGAAACAATGTATATTATATATAATACATTGTCACTTCTGCATAAAAAGATAATATCTAGTGTCCGCTTAAAAAATCTGCTATTCGCAGACTATTATTTTGCTTTAATTTCAGTCAGCACTACTACTAAAATATTCACGGCATTTAATATAAAAAACGGAGATATTAAATATATATATATATATATATATATATATATATATATATATATATATATATTGTGACGGGTGTCACAAGGCGCCCACGAACAAAGACCACGCACGCGCCATCCCATGGTAAGAGAAACTTTAAGGGTGATCCTCACGATTGCCGGAAGTCCGAATCGATGATGCGCCTCATAGAGAAAAATTTTGCGTCAAGTTAGAGAACTAAAATCAATGTTCTGCACTAACGACATTTCAGGAACGTATCCACAATGAAAATTGTACGAATAGCCCCCTTTCATAGATATGTATGTATATATATATATATATATATATATATATATATATATATATATATATATATATATATATTACATCTATGTACTGCTCGATGTTATACATGAAAGAATGTTCGTTATTAAAGCTTCTTCTTTCAGAATCATATTTCTTTGCCTTTCTCTGTCGCGAGTAGTTGCTAGTAAAATGTAGCATCTCAAATTTCGACAATAAGTTGCCAGTACACATATATGGTAATATTGAAATGCATTTTTGTCATTTATAATAATTTTCTGATAGCAAATATTAATATTCAAGGCGATGCATATTACTAATATAGAAAGATAATAAAAATTATTCTTTAATATATATATATATATATATATATATATATATATATATATATATGTATGTATATTTTTATATATCTATATATTATACACTAGCTTATTAATTTCTAAAAAATTCTGTAAGAATATTTAGAATGTAGAATATCTATTCAGAGTTTATAAAATTTTAATATAAACCAGTAACTTTATCGCAGTAAAAAAAATAATTTTTCTTATTTAGCACTTAGCATCGTAAAATACAATTTCCATAAAAGAAATGTGTAATAAATAAAGTATGGGCAATAGTAAAAGTAGAAAAATTTTACAAACATTAGTAAAATCTACAATATTCATTTCATATATTCGGTTGAAAACAAAAGATACGAATTCTTCATGCTTCGTGATTCAATTCTTCATACAACAAGTTTTTTGTGTGGTATTGCTAATGAACGACTGAGTATATATTTGTATTATTAGTTTAAAAATTTTATTTTCAAATTTTAAATTAAAATCACTATGTTTATATTATTACTACGCTATAAATTGCACAACTACATTATTAAATTGTTATTAATATTATGGTATATTTTCTAACTATCTTAAATTCCGTACGACCCTGCACGTTCCTTATTACCTCAAAAAAGCAACAAGTTAATTCATTTGCATGTCTAAGTTTTTCTTCCTACTTTCAATTATTGTACCACTATTATTTTTTTGCTTAGTAAGGGTTCTCTTTTTGTTTTTCCTCTGCTCATTTTTTAAACAATCTGGTTCGCGTATCGGCATTCTCCTCTTTATACGGCTTTTAATTATTTCTAGAACTAAGCCGTCGCGATAAAATTCGTAAATTTATGTATCATATCTTCAATAAATAAATCATTCCTTTCTATATTCATTATTTTATAATCTTTCATTGTCAAAATTATAAAGCAGCAGTATAATCTTTGAGTTACGCGTAATTGTCCTTGTATTTGGTAATAGTATTCGTAGTTGACTTTGAGGATAGCATTATTATTTTCGAAATAAAAACCTCTAGAAATATAAAGCTCCGTTTCTTTTAATAGCTTCTTCTGGATGTACCTCTCGAGCTGTGTATGAATATTTGATCCCTAATATACCATCGGTACCTATCAAACCGTCTGGTGTACCCCCTATGCCAGGTACTTCAGGGTCGAGGTAAATTCTACAAGGCTTCACATCGTATCCTAAACATTTCAAATATATATATATATGCTTTAGCTACGATTTCCATTGCAATGTCGTAATAATCCAATACAGTATTTTTTAATGTATGCGGGTAAAGTATTTCTGTAACTATTCCTTTATATGAAGTGCCAAGGCGTTTATTGCATATCTTTCCCATTTTCGATGCTTAACAAGAAGTCTTCTCGTTGTACACCATTTGTCGCAGATCGAATGGTCTCTTGTATTTCTTTCAATTGCATGTCTTTCAATTCTCATATTATTTCATTTTCCATAATGAATTTTTACAAGTTCACGAAGTGCTTCGTTACTAACGTCAGGTTGATCAGCATTAAGCCCATAATCTTTATCCGATTTTCTTTCACACGATACTTCATTTTTTTCTCAACAGGAATTTTATTTTCCTTCCTCAAAGATCTTAGCATATTTAATCTATTTCTTCTATTTTGGATTTTTCACCAACGCTCGGCACATGTTTTTGATTTATTTTGCAAAAACTTGCTAAACTAGTTTTTGCATTACTTGCTATAACGGCTAAATAGCACCTGCTATTATACGAATCTTTTCTAGTGAAGTGTATGCGTTTACCACCAATAACTTTTGCTATTCAAGCATTGAAGCTTTCGCACTTATTGGTAGTTATGTTATGCAACAAGCTTTCTGCATTATTCCAGGCTCGGTGAAAACACTTCCAATTCTATAAATAAATTTAATTTCTGCAACTCGGATACAAAATATTTCTCATTTCATGAGTTTCCTTCAGGATATTTATTGCACCCATAACAGTTACTCTCGCATTTACTATGATCACCAAAAACATGATATTTTAGTTTGGCAATATTGTCTTTCAATAACCTACATTTATCATTCCAAGAAATATCTTCTGTTGAGATTTTATTTACATAACTCGTAACATCTTCTCTAAATTTCGACGCACTCCTCTCAATTTGTTTTATTAATTTTCCTAATTTTCCTTTTTTTCTTGACAAACCCTTGATACTAGTTGATACATTTCTTTTTATGTGATTACTAGATAAAATATTTTTAACCTCTATGCCGTGCATGTCATAAGAATTACTATCCAGAATTGCTTTGTAATTGCTACTGTTGCCATCTGAAATTAAAACTCTATAAATCAAATTTTGCTTTTTGATACTGTTTTCAAAAACTTCACATACTTCTGCACTTTCCATGCTTGTTGAGCTCTGTTCACACCCACGAGTTCTACGGCAAACATGTTCTTTTATGGGTAAATTCCTCTCCAAATAATATTCACATACTGAGGAAAACTTCTGCTTAACGATCTAATTTTTTGTTATTTAAATAAATTTTTATTATTGGAATATATATGAAATTGTTAATAATGATGTAAATTTGTTGAAAACCACACAATTTTCATAAAATATATTATTATAATTTAGTTTTTAATAAATAAAATGTGTATGCTCAAAAGTTCGTCGATAGCTATACTTAAAAACACCAAATTGAATAAGAAAATAGTATTTTTAAGATATTAGGTTATCAAATATCTGCCTTTCGCTTTTTTACTCTTCATTCAATGCTTTATAAAAAGTGTTTCAGTGGTTGGATTTACTTCAAATATGCGCCGTTTTGTTCAATAATCGGTTTCCATGTAGACAGCAACTTCATAATACCCCTCTCGTAGAAACCCCTCTCGTTATTTGCGAAGAACTCGGACAGACACTTTTCACAAGCCTCTTTTTAGTCCAACTTTACACCAACAAAGGCGTTCGACATGGACAGGAACAGGTAGTAATCACTTGGTTCTATGTCCGGGCTATATGGTGGATGCAATAGGACCTCCCATCCGAACTCCCGTAGCTTCTGACGAGTCATCAACGAAGTGTGTGGTCTGGCGTTATCCTGGTGGAACACTACACCCTTCCTGTTGGCCAACTGTGGACGCTTCTGGTCGATAGCCTGCTGCAAGCAGTCCAGTTGTTCACAGTAGATGGTAGAATTAAGCGTCTGGCCATATGGGAGCAGCTCATAGTGGATGATTCCCTTCCAATCCCACCAAACACACAGCAAAACATTCCTGGTCGTCCGTCCCGGCTTGGACACCGTTTGGGATGGTCCACCGGCCTTGGACCACGACCGTTTTCACTTGATATTATCGTATGTAGTTCATTTTTCGTTGCCAGTCACCATCCGCTTCAAAAATGGGTCGAGTTCGTTCCGTTTCAGCATCACATCGCAGGCGTTGATTCGGTCCAGAAGGTTTTTTTGCGTCAAATCATGTGGCACCCAAACATCAAGCTTTTTTTTTATCCATCCTTCTGCAGATGGTTTAAAATGGTTTGGTGACTAACTCTCATCTCCTGGGCGATGTCACGAAATGCTACATGCCGGTCTAACTCGATAAATTCCATGATTTGATCGGTATTCGTTGTCACAGATCTTCCACCGGCTGGCTTATCCATGGTGTCGTTTTCATCAGCTCTGAATCGTCAAAACCATTCTTGTACCGTTTCAAGTGTAGCATGCTATCCCCCAAAACACTGTTAATCTCACGAAACGTTTCTCTAGCGGATTTGCCTTTGACGAAGGAAAACTTTAAAATAGCGCGAATTTCGGCGTTAGTGAACTCCGTGTTATTACACGTCTATAACTTTTGAACGCAATACCTAAACTAATCATGCATAGCGTCGTTTTATATGTTATGTCAAGACCTTTCAAATGACTTATATTATTGGCAGATACGAGCTTTGTAGCGCTTTGTACTTAGCCGCGAAATTCATAAGACAAAAAGGCTGAAGGGAGATGTTTGACAACCTTATATGAAATTAATTCCGTTAGAAAGCTGAGAATTTATTCTATCGAGTCCTATATGTTTAACTAATATTGTTGCCGAGCGGGGCACGTTGTGCACATGCGCTCAATGCGGTGATATCGAACGTACACGCATGATTATGACATTTATGACATGGATAGCGGACAATTCAGATACTTAGTACTATTATCATTTATGATGATATTTTTGTTATTATGAATTTTTTTTGTTTAAATAACAATATACAAGATATTAATATATTAATATATAAGTCTACAATAAAACTGTTTAAATAATTTAAGTTATTTTACCGTTGGGATAATAAATAATTTCAGACAAAAATTATGTTTCTTTTCATTAAATTACTTCGTGCCCATTACGCCCACTTACCAAACCAACTGTGCCCCGCCAAGCCCAAACATGGCCCGCTTTTATAATTTCAAAATTTTTATTGTTTTGAAACAATAAATTGTTACTAAAAATTAAAATTTTATAAAATTAATCTTTAGTTATTCAACTGTCAAGCTGTGTTTATTTTATCTAAAAAATTATATACAATTTTTTAAAATGTCGTGAAAGAAAGGATGTCAAAAATGCCCCACATTCCCCTGTTGAGTTAGTTTTCTCACCCTATTTGCCAGATAACTTTTATACTTATATTTTTTGACCGGGGCTTACGAATATCCCAAAAATTCTACACGAAAATTAAATATTAATTCCCAAATCCATGAAAACTATAAAAATCGTGGTTTTCAAACTTATTTTAGAAAATAAAAAAAGTTGTAAAAAAATGAAAAGCAAAATCATAGAGCATATCAAAACACATTATTTTGTTTTATGAATTTTTCGATACAAACTATATTTTTGCAGAAAAAATTAAAAGTTCCGTTTCGTGATCCTCTGAACAATTCTACGTTTATACGAAATACAAATATCTTCGAAGGCATTATTCTTGAGAAATGTTGATTGTAGAATCTTTTCTTCAAATGCAAAGAACGAATTATTTCTTTAATATAAACAATTGTTTATCATTATAAAAATATAAATTTAAATGTATTGAGTGATTTAGTTGATACGAAATTTTTTTAATTAAAAGAAACTTATTCATTGTTCAATAAGAAATGATTGAAATTCACTAAATGAAATGAATAAACTGATAAATGAATAAACCAATTGTTTAATTTAAAAAGCATGTATGTAAATATTTTAAATTAAACGAAATACCCATAGAAACAAAATATGATATAGCCGATTAATATATTTATTAATTGAAAATTATAACAATAAAGAACATTTTTTCGTCTGTTATTATGTCCTAAAAAATCATGCACTTTTCACTAATGTGCACCTTTTCAGAAACAAAATTTTCTTTTTGATTCCTGATTGAATCTTTTTGGTTCTTATGTTAAACATTCAAAGTATTATATTTAATTTCTAATGATTCTTATTCTAACAATAGCAATGATGTGGCAACAAAATTTAAATTCGCTGAAAAAATGAACCTTGAGATAATCATAATCACCATTGTCAGCAATTGATCTATATTTATTTGAATAGATGTACAAAAAGCAGGTAATTATAAACAAAAAATTATTTTCAGAAATTATTTGATAGTTTTTCATATTTTTGGAATATATATATATATATTAGTAATATGTATCAGTTTAAAAGTTACTCTATGAATATTAATATTTATTATCAGAAAATTTACTAAAAATCACGAAAATACCGTATACCCGTACCGGTAACGTATGGCAATGAAGTTCGATTCTGTAATAAGAAACCATGATACGAACACACTTTCGTCTAAAACATCGAGCGCTAATAGATGTAGTATGCATATATGATCGTCTGAAAATGTAAATTAATATAGCTTTTTTTCTAAAACTTATACTAAAAGCTATAAAGTAAATGAGTATACATACATATATTTATTCATAATAGTTTTTAATCCTGTATATACATAAAATAGTTTAAATAATAGTAAAAATTTATAGCACAGAGTCCTCTTTACTTGATTGAATTCGTACGATATTGAACGTGGTTTGCTGCTCCATCTCTTTCAAAACGTAGCAACTATATTTCTGTCTGTTTTGCCGACAACTATAGTTATTTATTGGATATATGGTGACATTATGAAAGCAATTTACTTTTTCTTTTTTCTCAAAATTTGTGGCATATAGAGCGATAAAACAAATTTTATTTGGTTCATTATTTTATTTACAAGTGGGAAAACTCCAATTAGATGCTCAACAAGTAGATAGAATTCACAGTAAATATTTTCTTTGTAAGATCTGAAAAATACTAGATTGCGTGCAGCAGACGATTCATAAGACAAAACTTTTTGAACTATTTTTTCCCAAGTTAGAAAAATAGATTAATTCATATCTCAGTTTTCCCACTTGTAGAATAATCTGAAGAATTTTTTAAAATGTTTTTTCTAAATAATGCGAAATGACAACAAAAACCGAAAAAGTAAATTTGTTTCCGTTTTAGTAGTTCATCAGAGCTCTGCAAACGCCGTAAGGAGTACTCTTAAATGTATATCGATCGTATTTGTATATCATGTACAGTGACCATGATTAAATTAGTTTATTAATTTGTTCTAATATCTTACGACTATGTGTTTATTATAGTTTGTAGAAGGAATGCAGAAGAGTTAACTAAATAATTGGCACAGAGTTTTCGGCACTTAAAATAAAACATCATATACAATTTGTGTTTTCGTTTTCTTCATTTTATTTTCTCAACATATATGATTTGACTATACTAATTGTCTTCATTATAACTTGAATTGATAATTATAACTTAAATTGCCACAATTCTTTGAAATGAAATATAATTTTAATACAATAATTCTTTTTATAAATTAATAAAATTTGTTAATTAATAGAGTGTCGAAAAATCTTCATTAAAAAATCCTCATTACAAAAAACATGTACGTTTTTTAGTTTTAAAATTTAGTTCTTCCGTTTCATATTAACCTATCTAAATTCTAATATGATATCAAGGCATTAAAAAAGACAATTTACCAAAGGATTAGGTTATGATATTTTGACAAAAAATATATTTCTTTTGTATTAGAAGCACGAAACATTACGCAATGATTCTTTATATAGTATATTTTGAGCTTTGTTTAGATTTTCATGGTAATTAAATGAAAAGAAAAGGGGTGCTAATATTGAAAAATTATTAGACGGAATACCAAAGGACAATTTTTTTTATCTTTATATATTTTAATAAAGAGAAAGGAGAAAAAGAAATAATAAAGCTCCGAACAATTTAATAAGAAGCATAAACAAGCACAGAATAAACGTGCGTACTGTACTCTGTTTCTGTTAAAGGTTCTGTGATGTATTTATACTGGAGTTACATTAATAATAAAAATGATAATAATTAAATTAAGAGTTGCCGCACAATGTAAAAAGGTTACATGAGTGACAGGGTGGAGTAATTATATCTTCTACGCATATTTTCACGATCCGATGGTAAAATAAGATGTCCAGGTGTTTCTGAACGACTTATACGGAGAGTATTGTGTTTAGTCGGTTGGAAACGATGTCTAGCTTTTTGGGGACAACTTATACGATGATTTTCGTGTTCGTAAACGGTAGAATACGATGTCCAGTTGTCTCGAGATCATTTCTACGGGGATTTGCGTGTTCGGACGGTAAAAGACGATATCCAGGTATGACGGGACGACTTCTATGAAGAGATTCGTATTCTATAATTCGAGTACTAAAACGCCAAGTAGAGTCGTTCCTGGATATCTGGATATCGTTTTCTATCTCCTCAACACAAAATTCTATAGCAATCTTCTCGAGACATATACTATCATCCAAACATTATTGTACTCTCTGTAAACGTCGTCTCGAGACACTTGGACATCTTTTTCTATCGCTCGAACTCAAAAGTACAATTTTCTTCATAAAACCCGTGTATATGTTCATATATATATATATATATATATATATATATATATATATATATATATATATTAGGAGTGTGAATAAGTCTTTCCCGTTTTTTGTAAGAGATGGCGCCACCAATACTGTGCGAGTATTCAATGGTTACATATGTCATAATCAAAGCTTATTCATATGTCAACAATTCCATACTAACACATTAGTTAAAATTTTTTCGCATCATAAATTTTTGATATCGTGAAAATGTCGAAATTTGAGCCGAGTCGACGTCATTTGCGGAAAGTTTCACTTTATTGGTTCAATTTGAAGAAATCTGCTGCCGAGACGCATCGATTGCTTCAGGAGGCTTATGGAGAAGGTTGTGTCGATGATTCAAGTATTCGCGGATGATTTCGACGCTTCAAAAGCGGTGATTTCGACGTGGAAGACAAGGAGCGTTCCGGGCGGCCGCAAATCTTTGAAGATCGAGAATTGGCGACTTTGCTTGATGAAGATTCTTGTCAAACGCAAGAAGAACTTGCTGAAGCATTGGGAGTTGACCGAACAACCATTTCCAAGCGTTTGAAAGCCATGGGAATGATCCAAAAGCAAGGAAATTGGGTGCCGTACGAACTGAAGCTGAGAGACGTCGAACGGCGTTTTTTCACTTGCGAACAGCTGCTTCAGCGACATAAAAGAAAGGGTTTTCTGCATCGTATCGTGACTGGCGATGAAAAGTGGATACGTTACGATAATCCGAAGCGAAGAAAATCACGGGGACTACCCGGCCATGCATCATCATCGACGGCCAAGCCAAATATTCATGGCGCCAAGCTCATGCTCTGTATATGGTGGGACCAGCTAGGTGTGGTTTACTATGAGCTTCTGAAACCGAATGAAAGGATCACAGGCGAGGTCTATCGACGACAATTGATGCGTTTGAGCCGCGCACTGCGAGAAAAACGGCCACAATACTCCGACATAATGCACCGCCGGTGAAAACATACTTAGAAACGCTCAAATGGGAAGTCCTACCCCACCCGCCGTATAGTCCAGACGTTGCTCCGTCTGATTACCATCTCTTCAGATCGATGACGCATGGCCTGGCTGACCAGCACTTCCATTCCTACGAGGAAGCCAAAAAATGGGTGGATGACTGGATAGAGGCCAAACCGGTCGAATTTTTTCGCAACGGGATTCGTATGTTGCCAGAAAGATGGGAAAAAGTTGTAGCTAGCGATGGCCAATACTTTCAATAATTCATTTGTAACCATTTTTTCACAATAAAGGCTCAAAATTTGAAAAAAAACGGGAAAGACTTATTCACATACCTGATATATATATATATATATATATATATATATATATATATATATATGAAATTGTCGGCGAAAATCAGCTTTTTGAAGTGGACGCTGCTTCAAAGCAGCTTTTTATACAGAAGCGACAATGTGTAAATTACCGTAAATTATTTATAGTAATATAGAGTTTTATATATATAGATTACATTTTACTTGGATGCTAGTAATATATTAAACTAAAATTATGGCAGTCAAATTGTCCTTGTTTATGTTCACCACCGAAGAATCTGAAATAGAAATTACTATTAAAAATAAAATAAAATTAGATTAAGAATTAAAAATAATAAAAATAATTTTATTTTCATGTCTGACTGCCATAATTTTAGTTCAATATATTAGAGTATAAAGACTGTAAGACCGATAAAAATATTTATTAATTTGTATATGCATTATTAAAGTGATTTGAAAATTATTTCTCGAATGGGCTTCGGACTTAATATTAAAGCATATTAGTTGTGTCTCAGAAACGATGAGAGCAACAAAATCAAGTATCGACTAATAAATAAGCAAGACATCCATAGCTTTATAATGTCGACAAATATAGAAAATGGCTACGTTAGCTTAATATAATATTAAGATAGTGTATCCAGTCGTAATACCGTATTCAAATAGAAATTTGAATAATGACAAATCAACAACAAATTAGCAACAAATTATGCCACTAGTTAGACATCCGTATATCTTTTTTAAGTTGGGAGATTTAAAGAGTGGCTACGGTAATTTAATAAACGTCAAAACAAATTCGATGATCATATACCACATTGACTCCACAGCTTGCCTGTGATAATATTTGGAAATTCTACCGAGTTTCCAATGGCAGTTATTAAAAAAAGTTTATATACATATCTGGACATCGTTGCATTGGAAATTTTTTGTTTGAAATTTGGCTTTAGGCATCTATGATAGGTGGTTCAGTGTATAGCGATGAATTAGTAATTCGTCGGGCTGAATGTAAAAATTATTACATGTTATAACTTTTCATATTAAATTCGTTGTAGTCCTCCGTCACTAATTAGTACTATTATTGGATAAATAAACGATGTTGAATATATATATATATATATATATATATATATATATATATATATGTGTATAATAATAATAAATTTTGAAACCAACGACCTTTTGGGCGCTGGTGTAATCATTTCTTTTCTTAAACTTCAAAATCTTCTTTTTGTATTAATACAAGTATAATAGTTTTCTTATGTAACATATAAACTTTAGCTTTAAAAACAGAAGAACTTGTTGGTGGTTACCCGGCATATGAAGCAAATCACAGGTATCAAGTTGCAATATTTGGAAAATATAATAGGAACGAGGTGCGATATTTAATCTGTAATGGTTGCATTATTGGACCTTTGTTTATATTATCGGCCGCCCATTGCTTCTTTCAAAGAAAAGGATTCGATACATTAAAGAAATTAACGTTTTACGCACTCGTTGGTACAGCAAAATTGACACACTTTACTTCACCTGAAATAGAAATTGATACAATTTTTACAGTTGGGCATCCCTATGAGATTTATAACAATGATATAGCAGTATCAAAGGTAACGTTGCTGTCATATTTATACTAAATAGTACATTTTACATACAATATTATACATATAAATAATTATATATATATATATATATATATATATATATATATATATATTTATATATCATATCATATCATACTAATTTATAAAGAAAAAGCGTGTTTTTGCTTGTACACGATAACCAAAAAAACCACGCTGGTGAAACTAATTGTTAAAACCATTAACTTAATTTATTGATGAAAGTAAAATGATTTTCATTAAAATGTCATTAAAAACATAGCCTATGTCCTTCCCAAGATAATATAGAATCTACATATCAAATTTCAGAACAATCGGTTCAGTAGTTTTTTCGGTTATCGTGTACAAACAAAAATATGCTTTATAAATTTGTCTTTATAAATTAGTATATGATATGATATGATATGATATGATATGATATATATATATATATATATATATATATATATATATATATACATAATAATCGTCGCTTCTGCATAAAAGAGCAATATTATCCATCATCTGCTTAAAAAATATGCTATTCGCATACCAATATTTTGCTTGAATTTTAGTTGGCATCACTATGAAAATATTCACGGTATTTAATTTAAAAAACGAAAATATACGAAATATGTATATTATGTATGTATATTATATTATATTGTACATATTATATATACACATTTTAATACGGTTTCTACTGAGAAATATTGTATTGGCGTATACGGGCGGTTGATTACGATATCTCCTTGCCTCAAGACGATTTCCATAGGCAGTTGTGTGTTCGGATGATATAATGCAATGCCTAGATATCTCTGGGCGATTTATACAGGGAATATTGTATTTAATTGATAGAAAACGACGTCCAGGTATGAGGCCACATCTATGGGAAGATTCGTGTTGGGATGGTAAAATACGATATCCAGGTCTTTTCGAGCGACTTTTACGGAGAGTATTGTGTTTAATCGTTAGGAAGCCATGTTAGCTTTCTCGGGATGAGTCCTACTGGGATTATCGTGCTTAATTGATCAGAAACGATTTTTAGGTACGCCGGAACAACTTCTACAGGGAGTTTCGTATTCGGATGATAGAATGCGATTTCCAGGTATTCTGGAACGACCTCTACGGGGAATTTCGTATTCGAACGGTGGAAGATGATGTCCAGGTATGACGTTCGAATACGATGTCGTTTTGGGAGGTTTTGGAACGACTTCTACTGGGAGTGTTAACAGACTTCTATAAAGAGATTCATTTTCTATCATTCGAACACGCACACTCCCAGTAAAAGTCGTCTCGGGATACCTGGACGTCGTATTCCACCTGTCCAAAAGAAAACTCTCTATAGGAGTCGTCCCGAGACATCTCCTATATTCCGAACACGATACTCTCTGTAAACGTCGTCTCGAGACATTTGGATATCTGTTTCAACCGTCCGAAATCAAAAGAACCATTTTCCCCATAGAAACCGTATGTAATAGTATGTATACCATATGTAATACCGACGATAGGTAAATTACAATCAATCATTTATAGTAATATAGATTATTATATATAGAGTACTTTCTACTTAGATATTATTGAATTGTTTAAGAAATTGGTTAAATTATTATCTCGGGCGAAGCCAAGACAGGGGCTGCTAGTATGTGTGTGTGTGTGTGTGTGTGTGTGTGTGTGTGTGTGTGTGTGTGTGTGTGTGTGTGTGTGTGTGTGTGTGTGTGTGTGTGTGTGTGTGTGTGTGCGTGTGTGTGTGTGTGTATTGAATTAAAAAATATAAATATACTATCGAATGTTTTCCGTGTTTAGTTGAAAATTAGCTTATACTCAATGGTAAATGTTAATTGGGCCAGTCTTGAAGTACCATATCCAAACCAATCATATGAGAGACCGGAAGGAGTCGTTGCTGGTTATGGATCTAAATCGCTTGATTTTTTGAAAAAAAAATATCTGACATCGCAACGACTTACAGTTCGTGGTGTAAATTTAACATATGCTTTTGCTAAAATTTCTAAAGACAAAGATTGCAAAAATGCACACAATCATGTTCAGACAGAAATTCATATATGTGGTGTAATAGAACCTGATAGTAAATATTCTGTTCGAGGACTTTGCGTGGTGAGTTTATTTTCAAATAATTATAATAAAGTATTATTCATGGAAAAGAAACTTATTGGATAAGCTGTCGAAAAGCATCTATCCAATTTTGTTGTGAATTTAAAATGTGCGCACTTCTATTTTTGTTGTACTGATTAAAAATATCGCAGTGATTGTTGACGAAAATTGAATTTTCATGACGAAATCCATAAAATTTACTGTTTTTCGAATTTTTATGAGAAAATACAAAAAAAACATGTAGAAATATTTCAAATAAAAATTCTATATGACGTCAAAATATATATTTTTTGATTTATAAATTTTTTTGATTCAAGTGATATTTCTGGGAAAAAATTTTATAATATCAGGTCGGGATCTCTTCAAGCATCGACGGTGTGTGTTTGAATTTTTCTCGATTATAGAAATTAAAATAAAAAATTAAATTGCGATCTTCGTAATTAAGACTTGCAAAAAAAATTAAATTATTTAATTAAATCTTTATTTAAGCTAACAAATATTCTTCATTACATTTATTGAAATTAATGAAGCATTTCCTTAATAAGATAGCACGTTTTGGTTTATTAACATAAAAAATAGATTTGATCGAAGATTCACTAATCACTATGTGAAACAATTGCAATAAAAATATATCATTGTAATATTTATAACATTGTACATTATATATTTCTCTCTCCAAACTAGATTATAATATTAATTTCTTACTTTAATAGTTGCACTATTTATAGGTATTTGTTAAATACAATAACAAAGAAACTTGCAGAATTTAGGGTGATAAAGTAAATGTATTTATATTTTTTTGTTATGTTATTTCACGTCGCTGTATTTATGCTTCCAACTATCGGTGCTAATCAGTGACGGAGGTCTACGATGTGTTTGTAAACAAAGCACATGTAAGTTATTACAGCGGTGCTTGTGTCAATCGGCCGAGACCGGGATTTGAACACGGATCACTAAGTTACTAGTCCTTTGCTCTAGCGATCGAGCCATCGTAGGCTTCAAATGTATTTATATGGAAATGTATTGATATTGTAACTACTATTTATATGGAAAAGTGTTACAAAACTGTATTCGTCAAATTAAACAAAAAACACGTTAAGCCTATTTTTACTTTTAATTTTTATTTCATTTTGAATTCATCAGAATTTTTTCAAAGTATTCTGGAACATGGATACCTACTGAACAGTGGTAATCTACGGGCAGCTGGCCTCTTTTTTTAGACGGTATCAGTGTAGACGGCAGTGAAAATGATAGTCGGTATGGCTTCCATTGGCGGTGCTTCGTATACTTCACTGACACTGGAATCTGCCACCCGGATCCAGGCTTCCGGGGTTTCGAGTGGTGTTTTCAGTAGGCGGGCTACGTATTGGCAGCTTCCGGTGTCGTCGACTCAGTCGGGGCCAGGCAGATCTAAGACCGGGCTGTGTCGATGGGAAAGCAAGCTACCTTATCCAAGCTCTACTCACTCGGGTGTGCCGACTGGTGATGTGAGAGAGATCATAGGTAGGAGAATTAGTCGAAATCCCAGATTTCTGTCCGCGCTACTGGATCCACAAGTTAGATGCTTCAAACTATTTACCAAGGCCAATATGTCTTTGAGCTTTCTTTAGGTGGAGGAAGGGAAATCTTTATAAGATAGAGGATATGACTATCAGGTTTTATCGCATTCACCGAGTCTTTCGACTCATATGTACTCCGACATAATGATCTACAATGATCTATACTGAACTTCTCCTGTCGAGATACTAAATTCTGCGGCTTATAATCTTGAATGTGTAAGTCTGCTTAAGTGTGTGTGTGTGTGTGTGTGTGTGTGTGTGTGTGTGTGTGTGTGTGTGTGTGTGTGTGTGTGTGTGTGTGTGTGTATGTGTGTGGGCTCGCGTTAAAGTGGTTGCCAGAAGATGGTTAGTCCCGCGTGAGGGCTAATACGCTTGAAGCGAAGATGACTAGTAGTTTATTTTAGCTGAATAGTAAACAGGGTCTTCCTAGTCAACCATAGGATATGGGAGCATAAAAACTCAGGATGGACATCTTCGGATTGAAATGGCTATCTAAGGAGGAGCGTAGGTTATGAGCATGTTTGTGAGTTATGTCAGTCAGATGTTTGAGGTTTGCTTCTTTTCGAGGATGGGAGGTTTTAATGTATCATGGGGTGCTCAGGACTGTTTTCAGAGCCTTAATATATGTCCTCTGAAGTGATCAAATCTGTCTTGGGGTCGTGGTTCTCTAGATAGAAATAGCGTAAGTGTAAATTTTGTCGATAATAATCTAGAAAGCTCACAATTTAGTATGTGGGAAATTTTGTGATGAGAAATTTCTGGTACGAGAAACGAGTTTAAAGACCATTGTAGTTCCTTGGATTTTATATTGAGTCACTTTATCGTATATATATATATATATATATATATATATATATATATATATAAAGTCTCCATTTATCATTCCACTGAAGTATTGATGGAAGGAAATGGTAGATCCTAAAGGAGGTACTTTTGGTATTTGGATAGATAGATTGGACTTGCTTGGTAGAGTCGATGAGGGCAAGATCGTCTGCATACAGAGCAGTATGACTGGATATCTGTGCTGGAAGGTTCGAATAGAAGATATTGAAGAAGAGGTGATAGTTTTGTGCCTTGTTAAACGCTTGTTATGATGGAACGAGGAGATGAGATCCATGATTCGACTCGGACTTAGAGAAATTTATTAGACAGAAAAATTTGATTATACCTATGAGGTAGGGGGCAGTATTGTAAGATTTCAATTTATATATTAGGTCTTAGTATCAAGTTATATCGAAGAATTATTGTATATCCAGGAGTAGCATAGAAATTATTTCTTTTGTTAAGGTTGACAACTATAAATTCCGTCACCCGAAGCAGTTCGTGTTCTGTATCATGTTGTTTGTGGAATCAGTGTTGGAAGTTGGGTATTAGGTTGCATAGAATTAGACTTTCTGCAATTGTATTGAGAAAGCTAATTAAAGGAATGAAACGGTATCTGGCAGGAGAAGAAAGATATTTTCCAGCTTTAGGAAGCAAGTGACTATGATAGTGCTTTCGGCTGAAAGAACATATTAGAGATGAAGTATGGCATTAATAATATTAGCAAGAAAAGTTGACTAATTCTGGGGGAGTAGTTGTAAAATATTATTACGGATGCCATTAGGGCTAGGTGCTTTCTTATTATTATAAGTGCGACTTATATGATTCATTTCAATTAAGTGGCTTTGGTAAAAAAAAGACGGATTTAAAATAGGTATTTTGAATGTTGGCTGAAACGAAGTTATTGAACTCTTCATTCCGGAGGCAATTTCATTGGCGAATATTTACTGCTGAGAATTTCTAAAAATACTTACGCCTTTTCTGCCGGAATCCTGTAGTTGTGTGTAGAGAGGATAGATGCTTTATAAAAAAGATATTTCACAGTCTTCCATAGATTTTTTGGATGGGATTTAGCTTCTTTTATAAATTTATTAAATGATGTACAGAACTTGGCTCACAGCATTTGTTGATGGGCGTATAACTCCGCGCGAAGCGAGGGAACAGGTCGTTTCTGCCATTTTTTCCTAGCTCGGTTTTTGCAATCTGGGCGTGGCAGCGCGGGCGAAAGATTGAGTGCCGGTGAAGGATGGGTCTTTACTATGTTAAAATACGAGTTACTTAATGTACTTTGCTGGAGAGTTTAAGGAGGGGCGTGTCTGGTAGCTGTAATTTGTATCAAGGCTAGTGTGATGTTGCTTTCGCCCGATTAGGGCTGATTATAGATGGCGTATTCGGTCTCATCGAAGGTTTCAGACATCCCCGATAGGAAGCCTTATGACTAAAATTCCTGATTCTCTTCCTTTTACTTACGGTGATAAAACCAGCATTTTTATCATCGAATGCTAGCGGGGGAAATTCCGTCTAGACTACTACAGAAGCTGCTGATGCACTCGAGGGAGGCGAAAGATAGTAGAGTCAGCCCGGCCGGTATTTAGGAGACGCAGCTGATTTCGGCAGCTTCCAATTTCAGAGCTAACTTGAGTAGCTGGATCACTAGGTCAATATGTGAGACAGCTGGAAGAGCTATCCCGGATTGTATCCTTTGTCAACTAACTAGGAAATCAGTACTCAGTAAATATCACTCACAGAATAGTAGATAAGAATATTGACGTCGTACTTTATTTCAATGCACATGCAATGCTCCTTTTATATAAAAGGTGGCATTTTCGACACCGAGGAAGAGAAAAATGACGTAACTCACTCACATGGAGTTTTATCCCTTCGGTGGGGACGAGCTAAGGCGCTCGAGTTACTTCCACGGTGCGAGTAGGATACACAAACGCATTTACTGCGAGACGACCAAACCTTATATCTGCCTTTGAGCACCCGGCGGATCGTTCCTTTTACTCCGCGACGCAGAGGACATTACCGAAATGTGTTAAGTCTACTTCTTCCCGGAATGGTGTAGTTCCGCTCTAATACACTTGGGCTGAGCTGGACGCCAGTGCTTAGATACCGATTATGAACATTGATGGTGGGCAGGAAACGTTAGAACCTCTCTTCAATGTCCATGCTCTGAAAGAATGAAAGTTTTTTTGGTGCACACGGCCAGTTAAAAATTGCAACTATTACAATTCTATATATATACTTTATAAAGAAATACATTATATTTCTAATTTTGTTGAATAGTATACTAGTTTAAAAAATGATGAGCGAGTTAATTTTTGTTTAATTTTAGAAATTCTAAACGTTTTTAAATATATTATGTGGGTTCTTTAATGACTAGATCACTAGAGCCAAGGACTATTAATTCGGTGACCAAATTCAAGTCCCGGTATCAAACAGTTGATAAAACCATCGCTTAAAAATTTATATGTGTTTTATTTACAAATACATCATAAACTTTCGTTGCTGATTAGCACCTGTTTTTAGAACCAAAAATAGAACGACTTAAATAACATAAAATTAAAAAGTATATCTAAATTATCTTTCTTATATTAAAAGTTTTATTTTCTTTAACTTTGAATTTAATGAAGCAGTATCATGCCATGTATATTGTTTCATGATTTAAAATATTTTCTTTCCAAATATCGTACAAACTTTAATAATAAGCTACATTCTATAGAACAAGAATGATGTACGTATCAGAATCATGTAGGCTATGAAATTTTAATAATACCGATAATTTTGAACGATCTAAATCGTATAGAAAGTTTATCAGTAATTTTATAATCATCATAGTCACTTTATTGGATTATTGTATATTAATTTAATAATAAATTTTTTACAGAGAGATGGTGGTGCTCCTCTTGTTCTTGAAAATAAAATTGTTGGAATCGCCACCAAAAATAATTTAGATTGCAACGATACTATAAAAGGTGCAATATATTCAAGAGTATCATCATATAAACTCTTTATAGAAGCAATAATTTCAGGAAATTATTTAAATTCTATCGTCTATGCCAATTCTTTTAAAAATAATCCACACGAAGCGGTTTCTTAATATCGTGTTATAAATATATCATCTACTGAAAGTGATATATAACTGCAACTAGTAATCAAAATAAAATAAGAATAATTATTTTTAATTATGTATTTATAATAAATAAGGATATTTATTTTCAATTTCACTGAGAAATTTAATATTAGCAACATTTGATATAAGTTCAGAAATTATAGATGTATAAATTAACTCAAATATATTTATTATCATTGTAAATATCTTTACTTAAGAAATGTATAAGATTTTATAAACTCTTGTTCTATTTTAAGATTCTATATATAAGACAAATATTATAGTTTTATTGTCAGCATTCTTTGCCTCCGCTTTTCTTATTGAGTGACAGAATCCCAATCAAGTGTATTCAAGAGCAATATCAACGAAACAATAAAACACTTCTTTCATTTTAATAATAATTAATTGAAATTTATATGATGTTATGATCGAAAAAAATTATATGCAAAAAATAAATTAAAGTATTATATATTATATACGTATAATCATCAAACTTGATTTCAGTTCTATCTTCTTAGCTTATTCATAGTTTAATCCATTGCTAAGTAAATAAATAGTAACCACGGCCAGATACACGTTAACACCTAATACGCTAGCTTACGGCTTAAGCAATTTGTATTATTAAATATAATATGAAAGTAATATTGCAAATATTACTTTGGAGGATCTTCTCCAGGTTAAGCATACGGTGCAGAACATTAATAAAGCACTAACATTTTGAGCTAGAAAACGAATTTATTGACTCATGCGGTGAAGGAAAACCTGTAGGTATAAAACCCTCATTAGAAGTATTGAATAAATAATAATTATTACAATTTTTAACTAAAGAATTCGATCAATAAAATAATCGACTAATTATTCATATAGGAGTGTGCTCCGAGATTAATATATATATATATATATATATATATATATATATATATATATGCAGTAATTATTCACACAGATTATTGATACCAAGTGATCACCTTTTTTGTCTCTCGTGTTGCGCATATCATGGATTGCCGCGCCGTCGCCGCACCCCACCACCCGTCGCACTCTCATTCTTAACAATTATATAGCATCCATCCATACTCTGTTACATTATGAAATTTAGCTCAGTGGACTTAATGTACCACGGAACAATCCTCAGCACAATTAAAAACTTCGTAATAATTAAATACTTGAGAAATATATATTCTTCTTTTTTAAGGACCTATACGAATTGTGCATTTTTCAATATATAATAATAATCTAAAAAGCTCAGTAAGTTTATTATTTAATATTATTCTGATCTAAAAAGAAACGGATGAGTAGAGGCCACGATATTCTGGTTACGAATATGATTCAGATAGAACGAGATGATTCTGATTATCATTGAATAAGCTTTAAATAATGTTACTTTCTTTCTTTAAACATATAACATATCAGTAATTAATTTGATTTACTGTGTATGTTTAATTATTTAAGTCTTGCTGAAATAATGTAGTGAAAACTGCTTGATATTGAAGCAACCGAAATACACGTAAAAGACGCATTAGAGCTTATCACATCTACTATAATGCGCGTCCACGTGGTTTTACATATACCCTTTATTTCTGCTGGTTTTCCAATGTCCTGTGCGATAATGCTATGATGCCGTTAAAGAATGAGGAAGGAGAGTGTAGGAAAAAAGCCGTTTCTCAGAACAATTTCCATGATATCGCACGTTGTCTGGTTATGAATGCTCGAGTTTAGATAAGTATTTCTTTTTGTCTCACGCGAGTATGCAGTATAGAGACACCAACAATGGTAACGCAGGAACATAGCCAGAAAAGAGAATTAGAGGGAGAAGAAAAGAGCGATTGTTGGCGGACGAAACGGGAGAGGTAAGCAATGAAGTACCAGTGCCGGGGGGCGGTAGAGCGAATTGTTCCAAGGTTTCTGAGATAATGGCCCACAACTGCCGGTTGAAGGTAGAGCGCAAAGAAGTAGGGTGGAGGAATGCGTAGACGGTGATACAGTCGAGAGGTACTACTGCTTGTAGACCTATTGCGATCTTTATATAGGTCGCGATGAACCACACGCTCTTTTATTCGGAAGGAGGAGAGACCCTGACATAAAATGGTGGGTAGATACTTGCCGCGATTGGTGATTTCGCTTTCTGTTTGATAGTTGTGGCGATGCGGTCTGTGATGATGGCTGCCGACAAACATCCTCTGGTAACAGAGATCTTAGGTCGGTGTAAAAACTGGATAGAGCCTCCCAGAACTTGCGAACGTCGTGTCTTTTCAAGAGTTATTTCCTTATTTACTATCAGCGTTTCGGCAACGTTCTCCTAATTCCGGCGCGGCCCATGGTTAATGACAGTACGCGTATATTAAGCAATGTTTTAGCTCTTACCAGCTCTTACGAGCGTGATTGCAGATTGTACCGGTGTGTGGCGCTGGGAGTGTTGCGTCTTCCTCGTTTGGCTGCGTAGGGTCTCTTGTGTCGCTGGATTGGTCGGGCACCGCTCGTTTGTGGGAGGCTGAATAGTGTTGTCTTACTGTGTTTTACCGTTCGGCAATTCTCGCGCAACCTCGAGTAGCTCCGTCGGCGTATCGCTTAGCGCATCGGAGTTTCCTTGAGTCGATTGGTGGGTCAGCTCTCCCCCGGAGTTCTGAAATGCTTCAACGTTCAGCCGTTTGTGTGTGGGTGCTTGTACTTCCGTCGGCTTGGCAACAGTGACGTGAGCCCTTTCGACTTCAGGACCTGGTATGCAGACGTGATCTCCTGAAGCCAGAGCCGGTTTAATGGAGCAACTATGTAGTTTGATCGCTTGCCGTCTGGATTCCTTCAGTAGATAGACGTCGTCTCCAAACATCTTCAGGGTTCGAAAAGCCGTTTCCCAAAGGAGGCCAAACCGGTATTAAGCTGCACGAGCGCGTTTAATTGCGCTTAATTCTTGCTGAGAACGTAGTCACCCTTCCGGAGAGGCGGAGAATAACATAGGGCTGCAGTCGCGGTTGGTCATCGTTGTTGCGCCGCTAGCGCCTCGTGACTGCGCGTTTGCACCTCAGGTGCAAGCTTTTGTGACCATTCCCCGTGTCTGGGCAACATCTGCCCTAACAGGGTATATCTCGAAGTCTGTCCGATGGTGCCATTCTCCCGCGATTAGAGGGAGAAGAGTACGGCAGATAGGTGCGAATCCCAGTCCCATGGGTAGGATTCCAATTTCGTGCGCAGAGCTTTTTTTATTTCCTGGTTCTGCCGCTCTGTGGGAATCGCCTGCAGGTGGTATGCCAGAGTGGTATACGGACTTGTCCTCCGTCCACGCACTTCTTTTTCCATGCGGGATCGCGAAATTGCGGTCTGTTATCGGTGATAGTGACCCACGGGTAACTCTTCCGCATAAATATCTCGACTTGCAAGACCGGGGTAATGGTAGCAATTTCCACGATAGGGATCGCAAACGCCTCTGTCCACCTGGAGAACAGATCCGTCACTACAAAAATACAGCGCTCATCACGTGACGACATCAGACAAGGGCCCATAATGTCGACAGTGATCGTATCCCATAGGGAGAAGGGGTGACGCACCCGTGGTGGTCCATGCGCGAAAGGATTGCTCGCCTTACTACGTGCACACGAGAGGCAGTTGCGCACATAATGTCGAACTTCGTTGCGCATGTGCGGCCAAAAATGGTGCTCTTTTATTGCGCATAGCGTCTGCTCCGCTCCTGGGATACCTTGGCATTAGATCACCGTGGCAGTATCGTAATACCGCCAACCGAGTCTTCAGTGGTACATAGATACGGGAAAAGGGGTTGCGCGTGTTCGACCACGTAGAAGCTACCGTCGATCGACCTCAGAGGCTGTTCAGCACGGAGAAATTTTTCGAGCTCGGGTCCGCGTCTTCCTTGTTTTGTGTCTTCTTCAGCAGTTATAAATTTAATAAGTTATTTTTATTTCTAATATTTATACTAATTTCTAAAATTATAATAAGTTTGCTATTTACATAAAACTATTTATGTATTAAAACAAGCAGCAAGATTCTGGTTTGAGATATTTGAAAAAAACTTTAAATAAAGATTTTATATCATATCGAAATACATCAGTTCACTGTTGCATATATTTATATATATATATAAGATAACTGGAATATATTTTAAAAAATGTACGTTGTTTTATATGTTGACGATCTTTCGATTGCTATCGCTAATACTGATACATGAATAATTTTTTAATTTATTTGAAAAATAAATTTCACATGAAAGATTTGACTAAACTTAATCTCTTTCTTGAAATTAAGATGCAATGAGATGATAATAAAATAACATTAGATTAAAGTGCTTATATACAACTATTTAAAAAAGAAAAAATGAAATTCCAATACGTATGATTGTAATTCAAATAATGAAATAGAGGCCCTTGTAGAAATTCAATTGGTTGTTTGATGTACGCAAGGCAATGTAATATCAGATTTAAGTACTGCTTTAATTAGGTTGAGTCGCAATACAAATAAAGTAATAAAGAGTAATGTAAATATTTGAAAATAATTTTAAGTTGCTTGAAAGACTTCTAATTTAATACTGATACAGAAAAGTCATGTCTCATATAATTTAAAATCACTATATTGATTCTGAATGGTCTGTTCATAAAACACTAATATAATTATTAAAGGCTACTTATTTAATTTGTTTAAATGATGCACGATTTGTTAAAATAGTAAATGATAATCTGTAAGAAGCATCATCGATCAGTAACTTCATTGACAGTAATATAATTTATATGATTTTTATGTTACTGTTTAAATCTGTCAAATCTATTATTGCAAAAATTATTAGCAAATAGCATAGACATAAATATTTTAAAGAAAGTTAAATTTAGTAGTAATAATAAGCAATAATTTATTAATATAAATAATAAGTATTATTTCTCTATAGAGTAAGTAGAGCAAAATATTCTTATACTAAAACATATTTTTGACAGGTGATCAAATTGCCAATCTGTTAATAAAGCGATTGCCGTTTGTAAAATCTATAGAATAGAAAAAAGGAGTGTTCGTCGAGTAATATAATATAAATATAAAAAAAAAAGAAAGAAAAAAACCCCAATAGTGTAAATAGTTTCAATAATTTCCAGATTACGTTAACAAATTTCAGTATCAAATTTGAAGACAGAAAGAAAATTTTGCTTCGTAAAAAAGTATTAATTCACAGATATGAATTGAGGACCCGCTGCTCTAATATAGCCCTTAGCCTCGCAAAAAGTTAATCCATGCTTTCGCTCAAATTCCTAGAAGCGCATAGTCCTGTCGAAAATTAGAAGATATTTTTGAGCATATATCATAGCCATCATTCCAAGTAATGTATTATACAAGTCAGGCTATACATTATGACGTATATAGACAGCAGCTTTAGAACAGAGGCACGGTTTTGGACAAATATGATATTTTTTACGTAGTTGAAAAAAATATAGATATAGGATATAGAATTTTATTATTCGTACTTATTAAATAGAATTATGTTATCTCCAGCTGCAATTATATTTTACGTACAACTTTGTATTATATAGATTTATATATAGATTTCAACTACGAAACTATGTATGAAGGGAACTATGTACGAATTTCCTATGTATGAAGGGTTCGATATATTATGTTTAAAATAATATAAATTGATATTAAAAACCTACAAGTTATATGCACCACCAAAATATGTAATTTGATAATTTTTATATAATCATAAACAATTGCAGCTTATAAAGAATAAAAAATAAACATATATATGAAACAATTTACATATCAACAAATATATAATAAAAAATAAAACATACTATAATTTTTTTGTTGCAAAAAAATTTTGATGACGTAAAAGAATTTATTCATAAGAAAAATACGAAGCTTTCTATTGGTAGAAATTTAAAAAGATATATTAACTGAAATTAGGTAAAATTAAAATTGAGAAATCGAACGAGCGTGATTTATAAATTTGTTTGTAATCATGGTTCAGCTGCATATATTATTGTTTCAAATAATTGGAAAAAAACCAGCACTACTCATTTGGAATGTAATTATTTAAACAGAAGAATTCTTGAAAAAATTAACATTAATTAGCTCGAAGCTCGATATTTTCTGAAATATATCAAATTCTCGGTTCAAATGGATTTTTTGTAAAAAGACATACTGGGATGTCGATGACTTATTGATGTTTATGAGCGTAAAAATTCAATCAATTATCTTATAGATTATTATTTAATAAATTTATATATGTCATTTCATCTTTTAATTCTTGAATAAATACAAGATCTTGAGACATTTAATTACATGTCTAGTCTCATTTACATATGAGCTAGAGAAATATTTATCTATCATGAACATGTAGTTAATGAAATATGTATGTAATTTCATATCATAATTATCAAATTTAGAATATGTAAAATTATGAATTTGATTTTTTTACACTTTTTTAGGAAGTTAGGAGGGTTTTTCAAAGAAATCATTCTTCAAATCATTATTTAAGCATAAGTATTTTCAGAAGAAAGCTATGGGATGAAAAATCACATTTAGAATAAAATACCCGATTTTATGAGTAACAATGCTAAAATATTCTTTTTTCACAGCGAAAATACAATTATATAAATTTTGAAAATCGAAATGAAACGTTAAACAATTAAAGCTGTGTTTTCTTCTCTATTGATATTCACACATAAACTAAGGAAAATCCACAAATGAATCTATTTTGATAGGTACACGCTGAAAAACAAAGGCATATAAGAGCTACCTGTATTGACATTACAGCTTGGTGATATATTAAAAATTAAAAATTGTACTCATGTCGACTGTTTTGAGTTAAATTAATAAATATTTTTATCGCTCTTACTGTCTTTATACTTTAATATATTATTCTAACATAATAACAGTTAGACTGTCCTTATATATGATCACTCCCGAAGAATCTAAAATAGAAATTATTACTAAACATAAAATAAAATTAGATTAAAAATTAAAAATCATAAAAAAATTGGTGATATATTAAGGTAAAACGATACAAAATATATTTCTGTGTAACAATTCTTTTACTTTTCATGATAAAATTAAAGCTTACTAGATATAAAAATTGTTCGATTTGAATTAATAGAATATTATCGGTTTTCTCTTAAGGTTATTTCTGTAATTTAATTGAATTTCGTAATGCTTTGAATTAAATTAAATGATTGTCTCGTAATTTGAAATTGATTGAGTAGGTTAAGAATAGATGTAAGATTAGGAGTTGGGGGTGCAGAGATCGAAGCCTCCGCCGGGAGTTTACTCTTTTTACTACTTTTTCTACCTAGGGAGGAATTTTACTCCCTCGAAACAGCTCTAGGAAATCGTATTTTGCGCCGCGAATACAGAAATAGTACATTTCTTACCGAGTATAGAAAGACTTTATTTACGAAACGAGAGGTTTGCGGCCCGAGGCAAAGCCGAGGGTTATAACGATGTTCATGAAAAAGCCTTTTCGTACTAGGTAAGGACTATATTTTTCCTCATGAGGAAATCAAGAGGTGAAGGTGCAATTTATAGGTTAGAATAAGGAAAAGTATATAGTATCACTGAAAAAAGAATAACAACTCATATCGCAAAATTTACGTAGAATTTTAGAAGACGCATATATTGTTCAAAGAAAAATTTATTTTATACATAATAATAGTGTAATAATATTATAAAGACCTTAAATATAAATTTTAAATAAAAGCTAACATGTATGAAACAATTTAATTAATCCTGAATATTTTGCATAAGTTTCTTATATAATTAATAACATATTTAAATTATATAAAAAAGGAGGGTGGGGTGTATATAATTTTATATTAGAATTTTGTTACATCAGTTCTTGAAGATGAACCGAAGTGATTCGAAATGTTGGACGACAGTATATACATTGACTCGATAATGGTAGTGAGGGCAGTCAGTTTGTCCTTTGTTAACAATAGTATGTAGACTAATTTCTATTTATATTTCAGATGCTACGGGGGTGACTCTAAACAAGGACAGTCTGACTATCATTATATTAGTATACTATATTATTGTATAAAGACTGTAAGACCGATAAAAATATTTAATAATTTTGTTGAGATCTAACGCTTGTGTTGATTGCAAGGAACACAGGATTTGAACCTATCAAAACTCATTTTTCAGGCAATAGCGTAGATATTAGATCGATATACTGTCGATATTTACCATTCTGTTTATCTATTACCATTCTATATCTTAAAACATCCTAAATACTTCTTTTAAAGTAGAGAATCAGATTGAAATAACGATCTACTATGGACTACATATCCAGGTTATCCAATACATAGTCACCTCGATGATACTGCCTGGCCCAAATGGATTCACTCTCCTGAGACATTCGTGTATTTTTTGTCACGGAAAGGGAAAGATATCCAACAAATACCCCTCAAGAGGGGGATAGTGTCGTATTTTTACTAAAACTTCCGCCCCGCGGAAATACCAATCTTATGATTATACATCCGATGAAAATGAAAATGAAGGATGAAAAAAATAACGAAAAAAAATTTGCAAAGGAGTGTCGCAAAATGGTGGTCCGTCCGTTAATATTAACTTCCATGGGAATTAGTTTATCATGCTGAAAAATAAAATTTAATGTATTAAAAAACATCTGAGTGCATTACCTACAGTTCCACTAATCCTTTAAAGATACTCAGCTCAAAAAGTCAAAAAAAAATTTTATAATTTTTTAAAAACAAATTGAAATTTTAGATGGGTCTGAAAAATTTAACATTTTACGTTTTAATAGATAAATTTTATAAGGAAAATTAGGCTTGTGGGTATTTATTCAAATGAGTAAGTTTCAAAGTTTAAAATTCAAAGTAAAGATTTGTTAATTGAATTAAAATAGTTTTTGCCACCAATAAAAATTCTAAGTGCACTTGAAAATGGCAAAAAAAGATAATACAATATGTCGTATAATAGTATTGATTTAAATGATTAATAGCGCAATGATATCAATTTTTTCCAATATTTATTCAGCTTTTACAATTCTTCTGACTACTTCAATAGCGAATTGTGAGAGTACATGATCATTTTCAGTGTTATAAAGAATAAAAGATTTACATACATTTACTATGCATTTTGAAATGATATGTTCATTAGCTATTTTGATTATGGAAAATGAATTACTCAGATCTCTTAGTTTCGATAATTCGATACAAAATCGAAATATTCGATACTATTCTAAAATGCAAAAAAAACCAATGTGTACTGGCTGAATATGTAGAGCGGCAAATTTTTTTATTCAACGGATAATTAACAATAAATTACGGACCTAGTGCGATTAAATTTGATAAAACTTGGTGAGCTAATTCAGGGTGTGGCGAGCCAAATTCAGCAGTACGTAGCAAATATGGTGATAGGAAATTTGATGTACGTGTGCCATACCGCGTACGTCTGTTTGTTTTTACCAATCGACCTCGACGCTACGTGCTCAAGTGACGGAGAGGCGGGATAGACGTGTCGCCAACAAGTGAACAGGATCACACTTATTATAACTAGTCCTTTTTTTCACTCTTGTCGTATGCTATACGAAGTGATTCGGCGCTAGTAGATCTAACATTAGTGGCAGAAATGTTGTCATAGATCAAGTTGCTCATTTGTCGAATGCTGCTTCTAATTTAAAAATATTCCTATTATTAGGAGTACATAATTTTAGAATTAGAATAAAAAATACTTTTTATTTATACGTATTTCTTATATAAAACTCATAATGATTAGCATAATCTAAGATTAGGCAGAATTATTAATTACTAGTTATAAATAATTAGTTAAAGATAGTTCACGTTGCACTTAAATTACTGGAAAATTACATGAAACCAGTCATAATAAAAATATAATAGTTTTTTAAAAAATGAACCAAATTTACCGCTCGAATCGAAAAGAATAGTATCTAATATATGCTTAATAATCTATAGATACGACATTTCGTGCTTTTAAACATATGCTAATGTACCTGTTTTATTTAGAAACTGAAGATTGAAATCAAAGTATAAGTATTGATAGTACAATTTTTAAAGTTTTGATTGATATTTTCTATGATCATTGATTGTTTTTTATATTATTATAGAATATATTAAAAAAGCATGATTATTTATTCTTATAGCATTTCTTGACTCAGATGTCGCACTCGATCCACCTTAAGAAAATAATACATTTGTTTGTTATGTGTGTATTTGCTTTAGGTGCGATGCATTATCGTTAAAAGTTGTAAAAAAGATTTGTAAAATAGTAAATATTATATTCAATAAACATAGTATTATCAAAATTGAACAAAATTTATATAATTTTTTCAATAGATATGTTTGACAACTTGTTTGTTTGGAGTAAAAAGTATATCTTGATATTATTGTTGATGGAAGCTTGAAAACATATATGATCATTGAATGTTATTTAGTATTATAACAGTAATTAAGTGATTTAAAGATTAGAATACATGTGACCTTCATATGTGGTATTTAATACGTGACTATATCTTTCTATAACTACATCATTTTTTAAGTGAGACAATATATTTTAATGTCAACATAATTTTATTAAAAAAAATTTATCGAATATATCTGCTTATCTTTACGAAAATATTTCAAAACTTCACACACCCATACACAAACATATATCTATATCTATATCTATATATATATATATATATATATATATATATATATATATATATATATATAATATAATATAGATCCTGTAAGCGTAGTCTAATAGTTTCTACGCGTAGTAGAATATCCCAATCTATATATAGAAAAATGTATTTCACTAACGTATTCTGTTACTTTTTTCTGATTTTCAGTACTTTCACTATTAACCATGGTAAGATATTTCTAGTTTTCGTTTAAATATTCAGATAACTCAATAATAATTATTTTTATATTAATAAAATTATTTAATTGATGTATTATTTCATATGACTATATAGATAAAATGTGAAATTATGAAATGAAAATATATGGAAGTATATATAAAATTGATGTATTCGAACCTATTCAGAAAAGCTATAGCACTATAATAAAAAAAAATTTGAAAATAAATATAATTACTCAATATTTGTTAATATTTAGTTAACTACCAGGTATTGTGGGTACTGGTATCAGTGCAAAAAATTTTTATAATCATAATACACACACACACGCACGCACGCACACACACGCGCGCGCGCACGCACACACACACACACACACACACACACACACACACACACACACACACACACATCTTTATCTTATTTATATGGCTCCTATTTATAAATTTTTCATATTTTTAATAGTATAACAAATGTAACTTTCATTTATACTGATATATATATATCGTACTTATTGATATGGCTAAATTTTCTGAATTATGTGGCACTACAAAGTTAGGTCATTTTGATTACAATTTCTTACTGATCCCTTTCTATGTACGTCTGTATATCTAATAAATGATAAATCACTGGTAATCAAAACACTGATGATTGGAATAAAAATTCCAAATATGGTAGTGGCTTTTGAGTGTAACTGAATTTCCCATGGCGAAATAAATAAAAAAATCTATAATAAGTGAATCTATAATAGTTCTATAATAGTTCTTCGAATTTATCTAAGAATATACGAAAAAATTCCAAAACTTTTCAAGCAAATAATACTGATCTTATCAAAATAGATATTATTAGTAAGTAATATGTATGAAAAGAAATTCAACAATTCCATCTCTAGTTAATCTAAAGATCTCCGTTTTTGGCAGAAATTAAATTTTCATGGTGAATTTCAAAATATGATGTTTCTTTTAAACTTATTTAGTAAAAAATTATTAAAAATTTGAAAACAAATAATATAAATAAAAAATGTATGCAATTTAAATTAATTTTCAATCCTATCGACCTAAGTTGTATAAGTATGTATAAAAAGTTTCTGATTTTTTACAATTTCCGTCACATACCACCGATGCTTCAATGGATACCGAGGCTGGAATGTTACATTTTTCTGTAGAAATATTGTTTGAACCAAAAACATGTATAGAAAAAAATATGGTTTGATGAGACCTACAATTTGTGTTTGAAAATTTTTTGAATTTTTTCATATTTTCTTCGATAAATTTAAAAAACTATCATTTTATGGATTTTTTTATAGATACAAAAGTAAACGTTTGTAACAAAATCTCATGAAGGCGCTTTTCGGAATTTTACCGAATACGGTGCCCTTCACAGTAAACGCAGTTGTCATAATAAATTCAAAGAAAAATAAAATAAATAAATAAATAAATTCAAAGAAAATTCTTTTCAAAGCATATTTTTTATATTAATTGTGATGTACATTTAATTCTTTTTCTAAAGTGAATTTGTAGTAAGATTCCATTAGATTAGATTAGAATATTAGCTCATTATTATGCAAATACTGTTACAGTAGATACTGTTGCCAGATTCTTAATCAAGTAATATATAATTAAAATTATTGTTTTTAATAAAAATTTAGATTTAATTATTTTTCGATGTTTAGAATAATTTTTTCTAGGTAATTTTTAATTTGCCATTGTCTCTTCCAATGCATTTCCCTATTTCAACATATCCCTATTTCGTTTGAGATATTTCCACTTACTCAAGACTGCTCCGACCGAAACACTTTTCCTTGAACATTTCTTTGTCTAGGAAATTCGTTTCTAAATTAGTTACAAGTAACATCGTGAACTCAAGTTAACGATCCACTAATACCATCAAGCGAAATAAGGGAGACCGTGGCAAATGATAATTAATGCATCAATTAATTAGTCTTTGATTTAGTGGCAAGTTGTTTTGCGATAAATAGTGACGGTATGAAAAGGGAATGAATGAGTTTTCTATTTGTATCGGAAACATAATTTAAATTTTTGTCATAAGAATACTTAGAAGATCATTTAAGAAAAATTATTATTCATATTTAAGGAACTGAAAAGGGAATAAATGTTTTTTTTTCATGTGTATTGAGAACACTTTAATTTTGTAAAGTTATCAAGACAAACTCGCCTTTAAATAAAAAAAATTAATCGTGATTGAGATAAAATTTATGTTTACAAATCCTTATGAGCTGACTAAGTAAGTCAAATTCAGAACAAAAATGTTTATTGTCAACCGAATCGATAGATTCTATTTATTCTAATTTTCACATTTTGTCATTAATATCAGTTAGTTGATCATAGACAAGTACTAGTTCTAACTTTCCATTATAAAAATATTATCGAATTAATTTGACATTATTATTGATTTAGCTCAGTATATTATTTATATAAATTGTAGTAATGAGTAAATATTAGTAATATCATTTATTTCTTGATAAAATCATGTTGTAACCAGTAAATTAGTTTATTTATTTATTATTATTATGGTATGGGCATGTATTATTTATATTTTAATATTTGAATGCAATTATGTGTATGTAGTAATAATTGAAGCAAAAATTCAGCTGTACAAATTTATTGGAGTACATAGCTGCCATACTTTACTTTATTTATTAGTTCAAATTGTTCAATTGTTAAGAGATATATTATAAAGATAATGTTATTGATAATCGAAATTAATACTATCTTTATGTAGTCTAATATTCGCATATTAGTTTGTATAATATATCATTTTGTATATTAAAAATAACAATTCTTTCTAATACACATTTCTAATACACATTTCGGTAAATATTGTTATAACCAGCGATTAAATGAGACGCATTCCAATCTGTTACTATTTTCTAGTTTATTCAAGTAATTAAGTATTGTTTAATTAATGTTATGAATAGTTATCATCAATCATAACATGTAATCATCGTAATATTATTTGAAGATTCACTGTAATAATATATTATTATACTATAATAGTATATTATTCTATTTTCTAGGTCTATTTTATAGGTTGTGTAAATTTATTATAATATATCCGAGTGTAATATATCCTTATTTAAAAAATAATTAAGATCTCTAAACAATTTTAATAGTTTCGCTGCTCTCATTTGCTAGGCTGAAACAAATCCATACGGAATCGGTTCGACTCGTGAAAGTAAGTGAGCTAAAAGATTGTCCTTTTTATTCATTTTGACGAAGCAAATCGTTTAAATTCTTATATTTGGTTTATAAATAATGTGAAACCTCAAAAAACAGACATATTTAATAGTATTTTCATGTTATAATAAATGGATTGCTCAATTTCTATGAATTTGGTAAGGATAAAATGCCAATTAAGGCTTTTCAAAAAAATTAGTGAACTGTGAAGTTTTTTAATGTTATTTTAGTATTTACATGAATTGTTTAAACTAATTAAATATATATGTTAGAATTATAATATATAATAAATAGTTCAATTAAATTGATAATTTTAATTACAATGTTATAAGTAGTATTATTAGTAAATGCAGTGTAAAAAGTTTATTAAAAAAAATGTCTATTCAAACAGTAAAATTAAATATTTTCTTTACATGATATAATTCTGTACTAAAGGTCAAGGAATTTATTTCATTGATTTTAATAAATATTTATTTAAGGATTCTTTCGATTATATCGTTAAATAATGGATCACTTAGGTCACACAAATGTGAGCGCTTAGTGTGAGTTCAGGTCACAGAGTGCTATAATAATCTTAATAAACGTAACAGGTTCGATAATTGATAATTTAACGAAATTATAAAAGAATTAAATAATAATTAAAACGTAATGAACGATATCCTTAAATTTAATATATCGCTTTTCTTCAATGTAGCATCAAAGTTTTAATTACTAGGATCTTATTTTCTTTGAATATCTCTTCTACTCCTTATCAGTATTGATGGAATATTATGTAGCCTTAGTTATGTATATATAAACAAGTCATGAAAATAGTCTCATCGCTTAAAAAGTTGTATAAAATGAAGTATGTTCTGTTGTGAATTATTAATGTAAATTTTTGAAACTGATTATTATCTTTTTTCTTCAAAATAGTATATATTTTATATATATTTGTTTTCTTTAAAAAATATATATTTTGTTTCTTTAAATTTCAATTCTTTTTCAGCTTTGAAAACAGAAGAACTTGTTGGAGGTTACCAAGCATTTCCAGCAAACCATAGGCATAACGCTGCAATAGTTGGTAGATACGTTAGGAACGATGCACGTTATGTACTTTGCAATGCTTGTGTAATAGGAGATTCTCATGTATTATCAGCTTCTCACTGCTTCTTTCAAAAGACCGGTCGCGTACTGAAAAAACTAATGTTTTCTGTGGTTGTGGGCTCAACAATATTAACACGCACTTCACCACCTGAAATACCAATCGTAGAATTTTACATCCCTGGAGACTATTATGAGATGCATACCAATGACTTAGCAGTGTCAAAGGTAAAGTCTGTATAATATTGGCAGTATTTTATTAAATAAGTAATGCTGGCTTGTGCATATATATTGGATAATTCAATTATATTTCATCGAAAATATATAGTAGAAATAAATACTATAACAAACTTTATAAATTTTAGCTTAAATTTAGTTTATATCTACTACCATATATCAATTGGGTCAGTCTCCAAATACCGCGGCCAGATCAAAAATATCAGAAGCCGGAAGGAGTCGTTTCCGGCTATGGAGCTAAAGTTTTTGAAAATTCGAAGAATCCAAACTTGTACAGATTTTCCAGAAATTCCTCTATGGAACTAACATATGCATTTGCTGTAATTACTAAAGATGAGTTTTGTAAAAATGCACATGAAATGATTTTTCCAGAAATTCATGTATGTGGTGTAATAGTACCTGATAGTCGAAATCATATTCGAGGACTATGTATGGTTAGTTCATCTTTTAAATAATAATAATAACAATATGAAAAAACTAAGATCATGGAATTGAACACGTTTAAAATCATTCAGATTATCATTATCTCTATAAATATTAGTGTGTTATAGTTATATAATTTGTTAATGACGTTTTCTGATCCGTTGAGTAAGACGAGCTTAGTAACGGCAATATAGTATTATCAAGTAAGTTTGATAGTTACATTCTGCATATGAAATTTAGAGAATATGTGATTTTACTGTATTAAATAAAGTACACGGATAATTTATTGGAAAGTTGAGTAGCGCTTAATTAAGATTACTAATTGACTGAACATTATAGTTTTAAAAAAATATACTTGGTATACATTGCAATTTAATTTACGATGTTTTCTTACAGTATGACGGTGGTGCTCCTCTTGTTCTAGAAGACACCATTTTTGGAATTGCTAGCAAACCTAATGAAAATTGTGACGATACAGTCAAAGGCGCTGTATATACAAAAATATCAGCTTACAGAGAATTTATAAATGCAGTAATTTCGGGAAATTATAAATATTCGACTTTACATGCAAGTGTTATAAATATACCTGTTTTAAGCGAAGAGCGTGAACAATAGGGGACACGAGGGTACAGGCCTATACTCTGTAATGTTGAGGGTTGCCTTAGCAATATTTCAACACATTAATAAGAAAAATTTATATTTTTTTAAAAAGCTACTTTAGTGAATAACGAAATGAACTGTGATATTAATAAATAAAAAATTTCTTTTAATAAATTGAACTATGGTTTTTGATTACATGACTAACATTGTTTAATATTCAAATGTTTGAATTTGACAAAGCTATTATGATAACCTTCAATACATACTTTTAGTGACTTATAAAAAAGATACGAAAAAAATGCTGATAAATTACCGCAGATGGATACTATATATATTTTAAAATGTAACCAACAAGAAAGGCCATAACATTTAAATGATGGACTTAGTCTAAAGTGAAAATGGTAACTCCGATTAAGTCCAAAATGAGCCTTGCAATGTTTTAAAACCTAAAGCTCTCTTATATATTCGCAGATGTATATTTTCTTTGTAATTATTAATTAAAGTTCGATCCATTTATTAGCATAGGTACGCAATAATTCAATAACGCAAGTGAAATTTAAAAACTTTAATTAATAATAACATGGAAATTATACGTTTGACAATATGACTTCATTCGAAATTTTTTTGTGTGAAACCTGATTGTTCTTTAGAAACCAGAGCCAGCAGTTGAGATTCTCCTGAGAAAAATTTATTTGATCACACGGTATACCCTATTTATATAGAAAAAGAATATTAATTTATAAAAAATAATTTACTATATCTTGAAAATGGGAGAGTAGTAGGTTCTGAAACATTAAAAAACCTAATTGGAAGATTATCTTCGTTAATCTTGACCAAGTCCTTCACTCAAATATTACGGTCTCATTTCATAATTAAAATGTAAAGATGTGGCACAAATTATACTCAGTAGAACAAATATTATACGATGTATTTATATCTACACTGCTTAAACCTGAAATGCTTGTTTCATACTACATTTTGGATTATTTACAATTATATTTCATATCTTCATTATTTTTTTATTTATTTATATAACTTATTATATAAAACAGTGTGGCGTTGATGATTACCTACCCCTTATGCGTGTAGGTTCCTCTCAACATAGTCTCGTTCAAAATCTCCGCTAATCTCCTCGGGCGAAGTATCTGCGAAAGGAACAGGTGAAAGGACCTTGCGCTAGGAAGTTGTTACCGAATTGATAATACAAAAGTAAAGAACTAGAGGAAGTTAAAAGGAAGGTTTGAACATTTTATTTTCGATATGCTCTTATTGGTAATCCTATATATATTTCAATTTACAAGTACGCCTCTCTCGGGCACTTAATCCCGCTCGCACCTTGTCCGGCACCGCCAAAATGGATGCCTCAGATTCTTCTCATCGCCGATCCCCTTCGCGACAACCGCTTCCGCTGTTTCCCTCCCCTCTCATGCGTATAAGAAAATCCCGCCCAGTTATGATGGCCCGACGTAGCGTGGATGGCCCTATGTAGCGTGGATGGCCCATACTGTTCGCTGATTGCCTCGCAGCGAATAAATACCTGAAAATGGACACCGGTAATCTGTAAAGGCCGCGACCGCTGTCGATGACGCTGCTACTGAAGATGGCTAGTACTAGAGCGTTCCCTCGTGCGTAATTCTTTCCATTCTATCTTTCTCATCTTCATCCACTTGCTGCAATTCTATCTCTAGCTCTCTCTACTGCAATTCCCTCCCTGCAACTCTCTACCTATTTCCCAATCGACGCTTTTCTTTTCCTTTACACACCCGTTACCCACGTAAAATTCGTCGGCACAAAATTGAGCTTCAATTTTTCGCGCAATGTTCGACAATGGCGGCTAAGATTGATCTGCGTCTTCTTCATCGTCTTCTTCAATCTTCCCCGTAGTCAATCAATTAGCGCCGGATCCAGAGGGCACTATCCGCGTTCTAGCGCCTGGGAAAACTTCTTGTAATCCATCCTCGCGACGCTCCATTTGGCTGGGCGACGTTCAACCGTTGCCCTTACTGGTGTGGCATCACCAACGCGGACGGCGATGTATTGATGATCGCTAGCTATATAGTCTACGATCACCCGCCAGTCCCGCACTCGTGCGGCCAGAATCTCCGTCGCAAAGGATACATCAGGGATGGTCTCCCTGTAGTCAGGTCTCCGAAAGGTCGACGTAGATCCGGTAGCCAAGACAACCAGACCTAGTCTCGATACTATATCCATCACTTGTCTTCCCCTAGAGACTGGCAAGGGTTCCCCCACTCAAGAGCTTTGCTGTTGAAATCCCCACTCACTACCAGCTCCCCCTTCATTTCTCTTACCGCATCCTCAAGGGCATCCAGTTTAGACTGGAAACCCCCGATGGCCTCATTCGGGGTGAGATAACAGCTGAGGTAATTTACGTTGTTGCCCCTGACCCAGACAAAGCCGCGGTCATCCGTGGCGCTCCATCCGAAACCGGTGCGGGTTAAATATCTAAATCGCCGCGAAATACGTACAAGCCCCAGATCCAGCAACGTGATTTAACGCTACAGGCGTGGTCCCTGGGCAGAGAAAACACTGTGGAGGCATTCTACAGTTAGTCGCCTTGTGTTTCTGCTGCCTGCACCGGAAGCAGACGGTGCTCTGTCTGGGCCATCGTATCCCAAACCGCGGTATACATAGCCGAGACATCTGTAACTGCGCTCGAACTGGACCCACCGCCGCAAGCCGCAAAGAACCCATCTAATGGCCACCTTTCCAACTTCCAGTAACCGCTGGCCAGCCTCCTCAGAGAGGCTCACGAGGGTTAGTCGTTTGCGGACTTTGTTCTCCCTCGTAAGCCTCACCTCGAGGGGGCCAGTATTGTCCCGCAAGACGCCAAGGAGGGCTGTCTTCACTTCGTCGAGTGTCGCGCAGTCATCGTGGACACGTCTCTGATCTCCAAGAAAGTCTTGGGGGTCAGAGCGCGAAGTACCGCGTTTTGCCCGACGACCTCTTTGGGGACGTTAGTAAAGTCCTCCTTGTCCGCCGCCGTAGCTTTCTTAAACTCGATCAGGACATCGCCGTTTAATGTTCAACGGATGTCCCTGATAGTAAGTCCATGCTGCGAGGGGTCGACCTTATGGCGGATCCCTCGAGGGATCTCCGCGTAGATCTTCCCCTCCGTGGGCTTGAGAAGCAGCGCCTCAGGGCTTGCCCTTCTCTCTATTTTATCTTTCGGTTTAATGTGGCCTTCTCCAGATTTGGTGGCCCCCTTTGTGTTCGACTTCTTTTTTTCTGCTTCTTTCTTTTGGCTGCTCTCTTTCTTACCTGGTGAGAACATTGTTCCAGCCTTGTTCAGGCTCGTCCCAACGATTAGATTTTGCAGCCGCGTATTCTTCTTTTATCGAACCTTCCTCCCTTTTTTCTTCTTGTTCTTTCGCCCCCCCTCAAGTAATTCTGTTGGGAAGGTAGAAGGATGTGTCTTCTGGCCTTTTATTGTTTCGAAAATCTCGAGGGTATGTACGTACCGTGCTCTGACGCGCCTTTTGCCTACGAGCTCCTCGAATTGGCTTTGTAAAGCCGGAATCCCCTCCTTTATTGTGTTATTCACGTTCTTTAGCCTTTTCATCGACTCCATCATCATTCTAAACAAATTTTTGATGGATTCAATGAACGCTTTGTCGTGGTCATCCTCCTGCTGATATCCTTCTGGATATCCTGGCTGTCCAGTTTCAGCGTTCACAATGCTGCCATGGCTTGCTACACCAGCTGCGATATCAACTTTACCGTTATTGACCGTACGGGGGACATCCAGACTTTTCACCCCTGTACTCTTCTGGTCCATCTCCTGCTTCTTCACTTTCCTTAACTATTCTTCTTTGTTGTTTATAATATCTCTTCTTCATTTTGTTGTTTTCGTCCCCCACGTGGCCGGCCTCCATGGACCTCTCAACGACAAGCTCGCCAAAATGACTCCCCAACACTTACGTGTAGGTGTCATTCTGGTTTGGACCTTCGTGTAAGGCTCTTTTACAGAGCTGAGGGATATAGCGCGCCCCGGCACGCTAGTCCACCTCCGTTCTCTCGAGCTTCGCACCCCAACAATAAGGTGCTCCACTCTTTGGAGAGTTTCCGGCAGACATTACGAGTCAGAACGCACTCGCTAATACCGAATGACTGGTGCTGGCTAGGCGCCCAGCCACCCGTCCTACCCTCAGTAGGAGCCAAAGATGGTTCGGGTCGCCCAGGCAGCTCTCAGGCATGCACCGCTCGGACAGCGCGGTAGATCGTCTTTAGCTCCATTTGGAACCCCTTCTACCTCCTTCACAAAGCCGAGGGGGATGATCAGGTGAGAATATTTGATCTGCATCAATTAATTAGCGACGCAAGCGTCGTAGGCCACCCTTACAGATCAGAAAGGAGCCCGCCCCCTTCCAATCCGCCCTAGCTTAGAGAGCCAAGGCGTATGTGTCAACAGTTGTGAAGTGAGCGAATTGGATTATGCTTGTATAAGTATGATTAGCAGTAGAGGGTGTCTACAGCCAGAGCAAGTGCGCTTGTCGCCCCCGCCCAGTACCAGAATGCCACCCCATGCTTCACTCTCGCGACCCGATTACCCTTAACAAAGGGCTTCTCGGTAAGCGTGGCGCCCACATCTTTATATTCGGGAAGATGTCTGTTTATAGGACCCCCCGCCAGACGATGACGCACGGCAAGCCCTTACTTCGCCGCGCACGAGCTGGCAGTTCCAGTCGCGCCCGTGCCTTTTAGGGCCTGTAGAGTCCATCCACTCCGTGCATGCTTGGCTTCGCTTCCTGTCTCGCTTTCGCTGCTACTATTCTACAGAGTTTCCGAGTTGCGTGGCGCTCGAATCTTGATATGTGAGGTATGTGTAGGCCGTTTATAGGGCCCCCTCGCCAGATATGACGCCTACAGCTTTACTCAATGACGGCTGTACTAGCATTACCAGCACTCCCCCATTTTTCAGTCTATCAAGCTCGTACTCTGTGCTAGCCGTCCCGTAACCGAACCGAAACCGCCACACGCGAGCGTGGCGATGGTTACCCCCTCATTTGCCAGGTGTTATGTTGTATGATGTGTCAGTGTTGTGAAATGTGTAACTGTAAGATTGTGCTGCCCAGTTGTAGTAAGTGAATCCCTATGCACCGCCAAAACACAGGGTCACTATGAATTCGCGGTGGCGGAGTTAATAATAATTTTTTTTTTTGTTTTTATAGAGGAGGAGAAAAATCCTTTATAGATCTCGGGGACAGTTCCCCGGGTATGTGGGAATCACCAACAGAAAGGCATACCCACTAAAAAACTACCTCCTCGGTGCATTCCTTCGACTGCTTCCTGCAACTCTGCAAAGAGCTGCAAGCTTGAGTCGACAGGCGTGCACCGAGGAGACCTTCTCTCCCTGACTCAACTCCCCACCCCGGTAACCGTCGTTAGGCATTACTTTGGAAAGGGGACCAGGATGTTCGCCTTTGGGCGCCACCATATTCCAGCACAATCGAAGGATCTAGGGAAGATCTGCCTTCTTCCGTCTGAGGATATCCTCGACGAAATAGGGAACGCTTCCCCATGTTTCCTGGCTGGAGAGCATCGGGGTGACGATGCCTTCTGGGTAACCCTTCCAGCGTCCTCCCCCAGTAGCGCCCTCTGCTGCTCCTACTGTCCGCACACAAAAAATGTATGATGGGCATCGTCTTTTGCGGCACCATAGTATATACAACCTGGATCTGCGTTAATAATAATAATATTTTTTTTTTTTTTTTTTTTTTTTTTTTTTATTTCAAAAAATCCTTTATTATTATGGTACTTTCCCCATCTTGTGGCTTCGATTTTTGTATCATACTTTCGATAGCTTGTATTCAGCCCTCCTCAACGTGATGTCATCTCCGCGTTTACGAGCTCTCTGTGACATTCGTCGTAGATGTAAACACCTACGCCTCATATCAGCTATCACAGCCGTCCACCAGATAATAATAATAATAATAATAATAATAATAATAATAATAATAATAATAATAATAATAATAATAATAATAAAAATTAATAATATTAATAATGAACTCGAAAGGTATCTACAAAATGCAGAATCTCCCTTACGAGAGGTGCCTCAAGAGTTGACGAACCGGGACATGATGGAGGCGTTAGCGGCGGCAACAACTGGCTTTCTCCAGCGCCTATGCGATGCCACCATGTCCAGGAAACGGAAAGTACGAAACAGACGACAAACATACTGGTGGACAGCCGAGATCGCGGATCTCAGAAGCAATTGTTTGAAGCTGAGACGGAAAGCTCAACGAGCCCGAAGTCGAGGCGTAGTGGGACTATACTCTACGGAGTATAGTCGCGCCAGACAGCGACTGAGATACGCGATCAATGACAGTAAGAAACGGTGTTGGAAAAAACTAATCGACGAGGTGGACTCGGATCCCTGAGGCAACGGTTATAAAATTGTAACATACGGCCTGGGAGGTCGGGGTCCGCCGGAATTACGAGACGCTAAAGTGATGGAGCGGATAGTTGAGAGACTTTTCCCAACCCATCCCAACAGAACGGACGCGACAAATAAAATAACAGATATAGAGATCCCTCTCTTCACGCAGGAAGAGCTCCGCAGAGCTTCGAATGCGTTGAAGCCTAACAAGGCCCCGGGTCCCGATGGCATACCTAGTGAGGTGTTACGGGTGGCCGCTTCGCGCCGCCCGGACATCCTTTTGGGTTTATACAACGGGTGTCTGGTGGAGGGAGTTTTTAGCAGGCTTTGGAAGGATGCTCGATTGGTTCTCATCCGTAAGTCTGAGGGGAATCCCGATTTGCCTTCTTCATACAGGCCTCTCTGCCTACTAAATACTGCAGGGAAACTGTTGGAGCTACTGCTGAGACCAAGACTGTCACAGGCAATTAAAAACGCCGGAGACCTATCCGAACAACAACACGGATTTAGGAAAGGACGGTCGACAATCGGAGCTATAGGTGACGTGACGAGCATCTTTCACGCGGCGAACAGGGGCTGTCATGCAACCAGACCACTGGTTCTGTTGGTGACCCTGGACGTTCGTAACACCTTTAACTCTGCGAAATGGACAGAGATACTGGGGGTGTTGGAGTTGACTTTCAAGGTTGACTCCTACCTCCTTCGTATCATAGGGGACTACTTACGAGATCGAGGACTGACGTATGATACTTTGGACGGAAAGAAATGGAAACGCGTGACAGCGAGGGTGGCGCAGGGTTCCATTTTAGGCCCCGACTTCTGAAACGTACAATACGATGATTTGTTGAGACTAGACATGCCCTCGGACGCGCGTCTCATTGCCTATGCCGACGATGTGTCAGCCGTGATAGTCGCACGCGACTATCACTTCATTCAGTTAAAGCTGAATCAGGTCATGAGACGCGTAAACGAATGGATGACAGATCACGGACTGCAGCTCGCGTTGCAAAAGACTGAGTTGTTGCTGCTGACTCGCAGACGTATCCAGATGGTGGTTCCGATGACGTTAGGGACGGAAAGACTGGAAACCAGGAGCGAAGTCAAGTACCTTGAAGTTACCTTGGATACGAAGCTGAGCTTCTGGCCCCACCTACGAAACGCGGCAACAAAGGCAGCAGAAAAGACCAAGGCTCTAAGTAGACTGATGGCCAATACCAACGGACCGAAACAGAACGTTCGCAGACTGCTGATGAGCGTTACCCACTCGATTTTGCTTTACGGGGCGGAGGTTTGGGCCGACGCAATGAATATCAGGAAACGCGCGAACACCATGAAAAACGTACAAAAGGTGGGCGCGTTAAGAATCGCGTGCGCGTATCGTACCGTGTCTGAGAGCGCCGTTTTCGTGATTGTTGGGGTCATTCTCATCGATCTGCTCGCGGCCGAATGGAAGCGAATTTACGAGCGGAGCTCGAACGTTGGAAGGGAAGACGCTGTGACTGAAGAACGGACGAAGACCATCGAGACATGGCAGAGACGGTGGACGACGGACGAAAGAGGACGGTGGACGAAAAGACTAATACCCGAAATCGGCCCGTGGAAAGAGAGGAAATACAGAGAGGTGGACTTCTACCTTATCCAATTTCTGTCCGGACACGGATACTTCTGTACGGATAGTACTGCGGATCGGCTTGGGACGATGAGGAGCACACATTTTTTGTGTGCGAACATTGGACTGAGCCACGACTAGAGTTACAGATGAGGACAGGGACGATCACGCCAGAAAACGTGACGAAAATTATGATGACGGACGCGGACATCTGGCGGTTGATCACAAAATACGTTATGAATGTGCTTCAGAACAAAAGAGCAGATGGATGTCTGGACGATTGAAAGTCTATAAAGTGTGAATGTAATATCGAGTATGCATGAGCATCTGGAATGAAAGATATGAATGTGAAATGACCACGCAAGGACTGCCGCCCAGGCTGAAGTAATGTGTATAACAGTTCCGGGCTGGTGTCGATGCAACACGGAGATATGTGTTTAGTGCGTAGTGAACGACCATCGGAGATGCATATACAGCATTCACAGACTCCGCAAATAATAATAATAATAATAATAATAATAATAATAATAATAATAATAATAATAATAATAATAAATTTTCAAAACCGACGAAGTAAGCTAAAATATAGATACTAATCTGAAGAGATGGTCATCAGACGGAGCAACGTCTGGACTATACGGCGGGTGGGGTAGGACTTCCCATTTGAGCGTTTCTAAGTATGTTTTCACCGGCGGTGCAACATGTGGGCGAGCATTGTCATGTTGCAAAATAACTTTGTCGTGCCTGTCGGAATATTGTGGCCGTTTTTCTCGCAGTGCGCGGCTCAAACGCATCAATTATCGTCGATAGTCCTCGCCTGTGATCCTTTCATTCGGTTTCAGAAGCTCATAGTAAACCACACCTAGCTGGTCCCACCATATACAGAGCATGAGCTTGGCGCCATGAATATTTGGCTTGGCCGTCGATGATGATGCATGGCCGGGTAGTCCCCATGATTTTCTTCGCTTCGGATTATCGTAACGTATCCACTTTTCATCGCCAGTCACGATACGATGCAGAAAACCCTTTCTTTTATTTCGCTGAAGCAGCTGTTCGCAAGTGAAAAAACGCCGTTCGACGTCTCTCAGCTTCAGTTCGTACGGCACCCAATTTCCTTGCTTTTGGATCATTCCCATGGCTTTCAAACGCTTGGAAATGGTTGTTCGGTCAACTTCCAATGCTTCAGCAAGTTCTTCTTGCGTTTGACAAGAATCTTCATCAAGCAAAGTCGCCAATTCTCAATCTTCAAAGATTTGCGGCCGCCCGGAACGCTCCTTGACTTCCGCGTCGAAACCATCCGCGAACACTTGAATCATCGACACATAATAATAATAATAAATTTTCAAAACCGACGAAGTAAGCTAAAATATAGATACATAATATAGAGGTTCGAAGTACAATCTATCTTCGAAGTAATATAATATGAAAAATAAGTATAATCTACATTTAAACAAACAAAAAAGAACACATTTGTATAATTCAATAATTTAAAAATAAAAAGATAGCTATAATTTTAATACTTATCTGCATCTTCCTGACCTGCAACATTAATTTTTTCGAAAAGTAACAACAGAGGCCTGATGGCCCTGGACTATCAATATGAACCCTTAAAAATGAATGATAAAAATGCAGATCAGATAATAAGGAAACATTCGTTCTACAAATAAATGCCTTGTCTGTCACAGTACCTTTGTCCGACAATAAAGCACGGATCAGTCTAAGTAATGATTTAAACACCGAGGGACACTCCAGCTGCTTTGGTTCTGGGAAAATAACAGAGTGCTTACCGACTTTTTTAGTTATTGACAATAGAGTTGTTCCCATAGTAGGTTAACCTTTTCCTGGCGAGCAGTTCAGTTACCGCATGTAATACGTTTAGCACAATTTAAAACCCTTAACTAAGGTACAAGTTGCCGTTAACTTTTCCAAGCTGTTTGAGGAGGTACGTAAATATTGTGTATATATATATATATATATATATATATATATATATATATATATATTTCAAATGGTGCACTCTGAATAATGTGGTAACTTTTTGGATAGGCTTTCTACACATTTCGTGGCCATTGCAGAGAGAAGCTAAATTATAGTATTAAAACAATGTATTTTACCTAAATTATTTATGTAGTATTTATTGTTAGTTTACAAAATTATATATGTTTACAGGAAAGTTTTACAGGAACATAAATTAGTTCTCTGACGTTCCTACAGAGTTAGCTCCATTCAGAGACATGTATCGAGGATTGTTTAAAATAATTAAACCTTCTATATAATTCTCTGCTAAAACTGCATCAATAAAATCTCTGTAATTTGAGATCTTCGTATAAATAGTACCATACATAGTATCATCACAATCTTTACGATGTCTGCTAACAACTCCTATAACTTTATTACCGATAACGAGTGGAGCGCCATTATCACCCTGTAAAAATTAGACATTAGTAGATAGACAATTTTATCCGTACTCTACTACCTTACAGAGATATTTATGTATTATTCAAAAAAATTCAAATAAAATAATCATCAATATTCCTGAATTATTTGATATTAATGAAAATAATGAATATTTAGAAAAAATATTTTAAATCATAAAAGGAAATTAAATAATTTAAAGGATTTGAAATCAATTTTAAATCACATAACAACCTGAAATCATTTTCATTCCTGGTTACTATTCAAGCTAATCATTCGCTTGAATATTTATAAATTTTAGATTTATTGATTCTATTTACAATATCTATTTTGAAAAACAATTTTTCATATATACTGAAGTAATATATATATATATATATATATATATATATATATATATATATATATATATTCGCTTCAATGTAAACATTACCAAACGCCTGTACAGAAAAGTAATAATCTGATGAATTACAACAAATTCAACTTACAGTGCAAATGCCTGGATGTGAGCTTACTGGATTAGCTTTTATTATACCACATAATTCATTAAAATGATAAAATGTTTCATCCCCTATTGAGACAGTATCATTATCAGTCTTAGTGCCAAGTGTATATTGTCCATCATTAATAATTATAACATTTGCAAATTTTAAATATCTATTATATTTCGAAGCCAATGATATTCTCTGTCGGTTTTCACGTGGATTTAACTTATGATTTGAATCTGTGCCAAATCCAGCAACAACTCCAGTTTGTCCAAAGAAAGATTCTTCTGCAAGTGGTATTTCAAGAGCAGCAAGATCCGGGCGATACCAAAGATTCAGACTTTCTTTCAACTAAAACAATAAAGTTCTAAATAAAATATATGTAATTTTAAATATTGCAGTGTAGTTTTACGTTCAATTTATTATCATTAATCTTTGTATTATTATTGTTCTTATTATTCCTATCCGTTGTCTGAATCTTGTCGAGGATCTATAGCTTTATTATCTTAACAACTAATTAGATGTGGAACTAAAGAGCTTGAATTTTCTTATTGTAGTTTAGAAAAAAAGAGAGAATGTGTGAAATATCTTATAAATACAGTTTATTTTTATAATTGGTAATCGTATGGAGTAGAGGTAAGTACAATATTTTGAAAGAATAACTAGGAAGAGAATATTTATGCTAAATGATTCGAGCCGCAAGTCTTATTAACAGTCATCGTTGAATAATATAGATATGAAAGCAGATACGCTCATTCACGAAACTCATAAAAGCTTATATTTATAAGAGTGAACCTACAAGCAGAGATTCATAACAGACCCTGTAAAAAGGATCCTAGCAGAGTAAATGGAGGAGAATGAGAAAGCTCGGTATGGGAACTTTCTAAGAATAATTGATGGCATTTTTTGTTTTCTTATAATTGTTTATAATGTGGTGGAGTGAACTCTCGAACTATTGTTCACCATGATGTACGGAGCGAAATTATAAATTGATCCACCGAAGATCAAAAAGTATTGAAAAAGAATATCCAATGATCAGAGGTACTGCAAATCGTGGACTTCTATGATACGGTTTCCAAGAACGCGGTGTTTATTATCGCATGAGTTATCTCCATTGATCTCTAAATAATAAAGAAGCTTCTCCATCAGAAGTAAAGTACTTTCGATAAAACGGAAGCTACAACAATGGCCAGAATGACTATGATACTACTACGATACAGGTATTGCTAGATAACTTGCAGACGTGGTACAGGGTAGCTTGTTATTACAGGGTTATTCAAGACCACAATAAAAGATTTTCAGAAGGTAAGTAGACCCATATTGGTAATTATAATGACGCAAATTAGAAGTTATAGCTTTGCAGAGGACGACTTGCCTATTCTTATACAATCGAATAATAAGTGTTTTTCATATTTTAGTATTTTTACACTAGACTTCAACGCTAGTTGCTCGCAGACAAGAACTCGAAGCTTTCAAGTCGTCTCATTTAGGGGGACAAAAGAACGTTCTACGGTTGATGTACAAAACATGATTGTTATTATTATTATTATTATTATTATTATTATTATTATTATTAATGTTTTATTGTTATTATTATTAATGTTTTTATTGTTATTGTTATTACCCTTGCAATTGCTAGATCATTGCTTATTGCAGAATGGCTATAATAGTATGTATAAAACTCTTGAATTTCATTTAACTTAAGATAACTATTTATTAATGCGTCTACACCTACGACTGCGAAAAACGAAAACTTCTTCAATTCTTTAGCTTTAAATAAAAAGCATTTTCCAGCGCTTAATAGAAAATAGTCACCAATAATTCCAGCACTACAAAGTAAATGATTGGTATCAGAGAAGTTATATTTGCCTATAATCGCAGCTTGATATTTAAAATCCCATTGTGATGCAGGGTATCCACCAATAATTTCTTCCGTTTTCAAAGCTGTAATTAAAATAATTAAATAAAAATACATTATACATATGCTTTGTACTTTTTTCATTATAAAATTTAATTAGTTTATAAATAATTCAAAACCAATTTTATTTTTTTAATTTGTACAATTAAATTGTTCTTTTGCAGAAAAATTATTATTGAATATTATTAGAAATAATCTATGATATATAATTTTGATAATGTTAAATTAATCTATAATTTATATATAATAAATTATAGTAAATACAAATTTTTGTATTATAGATTTATAGGGGCAACAATCCAGTTGCCGATACGTCCCACAGGCTACGATATCATTTTGAATAAATAATTCAATCTAATCCTCGAATCATCTTTCATCAATATACACGCATGTCTTCATGCCCAATAAAACGAGTCTGTAATATGAAATAATACCATTTAAAATAAAGATTAACTGATGATTAAATGGGTTGATGAGGCCTACGATGGATTGATTGCTAAAGGGTCTAGTAGTTTAAACTAAAATAATCTTTAATAAGATCGAGTGAAGCGCATTAATGAAAAATTATTCACTGTTATAAAAATGTAGAATCAAAATCCTATATCGTGACCATTCGTGGAATCTTAAATGTAGAGTCTTTATATGAATAAGAATGTTTTTTATAAAACTACGAAGTGATCTCCTCACAAACCTACTAGTATCCCTTCCCATAGAGACTCAGCATGCAGATATCAGTAACATACTAGAATCCCAATCGGTAATCTTGGACAAAACATCCATATTGATATGAAGGGGAGAGTACATGTAAGCCATCAACCCTAGCGGTAACATATTAGTTTGAACTGCAACTCCATTAGTGAATAATTTTTTTATTAAAATTAAATTCGGAGTATTAGCTAGTTCTAATATTAATAAAATATATACATCTCAATATGAAGAGTGTTGTTTAAAAAAAAAAAAGATGTATACGTTCTAAAAACTAAAAACGCAATAAATTTCCACGAAAATAATTAACCAAAATTTGTTAACGGAGATTGATAAAATCGTTGTCTAAAAATCTATCTCTAGGTATTTAATGTGATAAAGCTGATGTATTAAGCTGTGTGGTCGAAAACAAGTATAGACCCAATAAATTTTCGAAACCAATGTTATAGTATTTGTCCTTTTTAATACTATATAAACGCATTATCCAGTAAAAAGAATAGAGAACTATAGTACTTAAAGTAGTTCCGTGGAGTATTATTATTTCAAGTACTGACTATTAAGAATATTTTTTAATGAATAACAGTCTAAAAAATACGTTGTATTAATTCGATATCCTATTAAATCGCAAAAATTGTATCTTTTGATCATTATTATTTAAGATTCAATTATTTACAAATAATTTATATTATTATAAAATCTGAAGAAAAAAAATTATTAAATTACCTTTTTAGTTTTTATCAAAGCCAAATTGTATTATAATTTTTTGGAGCACAGAAATGATTTTTCTTAAACATATTCTATGTATTACGACAGAAAACACGAATCATTTTTAATTGCACCATTTGTAGAAGTAAGTCTTTCTAAATTCGGTGTACACAAAATTAAAATTACTTATAAAATATTCATACCAGGTTTTTAAAAGACAACCATATGGTTAACGTAAGTGTTGCGTAAAACAATTTAAGTTTACAGTAACGAAAATTCAAATTAAGTTTTAAGGATTTATTCATGTAATTAGTTATGTGCATTCCTAATAATGAATACTAGGAATTCTATAACTATGGAATTTGATATATACTACACAAAGTTTCTATTTCTTGTTATTGTTTTAATGAGTAAAATAAGTATAACAATTGAAAGCTACAAAGAAAAAAAATTTACATTTTGACAGTTTCGTATGGGATGGCGTACTCGATACTCCCGATCATCTGTAAGGTCGAGGACATGCAATAGGTTGTTTATTGATGATTTTTATCAATTTTAAGATTAAAACAAAGTACTCTAAAGGGTAATGAAGCTACGTCCGTAAAAATATATTTTAGTAGTTCTTATCAATTGTATATATTTCAATTCGCTTAAAACTCGTCTAATTCATATAAAATTGATAACAACTGTACTAATATAACTAAGATTGTATGTACCATAGCTTATAGAAATAGTGCATCCTTAAATTCTAAAACTTCACAGAATTACTTTTGGGGGTAATCAGAGTTACATCAATTTTGGACCAAGTCTGTCAAGATCATCTGATGGTCGTTCCTTGTCAATCTTGTAAGTGAGAAAAAAAGTAAACATAATACTCTGACTTGGATTTTACGAAGTTAATTGGCGCAATAACAGTCTAATATGTATTGATAATTTTGTAAATAAATATTGCTATATTTATATATAACGCATACGATAAATAATATGCAATTTTATTTAAAAGTATATGTATATATATATATATATATATATATATATATATATATATATATATATATAGAACTATAAATAATAAAATACGAAATTACATACCTTGATGAACCGAAAAATGACTTGAAATCAGAAGAAAAAGTAACTTACAATAAATCATTTTTAGACTTAATACCGATACCGATTTTAATTTTTAATTTTAAGTTATAATACCGATTAATTTATTTTACATCTAACTACTATCAATATCATATTATATATATATATATATATATATATATATATATATATATGTCGCTATACATTTGTAATTTGAAAAGAAACTATCTTCATATTTGCTTGTATGCGTCATAAATTACATTGTACAAAATATTCCAAAAGTCTGAATGGATTCAAATACTGTTTCAAAGTTTTTCGTTTTTTAATCAATCTTTTAGTTAAAAGTTTTGGTCGTGTGAAATATAATGTCATGATCTTGTCTTAAGACTTTTACTCGATTTTTAATATATTTTAAGTTTAATTTTATTCATTTTTAAATAGTAAATAGACTTTCAATGACTATAAACAAGCAATGTAAAAAACAATATGCATATATATTATTTAATAATTGTGAAAACTTTCAAGTATAGATATTTTTAAATTAAAAATATACCAATTGATCGCTTTTACATATTAATATTTTAACAATTATATTTGTAACAATAATTATAAATATGTATAAAATGATGTAATAGGATTTGTAATAATTATATAATAGTACATTCTGCTTACTTTTCACGCATATTTAAATAAGAACACGAATGAATAATTAAATATTTAACCTTTCTATGTAATAGAAAATAATATATATATAATATATATATCATAAATTTTATTGATTGGTCATAATACACTTGATAAAATATAATATATTTAAATGATTATAACTTAGATAGTTTCAGAATAAGTTTTTATTTCATAACAGTGTTTTTGATGGTTAAGTTACTTTCAAGTTACAATGTATAAAACTATAAGAGATTACTATAGGTTTTTTTTTATGTTATTTAACGTCGCTTTATTTATGCTTCCAATTATCGGTGCTAATCAGCAAGGGAGGTCTATGATGTGTTTGTAAACAAAGCACATGTAAATAATTACAGCGGTGCCTGTATCAATCGGCCGAGACCGGGATTTGAACTCGGATCACCGAGTTACTAGTCCTTCGCTCTAGCGATCGAGCCATCGTAGGCCTCATTACTATAGGTATTAACAAACCTGAAAGCTGATAATTCAAACTATTGCGATTAAAGAAATTGCAGAAGGCAAAACTAATTATTTGTACAGCTGATAAAAGTAATTCGATCACAATTTTCTTCGAAAAATATGATTATGAAAAAAAATGTTCTTTAAGTAATAATAGTATAATACAGGAACATAAAACTTGTTTGGCCTTGAAATTCTATCCAGTGTACTATGTATGTATTTTGAAATGCTGTCCGTTTAGTGCAAACACCTATGAAGACGAAAGATTGGATTCATTTAATCAAAACCGCAGACATTTGAAGGCAATTAGAAAAATGATATTAATGAATCTAAAAAATTTTCTAACCTTGATAAGATATGGTTTTCAAGTATTTTATAAAAAAAATAAATTAGGAAAATATCAAAAAATGTATTAGTAAAAAAACGATTTTTTTCTTCATTCTAATGTAGAAAATGACATCTTCGTCGCTTGATTCCGGCTCTCATCAGGAAGCATATAGTCCTTACCAAATACGAAAAGGCTTGTTTACGAACGTCCTTACATTTCTCGGCTTGGCCTCGGGCCCCAAAATCTCTCGTTTCGCCAATAAAGCCTCCGGTACCCAATAAGGAATGTACTATTTTTTATGCCCACGTCGAAACCTCTACTTTCTTTCACTGAATTCGATGACGGAAACGTATGATTCCTACTGTAGGGGAAATATAAAATGTTCTCTATGTATTCTCATAGATTTCTTATTTCTTATTGGGATAGGTCGTAATGTCATAACCGAGGTCATAACAGCCAAGTTGGCGCTCAGAGTTGCGTAACTTATAAATAGGTTAACAGGCTTCTTACAATTCTTTCATAATTTAGTAGCATGTGAATGTTTTTGCTCTTTCTTCAATGCTTTATAAAAAGTGTTACAGTGGTCGAATTTACTTCAAATATGCGCCGTTTCGTTCGATAATCTGTTTCCATCTAGACGGCAACTTCGTAATACCCCTCTCGTAGAAACCCCTCTCCTTATTTGCGAAGAACTCGGACAGCCACTTTTCACAAACCTCTTTTTAGTCCAACTTTACACCACCAAAGGCGTTCGACATGGATAGGAACAGCTGGTAATCACTTGGCGCTATATCGGGGCTATATGGTGGATGCGATAAAACCTCCAATCCGAACTCCCGTAGCTTCTGACGAGTCATCAACGAACTGTGTGGTCTGGCGTTGTCCTGATGGAACACTACACCCTTCCTGTTGACCAATTGTGGACGCTTCTAGTCGATAGCCAGCTTCAAGCGCTCCAGTTGTTCACAGTAGATGGTAGAATTAAGCGTCTGGCCATATGGCAGCACCTCATAGTGGATGATTCCCTTCCAATCCCACCAAACACAAAGCAAAACCTTCCTGGCCGTCCATTTCGGCTTGGACACTGTTTGGGACGGTCCACCAGCCTTGGACCACGACCGTTTTCATTTGATATTGTCGTATGTCGTTCATTTTTCGTTGCCAGTCACCATCCGCTTCAAAAATGGGTCGAGTTCGTTCCATTTCAGCAGCACATCACAGGCGTTGTTTCGGTCCAGAAGGTTTTTTTGCATCATATCGTACGGCACCCAAACATTAAGCTTTTTTTGTATCCAGCCTTCTGCAGATGGTTTAAAATGGTTTGGTGACTTACTCTCATTTTCTGGGCGATGTCACGAGATGCCATATGATGGTCTAACTCGATAAATTCCATGATTTGATCGATATTCATCGTGACAGGTCTTTCGCCGGCTGGCTTATCCATGGTGTCGTTTTCACCGGCTCTGAATCTTCGAAACCATTCGTCTGCAGTTAGAAGTGATAGCGTGCCATCCTCCAAAACACCATTAATCTCACGGAACGTTTCTGTAGCGGATTTGCCTTTGACGAAGGAAAACTTTAAAATAGCGCGAATCTCAGCGTTAGTTAACTCCATGTTTACACGTCTATAACTTTTGAACGCAATATCCAAACTAATCATGCATAGCGTCGTTTTGTACCTTACGTTAAGACCTTTTAAATGATGTATAGTATTGCCAGATACGAGCTCTGTAGCGCTTTGTATATAGCCGCGAAATTCATAAGACAAAAAGGCGGAAGGGAGATATTTGACAACCTAATATAAAATGAAGGTATCAATCAGCGATATTTGTTTCCTTACAAATTACGACACCTTCGTGTTGTAATTTTATTGACAACGAACATGTTTTAAATGCAGATTATGTGATATTTTCTGGTAAGAGAAGTGCTGTGGATGATTGTATGATTGTATGATTGTATACATTTTCAAGCTTTATGCTTACAAACGTCAAATTTGCGAAACAATCTTCACGAAATTTCGGACTCGATTTCTAATACAGGGAAAATTGTAGAAATCATTTAAACAAACGATGTTTGTTTATCATTCAAAAAAAGATCCTTGATTTTTTGTGATATATCTTCACTAATCTTTACAAAATATCTCCTTTTTGCTATCATCTCTAAACAATCATGATTGAGTAATGGACTTGACGCAGAATTTTCCATTGATTTTAATGTGAGGTACTATAATGTGAGGTATAAACATTTGATATTTGTAGATGCTATATTCTCTAATTCTACTACATCAAACGTAAAAATATTATTATATTAGAAACAGTAATTCTTAATTTTAAAGTTCTTAATTATATTTAATAAAGTTTTTGTGGATATTGTTTTTTAAAATATATTACAATTCTTTAACTAACCTGTTCAGGTGTAAAAGAGCTGATCTTTCTGCTTGCATTTCTTACATAATCCTATTTTACAAAAATAAATAATGAAGAATTTTCATGAAGATATTTCTCAAAATTAACGTTTGTAAGCAGAAAGCTTGAAAATGTATAAAATCATCTTCAGCACAACATAGGTTATGACATCACGACCTTCAATCCCAATAAGTTACGTAAAGGTTTTATTTATGAAATGAGAAATTCATCTCCCTATGCGAAAGCTTGGCTGTAAATGCGATTTATACGTTAGAAGGAGAAAAATGAAGTAGTATATTTACGCATATGTTTCTCTCTCTCTCCGTCTCTTTCTGATACTATTCTAAAAATATATCACGAAAAATATATTATTTAATTACATATGTTATAATTTATTAGTTTAAAGCTAATAGTATTATAAATAAATATTAAAGAAATATTATTATAAATAAATTTTACTTGCCTTTTTAGTTTAAATCATCTACAGATTTAGATTACTGATTTAAATAATTGTTTAATTAATTATTATTTTAATAATTTAATAAAGGGAATGTATTATTGAATATATTAAGGAATTTTTTATTGAATATATGCTTTGAATAATTTATTTATACATCGTAAATATAATATGCAAACTTACAATTAGGCTAATACTTAAACATCACAATATAAAAACTTACACATATGGTCGTTTAATTTTAATTAAAATGGATTATATAAGTACTGTAAAATTCTTTTAACTGCTATGCATTTTAATATAATATTTCAAATTCAATTCAAATCTTAAATGATTTAAATGATTAAATGATTAAAGATCTTAAATGATACTTACAATTTTGTGTGTGCTGAGTCAAAATAAGTTAATTCAAGAATCCAAATTACAGGAACTCCTTTTAAAAAACTATAAAAATGACATTAATCAGAATGACAAAATTTTTTCTGACTTTGGATTGAGTTTTTTTTTAGCTATTCCGATATACTGAATTGAAATCTGAAATTTATTTTGGAAATGAATTGAGATCAAGCACTATTAAATCTTTCAGTAATTTGTAAAACATTACAAACAATTTTTGGATTATGAAAATGGATATGAATAAGTTTTAAAAAATTCTGATCTAAATAAGATTATAAAAATATATTGAAGACTGTCAAAAATTTGAAATAACTTCAAAAATGACAATAATGAGTGTAAAAAACTTGTTCCGATCTTGATACGTGACTTGGTGGTTCAGTCACAATCCGCAATACTATTAACTTCAAGATCTTTTCAATTTTTAAGAACTAGTAAAAAATACTAATACAAATTACAGGAAATTCTAAAATAAATTATTAAATATCATTAATGAAAGTGCAATACTTTTTTCTAACCTGGATCCAACATATTTTATTGTATTTTGTTATGCTATATTTAAATATGCAATTTATTTTGCTCAAGTATTTCCAAAATTTTAATTGATTATCAATCATTTCATAAATAATTCATGGAAGAATTTTTATTGCTTTTTGGAATTTTTATATTTTCTACTAGTTCTATATATATATATATATATATATATATATATATATATATATATATATATATATATATATTTACTCTTACCGATTTCGAATATTTATACTCATTTCTATAGATATATTTATAAAACGTCAAAATGTAAAAGAGGTTTGCATGGTTACTGTTTATACATTTATCATCAACATATAATACACAATTCAAAGGCTGTTGTATATTTTTATTCAATTGAAAATTTGTTTAATGTTTGAAATCAATAATTGTGTTTTTGGCATTGAAATTAAAAAATTTGAAAGATAATTTGAATCATTGAAAAAAGTAACTGATAGCCATTTTTGATCCACCCATATTAAATAAGTGGCAGTCATTTTAGATAGATTCATTTGTTCGAAATTTACCATTTTAATAATAGATATTTATTTACGAACTCCAAGAATATCCTGTTTAAAAAAAATTTTTTTTAATATTTGTATCGACAAATACAGGAATTTTGTAAATGATTCTCAGAGGGGAGTAAGAAAACTGAAGATATAATTACAAAAATGATAGAAACTTTCAGAACCAATTACATATTCTAAATTAAACCCTTTAACAAATATATGTGATGCGTTCTATAGTATCTTATTTTATTAAATTTTCCTATATTCTACCTATGACAAAAATTCATACCTATTAGCATAACTTTTAATTTATGTTAGTTATGTTTCATTACTTTCTTTCATTTTTTCACAGATTGACGTTTAATAATTATATTCAATAATGCAAGTTATTTAAAAGAAGTAAATGCATTAAAAATTTCAGCTAGTAAGAATAATTATAACAATCTATAATAGACGGGTGATAGTTGCTACGAATCATCAAGAACTTTTATTAAAGCACTTCTCTGCTAGTCCAGAAACATAAACAGAATTATTATATTTTTATTAAATACATACCTTTTATATTGTAATATTAAAAACAAACTTGATATTAACATTAGTAACATCAATAAAAAATTTATCTCTATTCATTAATCATAAAGAAACAACAAATATTTCACAAAAAGCGACGTTTGCGAATGGTTTTGCATAGACTATGATAACAAATATATATTGGCATATGAACATAAAACATTACAAAGTTAATAGTTCATTATATATATATATATATATATATATATATATATATATATATATATATATATATATATATTCAGTACATTCTATAGAGTAGTTTAAATAGAATAATATAAAGTTAACAGACGTAACAATAGTTCTAGTAGCTTAAAGAAAATACATATCACGTAAAGTAAAAAATTAAATATACTATTAACCATAGACATTATTAAAATATTCAGAAATGTTGAAATAAAAAGCGATATGACTATTTCAATATTGTAAAGTTACATATTCAAACTCGTTTTTAATTACTAGGGATTTCTTCTTATTATCTTATATTCCTATTATCTTCTTATGAAAAATTCTTATTGCATATTAATCGTATTCATTGACTTTCTATTCATCTTTGAAAATGGCTTAACCATTGAAGCAGTTGTTATTTTCTTAATAAAACTAGAATATAAAACTACTGTAATATAAAATTTTTTTATAAAAATATCCAGGTGTTATTTATTTACTTAGTAAAATATATTAATTATAAATTATTTTTTATATAATATATAATATGTTTATATAATATGTCTTTTTTTTATATAATATGTCATTTAATCTATATTAGTATTCTCACACAAGTATTATTTGCCTATAGAATTTTCAAAATTTCTACTTTGCTTGCGTTGAGGCAGGCTGGCAAAAATATGGGTTTTATAAAGGTTTTGTAGAGCGACAATCCCGGGAAATCCCCTTGTCGTATTCCCATGTACCACACTGCTTGGTGGGTCCCATCTATATCTCTATAATAGACTAATTAAGCTGCGTGAATTATAAAGGTATAAAAGTGATTTATAGATGTATATTAAAATGATACGTTCATTAGTTCTTTCGGTGAAATTGTCCAAGAATGTAAGGACAGATTGATTTCTGTACATTTTACTTTGAATATTAAAATAGACTTAAAAATTAACTATTTATTATTTAAATTGCATAAAGTGTTTTTATTTTCATTGGATGTAATTCCTTGCAATAGTTTTTCTCAGAACTTGCTACAGTATAGTTAAAAAAGCTTCTAAATTTTATCCTTCAAAAATATATATTTAAATAATTATCATTTTTTAAAGTCACAATCTTGTCATTTCTTAGAAATTTTATTAGCAATATGTAATAAATTATTTAATTAATTTATTAAGATATTTATGGGCAGACCAAATTACTAAATAAAAAATAATATTTTCTGTAACTCATACAAAATTGTTTAACAGTAATGTTTAAAAATGATCACCAAACAAATTCAAAAAATAATAGGTTGATAAGTACAGTTTTAATTTCTCTAATATAATTATTAATATTAAATATGGCATGATTACTTATAAATATTTATGTCAAAATTGAGCTGATCTGAATCTTGTTAATTTTGCTTATTGCTTAAGTATTTTTTCACACTCCACAATGTGAACAGGAGGTGAGAAATTGACAAATTCGTGATACGAGCCTACGAAATGTGACACCGGTATCGAATTCGAGTAGTTTCACTGCACAGATCACACTTGACTCGGTTTTTCTAATCAGCATTTATCCCTCTCTATTTGGCTATATATAAGCGTTCTCCACTTTACAACCAGAACCATGGGCAAATACGAAGTGAAAAGTGTAGGTGAAGTTCGTTTGTAAAGCGGAAAATAGGCACCGAAAATGTACAAGGGAACGGCATATATAAAAATATTGTAATGTATGCTTATATGGAATAAATAAAACAATATAATAATTATAAAAAATAATAATAAATAAAACTACAGATCTAATTATATATATTTTTTACTTTTGGTGTTAGCAAACTAGCTTATTAAATTATCAAAACTAAGCGATTTAACTCCTTATCGGTAATCAGAATAGCTGGTAATAATAGCATTTCGTAAGAAGAGCCAGTTTTACTTAATGGAGAAATATTATTAAGAACAGGAATGTACCTTGGGGGAATGTCACTTGGAGAAATGAATAAACAATGAACAGAAATGCTACTTAGAGAAATATTATTCAAAACAGGAATGTAATTGTACCAAGTTCGGAAAGACTACTCATATGATGGTTACTTGTATTTTATTGTGCGTTAAAGTTTTTGAAGAACAACGTTGTTGAACATTTCCAACATTAGAATTATTCTTATTCAATAATATTTTTTGTTCTATTTAAAAAAAATTTATCTAAATTTAAAGTGTAAGAAATTTGTATTCAATAAATGTAGTGGACGGAACTCTATATCCCCATAAATCTGTGTAACGGTGTATACAAAACATTATTTTGAACAATTTATATGGATGTAAATCAATGCCATGATTTGACACTCGAATTAACTTATTTTACTACTTGTAAATAATTGTGTAGCAAATATATTGATATAAATAATGTTTAGAAGCAGGAGGTTATTCAATTTTTTATCAAAATGTGATAATATAAGCTTTAACAAATATACGTAACAAATAGTGCTATTTTTACAAAGTATTAATGTGAATTTTACAGGGATACAAAGATTTTTTATTAAGTTATCGGAAACCTTAACAGTAAGTGAATGTTTCTTTGTATAGTTCAATATACTATAGTTCGACTGTACTAAATCAACTATTGTATTACTTTAAAGGTATGGTGTCGCAATGAAAAATATTAGAACTTGAAAAGAGTTGTATAAGTTATATAAAGATTTTCATCTTTAGTTGATTATCGAACTTTCATACGACTAATAAGGATAAATTATACCTGCGAATAACTGATTTTCTAAAGTAGGCAATAAATATAGTTAGTGTAATAACAAACGAACACATGAACGTTTTTTTTTATTAAATGAGCCTTCGATCCCCTTATTTTTACCATTATTATATACTTAAAACATAGTAAATATTTGTTTGACCATTATATGTGCATAGGAAGTTTAACAATTTTTATATCTAATGACTATTTTGAAATAGTACATTGTAACACAAGGGAGAAAAAGTTTTCCGAAAACGCCTTTGCTCCCGTATGTGACATACTATTTTCCCATACGAGGGCGCGTTTTCTTTCTCAAAGAAATGCACAAAAAATTGAACAGCAAACTTACAGAAATAAGGAATGTAACCCCCCCCCTCCATATGTTAGTCATGCTTAGATAGAGCGAGCAGGTATAAAATCTAAAGATCCAAATGATACTCGCTCTGAAATAAGTTGCCTTAGCATAACGGGAAATGAAATTTACGTATATTTACATATATTTGACTATGGAAAAACTGATTTCAATACTTTCTATTGTTTAAATTAGAAATAATGAAATATAATTCTAAAATGTTATTTTACTCTTAGGAAATTTATATATAATAATTTTTTTCTGTTATTTAGTTAATAAAATAAACTTTTGATAAAAGTTCTTAAGTCAGCCTGAATTCTGAAATTTGCATGAATTAGTACTCATACATATTTATATATAGTTGAATATGTAAAAAATGATTTCAATATTTTTTTTTGTTTAAATTAGAAGCAATAGAATAGATTTCTAAAATGCCATTTTATTACTATTTTAGGGTATAACCTTTTGTAACAATCCCATATTTACATCTAATTGATTGTAGAGTCAAGGAGAAAAAAATTTCATTTATGTAAATATAAGAATACTTTAGAGAGAAGAACTTTTAAAGAATTCGGTAATATAATACATCATACTTGTTTTATTTTATATTATGTATAAAGTAATATTAAGGATAGTATTTATGGCAAAAAACAATAGGAACTGTGTCAGTCAAAAAGAAATAGGGAACTGAAAAATGCTTGACAGATGATTCTTTTTCTTGTTTGCCTTTTCATAGTCAAGGTTTCTAGCAACTTTTTATAAAATGAAAAGTTTATTTGAATTTGAAAAAAAGTAAAACTTTTTTTTATAAATAAAACAAATACAATCGACATGTTAGATAAAATTTACTACTATTCATTATTTTTTAAATTAATGGATAGTAAAATTACAGTTTTTGTAATTAAAATAATATTTTTATATTGTCCTAAATCATTTAATAACTTTATTAATACTAAATTACGACTAAAACTAATAGTAATAATTAAATCATCATGGTTTTCTCATAGAAAATATGATTTTTGAAATTTATTTTGTTTTGATTAATTCGATAAGCATAAATTATATTTTGATTTTTTCCAAAACTTGCAGCATGAAAAGTAAAGAAAGCTGCATTTTGTTGAAGTAATCTAATTCATTTGATGTAAAAAATAAGGTTAAATATGTGATTTAAAAATTAGATTGGTATGAAATGATTATTATTTCTAATAATATATGTTATGATAAAGCGAAATATCTTGTACCATTTTAAATAGGACAAACTGTACGTGAACTATTTTCATAAATCAATTTAATTTTGAGAACAGTAAAGTAAGTTTGAAACTTTAGTTTAATTTATTCTGAATTATTTTTTACGATATCACTTGCTCGATCGTAAAATGAATTTTGACGTTAGTAGTAGTTTTTGATATGGACTGTATTATGGACAAAATTCTGTATAAATATATTTATACAAAATCTTGTGCGTTATTGATTACTAATATCATATCATATATTAATTTATAAAGGTAAAGCGTGTTTTGTTTGCAAACATTAAACCAAAAACTACTGAATCGATTGCTCTGAAATTCGAAATATATACTCCATATCATCTTCGAAAGAACATAAGCTATATTTTTCTAAATACAACAAAAAAGATGGTAAAATAAGAAGTTACTTTACCAACAATGCAAACAAAATATATATATATATATATATATATATATATATATATATATATATCGTACTTCCGTAGAAAAACGTGCCATTTCACAGTCAATTTTTCTTGCTTTAATTTCAGTTAACGCTATTAATTAAATATTCGCAGTATTTAATTTAAAATATAAAAATATACCATATATATATATTTATATACATCTTACATACGCCTTCTACGGGGAAATATTGTAGTTTCGTGTTCGGTCAGTAGAATACGATATGCAGGTGCCTCGGACGACTTTTATGGGGAGTAAAATAAGATGACCATAAGTCTCAAAATGAGTTCTATAAAGAGTTTCGTTTTTTATTATACGAACACGAGAACATAATATTTCTCCGTGAAGTCATATGTAAGATGTATATATCCGTATTTCATATATTTTCGTATTTTAAATTAAATATCGCGAATCTTTATTTGCTGGTGTCAACGCATAATGATTCAAAAAAAAAAAAAAATGGTTTGCACAAAAGCATCTTTTGAAGCGAATGCTAAGATAGTACCTTCTAATATGGAAGTGAAGTAGGTAAAATTATCTATAACAATATAGATTTGTACATAGAGTATTTTTTATGTAAATATTATGGAACTATTTAATAAATTAGTCAAATTATTATCTCGGGCGAAGCCGAGATATGATTTAAGGCAGAGGGAGATTTTAGTTATATTTTGTTTCAAACAAGAGACTTGATTGACTTAATAAAAACGAAATATTCTTATAGAAGGTTGCATATTGTGTAAAAAATTTAATGATGAAAAATCGATCGTTTTAGAATAGATAAGTAGTACAAGATAAATGGCGCAAATGCTAATTGTCTCAACCATAGCTACCTAGCACGGCTACCTGAATCTGAGAGGCATACACCAGTATTTCATTGATATACACAAATTCAATAAAACAGAATTTTATATTATATTTATTATAAGAATTTTCTACTTATCTCTATGTTTCTTAACAATATAATTATAACAGTAGTAGATATAATGCATATTATTTATTCATCTGATATATTCTTTTCATATATTCGTCTAATATATTCATTTCTTACAAATAATTAGAATCGAATTTGATGCAATTTACAAAAAGAAACTAATCATACGTTATATTTTATGATAATTATTCTAATAGCAAATGATAAAGATATCAGTTTATATTTAAAATTGTGAACATAGCCAAATATAAATATATATTCAAAAATATCATCCATAGAAAGTTGAACAATATTAAATAGTTTGAAAAATGGTTTGGCGCAAGATACTATTAATTTTTCTTCTGTTTTTTACTTTTTCTTCAAGTCATCATAGTAAGTAATTGGGAATAATATATATTTATATATTTTCTTGTTCATAATAATGCTTTATTTTCTTACGAATATTTATTAATTTATAATTTATGAATTATAATTATAAACGGATGTGAGTCTAAAATATATATCTGCATTAGACCTATTCAATCATAATTAAGAGTTTATATTAAATTTACTCGCGGTAGATAATAAATGCAATTAATATTGTTGCACATGGTTGCGTATGTCTCTCTGAATTTTCGCCGTAACGGTATAGGACCTAACTATAGTTACCTCTATACCTGCTTGTGTATAAAAATTTGTAAATTTAACGAGTCAGTTCTTACTAAGCCTTCCTCCGATACATTTGTTGTAATATCACTCTTTAGTAAAATAAATACAAGTTTCAACTTAAAATTTTATTGTACATCCTCTTTTTACTTTAATCGTAGAAAGACAGTAGTACTATTTTGTATACATACATTGAAGTAGTATTTTGTCTTCCAGTAAGAATGCATATATATATATATATATATATATATATATATATATATATATATATATATTCTAAAGGTACGATAATCTATCTATCAGGTCTAAAAAGTGCTAACCACAAATAACTTATCAAAATCCAATGTAATTACTTCACTTATATTAGTTAAACAGTAGAAACTATCTCAGGCGTTGAGTAGCTATCACTATATAATTAGTAAATAAAATAAACTAAAATTACATAAGCTAAATAAAATACATAGTTTGAGAATAACTTCGGAATAATTAAGATAAATCTGTAAATTCTAATCAGTCTGGATAAATCAAGCCTGGCCGATTTTAATTTTTAGTTATGAAAATTGCCGAAACAGAAATCCTTAGATGGAGTATTAAATTATCTATCAATACATCGATGAAGTAAAAATTAAAAAGCAAACCGAATATCGTATTATATCATATCATACTAATTTTTAACGATAAAGTGTATTTTTCTTTGTACACGATAAACAAAAAACTACCGAACCGATTGCTTTGAAATTCAATATAGATATTTTTATTATCTTCGAAAGCACATAGGCTATTTTCTTTATTGAAAATCACTTTACTTTCATCAATAAATTAAAAGCGCAGATAACGACCTTAGTAGTCATTCCCATCAGCGACCAGTAGGTGGTCTTGAATTATGTCGAATGTAAACTCAAATTAGTTAACTTAAACTATTCATGCCAGGCCAGCTTATTTGAATAATCTTATCCAACTTTGGGATTAGTATCCTGAAGAACATGTGATTTTTGTCGGTATTACTCTTTTTATTCTTCAGGTTAATTTAACACTACCCACACCTTGGGTATCTTTTCAACATTTTTTTGTGGGAAAATCTCTCTCTCTCTCTCTCTCTTCTCTCTCTTTCTGCCCGGCTTTTCGTCTTATCTTATAAGATGGTTGTATGCCAAATTATACTAAGTAAAGTTTTGAAATTAGTTTTTACACGTTCTTTTATTTTCGAAGTCACACAGACTATGGTTTTTTAGATTGAAAAAAATGATAACCAAATAGGAAGTATCTTACAAATAACCTCGAAATTATATATATATACATAATAATACTATATATATATATATATATATATATATATATATATATATAATACCTAATACTAATAAAAACGGGTAAGGCGGTATCCGAGACATCCGCTCTCGACCGCGGAATCGTATTCAAGATCGCCGTTGACCGAGCCACATCAGCTCCTAGCTCTAGGAAACAGCCCAGGCAGCGCTCGGGTGCAGCCTTCTATGAGATTAGCCCGTCGCACACTTCCTCAGGTCGTCCAGACCTGGTGATGTCTTATTCTATGCCCGCTTCCGGATTAACTTACTACTATTTCCGGAAATCTAAAATCTCCGTCCGCTGGCCTGTAAGTGCGAAGTACAATGAAGCTTCCACGAATCTGTGGTCCCGCGCCTACAACAAATTGGTGATCACGCCGCACAGCTGGCTCCTCTCATGTCTTACCGCCCTCTATGACGTTCCAGTAATCGAGCCGGTTAAATGTATTTGGCCACTTCTCCTGTTTCAGGAGGACAGGAAAATAGCTTTGTGATCGTATGCAATCTCCGGGATGGATACAACTTCTCAGAATAAGCCACAATATGTGTATATAGAAACCCGAAATAAAGGTTTATTCGAAAACTGGTGTGATACAACCGCCATAATTCGTGATACTAAAAATCTCCCGTACTGATCGGTTAGAAGAGCCTAATCTACAAACAACAAACTTAAAAAAACAAACACAAAATATATTCAGTATGATTTGGAATACAGAACCATTTTATAAGAGAAGGAGAATGAAGGACAGAGAAATACAGACAGAGAGATAGCGAGAAAGAGAGAGAGCGAGAGGGAGAGAGAGAGAGATTTTCCCTCGTAAGAGAAGAGAAAATAAAATTTATAAAAATCAAAAGATATCCATAAGGTGTGAGTGTAGCGTCAGATTAATTAATCTGAAGTACAAAAAAGGTTATAGCAACTAACGCCACACCTTCTTTAGGATACGAATCCCAAAGTTGGATATGAACATTCGTTTTTTAAGACACCTCTCTAAGAGAGGTAGTGTCGGATTCATGGAGCCTTTGCTCGCATGCCTACTGACTAAAACCCCTCCCCGCAGGGATTCCTACCCGAAGTTATCATTCCCTTTACTTGTTGGGATAAAATATTATTAAACGGAACGGTGTAGGGGTGGGGGAGTAGGAGTGGGATGTCGATAGCGGCTCAACCTTCTTGGAGGCAGAGGCTTACGTACGAAAACGAAGCACGGAGTGGCAGGTGGTGGCTGATGGGGTTATGGATCGTTGATCAGGTGGCAAGGCCTCCTGTAGCGATCCATCGATTTAGGACGGATACTACTCAGGGATTGGATTCCTGAGTTCGGGTGCTGTTTAATTGATTCTCTCAGATTTTTGTCGAATTTGTTCGCGTAATCGTTGAGAGCAAGAAGGTTAGTTTTCTTAAGTACTTGAGTGTTCCTTAAGTATCAAGGGATGTCCAGAGAAGAGCGTAGTAGCCTCATGTAGGTACCTTGGAGTCGCTGAAGTCTTTCTAGGGGGATGGACCGCCAGATGGGGATGGCATATGTGGCAATGCTCCTGATGATGGCGGAGAAGGCTCTGGCCTTTGTTCTGGGTGACAGGGTTTTGCTATGGAAGAAAGGTTTGCGCTTTAAGAAGGCTTCTAGCATTTTGCTCCTGGTCAGGCGGAGGTGTTTGTTCCAGGAAAGGTTCCTGTCGAACGTCACTCCGAGGTATTTGACCGATTGGCTCCACGGGATGGAGGAGCCTTTGATCCTTATTTTTGGAGGGGTGCGGTTTTTACGGGAGATGAGGATTGCACTGGACTTGCTCTTATTGATGGAGAGTCTCCACCGTGAGTACCAGTTGATGAGGTGTGAGAGAAATTTGTTTAGCCTTGAGGTGCTGTGGCAGATTGTTTTAGTGGCGTCTATGAGGGCAATATCGTCCCCGTAGAGTGCCGTGGTAATTGTATCGTGTATGGAAAGATCATGGCAGAAAAAAGTAAAAAGTAGGGGGGAGAGCATAGATCCTTCAGGGACGCCGGCTGAGATGGCCTTTGGAGTGGAAATGGAGTTGCCTACCCTAAGTCGAATAAATCGGTCTGATAGGAACGACTTTATTATCCCGATCAAATAATGGGGGATGTCATTGGCAATGAGCTTGAAGACGAGCCCGTCATGCCATACCCTGTCGAAGGCTTGCTGGACATCTAGCAGCAGCATCGTTGTGTGCAGCCGTCTGTTCACGTTGTCAGCAATGAGTTCCGTAACTCTGAGAAGTTGGTGACAGGTGCTGCGACCTGTGCGGAACCCATGCTGACAGTCAGGTATGAGGTTTTTTCTGTTGACCGAGGTGGAGAGACATTTAAGGATAACGCTTTCGGCCACTTTGCTTAGGGAGTTTAGAAGACTGATGGGAAGATAGCTTGCGTGGTCGTTGAGGGACTTCGCGGCTTTTGGAAGACAGACCACTATGGCCGTTTTCCAGGCCTTGGGAAAGTATTGAGGTCTCATCATTGCGTTTACGATGTTGCAGATGGACATGATGTGTTTATGGGGGAGGATTTTTAGTGTGTTGTTATTGATTTTGTCAGCACCAGGGGCTTTCTTGTTTTGAAGACTGCGAATGATGTCGCGTATCTCTTTGGTGGAGGTAGGGGCTATGTCCCTGTTTGAAGGAAGGAAGTGTTGAGCTGTCTGCGAGACATGCTCATGAAAGCGTGAGAGTGCTGGTGCGCTGGGTAGAGGTGAGCACTGATTGCTGAGAGATGATGCGAAGATCTCGGGCTTTTCTTCAGCGAGTGAGAAGGTTTGGCCATTTTGCTTGAGTGGTGGAAGGCAAGGACGACTGCCTCGTATAGATTTTATCACCTTCCAGACGTTTTTGGGGTAAGTTTCGGCTTCAGTGATGAAATCGTTGAAGCGGCTGTTTCTTAGCTCGTTTATCTGAGAGTGGATGTCCCTTTGTAAGGAGTTGAGTTGGGTTTTGAGAAGTGGAGTTCTAAGATGTTGTCATTTCTTCCGGATTCTATTCTTTTGCTTAATTAGCTTCAAAATACCGTCGGGGAGTTTATTCTTAGTGCCCTGTGGAGGGCGGGGGAATGTAGCGATTCTAACAGCGTGGATAATGTCATTATACAGGGAGGTGATCTCTTCATCGATTTGAGAGATCGATAATATGGGTCTGCATCGAAAGGCTGACGTCTCTAGGTTGAATTTGAGATGTAGCCAGTCGATGTGTTCTGTGTGTGACGTGGGAGAGATTTGTGATGCATGGAAGGCGAGGATCACCGGGCTGTGGTCTGAGCTTAGTGCACAGATAACCCGGGGGTCGCTTAGGAGTGTGATATTTTTGGTTAGAAAAATATCGAGAATTTTTGGTGTATGTTGTGGGAAGCCCGGAAAGTGGGTAGGGGAGGGAGAAGCTTCCACTGTAAAATCTTGCCGAATTGTTTTTCTGAGGAGGGCGCGGCCGTTGCTGTTTCTGGAGCCGCAGCCCCAAGAGGGGTGCTTAGCATTTAGGTCCCCAGCGATGATTGTGGGGGTGTTGCTGCTGAGAAGCAAGGCAAGATCTTTAAAGTTTTTTGGAGTTGTGGAGGGTTATAGTATGCAATTACCCTCAAAGGATCTTGTTGGAGAGAAATTTCAACCCCTATAGTCTCGCAGATGGAGGTAGTTGTAATTCCAAGGTGGCGGTGGGATTTGTGGACGAGGATTGCCACGCCCCCACTGTTAGAGTGCTCTCTGTCCTTCCTATACGTGAAGTAGTTTGGAAGAAAGAGTTTGTGGAATGAGTTGAGGTGGGTCTCTGTGATGCAGGCAATCCCGATGTTTTCCTCCTTCAAGAGTTGGAGGAGTTCTAGAGATCTATTTCTGCAGAGGATGCTGTTGGCGTTCCAGTTGTGGATCTTTATTTTGGAATGAGCCATTATTAGGTTTGCAGAGAGCGGCGGTAATGTTCATGACGAACTGCATTATGATGTTTTGCAGTTCGGACGCAATAGGAGGCGAGTTGATTTGCAACGGTGCCGCTGATGCTGCTCTGTTGCTCACGTTGCTGCAAAAAGCGCAGGCCCATGCAGTGTGGCAGTAGTTTGCCGTGTGATTATATTTGAGGCTACGCCGGCACTGCGGCGTACCTTTCGACTTCCTCTTTGCCTCCTCTTTTATGTTGAGGCCACCGATGGTGCTTAAGTCGAAGATTGACTGAGCGATTTTATTTCTGAGAGATTTTTTCGCCGCTACGCATTCGGTGAATTCGTCGTGGGGTGTAACCTTCCGAATTTAGGTCATTCAGGATGTCTTCGTCTTGGATGGCTTCGTTAATACCACGAATGACTACAACCAAGTCCCGTTCTTCGGGGAGTTGGATGGTGGTATATTGTATTTTAGTATTTTCTAGGCGGGCCGTTAGGTGCCTGAAGTCGTCTACCGTTGCCGCGTACACCTTGACTGAGTCAGACGTGTTGACGGCCCGGCGAACGGAGATTCCGGCTTTCTCTATGGCGATCTTTAGTTTTGGCCAAATCATTTTTTGGCGGATGATGATGGGGTGGGGGTCGAACAGAGATGGTGGATTCTTTTTCAGTGTCAGAATCCAAATCGGAGAGCGTTGGTGCCGATTTGGCAACGCGAGTGCGTTTACGGCCTTGCTTTATGAACTCGGCTTCTTCGGAGATCGGAGTTGATTCGGAGACGGTTATTTTGGTAGCGGGTGTGCAGAAAATTGCTGCCTCCTGAAAGAAATCCGTGGCGGACGAGGATGATATAGAAATTCCGGTGGTATGGCGTGATGTTGCCACCGATTGAGAGAACGTTGGGTCTGTGTGGTGGTGGTTATTATATTTTATAGGCAGTCAATGTGATCCCGGAGGCCGATGATAATTTCTATCAGCTTTTGGGGGGGGGGGGAGACCGTCGTGGTCGGTGGTAAGGCCAGTGTCCATGTCCATGGAGTCGGACTTACAAACGAGTGGAGGAAGGTGATTGCCTCCAGTTTGTGATTGGGGGGAGGGGGTTAAGGGTAGAGGGAAAGATGGGGTATGGGAGATTATAGCTATGAAGAAATATTTAAATATGTAAATATAAATATAAATATAGGAATGATTAAATTCTAAATAAATATATATATATATATATTAGTTATAGAATTAGTTAAAAATGAGGTAAGTCAAATATAAATTATATAAATTTAATTTAAGAGAGGTTACTTTGAGTCTAAGATAGATGAGAATTTAAGTTAAAATTAAAATCAAGTTTAAAAAAATTAAAGTTAAAATTTTTGAGGTTAGTTTTAAAAAGTTTTAAGAGTTTTTTACAAACTTATAATTCATAAATTATATAAATTATAAATTACAAGTTATGTAAGAAATAAATGAGAATTGATGTGTCGATGTTATGTCATGATGTCTCATTACTGATGTGATTGATGTGGAGGATGAACATTCGTCTGAGGCCTGGTATTAATACTTTAAGCGGACTACTTTGACTTGATGTTCGTGATTCAAAACGCCACGTAGTGGCCGTTGTCAGAACTGATTGTTAAAACCATTAACTTAATTTATTGATGAAAGTAAAATGATTTTCGATAAAAAACATAGCCTATGTCCTTCCCAAGATAATATAGAATCTATATGTCAACTTTCAGAACAATCGGTTCAGTAGTTTTTTCGGTTATCGCGTACAAGCAAAAACTCTCTTTGTCTTTATGAATTAGTATGATATGATATGATATGATATATTATTGAATATATTATACTCCAATTTCCAATTTAAATTACCTGATTTTTTCCTATTTTTCAGTAACTTCTTTTTCTGCAGTTTCTACTACTATGAGTGACATTTGTGCCAAATTTTTTAGTTAAAATATTCATTAGTGTTTGAGAAAAGCTTCGTTTTAAGAGGTGTAAAACGTGATTACGCGCGTGTTTACTATTTCAAGATTAATTGAACAAAGAAATTTCGTAATGGAATTTTTAACTGCGAAATTGTTGGAGATGCCAAAATCGTCGCCTGATAATTAGACACCTTGTGGATTCTGTAGGTATTTCATTTGTATCAGTTCGAACCATTGTGACTGACATTTTAGATCTCAGATGAGTCATCTCCCGATTCGTGCCAAAAGCAGTCAACTTTTTAGAAAAAAGCGCCGCATTAACATCTGCGAAGAGATGATTTCGGACTATCAGACGAAAATGAGATTTGGATTTATGCTTCCGACCCTAAAACAACTGATCAATCGAGCGAATATCGGATGAAGGTTTGAGATAAGACCGAAAAAACTACGCCAAAATCGACTCAAAGTCAAGGTCATGTTGATAGTTTTCTTCGATTATCGCGGTGTTGTTCATTCTGAATTCCTTTCGACGATCCGAATTTTTAACAAGGAATTAGTGTTATGTGTCGTTTGCGTGAAGCTATTCGCAAAAAAGTTTTTGCATCAAAACTTCAACGCAAGTCGTTCCGCAATCTGCTCATTCACCTGATTTCGTTCTGTATGATTTGTGGCTATTCAACAAACTTAACAGACCGTTTCGGGGACACTGTTTTGTCAGAAAAATACATTGGTATGAATGTCTTGCAGTAGAAGGGGGTTAATTTGAAGGGATTGAAATTAAGAAAATCAATAAAGATTTTAAAAATATAAAAAAATTTACCTTTCAATTTGCTCTTATTTGTATGTACGTACGTATATAGAGCCCTACGATAGCTCGATCGCTAGAGCAAAGGACTAGTAACTTGGTAATCCGAATTCAAATCCCAATCCCGGCCGATTGACACAAGCATCGCTGTAATAATTTGCAAGTGCTTTGTTTACAAACACATTATAGATCTCCATTGCTGTTTAGTACCGGTATTTGGAAGCAGAAATAGAGCGACGTTAAATTAAATATATATATATATATATATATATATATATATATATATATATAAATAAATTTGAGAATCTCAGCATTCAAAATAGTATATGAAGTATAATTCTTAGCGTACTGAATCAGAATTGATTCGTTCGATTGATACTTTGGCTTCGTTGGGTTGTAAATTTTTCCACACATCAATAATTTCTATTTATCAATCAACATGAATGTTACATTATTGTAACACTATTGTAAATGAGAATCTGATTTAGCTCACTCAATAATAAAAACTATGCTTTTGACGTACATAAAGATTTCCTCGTGTAATCTACAATAAATTTGTTAGTTTATTGATTCATTGTATACATATATATATATATATATATATATATATATATATATATACATAGATATTGAGAATGAAGCCAAAGGTGATTCTAAATTTAAGGTGGTGGGGGCAGTCAGGTGGTCCTTTACTTACTTAGAACTTTAACATAGAATATTTTTTTTATTATTTTTATTTTATTTTATTTCTTTTTATTTTATTATTAATTTTATTTTATCTTTATTTTTATTTTGTAATATAATTTATTGTAGTAATAAGTTTTATTTCAGTTTCTACGGGGGTGAAACATAAATAAGGACAGTCTGACTGTCACTATTTTAGGTAATATATTATATTATAAAGACTGTAAGACCGATAAAAATATTTATTAATTTCATTCAGAACAGTCGAGATAAGTATAATTTTTAATTCTAATATATTTCTACATTTTTCTTGCCTGCATATATTTTCTAGGCTTCAATAAGACTACCTTATAAACCCTTCTTTAACCTGAACTTAAATGTATTCCATTCACTCCACATTTCTTCAGAGCTCGGTCTGTGGAGCAGGTTAAATCTATGGTATAAACCAGTGCCATAAATGCCGGTTAGGAAATCCCATTCCCTGCTTGAATCTATACTCTGATGAAATCTCATCAGTCTCACAGCTTATAAGATAATAAATTAAAGATATAATAAATTATATTTATTTGAGTTTCAGGTTTGGTGATGGAACAAATTATTGGTGGTTATCCTGCATTACAATCAGATTTCTTATACCATGCTGCAATAGTGGGCAAATATAATTCCTCCTATCACAATCATTTAATTTGCAGTGCTGGTATCCTTAATGAATATTTCTTGATAACAGCTGCGCGATGTTTCATGGTTGCACATAATACATTGAAAAAATTTACGTTTTTCGCTGTCGTAGGTGTAGATATATTGCTATATAAAGATGTAGTTCTATATGAAATTGATACAATCTATACACATTATTACGTATATTTGGATCATAAAAATGACTTAGCTATTGCAAAGGTAAAATAAATTAATAAATATAAAATAATCATAATAATACTATTATTAACTAATAATAACATTATTACTAAACTAATAATCATCATAATCATAATAATATATTTTATACGGTTATTGGAACATATACTCTCCCTCCTCCCACATAATTGAACAGCTGAAAGTTCTTACCTGGTAGTTAATATCACTGCAATCTAGCTGAAGGGTAGTCAGAATATCAACGTAATAAAATCACTGACCATCCGATAGCATGAATGTTTAGATATGATTGGTAAGGATTACTTTTGGACTGTTTTAAACTAATTTTTAAAAAAGTCGGCCTTCTTCAAGTTTTTTTGCCTCCAAGATAGTCCGGAACTAACAATGCACTTTAGACTACTTCTTCAGGCTACCCCGACATAAACTAGATTATTATTTAGCCCAAAGTGGGCTATGTCTCGCCTAAGGTGTTCTTTTTCATGTTGAAAGGCCTCGTACTGATAAAAAACGTGTGAAGTACATCATTCGAAGGAGTGCTATAGGGGGCATATGCTAAGACCGATTCTTTCTTCATTTTTTTAGGAATAGCATCGGAGCGAACTATGTTCAGCCAATAATTGCGTAAAGTGATAGCCAACATTACCAAAAAATCTACAAAACACTTATTCCACGGTCTGTTCATTCAGTCTTATCGATCCCCTTCTCAGGTCTTATGCCACTCGGTTATTAAAGTCATTCTAGCTCGTATTTTACTCCCATTCTACCGAGAAAGCTCTTTTCTTCGTCGAAAACCTTTTTGTTTTTCTAGGAGATCAATGAGGATGATATATATATGCGATAAGAAGCGTCGTGAACTCACAGATCACGAAGTAGGAGCTCGTGAAGTATTGCCACATAGGAATCCTAAACTTTCAGAGGTATGTCTGGATGAGGCTGCAGGCTGCGGATTGGACAATTTCAATTTCTGGTCTGGTTTCATCTAAGCTATCCCTTCTCTATAGTATAACATACTATAATCTTAATTATAACCCATCGGATATTTATTGCAGATACTAATTAAAAAATAGTATCTAAAAAATAGTATCTTGCAGATAATAATTTTCACACAAAATTGAATATTTGCAATTTCATTTAAAATCATAGATCATAGAATATTGTATTTTTGATTGAACACAGTTCTTCACAATTATACATAAACAAATCTGTTTATATACAATACACTGGTACTCATAATTTCTTCTTACATGATTGTCTACTACGAATAAACATTTACACAATAGACTTTTCTGATTATCTGTACTATGATAAATTTTCTATGAATAAGTTTCTGTAAGACTTTTAGGATTATCTACTACTAATTTCTCTTGGGATTTTCTTCCACTTCACAAATCAATGTATATCTCAAAAATAATTTTTTTCATAAACAATATATTTTACTTGCTTTATAAATGAAAAAGAAATAGAATTAAAATTTTCATAATATAATTGCAGTTTAGTAAGGGAGACAATAGAAAGTCAACAGAAGGGTATTTATAGACTTCCAAAAAAAGATAATATGAGTATATTTGCATACTATACTTACTATTTTAATTTAATGAAAACTCTGAAAAAAATGTAAATGCCGCAAATACTTTATTTAAAATTCTATCGTTTTAGTTAAAGAAGAGTTTGTTAACTCAGGAACCTCTAAATTTCGCTTTTATTCAAGTACCGCGAAAAGAAGAACGCTTTTATGGGGAAACGGGAGTCGTCGCTGGATTTGGAATTGATATGGTTAAGGATTTAAGTAAAAATGAGATTCGAGAGAAATTGCGATTTACGTCAACCTATGGCCTATTATTAAAATATGCAAATGTTACAATTATTAGAGATTCAATACAGGCACAATTTTATAATGCTGATAACAATGGCATTTTTATATGTCGAAATGTAATTTATCCTTTTGTTGAATTATGTGGCATCATAATGGCTGATGAAATATACACACATCGTGGAGTTTGCATGGTAAGTTTATATAATTGCAGAATATTACTCATCAGAAATGGAATATATAAATAAAAAAAGTTTGTATCATACAAGAAGAATACTTATCCATAGTTGTTATATTGTTCACGGTGATTATTACTTTTTAAATGTTCTTAAATATGTTCTTATTGATTTTTCGAGCCTAAAAAGAATACTTTGTTATTATTACCTTATGTGAAGAGAGAATATCTTTTCAAGGAAAAAGTATTTTATCATTTTAGTTTCACTTTCGTTTAGTAATTTAATGAACTTTATTTCATTGTAATTTCATTTTAATTCCGGAAGCATTCGTCTTAAAATCCATCAATTTAAGTATATTGTATGGAAAAAGTAATGTCTTTACATGCATGAAGAAATAAATTTCGAAAATTTTGACAAATTCAAAAAGTGTTTAACAAAGTTTTAAGAATTTTAGTATATTCTTTGGTCAATTCAAACACTTTTTGCTCTAGTAAAATTTCTTTCTAAAAATTATCGGTTAAAAGTAAAAATTTTCGATAGTTTTTGATAATTTTTTAATCGCAGATGAAATTTTACGTGCTTTCACCTTTTTATAAAACATTTAAATTGTTACATTTTTATGTTCCCATCACGAGAAAACAATTTCTTTATTTATATAATTATTTGTATAACTGTAACAAATAAATTTCTTAGAAGACATTGAGAATTGTTATGAAAATTTCTTCATTATAGACTTACTAGAATAACTGGACATCGAAATGAGGATAAGCTAATAAAGACGTACAGAACCAGGGCCATCATAAATTTACCCGTCTGTGTTAAGAATCTTTTTCAGGAACCTTTTTTCGGTTATGCTTAGAATTAATTTAAATTAATGATTACCATGAATTATTATTATTTTTTTTTACGGAGTCTGTGAATGCTTTTTATGCATCTCCGATGGTCGTTCAGCAAGAATGGTCCTGAAAAACGACCACCGGAGTATGTGCGACTCGACAGAAAACCCATGTCACTACGCACTAAACACATATCTCCGTGTTGCACCGACACCAGCCCGGAACTGTTATACACATTACTTCAGCCTGGGCGGCAGTCCTTGCGTGGTCATTTCACGTTCATATCTTTCATTCCAGATTCTCATGCATACTCGATATTACATTCACTCTTCATAGACTTTCAATCGTCCAGACATCCATCTGCTCTTTTGTTCTGAAGCACATTCTTAACGTATTTTGCGATCAACCGCCAGCTGTCCGCGTCCGTCATTATAATTTTCGTCACGTTTTCTGGCGTGATCGCTCCTGTCCTCGTCTGTAACTCTCAGTCCAATGTTCGCACACAAAAAATGTGTGCTCCGCATCGTCCCAAGCCCATCCGCAGTACTTGCATTCTGAAGAGGCGACCCTCTTCATCTTGCAGAGGTACTTACGGAAGTATCCGTGTCCGGACAGAAATTGGGTAAGATAGAAGTCCACCTCTCCGTATTTCCTCTCTTTCGACGGACCGATTTCGGGAATTAGTCTTTTCGTCCACCGCCCTCTTTCGTCCGTCGTCCACCGTCTCTGCCATGTCTCGACGGTCTTCGTCCGTTCTTCAGTCACAGCGTCTTCCCTTCCAACGTTCGAGCTCCGCTCGTAACTTCGCTTCCGTTCGGCCGCGAGCAGATCGATGGGAATGACCCCAACAATCACCAAAACGGCGCTCTCAGACACGGTACGATACGCGCACGTGATTCTTAACGCGGCCACCCTTTGTACGCTTTTCATGGCGTTCGCGCGTTTCCTGATTTCCAAACTGCGGACTTGCCTGAGCTGTTTGTGATCCAAGTCGGTAATCGTCTGTCTTTGTATTGCTCACTGATAATCAGCACGTCGATGTTCAGTTCCGCCGCAATCTGCGAGATTGCGTCTGTCACGCTACTCCCGTTCATATTGTATTGGAGTATCGTCGTCGTCATTGTGTGACTGTCTTTGTCTTCTGTTCTGTTAGTGCTATCCTGAACGCGGTACACGAGGACGAGCCGGGTGAGTGTCCTCTGTCTCCGATATTATCCTCAGTGCACAGGAAACACTCCCCACGACTCTTGCAGTCCTTGTGGGAATGACCCTCGAGGCCGCATCGCCGGCAGTAGCTTCGTCTGTCCAGTCCTTGACAGTCTTTCCGTACATGACCGAACTCGAGGCATCTATAGTATCGCGAGACGCGTATCCTTGCTCTTATTCTTGATATAACCCACCCGATTTTAATACGCCCATTCCTTGAGAGGTCGGTAGCCTCTTTTACGTCAAAATCGCAGACCGCCATTCTCTGTCCTCAACTATTAACGTCGAAAACATGGGACCGACGGTCTGCAGTCCGTCCCGTTTCCCGATTTAATGCGTTCGCGATGTCCTCGTCGGTCGTGACACAGTCCAAGTCTAGGAATACCAGTGTCACCCTGGAGGTCAAATCTTTTACGCGTCCAGTCTCTCCGACAGCGTCTTGAAGAACCTGTCGGAAGTCCGTCTCGTTGTTCTGTCTTGAGAGCTGTAAAAGTCCCGCGCCGTCTTTTGTCTTTCTTTTTGTTCTGACTTGAGTATTACACTTGTCAGTGTCCACCTTTTGCCGTATTGTTCGTACCACGTCTACGTACGTCTGACCCTCAGCCGGCTTGATCATGATCGCTCCTCCCCTGCCTTTGAGGTTAGGGCGATCAGACCCGCGACTTTGGAGTCTCGCTTTTGTCTGCTCTTTTGTCGGTTTGTTGTCCGTCTCGGTCGTTTTTGGTTTTTTATGTTTTGAGACCACCGTCGCCCATGTTTCGGTCTCGATCGTCCGCTGTTGTGCGTCCGCCTGCTCCGCAGTAGGGGTCTGACGGTGTCTTTTCCGTTTCTGAGGAGTTGCCTCCTCATATTCACTCCGTCCTTTATCTTTCTGTTATTGTCGGAGCAGTCTCATTCGCTTCAGTTCATAGTGTCCGATTTCCACTGCTTCATTGATATCACTCAAACCGTTTTTTATTATTTGACTTACATTTTTTTGTATTCCTTTCCATCATTTTACTTAGGACTCTACTTATTGTGTAAAATTGCTCCTGCAATTTACACTCAGCAGCTTCCCAAGTTGCCGGCGATTTATAAACATTCGCACTTTCATTCATACTGCTACCTGTAACATTTTCTGTCACACCAGCCAGGTTGCCTACTGGTGTGATAGTAGAGCCGGGAAGCTCCATTGACTCTTCTGAGTCGCTTGCAAGCGGCACTCGAGAGCCTGCTATAATTTTTTTTTCACCTTTCATGATTATATTATTAACTTGTGTTAAATGTTTTATATTTGTGATGGTCAGGCGGATCACTTGTTGGAGATGACGGTTCAGCGTCCTGAATCTCCCTAATACTGAAGCCCTCCTACATTCCGGTGGCCTCGGCTGTTCCTCCCCCACGACTCGCAGCAGGGTCCCATCCGTACGCCATACGGCACTACTACGAGAAGCGAGATTTGACGTCTGACGACGACTTACCTCTGTGTGGGGCAGCCTCCCATGTTGGCTAGACTAAGTTCGGGCCCCCTACTTGTGGCGGCCCAGGAGTGCCATCTGGTTTTACAACTGTACCCTCTAGAAGGGGAATGCACATAAGCATGAAGTGATTCCCTCGCAGCTAATCCCACCAATCAACAAGTAATCACTGCATCCGCAAGACCTTACCGTCGCTCAAACTGGTCAAATTCATACGTGAGAGATGCCCGTTTATAGGGTCTCCATCTCCACCATTCGTGGGAAACTCGTTTATAGAGTTCCCGATATACTCCTCAGCCCGAGTACGGCTATCTTACACATATGTAGATGTGTGAATGATGAGTGGGTGTGTAGACGGGCGAATACCACTATTTTCGCTCGAAGTTCTTGTCCACGGACACTTTTTCGTCACTCTTAGATGTGCTTATTTCGTGATTGACTGCGAGCTGTCGTTCTCCTATCCACAACCCCGGGGACGCGTGTGGTAACTGAACTCAAGGCCCCACAATATTTTATATTGTTATTGAAATTATTATTATTATTATTATTGTTGTTGTTGTTGTTGTTGTTGTTATTATTATTATTATTATTGTTGTTGTTGTTGTTGTTGTTGTTGTTGTTGTTGTTGTTGTTGTTGCTGTTATTATTATTATTATTATTATTATTATTATTATTATTATTATTATTATTATTATTATTATTATATAAATATATAGGATATATTTTTCGAGTATTATCACCTACTTTCAGCTAATGAACTGTTTACAGGGTGATGAAGGCGCTCCACTTGTTGTGCGTAATAAAATTATAGGAGTCGTAAGCAGACACAATCTAGACTGTGATGATTCCTTATATGGAACTATATATACAAAAGTTTCAAATCATAAGGATTTTATTGAAGGAGTAATAACTGGGCATCTTTTAAATGGTACAACCATTTTTAAAAATAACTTATACTTATCCCGTAGGAGCTCCTCAGCTAGAAGGCCGTCAGCACATTAATTCATATGTGTCTATATATACACGTCGATTAAAAAAAAAAAAAAACTATTGTGTAAATATTTTACTGGGCAGAAATCTTTGAGAAATTTAGATTATAGAAATATCTTAGTATTTATCATCATACTAAGATTTGCACGAAATTTACGAATTTAAGCCTAAATGTATTTAAAATATACTTGGTAATAAGAAATTAAAAATACAATATTCTTCTCGTTTATAAATTGTATAAATTAAACCAAATGATAAATTCTTACATGAAGTAACATATTTTAGGCCTAGTAAATTTGAATGTTCACTTATCTCATTATAATTATTTTCTTTAAGAATTCATAAGAATTCAATCAACGAGTAATGTTGTGGAAAATCCTTTTTGTAATAATCAATTTATAAAAAAACTAAGGTCATCTACATAAAAAATAATTAAAATTAAATAATTCAGCACTTACAGAATTAAATCAATGAAATTTGAATAAAGTTTTATACGACAGATTCTTTAATAATCTTCTCAAAATATCTGTTTACATTATATAAGTGTACAAATAAAACTAAATTATAACAACAAGATATACAGGCAATCAATGTTTTTATTTACTATTTTTATGCTTGCACTAAGCTCATTTTTTTCATATGTATACGATACAACTTACAATTTCTAATATATTATAATGTTTAACTAATGAGTTGATATAATTGTTGTGGTCTAAAGTCATTTTGCTATGTTATACTTGTAGCTAATGCTAATCCCTAAGTGCACCTTAGCTTCTCCTAAGGCCTTCATTTTAAAATTGATATGATAATTTTTGTTTAATACTATCGTTTAATTTTTTGATATTTCACACATAAATAGTTGTTTACGAATATGATTAAGTACCATGTTTCATCATTTTCATTTTTGATATTAAAAAAGTAATCGCTATCACCTATCTCGAACTTATAAGTTTTTTTCTATATGTGTTAAAAAGTAAAATTGGAGGGAAAAATAGAAAAATAAAGAAAGAGATGAAGATAGAGGTATAATGTGAATATTATTAATATAATATAGTTTTGAAAGACAGTTATAAAAAATACTTCCGATTCAATTACCTTTGAAAATTTTTTTAATTTTTTTTTTCAGCGTGTAATATCGATATATTATTATTTTCTTTGTTTTTGCAGTGCACTGTTTAGTGAAATATACAAATAAATAAATTAAAATATTATTTTGAGCGGCTCTTTTCCATAATGAGAAAGAATAGTCGTGTGTCTAGCTGAGAAAGCGAAGCATTCCAACTGATCTTCTCCTTTCAACGTTGGGCAGTTATTATCAGCATCACTATTTAAGGTTGGTTATGTTTCTTTATATTTATTTTTCACTCGACATTTTATTTTTGAATTTATATTATAAAATATTTAAAAACATCGTCATATAGTAGTACGAGAGAGAGAGAGAGAGAGAGAGAGAGAGAGAGAGAGAGAGAGAGAGAGAGCGAAAATATCATAGATTAGTTTATCGTAAGAATGACAAGCGCAAGCGCAAAGATTGATTGTAGTTATTCTGAATATCCGTAAGGCGGTGCTCTTTTCAACTGATCTACATATTATATATAGAAATATCCTCTCTCGCAATCTGTGTGAAGGGAAAGCGTGCGCTATAGTAGCTCGAGTACTTACTAGCTAGTTTTACTCGGGTACTTTTACCAGGCAGTTGGTTACCTCACAAATATGTCAGTCTTTAAATACCCATTTAAAAAAAGCTCTCCGGACATTCATTTGCATCATTATTAAACTTCGTTGACAATAATAAGCTATTGGACTCTAGCAACCAGAAAATATATATTTCAGTGGGTTTGTTTCTTGATAACCGTGGACTACTAGTTTCACTTTCTTTCTATTATCTATCAGGTATGTGAATAAGTCTTTCCCGTTTTTTTCTTCAAATTTTGAGCCTTTATTGTGAAAAAATGGTTACAAATGAATTATTGAAAGTATTGACCATCGCTAGCTACAACTTTTTCCCATCTTTCTGGCAACATACGAATCCCGTTGCGAAAAAATTCGACCGGTTTGGCCTCTATCCAGTCATCCACCCATTTTTTGGCTTCCTCGTAGGAATGGAAGTGCTAGTCAGCTAGGCCATGCGTCATCGATCTGAAGAGATGGTAATCAGACGGAGCAACGTCTGGACTATACGGCGGGTGGGGTAGGACTTCCCATTTGAGCGTTTCTAAGTATGTTTTCACCGGCGGTGCAACATGTGGGCAAGCATTGTCATGTTGCAAAATAACTTTGTCGTGCCTGTCGGAGTATTGTGGCCGTTTTTCTCGCAGTGCGCGGCTCAAACGCATCAATTGTCGTCGATAGACCTCGCCTGTGATCCTTTCATTCGGTTTCAGAAGCTCATAGTAAACCACACCTAGCTGGTCCCACCATATACAGAGCATGAGCTTGGCGCCATGAATATTTGGCTTGGCCGTCGATGATGATGCATGGCCGGGTAGTCCCCATGATTTTCTTCGCTTCGGATTATCGTAACGTATCCACTTTTCATCGCCAGTCACGATACGATGCAGAAAACCCTTTCTTTTATGTCGCTGAAGTAGCTGTTCGCAAGTGAAAAAACGCCGTTCGACGTCTCTCAGCTTCAGTTCGTACGGCACCCAATTTCCTTGCTTTTGGATCATTCCTATGGCTTTCAAACGCTTGGAAATGGTTGTTCGGTCAACTCCCAATGCTTCAGCAAGTTCTTCTTGCGTTTGACAAGAATCTTCATCAAGCAAAGTCGCCAATTCTCGATCTTCAAAGATTTGCGGCCGCCCGGAACGCTCCTTGTCTTCCGCGTCGAAATCACCGCTTTTGAAGCGTCGAAACCATCTGCAAACACTTGAATCATCGACACAACCTTCTCCATAAGCCTCCTGAAGCAATCAATGCGTCTCGGCAGCAGATTTCTTCAAATTGAACGAATAAAGTGAATCTTCCCGCAAATGACGTCCACTCGGCTCAAATGTCGACATTTTCACGATATCAAAAATTTATGATGCGAAAAAATTTTAACTAATGTGTTAGTATGGAATTGTTGACATATAAATAAGCTTTGATTATGACATATGTAACCATTGAATACTCGCACAGTATTGGTGGCGCCATCTCTTACAAAAAACGGGAAAGTCTTATTCACACTCCTAATAATTTATTTTTAAATGTCCATTTCAGATATTTCTTTTTATTTTTCGGTTTTTCGACTATCTTCAAAGTATTCTTTTTAGTCGAACAATTTATCTCACGATTAATCGTCTCTTGCTACAAGTAACTATCATTTTGATGTATTTTTTGGTGCATCCGAACTTACAATATGTACAAAAATAGAATACGAAACTATTTTTTCTGTAATGCTCACTTCAAACGAATATTTACGTGGATATTTCGTTTCGGCGTCAATTGGGCTGACTCGCTAGGCTTTGTATACCATTTTCGACGTTGTGGGTTATCAGAATAAATCCATTTTTTTCATCACCAGTGACAATATGATACAAAAATAATTTATTTTTATACTGCTGCAGGAACGTTTCGGACATGCAAAACCGCCGTTCGATGTATCTCCGCTTCGATTTCTACGGCATCCAGTTTTCATCCTTTTGAATGAATCCTAAAGTTTTTAGGCGTAGGGGAACGACTTTCTGCGCAACGCTCAATGACGTAGCAAGTTCTTCTTGAATTTGATACGGATTCCCATCCAGCAAAGCATCTCATCTTCAAAATTTTTCAGCTTACCGAAGCAATTCTTGTCTTTAACTTCAAAATCACTACTTATGAACCGTTTGAACCACTCGATGCACGTCGACACACCAATACGTTTCTCCTTATAATTTTTCGAAAGTACAACGAATTCAAAGCCGACGGCGAGTGCTAAGAAGAATGCGGTGTCAAATCGGAATAATCGACTGGTGATCGTTACGTCAAGCATGTCAAGGAATTAATGCCGCAAAATCGTCGAATGATACTTTGAGACTTTACCGACTCAGTAGTACCGATTGGTACCAAAAGCACTCAATTTTTTGGAAAAACAGCGTCGCATTAACATCTGCGAAGAGATGATTTCGGACTATCTGACGAAAATGAGACTTGGATTTCGATCCTTACATACTTTAATGTTTACGACCTCGAAATTGAACTGATCAATCGAGCGAATATCGGACGAAGATCGTAACAACTACACCAAAATTGCTCCAAAGGCAAGGTCATGTTAATAGTTTTCTTCGATTATCGCGATGTGGTGCATTCTGAATTCCTGCCAACGGACCAAACAATTAACAAGGAATATTATATCAGTGCTATATGTTATTTGCGTGAAATTGTTCACAAAAACTCCGGTGCTATCACGAAACTACTTTTGGTTTTTTTATCAAAAATTCATTGCATATCGTTTCGCAACCTGCCTAGAAACCTTATCGTTTCTGGCTATTCGAAAAACTTAACAGAGAAATTTGATGACTGGAAAATTTGTTGGTATAAGTGTATTGAAGCGGAAGGAGGTTAATTTGGAAAGGATGCAATCGATTTGGAAAAAGAAATAAAGATTTTGAAAACAAAAAAAAATCATAAAAAACATAAAAGAATTCACTTTGCAATTGCATCACAGTAGTATTTTTATTCTTATAATCGAGATCTTAAGATAAATAAATAATTAAATAAGTTGTATAAAATGTCTATTTTTTCAATTTCACGAAAGCCTATAAAGCATAGGTATAAAATAATGATGTGAAAAGATACTTTTTTAAGTTTAAAATAAAGACACATCTTTATTTTATTTACCAACTTTTATCATAGGTACTGAAAATGTGTAAGTTTAGGAGCAAGTTCAGCCATTCATTGAATGACGACATTGTATTATAAGAATTGCTGTGACCACACCACCGCACGACAAGCGATGTTTGAATCAAATGTTTGAAATCAGTCCATTATGTAAATTTGATAGTTTTGATAATTGGGTTATTTGCTTCGAGAAAAAAAATCATACTTAGTTAGATGCAGTCCTGAATCCATGAATGATAATGATAAGAAAGAATGATTCTGTATCTTTATGGTGTCTATTATACTAGTTGAAATTATTATGCGAAAGTGATTGTCCAGAGGCAAGCTGAAATCTAGTTTGAGATTTCTGCTATTTGAGCCGCTCATAAAACTATGTTTTTTTCTGTTTGTTAAAATTACTTACATTAATTATTTTGAATAAGAGGTAAATATTATTTTAATTCTAGTTTTTTAAATGTACATATGCTTATGAGTGCTTACGAGAAGATTTGAATACTTCCAACAGTAAGCGGTAATGTTGAAACTCATCATTATCCGAATAAATTAACTGTTACAATTCTGAAATCCTCAATTGAAAAGAAAAAAACAAACAAAGCAGTATATGTGGGTATTTGTAGACATACTATATGAAGTAAAGTTGTTTAGTACTATTTAGCTCTAATTTCGACATTATAATGCAAGGTTGTATCCTCAATTTGCTTGTATTAATTATATTCTTGTAAATTCATAAAATTCAATTAAAAATTTAGACTTTATTCAATTAATTTTTTACAGGTTATCGGCCTAGTTTAGTTTAGTCCCGCCTGAACTGTGGAAATGAATTAAATTTTTTTGTGAATATATAAAAACATTACCGAACTGGCATAATTGCAACATAGAAGTCTTACGTTAAAAATTGTGCGTGTTAGTTTCGAATCATTTACAGTTTGTGAGTCCTTCTAGCAGTCACTTTATCATGGCCGAAAAGGAATCTTTGAAGCTAACGAAGCTCAATGGATTAAACTAAGAGCTGTGCAAAGTTTGTATCGAGCTTCTAATTGATTCGAAAGGTCTAAATAGTTACTTAGACGGCATAGAAGCAGAGCCAGATAAAGTTGTCAAGAAAAACGAGTGGAATGTATGGAAAAAATCTACATTGTAAATAATGGTACTGCTGCTTACCACTGTATATATACTGGTAGATACACTGTAGATACAGACCGATTTACCGCAACCTAATAAACTGTAAAACTCCCAAATCAATGTGGGAAAAATTAAACGATTTGTATGGTGTATTCGGCGACGATAAGAAGGACAATTTGTTGTAAGAACTTTTTGATTTTCGAATAAAAGATAGCTAAGCTGCCCCGCTTCCAATTAAATGGTTTGATAGTATCGGTAGTAAGCTAGTGGATGCAGATGAACCGTAATTGGACGCGATAATGGTGTAAAGATTCCACTATTGCATCCACTTTGCACTGATATTTTCATTCTGATCGAGCTTGTACTGCTGAAAAAAAAATTCTTGTCCACCGAAACCAATTTCGCTCTTATCTGTAGAACCTAAACTGAAACTATGATCAGTTCAAGTCTACTAGGTAGCGTCTGAGAGAAATTTCCTTTTTGAATCTCACTTGTAATACTTAAAACTAAATATCTTCATTCGGATGTAAATATTTGTATTTAAAATAAATAGAATATATATATTATTCATATTGATTATAGATTAAGCTTCAGTAGCAGAAATTTGTAAATATTTCAACTGATGAGTTCAGATTAAAGTAATGGGCATAAGATAAATAATTTTCTCTTATTCAAGGTTGAGAATATTTATATAGTATATATATATATACTCATAAAAAGTCCATTTCATACTCTGTAGTATGTTATCAACTATAAAATACTTTTATGTTTTTATACTTATAAATAAAGAGGCCTACGATGGCTCGATCGCTAGAGCGAAGGACTAGTAACTTGGTGACCCGAGTTCAAATCCCGGTCTCGGCCGATTGATACAGGCACCGCTGTAATTATTTACATGTGCTTTGTTTACAAACACATCGTAGACCTCCGTCGCTGATTAGCACCGATATTTGGAAGCATAAATAGAGCGAAGTTAAATAACATAAAAAAAAAAAAAAAAAAAATACTTTCTATACTGTGTTTTTCTACATTGTAATTTCTGTAATTTCTATAGACTGTTCTGAAAAAAATTTCAAATAATTTTAGTAAAGGAAATTCACGGATTATTTTTCTTGTATAACCTGAAAACTAAATAAGTTATCTATAAAGCATTAATTTTACTGGTATTCTCTGTAGAAAACTCTTTATATTTAATATAAGTAATAATATATCTTAATAATATATCTTATAATTATTAATTAATAATAATAATTATTATATATTATTATTAATAATATTAATATAATATTATATATTATTCTATTATAATATTAATTATATATATTATATTAATACTATTAAATATTATTATTATTAATAATAATATATTATTAATAATAATAATATATTATTAATAATAATAATATAATTTCGATCTATAACTTTTGTATATCGAATACTTGTTAAATTGGCATTTTAGCTATTTGATGAATATTGTTTTATTGAGAAAATTGAGATTCATAATCAGTTTCCGATTGAGAAAAAAAAATTTATTAACAGTTCAATCGCCGACGTCGAGGATGATGAGGACAGATAGCGTATGAAGAGGACAGATAGAATACGAAGCTTAGTCTTTGTACCTCGCATAACTTTGATAAAGTTTCTTAAATTAATTAAACTTCGACTTTATCTTTAATAGAAAACCAATTTATTTCGATGCCTCGATTTCCACGAACCGTACAGTTAGTTTTTCACAGATTGTTTCGAATGTTTTCATTGCCTATAACAAGATATTTAGAAAAAATTTAACAAAGAATTATCTCAATTTTTTATTACTATGTATTATAATAATTATTACTAAATTATTACTAAGCCTGCATTAGTATGTAATTTAATTGAGCCAAGTAGAGATTTCAAAATGGGATATAAGGTGCATACTCATCAACCTAATCAATTCGGTTAATAAATATTTTTATCGATTTTACAGACTTTATACTATATTATACTAAATTATTGATAGTCAGACTGTCCTTGTTTATGATTACTCCCGAAGAATCTGCAATAGAACTTATTACTAAAAATAAAATAAAATTAGATTAAAAACTAAAAATAATAAAAATAAAAATCATAAAATAAAAATAACAAAAATAATAAACTATATTCTATATTAGCAAAAGAATAACCTGGACAAAGGAATTCGCTTTAGATCAATTGTTAGAAATTTGAAATCATTTTATATTTTGCCATCACTTTAGGTCCACCATTGTGAATTTCCGCATTCTGACAGCAGACTTCATATTACGGTGCATAATGTATCATTTTAAATTTCAAAGATATTAAATGATTTATTTTAAAACGTTTTGACTTTTTTAATGAACGCTATCCTCACGTTATGCCATTTCATAGAAGAGTCACGGTCCATGATCCAAAAAACCATCATATACTAAATTTAAAAACTTAAAAATTCGTTTTATCGTTATTTTGGATTTGTCAGCCCGAATTTCTATAATCTCATATCATATTCATGATCTACATTTTCTAAAAACCCTTCTATACCAGTTTTCATGATTAATTCATTTTTAATGACTAATATAATATTGTTTCTATACTTCCATATTTCTAATATCATTATGTTCATATAAAAACATTTACCAATTAGAATAACTTCTGAGTTTCTTATAATAATATTTCCATTAAATGTGGTACAATTCAATCCATTTGACTGTATATTATATTACGCTTGATTTGTGTTAAACAATACCTTATGTATATTGTACTAGCCTTCGGATTAAAATATTCATTGTTTCTTTACTTATTAATATCCATAGTATAAATGTACAGGGTGGTCCAAGAATATGAAATAGATTGAACATATATTTATTTTTTAGAAAGTTGTTATCAATTTACTTTTATATCAAAATTGAAATACAATCTTTTTAAATATGTATTATTATTTTTAAAATAAATATTGTTATGTGAATTTACAGATTTGTCATTAATTTCAGAGTGATAGATAAAGAGTATTTTCGGGAATTTTTATTCTACTTACTTTTTAAATTAAAATCTGCAGATGAAGCACAAATAATTTTTGTTCAGTCTTATTTTGAGTCTATTCTATGGAAAATAAAATACAGTGAATATATAGTGTCGAAGATTTTAAAATAAAAATTTTCATCTTAGATAAAAAAATCGCTCTGACGCTCAAATTCTGAAGACAAAGAATTTAAGAAATTACTTAATGAACAGTGATATAAGCTGAACATGAAAACTTTTTATGAGTAGTTAATTAATTAATATATTCATTTCTATTTATATATACTTATTTATTTATTATAATTTAGTGCAATTAATTATTAACAATTAATTATTAACCAAGAATGAATTATAAAAATTTCCCACAAAACTTTCTCAAATTCAAAATATAACAACTATTTTGTTCAAGAATACAATTCAAAACTAATATTTCTTTGATTTGACTTTCGTTTATATTCTAGTTAAATATACTATTCAAAGTAATATTTTATATTCAGTACTACTGAAAATTAATTTGATTTTAAAATTATGTAAATTAATTTTATTGTAAGTTTTTTAAATGAATGTTTGAAAAATAATTTTATTAGAATCCTTTTCAATTCTTTATTTTTAATTTTGTTGTTAAATATGAACTTAAAAACTAATTATAATATTAACATAAATAAAGTGAATCAGATTAACATCTGACGAGCTTTATTTTCAAACCTTAAAGAAATATTTACAACCGATTCTGATTTTTAGAAACTTCATATATTATAATGTATTCTACCTTGATACAAAAGCGAGAAAGAGATATTCTTATCATTTGTATATAACTAGAAATTTTATGAATACTACATCGGTTTAGAAATGATTCGTTATAACGCACTGTTCAGTTTTCTATTGATTTTTGATACATGTACAGTTAACCATGGTAAGAAATTTTTATTTTCTATGTATATTATATTGATCAAATCACAATTAATTGTAAAAACTACATATTTATTACTAGAATTCATTATTACTACAATTAATGCTTAAAACTACACGATTAATCTTTATTATTGCCTGCATCTTATTGCACTCAAATCAAATCTTCTACTCTAGTCGTCAACATGAAAAAGGATTCGAACATATATAATTTCTATTTATAAGCTTATGTGTGCACGGCTAAAAAAATGATGTAGAAATAATATTTTCATTCCATGGTATTTATGCGAATACATGATATAATTTTCGATAAAAAAACTTATATATGTAAATATTAGTGATGTTGATAAATTTCTCACGTTTTTATAGTCATTAAACAGTTCTGTAGTAATTCGCTACAAAACTATTAAACAAGTACAAGGCACGACACTGGGGTGACAGATTTGATCTAGATTTTTAGTCCTATAAATTTTTAGCATCTAATGTTATTTGATTTTCTAGATATGATATTTATTTTTTCTTATATAGAAATTTTGATTTTTTATTTTTATTTCAATTGAATATTTTTTATAGTTAGAAAATTTTGTATAAGAAAATAGATAATTTTACTTAACATTTCGAGCATAAAGTCGTACCGAGTTAATGTTCTCAAATGTATATTTTCTTAATTGTTATCTCTAATTTATTTCGTACGATCTTGTAATACATGTAAGATTGGCCAATTTAATAAATAAAAAAGCTTATACTCACACATAATGGTTAGAATCGTTTTATTTGAAATGTTAATCTTTTTAAATTCAAAGTCAGAATTAAGGTTTTCGTAAAAAAATAATTCCTGACTTCACAGCATATCTAACTATATAGATAGCTAATCGTTTGAAAATGAAACAGTATAATGTCCTAAAATTGCAGAAGGCTCGTTTTGGAGGTAATTAGAGTGAACTCGCCAGATCAAATACATTTTCCAAATGTCGTGATCTCTCCTTAAAAGTAATTTATTATAAGCTATACTGCTAAATGTTCTTTAAAAATGCGAGCTATTTTATATGTTGGAAAATTAGTATATGATTGAATTATTCTACATGCCAACAACTGCTTAGTAATTTTAGGAAGTAAATAACATTTAACTGTTTGGATGTATTAATATTAATATAACCTTTTGATTTCCAATGTATTACTATTATTTCAATTTATTTTCAAGTCTATCGATATGTGGATTTCTAATTTTGAAATTAATTGCATTAATCTCTATCATTTTAATTTGTAATGATTTCTTTCTGGCGCTCCTGTGACATCTTTGGTACAAATTTGGAAGATTATATTTGTATTCCCTTTTAAAAGAAAATTATCCAACCTATTTGTTTTTCCAAATTATGATCACTTTAAACAATGAGCTTTTATTATTTATATAATTAGATTATTTTACACTATTTTTAATACCTCTTTAAAAACAATTTCCTACATGAGCGATGATTTCTCTAATATTATGTATATTATAAGGAAATTATTATTTGAATATGATATTTCAAATTTAGTGCCTCTTTTTCCGATATTTAAAATATATATTATATATCCTATATATATATCCTTTTACCATATAATATATCGTAATAAAACACGCAACATTGAGGTATATAAATTGAATTGAATTTATCTTATCTCTAAATTAACCAGATATTTTTAAAATATTCATTAACTAACAAATATATATTGCATCAGATATAATAACATTACAAGTTAAAATCTGTAAATTCAATAATACAGCATCGTTTTAATTCCTTATTAAAAGCACTAATGTGTAAATAAAATCATATAGTATCAGAAAGTTTATTCCATAATTATACAAATTATTTCAAATTGTTCCTATTGTTAATTTATTATTCTATATAAATACTAATGATTTGTTGAATCATACACATTCATAAATATACAGTGAAAACTATTAATATTATAGCATAACATATTTATTATTGTATATAATGTAAACTATGGTTTAAATATTGCATTTGTGGAAGCGATGCATTAATACAATTTTATAATTATGGAGAACAGGTATTTAGTAGCTTTAGGGATAATTTCATTGTAGCGTCTATATAATCTCTACCATGCGAGTATACCATACTATAATTAATATATAAAGTATTATAATTCTACTATGGCAGCATATATTAATCATTTATAAACAATAATATTCGAACTAAGGATTCAAACTAATATTATATACGTAACGTTTGATGATAGCGTAGTACATATACTTCAAGCAAATTGGCCAGTGCTCCTGTCTAGAGAAGTTGTTTTTAATAAATAATAGAAATTATTTCAAGCAGTTTGTGCGAAAATGTCGTTACACAAGCAAAACAAAAATACAAAGGTCTAATTGAGAATCTATTCGACTTTAAAATCGGTAAAAATACCAAGTAGTTTTGGAACATTCTCAAATAGTATTATTATTTAAATATGATTTATTAATGAATATTCTGGTTTAAAAAGGGATTTTATTTACTTGGATTGCATAATCTACATTTATTAAGTCCAGCTTCAATATATTTTTAGTAAGACTTCAATTAGAATATGTTTTATTTTAAGTGAATAGGTATATTTTATCATATCTTCATCAATATAGATTTAGTACTTTGATTTGCACCGCTTCGTATAATTTACGGTTTACTTATGTAGGAATTTTCAAAATATTTTTCTAATATAAAAATTACTTATGATTTTTTAATTCGAAGACCAAAGTGAATTTTTTTCTGTTCCTCATACTAATGTTCAAATGGCATATAATTTTTTTATTTAAAAAATATTATTTTAATGAATTATGATTTTACAAAATGTAATCATTTGTAATTCGAAGAAACTTGACAACAGAAGTTTCAGACTATTCATAAATTTCATTGAAATTTGATAGAACAATTTTAAATAGTCTTGAAGTAGATTAAAAAGAATCTGCGCTTCCAGAAGAAAGTATCTATAATTTCTTTTTCATTTATACTATAACTACGGTACTCTTCTATAATATTAGGCATAAAAAATTATTTATTGTGAAACGATATTTCCCGAAGATAAAAGAAGTTGCAATAATTATTAATTACCACATGCGACTTCCAGATCAAATGCATATTGGAAAAGTATACAATCTTATAACTTATTGTAAAAAGTTTGACCATGGATAGTTCTTATTCAGAATAGAACTTTTACACTTAAATTTTTCAAAAATATTTTTCTTTAAATATATGGTTGTTTAAAGTTTAGATATTAAACTTGTCCACTGTTTTTGATAGCATGAAGCTATTTCTGACTTAGTCTCAATTATCGGAATTTTCTATCGCTCAGCCGGATTTACTTTATGGTAGTACTTGAATGTGTTATGCTCTCTATTTGCAACAGTGAATGCTTACGTCCAGTGATAAAACATGCCGATGATTAGTAAAATGTAACGTTTACCGTGCCACGGTCGAGGGTGAATGATGAATCAAATCGACTGCCATCGTATTATAATGGGCGAATTGCTCATGTGACCGCTGCAATTCCTATACGATACTATTGGATTTCCAGAGTTAATGAGAGCACAAGTACTGTAATTCTTGATTGCGTTTCAAATGTTATATGAGGTCGAAAATAGCACTCATATACCTCTTGTAAGGTTTCGTCCAGTCCTATACGAGACGGGTCAAGGAATACTCGTCTAAATACTTCATCACACAATTAACATTCTCGTTAGGTCTATAAACAACGCTTCACATTGTCCTCATCGATATTAGTCGATCTCTGTTCGTGCCGTATAAACCCATGTTTATCTTCAGCAATAATCGCGGAACTAGCACATTCATGATCGGTACCTTACTGAAATTTCATATGCGACAACCACGAGAGAGCGGAGTTCTGACTTAGCTGTATCTTTTTCTGGGGTATATAAGGCCTTAAATTTTCTCTTTTTCTCCGAGCACATGCTCCGCATAGAAACCCTTCATAAGATATCAGGTATGTCATTAGCTTTTCCGAAAACGTACAAGAACATTTTTTTCAAGTGGACATAGAATTTGCGAAATCGTAATTAATAAAACGCGAGGTGTCTTTCCTTCCGTTAAAAACCTATATTTCCACAATTAATTATATTTTCAATTTGTTAAATATGTATAAAAATTAAATAGATTAAGTTTAATACGAGGGTGGATTGATAAGTTTCCGGCCTGACCAAGAGATGGCGCCACTATGCCTACCTTGAGGTGGCGTTCTATAGTACCATCCTTAGATAGTTTGTAGCTATAGTTTCAATCCGATCGCCATGTTAGTTTAGGTTTGAGAGCATGCTGAACAAGACGACTCTGTGTTTTTCGTAAAAATGAAAAAGCTGGAAAATCGCGCTGTCATCAAATACTTTTATTTGAAGGGGTTAACTCCGAAGGAAATAAAGAAGAGATGGGTTCAACACTGGGGACATCCTCTCCATCATATTCAACCGTTAAGCAATGGGTTTTCGAGTTTAAAACGGGTCGTGTGGGCACCTCTGATGAGCCTCGCTCAGGACGCCCCCATGAGGTCACAACTTCAGATATGATCGTAAAAATCCATCAAATAGTGCTGAAAGACCGCAGATTAAAAGTGCGTGAGATAGCTGAGACCTGTAAGATGTCATATGAACGTGTACAAAATATTTTGCACCAACATTTGTATATGGAAAAGCTCTGTGCAAGATAGGTGCCGCGTTTGCTAACAGTTGACCAAAAATTGATTCGTAAGAACATTTCGGTAGAGATTTGCGGACAATGAAGAAGTAATCGAAGCTGTAAATGGGTATTTTGAGGGGCTTGACAAATCAGTCTATAGAGATGGCATTACTACACTAGAACACCGCTATGAGAAATGTATCAGCCTCGGAGAAGATTATGTTGAGAAATAAAAAAAGAATTCTTAAAAACGTTGTTTTCCTTGGTCAGGTCGGAAACTTGTCAATCCACCCACGTATTTATTTAGTAGTTTTACACTAAACTAATAAATATTTTTGTCGATCTTACAGTCTGTATAAACTACATATTTATAATTATATAATAACAACCAGACTATCCTCGTTTGTAATCATCCCCGTAAAATTTGAGATTAAAAATTACTACAAAAAATAAAAAAAATTAAAATATAAATGATTATTATATTATATACAGGCCAAAGTGAAATAATAATGCAGCATTACTAAAAAAATTTAATTTATACCTTCATATACCGCAATATTTATATTAATATAATTAAATATAATTAAAAGCTGTTTTAATATTTAAAACAGAAATAAAATATAGTAAATAATTTAAAATACATCTATAATAATATCATTTATTTTATTTCAGGTTTGAAAATAGAAGAAATTATTGGCGGCTACCCCGCATTGCAAACAGAATTTCCCTATCAAGCTGCAATAGTTGGCAAATACAATTTCTCCTATCATCATAATTTGCTTTGTAGTGCTGGTATCCTTAACGAGTATTTACTAATAACTGCTGGACGTTGTTTCATACATTATCGTAAGGAATTAAAGAAGCTATCATTTTATGCAGTCGTGGGAGAAGATGTAATATTAGCCAATGATATGATATTAAATAAAATTGATAAAATTTATTTATACGGTTTCAAACATCATGTATCCACGAATGATTTGGCAATTACAAGGGTAAAATAACTGAAAAATAATAAACTTAATATTGATTCTGTTACTGAGCCTACTACTGATTCTTATACTGATATTACCACTACTACTATTAGGCGCTAAAACGAGTTGTATACTTGTAGAGACACTTGTAGACATGCTAAGTTTCAAATGATGGCCGAGGTTACATACTTCGGTTTATGTGTTTAGGTGTTTCTGGAGTATATAGAGCGCACTTTATTACCTGGCAAGAGAGTCTATCGCACGTATATTAAATACAATACAAAAAATATATAGTGTATCAAACACATTAATAAAGTAAGCAACTGCACATACTGTGTAAATGCAGCTTTCATTTCTTTCGAGTGACATTTATATTTAAGACGTAAATTGCTCGGTTGACTCTCTTTACGTATAATCTACAATATCCTGCATAAATGAAATTATATATAAAAATTAGTAATCATAATTTATCCAGAATTTCATGATTTTAGTTGCAGCAAAGTTTGAAGTATCATCCAAGTTATCCGAGTTTAGTTTATTTAAAAATACCACTTAAAGAGGAAATGTTTCACGGGAAAATAGGAGTCGTTACAGGATTTGGAGTTAGTACGATTACTTATTTAATTAAAAATGAAATTCGAGAACAAATACGTTTTACAACAACACATGCTCTACTATTAAAATATGCAAATGTCACAATTGTTAAAGATGGAGTTCATATTAAAAAGTATAGTAGTCCTTATGACCGTCAGTATAGATGCATGGAAACGGTTCAACCTTTTGTTGAAATTTGTGGAATAATAGAAACGGATTTAGTATATTCATATCGTGGTGTTTGTTTGGTAAGTTTAGTATGCAAAAGCAATCTTTTTATCATTTTTAATCGTATAACAATATGCTACATAGTACTTTTTACATTCAAAATATATCTAAACGAAACAAAAGACAATAACAATTTCAGAACAGAAAAATATATAAACCCCACCTTTTGTAATTTTACAGATTGCAAATAAAATGACGAATTACTTTTTTTCTCTCGTTTCATTACCAATAAAACTTGCGTTGACTTCGGTAAAAGTGTTGAGTTCAATTACGTGACTCGAACAATCAATAACTTAGTATCTTAAGAGATTGACTGGGTACATGCAGTGAGTTATCCATTTATAGTTTTAACCCTTTCATTTTCCAAATTTTCATTCGGGTCATATTTTCATTTATCCGCTCATTTTCTAATATCATGCGCACAGATAAAGGGAACTTCATTATGTAAGCCTTGTGTGATTTATATTTCTATAATTTCCGTAACCCTACTTTTTTTTATTTATTTTCTTTTATTTTCAATATTTCATTAATATTTTCGTCCTCTGTATATGAACATGGAATATATATTTTATTTTCCAGTAATATTAAACTCCTGTATTTTTCTCCTGTGAAAAAGTTCGTGCATTCTAACTCGGGCCTACTCAAATCCAACTATTCTTGTGTTAATTCTACTATAGAAGAATTCAAGAATATTACTATTCAAAAAGTATATAAAAAATTATGAAGACCTCTATGTAATAAGGAGATTGATGTATTTGATGTAAATGATATAAAACTATACATAGAGTTCGAGATAAAAAGTTTTTTTACATTTATAGTTTGTAGAGTTATCAGTGAGGATACGATGTATTTTTCCATTTTTCGCAAATTGCAAAGCAATAATTTATATACAGTGATCGCAGAGTTCAAGACGCTCCTAAATATTTTTGAGAATTTTAAAGTTTAATGCAGTTAAAAATCTATGCATACAATATTGTACGTAGAATATTATTTATATCTGTTAAGGTTTGAAAATAGATTTGAACTTTGCGAGTTGGAAATAGGACATTACAAACCCTCATTTTCATTGAAACAATTTCAGGTTATATTAGTAGTCATTTCAATTCGATATACAAATGAGACAAGGCTATTATGATTTGATCTGGCTCTATTTATTGTAGTTATTATTTTTCAGGAATACATTTTTTCTATAAAACCAAGGTTAATTGGTTTTTAACCTTATAATTAGAAAAAATTCCTTTTCTTTTCTAAGTCCTTGAACTCTATTTTCTAATTCAGTAGTTATGTTTACTGTATCTATATAAAATTTTTCTAAATAAAACGAGAATATTTTGTTATGTTAGACTTGATGAAATGAAATTTGTTGATCTATCTCATTTTGGAAATAAGTTTATAAGACGAATGTATCCATAAGAATTCGACTTTGAAATTTGAATCTTCTGAAAATTTACAGATACTGTTGGTAGTACTTCTTTTATATTATAAAGTTAATTTGATTGCTTGTCGTAATTTTTGGAAATAATCAATCAGACACTTTCGTATTTGTTGCTGTCTTTATTCTGTAAAAATTACAATAATTATAACGCTGAAAAGTTCACTGCTGAAACAGTCACACATGCGCATTCATCGCCGGACTTACGAGATCTAATGTGATTAACTGCGGCACACGCACGCATACATATACACACGTACGTGTGCCATTTTGTTGTTTCATACAAATAGCTAAACCTATGATATCATAACTCTCTCTCGTCTTTTGACTAATAGTTTTCCTCAGATACGGAGAGTTTCAATGGTACTTTCAAAATTTCTCTTTTAAGAAGCTCATCGTTTTGGTGATTTTTTACAATAAATGTATAAGAGGAAGTTTGCTGAATAAACGTTCCCTTTTTCCTATTTTCTGACCTAATATCGTAGTCGCCCATTAAGACTTTATCTCCTGAACGAAGATCGGTTCTTCGCTCTCACGCTCTAGCAACTACTTGTGCTCTTTATTTACTTTCTACTACTCCGTTAACGTTTGGACCTAAAAGGTTGAATCTAGTGCATAATTCACATTTGTACAGCATGTACGCTGGGCTTCTACTAGTAATACAATGTTCTATACTTCTATAATAAAAAATGAAGATGCTGATCGGATTATTAACACTTTCTTCCTCTTTAACGATTTTTTAATCTTATTTTTTAGATTTTACACGAAATTTGCCGTGGTTCCATTTGTAGCTGGATGATAGGGTAGTCTTAGTGGGTCTTTTATCCAATGTTTACTTAAAAATATGCGAAATTTTTAATTTATTTTATTATTTTTGTTTATCTTGTTGACTAATTTTCTTATTTTTGTCAATAGCAACGAATTTTTTTGATCCTGATACTGTATAATGAACATGTTCAATTATTGTATTTCTATGATAATCATTTTCTGCCGAGTTATCAGATTTCAAATCGAGGAGCATCTTTCAACATCGATATATCAATGATTAATACTCATAAAGTAAATTTATAGTTTCACAGTTTTGAAAATAATACTATAAAGTTTCGATAATAGCTGTTCGTTTTTCAGAATTTTTTTAGAAGCCCAGCAACATAATTTAGTAGTTGATATTTTAGATATAAAATCTATGTCAACTTTGCGAAGTATCTTTTAAAAGTACCGATGCTGAAAGGTTTTCTTTTAACTATTCTTATATTTGGGAAGTTTTGCCCAATAGCAATAGTCAAACTATATCAAAAATTAAAGAAACACATTTATTTCTCCTTATAGATTAATTTATCAGGATTACAGTGAATAGTATATTACGACTCTTGACGTATATAATTTTTCTTACTCCTTGGCTGAAAGTACAAGTGTATGAATAATTAATTCAAATTATTCGGTTGAAAATATTTTGAGTAATCTTGATATCATTCGCAGGACATTTTTGATAATTTTGGACAATTCAATTCCGACCGAGATTTGCAGAAATGAAATGAAATCGAAGTTACTATACTGGTTCGGCCGGGTACAAAAAGAAAAATATATATGTAACATATGTATATATATATATATATATATATATATATATATATATATATATATATATATAGGTAGATAATAGTAGGTAATAGTAAGGTTTGATATTAGTAAAATATATATATCTGCTTGGACATTAATAGAGAGATACATCCTAATTCGTCCTAATTTGTTACCTAAAGCTAAAATATCAAGATTTACGTACAGGAAACGTCAGAGAAAGTTAATAGATCACATCAAAATCAACTACATAACTTATATTTACAATTTGCTTTAAAAATTTTGATAGATAAATCTATTAACAATAATACGGATCTAAAATTGCTTTCATATTTAAATAATGTCTCTATGAATCAAAAATATATAATTATTTATTAATAAACTATATTTTACAGGGTGATAATGGTGCTCCGCTTGTCATTGATAATAAGCTTGTTGGAATCGTAAGCAGGCACAATGCCAATTGTGACGATACATTGAGAGGAACTGTATACACAAAAGTATCAAATCTTAAGGAATTTATAGATGCACTAAAAGCAGGAAAAGTTTTAGATGGTACAACCATCTATGACAATAACCCATATCTATCCACCCGTAGCGGTTTAGATGAAACGATATCAGAAAAATAATTTTGTATACATATATTTATGTTATTATATATATATATATATATATATATATATATATATATATATATATATATATTGCAGTACGCCTTATAAAATAAAATATAATATCAAAAATAAATGTTGTATAAATTACTATTTAAAAGTATTTATTTTCAAATTATCTACGGAGCGTGTTAGGTGCTTTAGATAAGTAAAGAATAAATCTCAATGTGATAACCAAGCTTGAAATTGAAAATATAAAATAACCCATATTATATAAGTTAAAATGTTGATTATGAGAATCATTATGCAAATTTTCGACTAAAATATTTTCATGGCGGAAACCATAAATATGCCATAAAATATCATAGTTTCTGAAATTTATATTGAAAAATACAAATATATTTTTAAAAAAATTGTAGAGCATGCTGCTACTTTTCTTTTCTATATATTTTATCCATAAAAGTGATGATTTCTAAGACAAATAAATTAAAAAATGACGGCCTCATCAGTATTTGGATATATAATATAGTTTAAACTGCTTAGCAAAAATAATGAATTTTTAAGCATCTTGATCCTCGGAATACATATATGTTACTACCAAATATTTTTGGTTTATTATATTATCTGCAAACTATACAGGCCCATCCATTCATAAATTTTCATAAATTTTGTAAGTAACGTCTGAAATATTCAAGCATTTCATAAATAATTTATTTTCATATTTTTTTCAAATTCTGAAAATTTATATACATTGGAATATGTCTATTGAAATTGTTAATATAATTAATCATTCATTTTCTGATTCCATTTTAAATATTATAAAAGCTATACTGTACATTCATAGGATAACTTTTTATCTAAATTCAATTCAACATACATACTGTAGATTGTTGAACTTATTTTCATGCTATTATATTGGTTTTGTAGTGATCATTATAAGAGTCTTTTTAATTGAATTTTAAAAAACATTTTTATTTTCTGTAATGATGTATCTATTATAGAAACTTCTATAAATGATATAGTATGTATTAAGTTATGATTATATTTAAATTATATTTAACATTATTTAAAATGAAAATTGAATTGAGTTCATAACGTCTTCCATTAATTAAGTTGATTGTTCTTATAATCATTATACGAGTGATTATTAAAGCTTCTTTTAATGATATTAACTATTGTACACTTTTATCTACATGAAAAGTGCAATTTAATTTTAACAATTTAAAAAAATAGGAAATCAATTGAACATGAGTACTTACATTTCAGTAATTATTAGAACTAGTACTTTGTAAAATTATATAGTTTTCTTCTTAAAGAAATTATTCCTTTAGAGCTTTCGTCAGCTATTTCTTGCATAAAATTCTCTACTTCTTTTTTTTACATTTTATATAACTTACTAGATATCATTTGTATATATTCAAACATGAAAAAAGTTTTGCTAAGGCACGAAAATCTTCAAAATAGTAATAAAAATTCTCCCTCCACATTCACACAATCAATTTATCAAAACACGAAATTGATAAGTCATTTTATAGGATTTCTGGATGAATTTTTGTATCCATAATCGTCTGTGTGTATGCTGTATAATATAGTAGTAACTCAGTTTAGTCAACTAATTGTAAAGCCATGTAGCCATTATAACTAAATACTTCTTTCATCGAAATTTTCTGAGTATGACTGGCTGAAACGTACTATATGTACATTTAGTTAAATACATCTGTGCCGCCCATGACTATAGTACTCTAAACTTGAGTTACCTTGGCACGTGTAACGAAACAAAAAACCTGAAAAATAAAGTAAAAGTTAATTATATTAACTCAATTGTTAACATAATTTTTCTTCTTATTCAAGTATAAGACAGAGTAATAATGTTGTTTGAACTTGGAGCATAATAATCTGGATACTCTGGATATTATCACATGTAACAGATGATGAATATAGTAAGTACTGACTATGGGTGACTCCTCAACCCGCCACTGTACAGAAGGGACTCGATTTCTAGCACTCAAAAATAATGATTATAAATTAATGATAAATTATTCTGTTTCTATTCATAAGAGGGTGGAAGCAAGAGGTAAAAAGGGGGTAATAGTAACTGGAAAGGAAATCGAAGCAGAGATAAAAAGAAAGAAATGGATGAGATTTAGTTTTTTAATAATTTTGAATAAAAATTAATCTGTAATATGAAAATTTTTACATAAACCTAAAAATTTACTTTTCATAATATTAAAAGGTTAATCATATTTTGACTAATAGGAATGTTCTTTTTTTCTGTAGAAATTAAAAAACGTCTCATAGGGTGACCATAGACTTGGCCTATTTCATGAATGACGCTAGTGATTGGAAGGAAAATAAAAAAATATCTTAGAGATATTGGATTAATCGTAATTAGATACGAAAATGAGAATTACATTTTACTTTTGAAGATTACAAAAATTCCCGTTTAAATAAATTTACAGTTAGGATATTATAAATAAGTATTTTACAAATACTCTATAATACTATTAACTATAAATACCAGCTGCACTAGTATGAAGTGAACATTAAAATTCCAGTATCTCGATAGAAAACATTTGTTGTGAACCAGCTTTAATTTTATGTTTCGTAGCTATGACAAGTGTCAAACATATTTAGTGTATATCAAATCATAGAATAAACAACATCAAATTTTTACATCGTGTTAAAAATGTCGAATTTTTTACCAGGAAGTGAGGATTTGCCTAAATCAATAATTTTTTTGTTTTAATTTGAAGAAAAATGCTGTAGAGTCGCATTAAATACTTTTGGAGGCATATGATGATCATGCTCTAATAGAAGCAATATGCAAAAGGTGTGATATTCAATATGAAATGTTAAATTTTGTACGACAAACAATTTCTGATTGTTTAAAAACTATGTAAAAGATCAAAAAGTGTAGAAAATTGATACTATATGAAATGAATGACAGGCAGATAGAAATCATGAGTTAATCCACAACATTTTTCAACATCAACTGTAAAACCAGATTGATTCGGCAAGAAGAGAATGCTATGTGTTTGATGGAACCGCAATGACGTAGTATATTGCAAGTTGTTAAAACCCTATGAAACAGTTAATACTATTATAGTTAATAAACGATGAATGCGAATTATGGATCGATCGAAGAACGACTAGAATGGGCCAGAAGACACGGCAACGTAATTTTTCTCCATAACAATGCACCTGCACATAAAACAAAACTGGTTCAGGTTCTAATCAAAGTACTTAGGTGGAATCTGCTATCCCATCCGCCGTATTCATCAGAATTGGCTGCTTCCGACTAGTTGCAACTTCCGATTGACTGCACTTCTATTCGTACCAGGAATTCCAATATTGAATGTCCGATTGATTTGCTTCAAAAGACAAACAATTCTATTGGTGTCTTTTTGCCCATAAATTTTCAGAAAGATGATCAAAATATGGAGAAAACAGTGGCCAATACTTTAAATAAAATGTTTTTCACGTTTTCATTAAAACTAGTGTTTTATTTTAACAAAAAAACTCTCCTCTCATACAGCTATATCTGGTAGTTGTATGCTCAAAAGCTTACCCTATTTTGTATATTGTATTGCGTTTTTCCTATAGAAAACAAAACTTATTGGTAACAACAAAAATATGATCTCTGGAAATTTTTAAATATAAACTTTTGCAACACCACGTATATTTTAATATGCATTGTAATATACGCCTTTGTAGAATCTTCTTGAAACACTATCTCTTTTTTGTTATATTTAAAAATGAATATGTATGTATATTATATATATAGAAATCATATAGATCAGTACATATTAAGTGTAGAAATATTTTATCGATATTGCTAAAGTTTAAAAATGATTAAAAATAAACTACTCCTTGGTTTTTTTCTTATTATGAGTATTTTGTGTCTTGATCATGGTAAGTAACATTCATATTTCTTATAATTCTTTATACCTGTCACTTATGAAAGTTATAAAATTGCCCATATTTGATTTGCATATTCAGCTCAATAATCTAGCCATCATATGCATTGAACAATCTTTTTCTAAGTTTGATCCATAATGATTTATTTATTTATTTATTTTTTTTTTATTTAAGCTTACCCAAACCCAGGAGGGTTTATACAGCTATTAATGATTTATTATTGATCCGTAATTTATTTACTATTGTAGTACTTTACGTGCCGTGTTAAAGCTATTCGATGGTCTAAGTAATAATGTCGCAATGTCGAATGTTTTTGAAAGTACTTTACCAAAAATGTGGAACATATTTTTGAGTGCTAGAAATCGAGTTTCTTCTGTACAGTGGCGGATTCAGAAGTGACCCGTAGTGCACGATTACATGTCAAATGATAATTTAAGAAGACGATTCTGATTCTTTTAGCGAATTTCCAGCGTATCTGACAAATTATATATATTTATATAAATTTTATTGCAAATTATACAAGAAAAATTAGACTATCAATAATAAGTTTTACATATACGATTAGTTTTAGTAGACAATTTGATTTTATTTACTACAGTCTGAAACATTTAACTTGATTTAGTATATTTAACTCAGGATTCTCTTCAGTTTTAAAAATAATTTTTCTGTTATAATAAATTTGTAATAATTATGATTTTATAACTCACTAGTATATCAACTTTGACTAAAAGTTGAGCACATTCAATGGTTTTTGGCAAAAACCTCCTATTTGCACCTACTTAAAAGGAGAATTTTAGAAAAGACTCTATTATCTATTATCTAAAATCGAAAGATTTTCATTGATCATACTTTTTATAGCGTCGTTTTCTTAAATTTGACTTAATTTTCCAAATCGGAGCTTTTTGGGAATTTTCTTATGAAATTAGCCTGAAATTTTACTTTGAGAGTTATTTCCTCACTGCTTTGACATATTGAACAATCAATGAAAATCATATTTCAAAACTAGTTGTTGATATGAGTGAGCATAAACAAAAATATATGGTACAAAATATAATATAATAATCTGAGAAAAGGAAATAGAGTAATGAGTGTTTCTTATGTCCGAACGTAAAGACTAAAAGAGTTGTTATGAAACTAATATGCGAGGTTTTATAATATATATGTATCAAAAGGCTATATAAGTCACAAAGAAAATTCTTCTATTGGTCCAATTCAAGATATCGCCTAAAAAATCATCAAAAGTTATTCCAGATTTGTCCGTTCATTGTCAGAAGGCAAAAATATCACCCAGGTTTATACAATCTTGTAATACACAGGTCAAAAATTTATAGGAATCACAAAGAAAACTATACAAAAATTTATTATTTTTAACCATTTGTCAAAAATTACAACAAGTTAGGCGTGCCATTTTGGAAGAGAAGTCGACATTAATATAAGAATAATCGTTTTTGAATAACGATTTTAGTTCTGATCGACGCTGATACTTAAGCTTGCAAGGTGATAAGTCAAAGCACGAGAGCTTGAATAGATAGATTGCATTGTACAGTAAGTATAGTTATATTATTAAATCACGGAGAAACCTATCGGCAATACTGTATTAATTAAAAGGAAATTGTCACCCCTCCCCAGAACCAATTTTCACCAATACATAAAAAATGTATTTCATATGTTTAAAAAATGAATCTTCATTTTATTAATATTCAAATAGTCCTTGGTTTACCACACTTTATCTAAAAGTCTATTTACGAGTTATTTTTCAAATTTGTCCTTTGTACGCACTTTTTTATACTAATTAAACAGTTTATTTTATTCATCTGCTTTTCCTATACTGCTGTAGGTGTTATGTTATTGCAATGAATACATAAAAAATGCCACAATTATAATAATTAAAATATATTATTACAAACCTATGCATACTTGTCAAAACTGAACAAATAAATTCCAAATAGAGTGAATTAACTAATAAATAATTGCAATATACATTTACCATGAAACATGGATTTATATACAGATATGCAACCCATTAGATCTAAAAAAATGACGATTGAATTTTCTATTTCCTTTTTTTACAAAATATCTAAAAGATCAATCACATCTGAAAATTAATAAAAATCACAAAATGACCATTCCAACTATCGAAATTTAATTATTTTATTTCAGTTGATATATAATATATAATTATCTAAACAGTACTTATTTCTGTAACTAATCTAATCCATATTTGTTAATTAATTAAGAATATTTGTTTAATTAATATACATTTTAAAGAAAATGTAATAACTGTCACTTGCTAACCTCATTCTTATATTTCAGCTATTGAACATATTATCATCTTACTATCTTTATATTAGTCACGATATAGTATTGTCAGTGGTCACGAGTCTAAAGAGTCTATTTAAATCTGAAGAATCTACGGTATAATTTTAGTACACAAAAAATTTTAACGATTGTGTACTACGACTTACAACAGATGAGATTAGAAACAGCTGAGTGGGTATGTCTCGTCTGCAGTATTGTAGTACAAAGTTGTCAAGTGAAAACTATTATGATCAATTAAAGTAGTTATATATTTTTTCAATTGTATATTAATTAAATAAATTGTGGGTAACTTTGAAGGCATTTATATTCAAAGAAGTATTTATTGTATACTATATAAAAGAAAAAAATTAAAGTTTGATAGTTAGAAATACTAGTTTATGATTTCGATTTCTTTTCAGATCAGAATAATTTTTGAAATATCTTGAAAAAGGAGGAAATGGGAAATTCAATCATTAGTTTGTAGATGAAATAGGTTGCAAATATATATATATATATATATATATATATATATATATATATATAAAACCACGATCCATGGTAAATATGTATTATAATTATTTATAAATTAGCTCACTCTACTTGAAAGTGATTTGTTCAGTTTTTATGTGTATGCATAGTTTTCTAATAATATATTCTAATTATTATAATTGTGCATATTGTTCATGTTTGTATTAAAATTGCATAACAGCTGTGATCAGTTAGGAAAAACAGTTTAATAAAATCAACTGCTTGTATCGAGACAGGGTGGAATGAAAAAATTCTTTTTATATATGATTTTTTCTAAAACCAAAATAATCGGTTCTAAGATTGAATTCTATTTTACTAAATATAATACATATAGTACAATATCTTACATATTCATGTAAGATATTTCCATAGGTACTCAAAATGTATTGGATGTTTCAGTTGAAATTTAAATTAATAACTATTTTTATCGGTTTTGCAGTCTTTATACAATAATATACTGTGATAAAATAATGATAGTCAAACTGTTCTTGTTTACAATCACGCCAAATATGGAGAATTTTTCTTATAATATTCATTTTTCTAATTTGATTATCTCAAAAATATTTAAATTAGACAATAATATATTACAGTGCCTTGAATTTATTAAAAATAGATTTTCCTATTATGTTAGAATGACTTGGAAGGTGCAGTTCAAAACTGGTTTCAGTCTTACAAAAAATTTTTACATTCGTATCACACTCTGTTAGAGAATAATATAACAGATAAATATTACAAAAATTATTCAAATGATAATAAAATTCTGGAAAATGTATTAGGTAATTCAATGATAGTTCACCACGCAAGATATCCATCATGTTCCAAATCCCCAGAAAGCACGTGCTTTCATTGCAGTTTTACCCATCAGTTGCCATTTATTCCCACAAAGTTCTTTTTTCATCTTGTTCTACAATATATGCAAGTTCATTTACAATGATTTTTAGAACTGCAACAATCTCGAATAGAAGCTGCAAGATTCAAACTGCAGTTTAAACACGCGAATTTTTTTTATATCATGTATTGGTGAAAATTCATTCTCCGGAGGTGTGATACTCTTCTTATAAGTGTAGAGTATTGCCGATGGATGTCTGCGTGATTTAATAATATCAAACTATAGTTACTGTTTAGAGTAAATGTTTACTTAAAATTAGTCATTAATTTATATATTTTATATTATTTATATGTATAAAATACTATGGATTTTAGAAAGTGAATTAACAAATCATAGGTCAATTTTTCTTGTTTTAGATAAAATCTATAAAAAAAATTAATTGTATTAGCTTATGATATTATAGAGTTACATTTTATAACTTGAAAGAAAGAAATAGTCGGCCTGTCATACGTTATGTTTATTGCAATCATTTTCACATCTTAAAGTGTTCACCGCTGGATCCATCACTGCTTTTGTATGTAAATCTTATTTTAAAAAACCACCTAGTTCATTTGTTTATTAAATCAATTTATAAATAAATAAAAACACAATTAACAAATATTTTATATATATATATATATATATCTATGTATGGAGTGCACGGTGAATGTATAGGAGTGAGAGAGAGGGACAGTGTGCATTACGTTAATGTGTATACGGCGGCCGACGCGCCTAATGAGTTCGACACCGGGGACACCGGTCAACAGGTTCGAACAGGATCCGGCGAGGCTTGACACGTACCTAAGGGGCGTAATAGTGAACCTGAGAAAAAACCGTTAGGAAGCAGGGAAGTATGCAGAGGGGGGGGGGGTGCAATGCGAGTGACGCCCTCGGTAACAAGGGCAGAGTGAATCAGTGTTTAAGAGGCTCTGCATAGTACACATGCACGCTTCCGAGTTGTAGTCTTTATTTCCTTCTTGTATCGAATAAATAATTTAGTTGAGTTACTCTTTTGCTTATCATTCACCACCATCAACCCGCAATATCAATCCCACATATGGGGGCTCGTCGATAAGTGATATAAGCAATCGAATAACGAGTTATGAAGTTCGGTATAAATTGAAATCGGTAGATTAAATAGTGTGAAAGTTAACGTTTTGCTTAGTGCGGCTTTCTGCGTTAAATTGGCTTAGTGCGGCTTTGTGCTTTTAATTGGCTCAGTGCGGCTTAGTGCGTGAAATTGGCTTTATGCTTTTAGTCAATATTGTTCGTCTTTAGAGTTCGAACTGCTTCGAGCGCAATAAATTAGATTCAGTTAGAAATTCTCATAGTGTCGGGTTCGCCTGGAAAAAACTCGCGGGCACTGGAGGAAAAGAAGGAAAGTGCAGAGAAACGCGCATACGTTCAACCTTCACATTTTCAACCGTTGCAACAAGCTAAGGTGCCAGGCTCAGTTTTCAAGATGGAGCTGCAGCAAGAAACACAACGACGCGAAGCAGCGGAACGCCAGGTTGAGGAAATGCAGCGAGTGATGGAAGAGATGCATCGTCAAATGGGAGAGATGCAATGTGTATTCCAGCCACAAAAAAATCAGTGGGAACAGGAGCGCCAACAAGCTGCTATAATTGTTGAAGAGACTCGAGTAACAAGGGAAGCTGCTCGTGCAGCTGAAGCGGAGGTCGATCGACGCCGGATGGAGCAAGAGTCCACGACAGAAAATCGCGATCTCGAACGACTTCAATTAGAGTAGCAAGCTCGTCAGCAAAACGAAGAGGAAAACACGCAGCGAGTAAGAACAGAGAAAGAACAAGAACGCAAGGAGTTTACGGAAACCGCTGTTATGGCCGATAAAAGCGTCCTCGCGACGGAGGCGAGTGGCGACGGCACGGGACAGTGTGGACGAGTGGCTTTCTCTATGACTGTGGACATTTTGCCAAAGTATAATCCTGATAATGGGACAGTCAAAATAGAAAATTGGCTGGATCAAGTTGACGATGAAGCCATTATCTATAGGTGGACAGCGCAGGAAAAATTTTTAGCAGCGAAGAAAGCTCTCGGTGGACCGGCGAAAACATGGCTCACCATGCAAAGGGGCTTGTGCGACTGGGAAAGTCTGAGAGAAGCGTTGAAAGAAGAGTACTTCAAGCGCGTCGAGATATCCGATGTTCACAACGCTCTGCGTAGAAGGGGAAGAATGAAAGAGGAATCGCTGCTGTCCTATGTGCAAACCATGGAGTGTATAGGCGCTCAGGGAGGCATGTCGTCGCAGGATGTGCGGCAATATATCATAGAGAATATGACAGATAATACGAAGTCGCGAATGTTGCTTGCAAGCGTAGTTTCTAAAAAACATTTTGTTGACTTACTGGAAATGCTAGATCGGGAAAGTAAGTACAACGATACAAAAGTACGGAATCGTATGAAAAACATAAGGGTGTATTCTAACTGTAGGCAGCCCGGACACCTTCTGGCCGATTGTCGCGTTGGAAAGAGCAGGAGCACGGACGACTTGAAGGGGAAAAACAGGGCAAATATGTTGTGTTATAATTGTAACAAGACAGGGCATATTGCGCGTAATTGTTGGGAATCAAGTGAATTTATGAGCGAAAAATCCAATACGCGTCAGTTGAAAGCGTCGCGAGTGAATCGCGTTTCCGTCGGTAGCGGCAATAGGAGTCGGATTCATGCGATAATAGGTATCCGGTATGTGAATAAGTCTTTCCCGTTTTTTTCAAATTTTGAGCCTTTATTGTGAAAAAATGGTTACAAATGAATTATTGAAAGTATTGGCCATCGCTAGCTACAACTTTTTCCCATCTTTCTGGCAACATACGAATCCCGTTGCGAAAAAATTCGACCGGTTTGGCCTCTATCCAGTCATCCACCCATTTTTTGGCTTCCTCGTAGGAATGGAAGTGCTGGTCAGCCAGGCTATGCGTCATCGATCTGAAGAGATGGTAATTAGACGGAGCAACGTCTGGACTATACAGCGGGTGGGGTAGGACTTCCCATTTGAGCGTTTCTAAGTATGTTTTCACCGGCGGTGCAACATGTGGGCGAGCATTGTCATGTTGCAAAATAACTTTGTCGTGCCTGTCGGAGTATTGTGGCCGTTTTTCTCGCAGTGCGCGGCTAAAACGCATCAATTGTCGTCGATAGACCTCGCCTGTGATCCTTTCATTCGGTTTCAGAAGCTCATAGTAAACCACACCTAGCTGGTCCCACCATATACAGAGCATGAGCTTGGCGCCATGAATATTTGGCTTGGCCGTCGATGATGATGCATGGCCGGGTAGTCCCCATGATTTTCTTCGCTTCGGATTATCGTAACGTATCCACTTTTCATCGCCAGTCACGATACGATGCAGAAAACCCTTTCTTTTATGTCGCTGAAGCAGCTGTTCGCAAGTGAAAAAACACCGTTCGACGTCTCTCAGCTTCAGTTCGTACGGCACCCAATTTCCTTGCTTTTGGATCATTCCCATGGCTTTCAAACGCTTGGAAATGGTTGTTCGGTCAACTCTCAATGCTTCAGCAAGTTCTTCTTGCGTTTGACAAGAATCTTCATCAAGCAAAGTCGCCAATTCTCGATCTTCAAAGATTTGCGGCCACCCGGAACGCTCCTTGTCTTCCACGTCGAAATCACCGCTTTTGAAGCGTCGAAACCATCCCGAACACTTGAATCATCGACACAACCTTCTCCATAAGCCTCCTGAAGCAATCGATGCGACTCGGCAGCAGATTTCTTCAAATTGAACCAACAAAGTGAAACTTCTCGCAAATGACGTCGACTCCGCTCAAATTTCGACATTTTCACGATATCAAAAATTTATGATGCGAAAAAATTTTAACTAATGTGATAGTATGGAATTGTTGACATATGAATAAGCTTTGATTATGACATATGTAACCATTGAATACTCGCACAGTATTGGTGGCGCCATCTCTTACAAAAAACGGGAAAGACTTATTCACACTCCTAATAACTTATCAGTCGAGTGTCAGTTAGACAGTGGCGCGGATAAAAGTGTTTTGCGTGAGGATATTTTTAAACAAATAAATGTTAAGAATCGGTTTAAATTAAATAGGCAAAACGAGTGTCTACGTGGAGCGGGCGGTCCAATCCATACGTTAGGCAAGGTGAGCATACCAACCTACATTGAAGGTACGATGTACAAGTTGGAATACTTAGTGGTTCCAGAGGAAACAGTGCCATCATGCGTGCTCTTGGACGATCCGCTACTCGATATAGCGAAAATTGAATTGCGGCGGGAAGGTCCGCTAATTAAACCCATTATCGGACACGAGTATGTCCCACTGATACAAGAAGAGCTTTCAGATCCTGTTGGTGTTGTAATTGAAGAAGTGTCTGCGGAATTTCGAGAGCAAGTGAAAGAAATACTTCAAAACTATGTGCCGGCGCAACCACTAAGGGCGCCCGTAAAATTGATAGGCCCATTAGCTCGCGCCCGCATCGTTTGTCACCGGGGAAAGACACTGAAGTAAAAACGCAAATCGATGAATGGATAAAGAAAGGTATAATTCAGAAAGGCTCGTCAGAATACGCTAGTCCGATCGTTGTGACACGGAAAAAGAACGATCGCATGCGAGTTTGTATCAACTATAAGCGACTGAACGATATCAACGAAAAGGAGTACTGTCCATTGCCGGTCATAGAAGATGCGGTGGATTCTACCCGAAAATCGACGGTGCACTCAACCCTGGACCTAATAGATGGCTTTTTCCACGTTGACGTTGAAGAGAAAAGTCAAAACTACCTATCCTTTGTGACGCCTTGGGGACAGTATATACCGCTTCAAGCTCCGTTTGGCTTCTGCAATTCTCCAGTCATTTTTCAGGAATATATAGCCACGATCTGCGAGGAGTTTATAAGAGAAAAGATTATAGTATTATACCTGGACGATATTTTTACTTCGGCAGAAAGCGAGCCGTAAGCACTTGAAAGATTACAGCTGGTACTAGACAAAGCAAAAACGTACGGGCTGGAGATTAATTGGAACAAGTGCCAATTGCTTCAGCGCAAAGTAGAGTTTTTGGGATACATAATAGAGAATGGAAATATTTCACCAGCCCCAGGGAAGGTTACAGAGCTCATGAATTATCCCCCGTTAAGAAACACAAAGCAGGTGCAAAGATTTCTTGGTCTGGCAGGATACTTCCGAAAATTTATTTGTGTCTACGCGCAAATAGTGAAGCCACACAGCGAGCTGCTGAGAAAGAATGAAAAATTCGTTTTCGGAGAGAGACAGGAAAACGCTTTCATCACTTTAAAAAAAGCGCTCGCGAATGAACCGGTGTTGCAGGTATACAACGCTTCGAGGCGAACGGAGTTGCACCCAGACGCATCGAAGGACGGTTACGCTGCATTACTGATGCAGGAAAATCCGGGGGATCGGAAAATGCATCCTGTGTATTATATGAGCCGGAAACAACGGAAGTAGAGAGTAGATACCATAGTTACGAGCTTGAAGCTCTGGCAATCGTGAGAGCATTGGAAAAATTTCGGATATATTTAGAAGGAATCAGCTTTAAAATTTTGACTGATTGCGCTGCTTTCCAAATGACTCTCAACAACAAGGACTTGAAGCCGAGGCTTGCGCGCTCAGTGATGTATATGCAGATGTTCGATTATACGATCGAGCATCGACCAGGGCAACGAATGCAGCATGTTGACGCTTTAAGCCGCAAGAACAGCATTTTACTGGTGCACGATCCTTTCCTGGAAAGAATAGAAAGGGCACAGAAGCGAGACGAGCATTTGAAGGCGGTAAGAAGACTGTTAGAACAAGACGAATATGGAGATTACTACCTTAAAAACGGAATCATCTTTTTAAGAAATGATGATAAGCGAAAGCTCGTAGTACCAAGATCAATGCGCAACGATGTAATAAAACGAGCGCATGAAGTTGGACACTTTGCTTCGCGAAAAACAATCGAGCGAATACAAAAAACTATTTTTTCAAAAATCTGGAGAAGCACGCGAAGCATCATATTAACAACTGTCTCACGTGCATACGGGCGTCAAGGAAGCAGGGAAGGGCCGAAGGCTTACTGAATTCGATACCAAAAGGTGAAACACCGTTGCACACTTTGCACATGGATCACATCGGACCGTTACCATCGACTAATAAGAATTACAAATATCTCCTCGTAATCATCGATGCGTTCACAAAATATATGTCGGTGTTTGCTACTAAATAGACAGGCACCAAGGAGGTACTGGATAAATTCAAGTTCCTGCAGCAACACTTCGGAACCCCGTGTCGTGTTATTACGAATCGAGGTACAGCCTTCACATCGAGTGAATTCAAAGAATTTTGCAATACGGAAAGTTTCCAGCATTATTTGATAACAGCGGGAATGCCAAGGGGCAACGATCAAGTCGAGCGTTGCAATGCAAATTTGAAAACGATTTTTGCAAAAATTGCAATAGAAGATCCAAAACATTGGTACAAGTATTTACGTCGCGCGCAGCACGCATTGAACGGTACATTTCAGCGCTCAATAGGCAGATCGCCATATGAACTGCTATTCGGTACGAAAATGAGATCAAAGGAAGATCAGCATATCATTGAGATAATTGAAGAAAGTTAACGGAAAGAGTTCGATGGAAACAGGGAAGATGCACGAGTGTCTGCGCGTGAGCGGATACAGAAGGTTCAAGATGAAAATCGACGCACTTATAATAAGAAACGCCGTCTAGCAGTAAAGTACAACGTCGGCGATATAGTGGCGATAAAAAGGACGCAGCATGGCTCAGGTTTTAAGCTAGCAATTAAGTTTCTGGGGCTGTATCGAGTCATTGAACGGAAGGCAACGGACAGATATGTGGTCGAGAAAATAGGTAATGAGGAAGGCCCACAGCAAACAACAACGGCAGCAGATTTCATGAAGCCATGGCAGGGCTTGACTGATGATCTGTTATCTGCGAGCGAGGATGGAGAGAGCGATAACGAAGAAAGGCGTCAGATGCAGTGTTAAAATAGATCGTAATGGTGAAAGTGAAGCAATAAGTGCAGTGAATATAGTGATCTAGTGCAATGAATTATGTGTGTGTTTTGAGAAGATGAGATGAGTGGTTGAGATTATTAGATAGGGTTTATCAAGATGTACGATTATTATTTCATATTTTTCGACTTTACTATAGAGTGTAGGTCGCCTGGGGACAGGCGACATGTCAGGAATGGCCCAATGTGGAGTGCATGGTGAATGTATAGGAATGAGAGAGAGGGAGAGTGTGCATTACATTAATGTGTATACGGCGGTCCGACGCGCCTAATGAGTTCGACGCCCAAGACACCGGTCAACAGGTTCGAACAGGATCCGGCGAGGCTTTACACGCATCTAAGGGGCGTGATAGTGAACCTGAGAGGAAACCGTCAGGAAGTAGGGAAGTATGCAGAGAGGTGGGTGCAGTGCGAGTGACGGCCTCGGTAACAAGGGCAGAGTGAATCAGTGTTTTAGGAGGATCTGCTTAGTACACATGCACGCTTCCGAGTTGAAGTCTTTATTTCCTTTTTGTATTGAATAAATAATTTAGTTGAGTTACTCTTTTGCTTATCATTCACCACCATCAACCCGCAATACCAATCCCACACACACACACACACACACACACACACACACACACACACACACATATATATATATATATATATATATATAATGTTTTATATTTCTCAAATCCATCATAACAATAAATTGTGTGGATAGTATATTTAAAAATATGCTAACTTTAGTAGGAGGAAAAAAAGAAAAAATCAAGATGACTCTATATTCTAAACCAGATATGAAATATTATAAATCAAATATATCTTTTTCGTGAAAGGATAAAAAAGATAATAAATGCTATAGGTTATTTTTTATATCATAAGTTAATAAGCTAAGACCTACGCTTGTAGCATTATAACTATTACTTTATTTCTAATAATAAAATCGGATCTTTTTGAACTTGGTTGAAAAATGGAGATTAAAGTAAGTTGTTAAATATTTCTACTGAAAATTTAATTTATGTACATTGTAATATTGTAATATTTCATATGATGTCCACTAAACGCATATATTAACTGATTCTGATTACAATTTTTTTTATAAATCCAGATCATAATTTGATGAAAATCAATCTGCGTCGATGTACACTATATTTCCAATATACATAATATTGATTTAAAATATTTCACTAACTAGTCTTTCATAAAATCTCAAGATTTTCCTCCAACTAATATTTGATTACCTTAGTTGTAAATCATATAAAAGTCAGTCTTCAGGAAAATCTTCGGATTTACCCATCATGGTACGAATCAAGCGTATACCTTAGTTGTATAAAATTTTGTGGCCTTTAACGAAGGTTTTCTCTTGATCCTGACTTCAATAATTAATTAACTTTAAACTCAATTAAATTAAAACAAATCTTTCAAAGTTCAATTCAAAATTTCAAATTACAACTTATTGAATAAGATTTAAAATTTCCAACGATGATTTCGTCGAGAATTACTCGATATCTCGTATATACTTGCATATAAGTTATAAACAGTTTTTCTCTTTTGAATTTGTGTGGTGCCGTTTTGTCCGAAGAGATTGCATATACATTTCTTCCTTATATTATTATCTCGGAAATATCGTATTACATCAACCTCTTATTTATGTTATTTTTCAATCTTAAAACTAAATATTTTCCGCAGTATAATTTATAACTATATATAATTATATCAAGAAATATTAAACCGATATATATATATATATATATATATATATATATATATATATATATAAATGTTAACGCAATTTTATAAAACTTCTTAAAAACTATTACACATTATTTTAATATAATATCAGACTAAATTATTCCAACATTGAAAATCATAAAATTACATTTAAATTTATAACTCTACTTTCTTAAACTATAAACATACATAAATTATCAGTGATCATGAAAATATCTTATTTTTAAATTGTAATGCAAACAATATAGAGGCGTTTTACGTGAAGCTAATTACTATATAATAATAACTAGAATTTTAATCGATAAATAAATACTTTAATTCTATAAATTATAAAGGTGAAGACTTTCTATTAGGGTCGACACTAATTTTGAAATCTATTTTCGTTTCTGTTCGTAACCATATTCATGCTTACTCAAAGAGTATTATCAGTGCCTCCTATTTCTAATTAATCGTCTATGTAGTACATATAAATAACTAATTAATCGTCTATGTAGTACATAAAAAACATTCGAATTAAATCACTTACGTATTAGTCAGATCAAAGTTCAATGCATTCTTATTTTGAAAAAATAAGAATACATACCTTAAATGGACGCTCAAGAATATTTTTTTTTCAAGAAATTTATGTCAACGTATCAAAAACATTGATAATTCGGGAAGTTAGTATTTGTGGGTGAATGATATATTTTATATTATTTAATAAACTGAACCACATCATTAAAAATATTAATATTATATGTGGGAACGCGAGTGTGTAGTGTGCGTTGAGTATACGTATTCGTGTAAAGTGCTTTATGAAAGTATATAGTGCTAGTATATACATGAGTGAGAGAGTGCAAGCAGGTGCGAACGAGTGCAAGCGTGTTCTAGCCGGGAAGTCCATGCGGGGGTTTCCCTGCAATTAGCAGATGGAGAGTTTCCTTGTTTGAGCCTTGCGAGGTCAAGTATAATAAAAGCGAATGTGCGATAGCGAATGAGAGAGAGAGAGAGAGAGAGAGAGAGAGAGAGAGAGAGAGAGAGAGAGAGTGGGAGAATGCAAGTGCGAATGCGAAAGAGTAACGGTAAACGGGAAGAAGCGTCAGAGCGATCAAGTCCCGCAACGTCAGTTTTACGGGAGACCTGGCAGCGTGACGACGCAGCCCGTCCCTGTGTGTGTACGTATAAGCGTTAATCAATTATGAGATACGTTTCATAATTGATTTTTATTGTGTAGACTTAGAGTATTTATATTAAACATCTTTTTTCCTTAAAGTTAATAGTAACTTCATTTCATTTTCCTGTTAACATATATCTGAAATCCCACAATTGGGGGCTCATACAAAAACTGTGAGTATCTCGTGTTACACAAGTGCTAGAATACCTAGACAACGAAAGTGAGTTATTTCTAAATCTAAGGTGGAAATTAAGACGACCGTTTCTCGGCGCAGTGAGTGTGCGTAAGGCAACGAGAAAAGAGTGTTCAACCTACAAGGAGTAGGTTTCGATGCATAGGTGCGTTGAGTGATTAGTGAACGTGATCATCATAAGTTCTAAGTGCATAGGTGCACAGATAAAGGCTAAACAGTTTAGCAATAAACGTACAAGGAGTAAGCACGGTGTTTTTCGACGCGGCATCACTTGCTAGCGCGTGGGTGTGACATTAATATAGTTAAGCACAAGTGGGAGAAGGGTACCAGCGCCGACCCCATAAGAGAGAAACGCTGGCGACGCAGGCAAAGCTACTGCCCAGTGACGATTCTGAAAAGAGCGGACCCCAAGCCGGACCGAGCGTAAAAGCGTCACTACGTACTTCAAGACTACAGCCGTTTCGTAAAGTGAAACTCGTGAGAATGGCAACGCAGCTCGATTTTGAAGCCGAACGGGGCGCTCGATTAGCAGCTGAGCGCAGAAATGAAGAGCTAGCGCAGGCATTGACGAAAATGTAGGAAGAATTCCAAGCATGGCAGCGAAGTGAAAATGAAAAGAGGGAGCAAGAACGAAAGCTGATGGCCGAAATGTCCGAGCAATTGAAGCGAGAAGTAACGATGCTAGAGTCGGCAAGGCAAGCCGTCGAACCAGCACCTCAGGAAGCACGGGAAGCTATCGAACAAGCGGCGCGCTTACAAGGAAGACAGGAGCCAACAAGATCCACGCTGACAATTGATGCAGCAGCGACGAGAGCGAAACAGTTACGTCAGCAATAGGAGCAGCAATAAATGGATCAGTAACTACGAGTGATACGGAGCAAGCAGTTCCCGTTACGCCACCTGGGTTTGAGACGCTTCCGGGTATGCTATGGCTACAGCAAGCGGCGAATATTATGCGCTCAGTAGCGGACAGCAGCACGAGGACTGGATTACAATTTTCGGCTGGACGATGGAGCAAACGTTTTTGGCTGCGAGGACAGCGCTTATAGGAGCAGCGAAAAAATGGCTAGATGATCATAACGCCCTGACATGATGGGCTCAAATGAAAAGAGAAATGGAAGAGGCATTGGGTAGACGCGTTAGCCCATCAGACATTCACAATGCGATGTGCATACGCAGAAAAAAGATAAAGGAAACAATGTTGGCGTTCGTTCAAGAAATGGAATTTTTAGGCATGCAAGGAGAGGTCAGTGCAGAAGACGTACGTAAATATATCATTAATGGCGTCACAGACGATCTACAAACACGTCTAACATTGTTGAGCGTGCCAGATAATGCATTCATGCGGCTATTGGAGCTACACGATCGCGAGATGTCGGAACGCAACGCGAAATTCGTTTCAGGAAAAACGGGTAAACAGAAAGGAGCCTGTTTTGTATGCGGTCAACAAGGGCACATAGCACGCAACTGTACCAAAAGCAAAACGGATGCGCAGAAATGCTTCGTGTGCCAGAAGGACGGACACAAATCCTTCAATTGCCCAAATAATGTAAGGAAGAAGCTTCAAGGAGGTAAAATAAATCAAGTGATTGAAGATGGGAACAGAAGCCGAATAATTGCGGATGTAGGTGGAGTCCATATCGAATGTCAACTAGACAGCGGCGCGGATCGGAATATTCTACGGCAGGACGCTTATAGAGAAATAAATAAAAGCGGCAAATTTCAGGTGCGGCATATGAGCATCACGCTCAAGGGATCAGGACGGCCGTTTACCACCCTCGGAGTAGTCGATTTGCCGACCGTAATCTCAAGTGCAGAATATCTCAATAGCGAATGAGAGAGAGAGAGAGAGAGAGAGAGTGGGAGAGTGCAAGTGCCAGTGCGAAAGAGTAACGGTAAACGGAAAGAAGCGTCAGAGCGATCAAGTCCCGCAACGTCAGTTTTACGGGAGACCTGGCAGCGTGACGACGCAGCCCGTCCCTGTGTGTGTACGTGTAAGCGTGAGATACGTTTCATAATTGATTTTTATTGTGTAGACTTAGAGTATTTATATTAAACATCTTTTTTCCTTAAAGTTAATAGTAACTTCATTTCATTTTCCTGTTAACCTTTATCTGAAATCCCACATATATGAATAATATATTTTCTTTTATTTTTTTGAACTTCAGGATTGAAAACGGAAGAAATTATTGGTGGATATCCGGCAATGAATTCTGATTTTAAATATCTAGCTACACTTTTGGGTAAATACAATTTCTCCTATCACCATTATGTAATTGGTGGTGCTGGTATTATTAGTGATCGTTTCCTATTATCTGCTGCACGGTGTTTCCTACATACAAGTAGAGAGATAAAGAAGTTTTCTTTTTTTGCCGTCGTAGGCGTCGAAGTATTGGCAACTAAGGAGATTAATCTAAAAGAAATTGACATAATCTATACTCACAATTACAGCAATCTTGGATTTAGCAATGATATAGCAATTTTAAGGGTAAAGAAAATAAAAAAAGTTATCATAATAACAATATTGATATTAAGAATATTATTTTTAATAATTAGCTTATATCAACTTAATGTTTAAATGTAATCTTAAATAATATTATAATAGTAAATTATCATAAATATTTTATTAAAAATTCGTATTTTAGTTAAAAGAAAGTTTGAACCTTTTACATCGTGAAGACTTGAGTTTTCTTCAAATACCACTTAAAGAAGAAAACTTTCACGGACAAACAGGACTGGTAGCTGGATTTGGAGTAGATTTAATTAGTGATATCGATAAAACTCAGCTTCGATTAAATTCAAAATATGGTGCATTTTTAAATTTTGCACAGGTTACAGTTATTGGTGATGGACAAAATAGACATAGATATAGTGGTAATGAGAATGGCGCCTTAATGTGCCGTCAAGTTGTTCATCCATTTATTGAAATATGTGGCATCATGAATCGTGATGTAATGTATACACATCGAGGCATTTGTTTGGTAAGTTCATTACTTATGATGGATATAATTAAGGTTTTAATAGTATCGTAATTTATTACAATATTTTATCAACCGACAGACACGTATTTCTTAGCAATTAAAGAAATATTTAAAAAATCAACTAACAATGACTAGTTAGCGATTTGAGTTACGATTAGTTTGTTTAAAAGTAGACTTTCATGGAAAGAGGACAAACAATTTAACTATTTTTCTTGCAACATAACTTTCCTTTCTAAAAGTCATGTATCTTACTTGAAAAAGAAATGTTTTCAGATATGATATATATTCAATTTAAGTATATAATAAAGTACTCTGACTAGAAAAGTGCGATATTTTGAAAAGGGAAGACGTTAAGTTCAAGAATATTATAGGTGTAATTTTTGAGATAATCAGAATTACCTTACTCAATTGGTATCAAATACGTAGCCAATATCTGATAGCCTGCCCTTGTGAATTTATTTACACTTTGATTACAATTGTTTCGGCTATACTACTCTATTTGTATTATGCATTATATTTCGGAAACTGGTCAACAAGAATCCGTTCAATTTCAATATTTCGATATGAATCGTATAACTATTAAAATAATAGCAATAGAAGTTTTCTCTCCATAAATAAAATACTTGATACTTCGTATCAACTCTCTCCCCTGTTCTCTCAATCGGATATATATCACAGTACAAAAATATATATATATATCCTAATATAGCATGCTGGTAGACTACACTAATTATTTTACAATGCGTTTATAATAATCTTATTAACTATTTTCTAAAAGAAGCATTGCATGTTTATTTGACCGAAAACACTTAGCTGACTTGATATTTACAGTCAGTCAAAGAAAAGCGTGGTCGACTTTACTGACAGGTTATGAATGATCTCGCTCTAATTCCTTCATGAGCCGATAAAGCTTTGCCCTTGATGCATTATCAACAAAAATTCAGTTGTCATTGATCTTTTAAAAGAGAATCACGTTAAACGCTATGTGTGCTAAGTACGGGTCGCGTTACGAGGCTGTGTTCTTTTGCATCCACTCGAAAGGTCTAAAAATAGCGCAATCAGCGGCTGCTAAATATATGAGAAAGTCAAAGGCATTTGTACAGAAGGGGGTAGAGCGATATAAAGTGGCTAAAAATGTGATTGATTTATTAGAACATGGCTCGATAAGAAAAGTGGACAAAAAAGATAAAGAATTAATATTGAATCTGCTTTCACACAATCTTGCTTTAACATTGCGGCAAGGGCAATCAAAATTAATGGCAAAAGGTTTAGATATATCCTATGAAACTATCCGAACCTATCTTCGTACTCATGGCCTAAAAGGGTGCAATACAATGAAGAAGCCTCTGTTGACTTAAAACCATGTGACAAAGCGACTCGCTTGGGCGCATGAGAATATTGATAGAGATTTTCAAAATGTCACTTTTACTGATGATTATTCTATATGGGCACGTTATGTCCTTACTCGAGTCCGCTCAAATTCTACCAATAGGCTTGTTCAGCGGACCGTAAAACACGGAATAAAGGTGCATCTTTGGGGCTGCTTCTCAAAGTAGGGATTCGGCACTTTGGACCTCTTTATTGACAACATAAATGCTGAGAAAATGATAAAAATCTATAAAAAGGCTGTAGTGTCATCTGCCAAATGATGGTTCATCAGAAAAAATAACAATTGGATTCTGCAGGAGGACAATGATCCTAAACACCGCAGCAAGCTCTGTACTGAGTGGAAGACTCAATCTGGCATCGTTACATTGGATTGGCCGTCGCAGTCGCCCGAGCAAACCCTATTGAAAATGTGTGGGCATATATTAAACAGAAGCTTCGTGGAAGACGTACACACACTTTGAAGGATTTGTCTTACTAAATTCGTCGAATCTGAAGATGGTACCACTAAAATATGGCGTCGAATTAGTAGTAAGCATGCCTCGGAGACGCCAGGAAATTATCGACGCCGGTGGTGAATGGACACGTTATTGACCGAATAGCATCATCTTTTGTAATGTGTATATTGTATATATAAATATGAAAGTTTCATCAAATAAATTTTTTTATAAATTAACACGGCGACTAGATAATTGACTACTAGATAGTTGACTGAATGGATATTTGACTACAATTACTTTTACTAAACAGAAAATTGATTGGAAAACTTTTCACCAAAACAATTTCTGGCATATCTTCCATTAATATTATCGCACGTTGGTATCGTCTTTCAGTGAAAACGATTTCGGTGAAATATTTCTCATAAGAAATGTTTTTCGGCCATACTTATTTTCAATGCAGTGTCTTTCAGTCAATCATCCAGACATCTACTACTATTACTACTATAACTACTGCGAATGATAATGTAATTTAATTAAGAAGGGCATGTAAGAACAATCTAATTGTATAGTTATTAAAAATTACGTGTAAGAACACAGCTATATGCAGAAAAATATTACCTTTAATTTTAATTTCAGTTCATGCTGATACACTAATACTTTAGGATCGCTCTCATGATCGAAATAGTATATTAGCTTTCCAATACTGTTGCGGAAGTCATACGAATATCATATTGCCAAATCGTTTCCGAATCATTAAAAATACCGAGCATCGTTTTATCTACATGATTGATCTATTAGCGTTTCATTTTGCATGCTCTATTGTATCTCGAGATAAATGAAAGATACTCAATTAAGTTGTTTTAGGTTGATCAACTATGTTTATCTGATGCTTATTTACAGATAAGGTAATTTGTAAAAAATCAACTTTTAACAAAAGTAAAATAGTTTGGCGAGTTTGATGTGTTCTTAGCATAGTAAGAATTTTAAATACATCTTCCCATGTATTTTATAAAAAATTTATATAAAATACATTCCGAAAGTTCCAAATATATTAACACAAAAAATATTATATAATTAAATTAAAAATCAATTCACTGATATAGTCAGATGTCCTACAGATTGTAATAACGGGAAACATTATAATATATGTTCATAGCATATTAAGAAATTTACAACTTATAAATCTTATATGTATTTTATAAAAACTTTATATAAAATTTTTTTCAAAATTCAGTACTATGTTAAGACAAAAATACATACATAATAATCTGTATAATTACATGGTTAATCTTTTCATAGTAAAAAAAAATGTTCATATACCAAAATAATGTTTATAAAAAATAATTTTCTAAAATCTTCCGAAACAGATTAACAAAAAATAAATAACAGCACGTATACTTTACACAAAATATATCAAAACTCTAAAAAATAAAAATAATTAAATAGTTTTGACGAAAATGCTGCTAATTAAGTAATGAGATAATTTACAACTAGCCGAGTTTATGTTCATATCATTTGATTCACGCGTGGACTCAAAAAAGTATTAATTATTTTGAATCATCGATGTTTTTAGGTGAACATTCTTCTGTTATTTATTCTGATAATTCATTATCATTAATGAAAGCAGGTACGAACTTTCTAGGTCTATTTCCCATAAAGTTTCTACTGATTATTTTAATAATTAATTTTTTATGAAATAATTTTACGTAATCTGACTAAATGATTTTTGTAAATATCTACGTTTGAAATAGCGAAAAACATAAATACATATGATTTATAGTTTATTATGCGTAAATTTTAGATAATAATTATGTATAACAAGATATTACTTATTTATTTTAACAGATTATATAATATTTTCTTGAAGGATTCTGATTTAAAAGTTCAATTTTCATCAATTTTCAATATCATTAAAAGAGGTTTAAGAAACAATATCGTGGAACATTTGATTGTTTAACTAGTATATATATGCTTGATTCCTGTGTATAAATTTCTATTATATTAATTCCTGACGACAAGACTTTGAAAGCATAATTTTGTTATTATTATGGGAGTTTTGCTATTCTTTCTATTCGTGTGAGAAATTGTGTGACACTTTAGGTACTTATCAAGATAGATTTATTTTCATTTAAAGTATGCAATTAATGAAAAGTAAACAATTTTCATCATGATTATGTACTTTCACCTAAGAGTTCAATATTGGATTTGTTCACCTATAAACTTTCTGGGAACGGGCCTGGCAAGTTCATACCCGCTTTTTTATAATAATAATGAATTATCAGAATAAATGGAAAAAGAATGTTCACCTAAAAACATCGATGATTCAAAATAATTGATACTTTTTTATGAGTCTACGCGTGAACCAAATGATATGAACATAAACTCGGCTAGTTGTAAATTATCTCATTACTTTATTAAGCTGCATTTTCGTCAAAACTATTTAATTATTTTTAGTTTTTAGAGTTTTGATATATTTTGTGTAAAGTATACGTGCTTTTATTTATTTTTTGTTAATCTGTTTCGGAAGATTTTAGAAAATTATTTTTTATAAATATTATTTTGGTATATGAACATTTTTTTTTTAAAATGAAAAGATTAACCATGTAATTATACAGATTATTATGTAATACTATTAAAGATTATAAATACTTTAAATACGATAAAAGGTTCCTTATTGTTTTTAAGGGTATAATGGCCGATTGATGAATAATCATTGCTTGAAGATTTGCCATTATACGCAACATCAGATCCTGATTTTTGAAAAAGTTTGCCGAATAAATATTCTACTTCCCCATTGCACTATACATTGATAGGTCTTTTTAATATCTTACTTAATTGATATAAATACATGGAATTTACAGGATCATAATACGATAGGTTTTCGTTTACTTATATATTCGAAGCAGAATTATTATATTTTTTTAGAATTTTATATTTAAATTAAAAATATTTTTAAAAATTTTTATACGCTACATCAATTCTATATCTGTATTTAATTATTGTTTTCATTACCTCAAAGATTTAAAACAAATACAAACATATATGTTTAGTTATAATTATAAAAATATTTAATTTTTCGTCCTTTATATATTGCTTATTTTATCTATCTACTATAAACATCAAATGTTAATATATCATATGTTAAATTAATTTCAATTATATTTTATTTTTATTAGATAGAATGATATCATTAATTAAATATTCTAATGATTTTTACTTTTTCTATATTAATTTTTTGTTATATAATAATTATTTAATTAAAAACAAATATCTAAGTAAATATATAAGGTCTAGATAATAAGATATATTAAAATATAAATGAAAATAGAAATATTTAAATATCACAAAAATAAAAATTTTTATTATTTTGTACAAAATTTATTTACAAACAAGTTATTTATTAATTTTAATACGATTATCGCAAATTAAAATTAATTCAAGAAACTTTCTATAGGTGATAAGCTATAGCCATGTTTAACTTTTTCTTTTCTACAAATTTATAACCAAAATACATCATAGCTTCACATTTTTTTACATCACATAATAATTGTTTAAAGATTTTAAGAATTTCGTTCAAACGATATCTTGTAAATAGAGTACATACAGAATTATTTCTAATCACTTTTCTCAAAACAGAAATATAAATCCCAAGACACTTTATTGTTATATTTTTGATTTTGGTAGCTTTGTCGCTGACTATTATTTTAAAAATAAGACACTAAAAAATTAAATAAATATTAGTTATATAAACTTCATTTATAAAATAACATTTCTAACAAATAATGACCTTTGATTCCTTATCTGATAATGCTGACAAAGAAAATATATATATGAGAAAAAATATATTACTCCAACCTTACTTATTAAAAATGATGCACTGTTATGATTGCACTGTATGTTATTATATTTTATAATATATCAGCTCTATACTATAAAATTGGTTGAAATTTTTGCTATGTATTTAGTATTACTAAATATATACTTTTTGCTACGTGTTTACGATTACTATGTACAGTTATTTGCGGTTGTCAGATGTATCTTCAGTCTGCTCTTTTTCTTTGTCTTCTTAGTGATTTCCTTTTCTATCAGTCTGCATAAACTTATAAGCTTTTGTAAATTCACTAATTACGTTAGGTTAGAACTCAGTTTCTAAACGTGTACGCTATTTTAATTCAGTCTTTGCATGCCATCAATACTTATTTTTTAAAAAATATAAAATATCTTTAGCTACTTGTTATTGAAAATTTTAATTGTATCTTTTCTACCCCATATTATGGCCCATGTTTGCACGATATGAGATGAAAGCCATGCTCTTTAGCAGTCAACATTATTTATGTAAATATATATTTAAACAGACGTTGCTTATTTTATGTGAATTTTTTAAATTATTGATTATGAAATACATCAGTTTTTATTAAATTTGATTTTCTTTATTTAATGAAGTTTCACCAAATGTCATAGCGCAATGAAATTTATCATTGATTATTTATTTAACTTTATGTCTGATTGTATGCAATGAATCTATCTACGTAATATACTTTCTGTTTAAGAATCTACTGTCTGTAACTTATCTATGCTTACTTCTTTACACCTTTGCAGGATAGGTATACATTTTTTGCATCGTGTACACAAAGCTACTTAGAATAATTTGCAAAAACAGAGGTAAATGATTTTAGATTAAAATACGGTATTGTAATATTGTTTGAACAGTATATGATCTGAAATTTTAAAAAACTCAATTATATATGTACTAAATTCTACAGATTACTCTATCTTTCTCAATTTTAAAAAATTGATTCGATGACTTGAATATTATGGTATTGTGAAATAATTTCAGTATTAACCAATTTTTGTATATATAATATAGGTTTTTTAATAAAAAATGGAATTATAATACTGTATGTAATAACAAGAAAAAATATCTTCGACCTACTCATAAGACGATAATTTACATCATTCTAATTGTTAAATCACAATTTTAACGCAATTTTTCGCATCTGATGCTAGTGTGTAATTTGATTTTACCTCGTGGAACTTTGCTTCTTCACTTTACCCGCAGAAAAACAGTTTTGCAAAGCAAATAATGAATATGTAAACTTATGCGTGTACCAATTAAATATAAATTTATTATTGTATACAGTAATTAGTTAAAAAGAATGTAAAAGAAGGTATTTTTATATAACAACGATAATTTTTGTATTAAAATTAAGTACAATACTCAATTACTAGCTAAATTGTTCATTCATCGTTGATCATGAGCATCTCTTTGTTAGCCCTTCGTAAGTGAGGCTAAATTCATGTTATGTACTCCTAGATATATAAGATTAGATATTAGTAAGAAGTAAATTAAGTACTTTAGAGATAATATTATGTATAGTAGGTAGGTCTTTTTTTTAAATTCTTAAAAACCACTCTGATTAATGCACGAACGCGGCGCGTGTTTATCTTTCGCACGATCCAAAATGACAAGTGGGAGTTCACTTTGAAAGGAAAGTATTATATGTAACAAATTATTACATATTCTCAATGGGAGAAACTATGATTGAGGAACCACAGGTGAGGAACCACAGGGCATGATTATCATGGCGCTTATAAAAAGCATGCAAGCTAAAACGAACAGTCAGAAAACAGTCAATACCGTTACGAGGTACGTACATATAAATCTTAAAAATTTGACTGCCTATGCCTTATTCTTTTAAATAATCTTTGATATTTTATTCTATATTATTTAGTAAAAATCCAGTAGAAAAATATATATACAGTGAACAGGGACAATAACTCAGGTAATAATTGTAAATGCAGAAATCATTCTTTGATTTAGCAAAATTTAAAGACATTAATCAACTACTACATTATTACTTATGAAATGTTAAATTGACTGTAATAAACGTATTCTTTTTTAATTTTTCAGAATTATTATTGGTGAACACTTATTTAAATACGTATATTTTTAAGAAATATGAAGAACTGAAAAGCGATTTAGTTTATGAATATTTCAGCATTGTAATAATGAAATTGTAGTTTTAATGAAGAATAGCCAGATTAGAATGAAGTTATATAGGCTTTTGTTTCAGTTTTAGAGTATATACACAAGTTGTTCAGAAGAATGATAGAAGAATCGATTATGATGAATTGTAGAAGCCACTATCTACAACATCTAGCTCATATTACAAAAGGAACTGGTATTATGGGCGGTGAAATGAGTAATACCGAAGATTTTAATACATAACTCCTTTACGGGCACTCTTACAAGAAATTGCAAACGCAGAACTAGAAATAGTGACACCTGTTGTTGTTATAAAATATATTAGCCTAGCAATAAAATGGACAAATGTCAATTGCAAAACGATTCAAGGTTCCGAAGTTAAAATGAATATCTAAAAGTGTCAACCAAGAAAAGATAGCAACATAATTTTTTTTTTATTTTGATCTGTAATTTTTTTGGTATATATATCTCTTATAAAATACCATATTTCATATGTGTGTGTGTGTGTGTGTGTGTGTGTGTGTTTGTGTGTATATATATATATATATATATATATATATATATATATATATATGTAATGATGCGATACAAATTTATTAATATTTAAAATTTATTTCTTACATCCACACTTAAATAAAAACTCCCAAACTCACTTGCTCTTGCGTAGAACGTCATATTTATTTTTACACATACCTGAACGCCACCGCCCGTGTGCACTGGCTGCTCGCTCTAAGGCATAGTTACGCCGGCCTATGAAAAATTATACAAAAACGAGAATGAAAAAAAACCACAGGCAAAATAATTGCTAGATTTCTGGTCGCCATTTATTAAGATCAAAAACAATATATACATTCGTCAACATACAAGAAACTGCCTACGCGAGTCTCGCACGGAAAAGTTGCACTGTCGTGTTTTGTTTGCTTCGCCTTCTGGCCCGACCGCGGCTACGAACAATTATTATTATTATTATTTATATTATGACGGAGTTGGGCCTTCCAGACCCCTGGGCACATGGAAACCCCTTCGCGTCCCTCTCTAAGACCAGCAGACGCTATGATCGGCAGGCTTTCCAGAAGAAAAGTATTCTGTTCGTCATGCTGGCCATGATGTCCTCCACATCCAGGTATGTAGCCATTAAATACTGCCATCTCCTTCCAGATATGTTTGGACAGTGATACAGAATATGTTCAGGGGTCTTATCTTCTGTGGAACAGAAGCGACAGGAGGGGTCGCTCGAAAAACCATCCTGTATCTGTGAGCATTAAGTTTACCGTGACCCGTGAGGATCTCGATAAGTATCTTCACCCTGTTTCTACTCAGACCAAAAATAGCCTTAGTCCAGTCCTTAAAGTTTCTAATGGTAATGAAGGCTTTTGTCTGCCTGCATTTCTCATTTTCCTCCCATTGTCGACTGTTTTCCTCCTGCTACCCATCGCTCTATCCCCCCTTTGATAAGGTTGTTGCAGAATCGTACAGCCGGCTCCGGGCCATTATAGGCAACTCTAGATCCCATTTTGGCTAGATCATCCACCACCATGTTTTCCTTGATCCCTTGTTAGCCCGGGAGCCCAGTATCGCGACCTTTACCTTTTCGATCAACCTGTTCAGGACTAAAAAACAGTCTCTAACCAGCTTGAATCTTGTAGTGTAGCTATTTAGCGCTTGTAATGCGCTCTTACTGTCTGAGCAGATGCAAATAGGGCCACCTCTGTGGCTATCTTCGCCCCTCTCATTATTGCCATTAGCTCAGCTTGAAAAACTGTGGGGTATCGTCCAATTGGACGATTGTTCCACTACCATTAGGCTACGAATAAACAAAACAAACAAAAACAATATAAAGGAAATGAGAGAAATTAAATTCGTCTATGAATTCCACCATTCGACTCTATAATACATTTTCTTGTAAAATGTCTTGATAAAGTAAATAAGTCAGAAGCTTCCCATATATAGAATTATATTTATTTACAGTTAAATGAAAAGTATCTAGTATGATCCGTATAGTTGACACTGAATTGTAAAAAAAATATTAAATGGCTACACTAATATCCCTGTAGTTTATGATAGGTTTAACAATTATATCTATTTCTTATGTATCTATAGTATTTTGCTCTAACATTTTTTTTGAGCTCAGTAATTGCATCAATGAAATTTTTGTCGAAGTCGTACTATTTAAAATCTTACCTTATGATCAACGATAGTCTTATGATTCCCATAACTATTAACAACTCTTCCATCGCATTCGAAGTGTGAATTTTTTATTCTTTTTTTCTTATTATCACATGTGATTCGATTTATGTTCTTATTATTCTTATTTTAATTAGCCAACAAAGTTAGAAAATGTGTCTGTAAAAGAATACGTACAAATTTTTAGACTTGCTATATTGTGTGTATAAATATAAATGGTTTTCACATTTGTAACTTTTTATGCTGCTAAATTTATTACACATATAAGTTGCGTAATTCAAAATGAACGTATCAACATATTTTTTTAAGTTCTTTACAAAAGGAATCATAGAACATACATTTTTGCAATAAGACAATTGTACATATACCCCTTTTTGTGATAATTTTTGTATGAAATAATCTTTATGTAATTGTATAAATTTTCGTTGTAAAATGTAAAGTAAATATCAATAAAAAAAAATAAAGTTCTCCTTTTTCCTAGGTTACGAGTTAAGTCCCATGTTTATAATTAAGAAACGATTAAGTCCTACTGAACTCATCTCATGTACCATTACTTTGTATATATAACTATCACTATTAATACTAAATGCATTTTAATTTTACTATATTAATACTACTTTGTATATATATATATATATATATATATATATATATACACCTTTATTGACTACCATTATTGACAGTAAATACGCCTTATTTTTATCTTATTAATTCTATGCTCAAATTATATCCTTATCGATCGCAACAATTTTACATATCTGCCATACAGGTGCGACTCGAGAATAAATTTCTAGCACTTCTTGAATAACACTTTTTATATTTACATCCATTCTTTCAAATTGAGTGGTAGACTCATATGATTCTTTGCATATCATAAAAAAACCAAAATAATAAAGACATAAATATCCATATTTGCTATGCCTTTGCCATAACAAGAAGCCTCAGAAAGCGAATTGCATTCTCTTAAGCAAAGTTATACGATCTACGATTTCACCCTGCCATTATATACTCAGTCAATCAAGTCTTTTACAATAGCTTTTTTTCTTTTTCTTGAGCATCGTATTGTTCTGCCATATCACCTTTTTTTTTCTTTTATAAATTTCAGAATTTTTTATCAACTTGAGTAATATTGGTTGGCATTTTTTATCAACTTGAGTAGTATTGATTGGCATCTCATTTATGTAGTTCGTACTTACAATTGTCATACTTACAATTCGTTTTACAATTAATGTCACTCAATTGCATTGAGACAATTTGCACCAAATTCACTATCCTCCAATCATATATTAGTCTAATAATATTAGAAAATCTCGTGAGAAAGGGCAATTGCAACGATAAGCTCTCTGCCTCGTGTTGGCTCGTAAGCTGATCTCGTCTAGCCAGACAAGTAAACCTGGACGCGAACGACTTTATGATACATACATAGTTTTGAATACATATACTTTTGAACGCTGTGGGTCACTGTATGCAGGATTCATAGATATTAGTCAATTGAATTGAAAGAATAGTTCAAATCGATTAAAAAATAAATCCTGGTCAGAAACTAAATTTTGAGAAAAGAATCAGCTAATTAAAAATGAAAATCTTTGTTCTGAAAATACTTCTAGTTAGTTTCTCTCCTTGAAATACTGATCTGATATTCAGATGAAGGTTGTAATTAAGAATGCATCATTATTTAGCTATTGGTACTGTACAAAACACAAAATTTTTACATTTTAGCGTAGGCACTTGAAACTTTGTGATCGGATTATATTAAAGCTTGAAATGTGGCTGAATTGATAGATGTATTTTTTTTTTATAAAAAAGTAATAGAATATATCGAACACATTAAAATGGTGCAAGTAATTTCAGTTTCAGTAGAACAAACAAATATTTACAAAAATTATGCCATTTTGGAAATATTAACTGTTGATCCCAAATTTCGATGTATTTATTCAAATAACTTGCTTCGTATTAATGCGGAGTGCGGATTAATCAAATAATATTAACGAGCTTAAGTCAAACTACTTTATTTTGTTTATACACGTCGTAGCTTTAATTTCGGTTCGTTATAATATCGCCATACTTAGTAGGAATTACCAATCGCTCGTATAATTTTAATTATAATAATTTTATTAAAAACCCTCCTGATTGGTTATTGAGTTTAAGGCATTATAAAAAATGAGGTGATAAAGAAAATTTTAATTGTAAAAAATGTATGTCTTGCAAATGATTTGTGATACATATTATTTTTATTTTTTCTAACGACAAACTATTATTGCACTTTTTACTATGAAAACCGAAAAGTTATGTTTAAATTATAGTTCTCAGATTAATACAATATCAATAACTATCATTGTTACAGTAACTTATCAGAAGAATTTATCTAAAAAGAGGTAGGAGATATATAAATGAGAAATTTGGGCCTGTTTGTGAATGATTATTGACCTTTTTTCTCTAGTCCAATGTCTAAACCCTAGATTTGTCTTTGTTTGCTTTTGGATTTGACACAATTGCGAAAACCAATCACCGTCGAATGACGTTTATTCCAATCATTTTTTAGAACATCACTAGTTGCATTCATAAACAGGCGTCATATCGTTGCTCATATCAAAGCACGGATTTTTGAAAGTAAATCACCGTATTTTAACTATTGAGTTATCTTAACGGGCATTGAAAATTGAAGATATATGGGCGAGCAATTGTAGTTGTTTCAAATTAAATAGTAAAAAATAGGAATTATAAAAATATGTATTATTTATCTGTTAGATAGAATATTAATTAGATCTAAAAGGTATAACTACCTCGCCATAAATCACATGTACATAAACTTACACACAAAGTTTTAAAAAATTCCGAAAAGTCATTTTGTTGATGGCAGTTTGTCTGTATAATTATTGCGTAATAAATTTTTCCAAAAGATCGATTAAATGGTTTTACAACTTTAAGAAGTTAAATATAAAAAAAAATATTAATTTTTATGTAATAAATAAGATGCGTTCAAATTTAAAGTCGTAACTTTTTACATATTTCGACATTATTTTATAAGTATATACTTACTGTCTGATAAAAAAAAAATTTTTACAGGGAGATACTGGAACTCCACTCGCTATTGGTAATAAAATTGTAGGAATTGCAAGCATATACAATCAGAATTGTGACGATACTACATTTGGAACTGTCTATACGAGAGTAGCAAATTTTAAAGATTTTATTGATTCAGTACTAGCCGGTAATCCGTTAAATGGTACAATCATTTATCACAATCCCCCATATGTAAGTCACCGTAAATTTCTTCATGCGCAGTTGGCAGGAAATTAATTTATAAGTATATATAATATAATAGTGATATCTTTTAAATAAATAAGACATATTGTACACTAAAATATTTTCTTGAAAATAAATGTGATAATGTGAATCCTACTCAACAAGACGTTTATAGGTACGTGTATATCTGTGCATATACGCACACGCATGCATGTGTCTAAGCGAGTTTGAGTGTGTATGTGATTTTTTAATTATTTTTATCTAAAGAAAATCCTAAAGAAGTTCCTGGCTTATCCTAAACGTCATCGTGTAATAGATTGTAACTCCCTAAAAGTGTTTTATTTGACAGGTAGATCAATATACCCAACTATAAACCCGATTCTTTTCATAGTTCTTATCTATTTAAAAATAGCACTGGAACTTTTCTTATTATTATTTATTTCTTAATCGAACATAGAAGAAATATTCATTATCATTAGAATATGCTAAGAGGTTTTCATAATTTTAATTATAAAATTAAGCTCCAACACACAAATGTCCCATTTAAAATTACGTAAGCAGCAATCAATTCCCCCATATCTTCTTTCGATTCTGTCGAATTTTTTATATAAATCATATATCTGGCGCCCTTGATCAGTTGAACCCTATTCGCGTATTCAGTAATCTCTTTCACATAGATTTTAGTAAATCGTCCTTTCATGTTAAACATATATATTTCTTTCTCATTACTATTATATAAGAAATAAATGCATAGAATACGTGAAATAATGCACACCAGCTTGATTCTAAGCTTTAAATTGTGACAAAACTGCAAAAAATTTTGCTGTTTCTTTATATATTATATTTGAAAATCATTGTTACATCTGTGATAGTATGCACATATTCAATTTTCGATTGTGAAATAGTTTCATGCTCATTTACTATTAACTTTACTATGCCTGTTTTATTGCTAGAGATAAGGATATCTCAGTTTTATCAAAGTGAGCTAAATACTAGTTTTACACGTACTTATACTTTCCTGATGAATTATATACATTACCTCACTTACAATTTATGTGACTTTTTCTTTATATTTCACTACTGTCACTACTACTGTACATGCTGCTCAGAAAGTTCGCTATAGGAAAGTAATTTAGAATATAATACTTGAACAAAACTTGTTTAAAAAGAAAGTTGTACGAGTTTTTTTGACAACCTTGTCATGGTAACGGACTTCACCTCGAAATTGATCATCAAGGTTATTTCAAAATCAATTAACTTTTTAAAATCAGATTCCCTATTTGTTATTTTGATAATTTTAACGTTAGTACCAACCACAGTACATTATAACATATAGCCTATAAAAAAGTGGTCGGTTTGGTCGCATATTGCGAAATTGAATGCATTCCTGCCAACAGTATACAGTAACGGTTGTGCAGTGCTTTCTTATTACCCCTATAAACCTTTTTTCTCTACTTTGGCTCAAACACCATCGATCACTGTAAGGTAACAGCAGCAAGGGTTTAACGTTTAAGCTTGAAGCCGTATTGGTGTTCTCGAACTACACATATTTCATCTATGGCCTGGTCCCTTCTAGTATAGATTATGTATTATAAAGTCTTGTCTGAATATTTATTTTTGTTATTTTAAAAATTATTATCGCTATTTTACTATTACGTTTCTCAAGCAATATAGATATACAATTCCAATAATAAGATAGGTCTGTTGATTTCTGTAATGAATTTATTTAACACGCTCATTGTGATACTAATGTGCTTCAGAATCATTGAGAAGTTAATCTACGCAAGCTATCCATCTCAGCATTTTAATATGTACTAATTGTGCATCTATTAGGCACAGAGATTGTACCATATATGCATTGCGTGTATATATACTATATACAATAATATCATATACCAAAGGCAAGTATAGTTTTTTAGTAACTACAAATTAAATATGTTTCATAATATAGGAAGCCGTAAAAACAGCGTCACTTTAGCGGCCTGCAGAACTTAACTCGCAAGACCGCACTATAATTATTAAAAAGTTATGGGTTCTTCGACATAGATGCTACTAAAACTCTTTCATAGTACTTTCATTCTTTATAACTATATTCGTTTCTGTAAGGTCTATTACATCAGAACAGGTATGACATTAATATATGTCATAATGTCATACCTGCTCCAATACATATAATGATAAAAATGAAAAATAATTTAAAAATTATTTGCTTGGTTATTTGATTACATACTAGCAGATACGAATTTGAAATATTTTTATTCAAAACAGACGTATACAAAAATGTACAATCCATGTATTAATATATATATAATTTTTTCAGAATATTAATGATTACAATTTATAAATGTATTTATTTATAAATAAATATATAATTCTGTGGCTAATTTAATTGTATGTACGATTATGAATTGAAATCCCTTTCGCGCACGTATTTTCCGTGTTCGAATTAAGTATCAGAAGATTATTAGATCAAAAATAATATCAAAAGAAATATCAGAAGATTTACATATATGTTATTAATACGTCTGTCGAGTGCTGATTGTTATTTGAATCTTGTAGTGAATTGAAAAAAGCGCGAATGTCATCATGGTGTGATATCCTTACCATGCCCAAATCTCAATTGTACTTTGAAATCGATCTATATAGAGAAAATATGTACTATTGATTAAGCAATGAAGAAAATTTTTTTATTAAAGTTTTTTTTATTAAAAAAATTTTTTCTATGTTAAATAAGTACTTTTTAAATTCAGATACATACATCGTTACATTATATATATATATATATATATATATATATATATATATATATATATATATATAATATTTTTAGAGATAACTAAAACTATCTACTTAAAATAATAGATATATTGCCTTTCATAAATATTCAATAATATATATATATATATAATATTGAAATTCGATTCGAATCTATAATTGCCTTATAATTATAATATATATCTATAATTATATCTAACAATAAATATAGAAGTATCTTTTCTAATATTTGCAAATGAATAGAGCAATTATATTAGACCGATATAAGTATATGATAACATCTTGCTTAATGAATATTATATATATATATATATATATATATAAAATTCTTCATCTTCATTGAATTTTCTTACAAAATGATTTGTGTTAAGTTATTTTTCTTTTTCCTTCTTATTGCTGTATCTTCTATTCCTTTTCTTATTAGTTATGGTAAGTATTTTTAATTAATTTATATATATATATATATATATATATATATATATATATATATATCTATATATATATATATATATATATATATATATATATTTATATATGTAAATCTTATTACATTACTTTTTTATCGTTAATGATAGAAACGAGAATAAACATATTTAAACTAACTATGTTTTAATATTTTAGTTATATAGGAAGCAAACAATTTTGACAGTTTAAATTAAACTTACCCATAAGAAAATTTAAAAATTTTTACATTTTTAACATCGTAGAAAATCTACTAGAAGATTCTGTACAAATCGATTTTATTAAAATAAACTAATTACATGAAATTAAGTGCCTGTCACTGTTTAATTTGCAAAAAAATTTAACACTAATAAAAATCTTTTAAATTGATCTGAAAATATTTTTATGAAATTTTAGAAAAAAACAATCATTACCTTATTATTCATGTTTCTACGGTATCGAATAATATCTGTAATTATTTAAGGTACAGAGTAATACGTACAATTAATATTAACAAAAATAATTTAAAGTAACCGTTAATTAATAAAAAATTCGGATGGCATAAAAAATGTACCGTATACGCAGTTTGTTGTAAAACCCATGGCGTAATATCCATATATCACTTAATATTTTTACTCAAGAATTGGTGAAAATTAAGTAATAGGATAAATAATATAAAAGCCGAGAAAATCGATTATAGACTTCATTTAAGAAAGGTATATTTTTTCCATGAATGCTATTGAATTTGAAAGAATGATTTTAGATACAAGCCATGGTAAAATAGATTATACTAATACTAAAGTTTTGCAAAACATTTCTAAATATATAGTTGAACCACTATCATATGTTTTCAAAGGAAAACTTTGGCCAAATATTCTAATAAAATGAAAAATAACTTCAATTTATATATCTGGTAATATATATATATATATATATATATATATATATATATATATATATATATATATATAAGTAATTGCAAACTAATCTGCTTAATTACTAATGTAGCAAAAACATTTTGAAAATATGATAGAAATATACTAATCACATTTTTATATGCATTAATGATAATTTAACTAAAGAATAATTCGTTTTTCTTTTAAAAAATAGGATCTAATAATACAATTAAATATATTAACCAATTATTTCAATACTGTTAACCATATATTATTGTTGTGTCAATTAATTTTGTATGGAGCATGAGGATATGAATTACTTATACAGAATATGAATTACTATTTACTTATCTAAATAATAGAATACTCAAATATTTATATTGAATATGCTAATATGATGAATAGAGTATTACAAATTACATACTATACTTAAACCTCAGCTATTTGTAATACATAGAAATTATCTATTAAAAATTTTTAATAAAAATAAAATTTAATCTTACGCAATTGACGTTTCCATTATATTTGTAGATAAAACAGGCTACGATAAAAATTCATTAATTTTAATTATTAGAACATTTTACTAGCAGGTTGATATACAATAAATTAACATTCAATATAGAAAATTTTTGGAAATTCTATTTAACGGCAAACAGAAATTCTTAAGAAAAAAAATTAATAAAACTTTTGTTACATGAATATATAGGACGAATTAATAGATACAATATCGGAGAACGTTATTATATTATATTTTCATTTTTAAAGTCAAATAAGTTATTCTGTAGGGCCTACACTCTTCTTTTTAGTAAAAAAAGAGAATTTTCGATCATTTCAAAACAGGAAATAATTTAAAAAATGTGATGCTTCGTGTGACAATTTACATCGAAGTAAAGTGACTGAGGTAAGTCTCACGAGGTAAATGATTAATTTGAGCACTAGTGATAAACAATTTTTTACATTACGAGCCTGAAAAATCGTTCTAAAGTTGCAATTTGGAAGTTAGACTAATAATTTAATGAATAGAGAGATTAAATTCTTTTTATTTATAAATATGGGTAAATATTTGATATTTTTTCGTTAGTAATTATCGTAAATATAAATAACTCTTTTAATTTAAGATCAACTTTACCGGAACGTTTTGTTTAATTCAAAACGTGGGCTAAATCGCTTGAAAGGGGAGGTCTTATTTATAAACAAATTTAATTGCTACTAAACGACTGAAGTTTTATTACTAAATTTTTTTCTTAAATGCAGTTCTAAACTACAAAAGTTGATTTTTATAAAAGATATTAATAAATGAAAAAATAGGTATTTGCTAAAGTATTTCTTTGAAATTTGTAAACTTAATTATGATACTAATATTATTGGAAAGGTAATTAGATACCTATAAAATTTATTTAAATCATTTTTCTATCCGACTTTTTAGTTTTTAAATAAAATTCAAAAACAGAAAAATAAAAAAAGGATTTTTGTAAACTTTAATGCGTTATTTATACTTTTTTGTATTAAATTGGAGTTACATATTTTATATATTTTGTCTTTTCAAAATTCACATTTACATTTACTTGAAAAAAAGGGATAAAAGTATCTTTAAATTTCAAAAAATTTTCCTGTTGCTAATGTAAGATTAATTTAGCAAAATGATAAGTAGACGTACATTCTAAGTAAATTTTATCACCATTTAAAAAGATGACTGACATTATAAAATAATTACAGAAACAATTACATTACAAATAAAATTCAATTCCTTCATCATGAGTTTAATATTTCCTGCCTTAATGATTTCAGTCTCAGGTTTGGAACCAGAAGAAATTATGGGTGGTTATAATGCATTTCAAGCTGACTTTAAATACCACGCTGCAATAACTGGAAGATACAACTATTCCTATCACTTCTATTTACTTTGTAGTGCTGGTATCATTAGTAACTACTTACTAATATCTGCTGCTCAGTGCTTTACATATAAACGTAACTACTTCAAGAAATTTAGCTTCTATGCAGTCGTCGGTACCGATGTATTGATAACTAAAGATATGAACCTAAGAGCAATCGAAGAAATATATATCCACGAATATGAAAACGTTGATTTTAGCAATGACCTAGCAATAGTAAAGGTAATGAATAATAATAATAATTGTTTCTTGTTTTCATATTAGTGAGTATGTTCATTTGTTCATCAGCATTTCACGCGTTGACGGTCTCTGATATTCAGTTAACAAGTGACTTATCTGTTGGTAAATACCGCTAAAGATCAGAGCAATGGTAGGCGTAAACTTAACTACTGTGTCCATTCATTGCTTCAATGATGTTGTCAGACAGTCTATAAGGACGTTACTTCTGGACTGCTTCCCCCAGTTATTGATATCACTCTATTCACCTTTTTTAAACTTTTTTGCGGTCTAGGTTGGTTGACAATAATTGCAAATACTTCTTTTTCTATGCCTCTCGGCTTTTAGGGCATCGGCTGGAGGTATGGCTCTATAAAGCACGATTGATTCAGCTACTTTTATAAGCAGATGTAACTTGCAGGATACAAAGCACTATCTTTAGTCACGATCCTTATAAGGTGTACAATCGTTCGAGTAGCCTTATTCAATTCCATAAGGCTAATTCCATAAGGCTAGCTTCTAATCAAGCGATAGTACTAACAAAGAGAGGCTCAATTCACCGGCGAACCAATTTTTTTCAGGTGGTGAAAAATGCATTTAATATAATAAAAAAATAAATAGTTAAAATTACATTTTTTTATTTAAATGGGATATTTTTTTCATTATTTTTAAATAAATTCTGTAACAAAATTACAAATTTCTATTTGATCATTATCTATAAAGCTCATCATGGCTTAGAAAATTTTATGTTTTCTTACTAATTCAAATCTATTTTTCCTAGTTTAAAAGTATACTATTGATGGCGTTTCTAAGCATATAATTCTAACTGAAATTACAGTTATTTTAATTCTATTTAATTTTTTTGTAATGTTTTAAAACATACAAATACTTAGTGAAAAAATATTAAAATAATTCTGACTGCTTAAATCAATGTTTCTATAATTTAAAATACATTAGATTATGCTTCAATAAAAAAAATATTCTTCTTTTTTTAATTTCACAATCATTGTTAAAAAAATAAGAAAATTTAAGAAAAGGTAATCAAAACTAATAATAAAAAATTAAATATGCCAATAAATTCATATCATTAATAAACTTAAGCATTCATATTTCTTATAGATAATCAAAACATATTTTTAAACCAACCTGCTAGTCTTGGACTTATTTCAATATTATAGACGGATTACTTTTTCTTATATAATAAATATTACATTGTGAACTTCTATATTAGACTGAAAATATATAAGTCTAATGTAGAAGTCTAATGTAGATTATTATGTATTGTTTCAGTAAAAAAACAAACATATATTGCAAAAGATTATTAAAGCTCGTTAAAATAATTTCAGAATTACAATCCAACACTACAGATTATTCAAATTCTAATTATACTTACATAATGTTTTATGATAAATGGCATCATCATTTATATATCTAAAATATTAAAAAGCAATTTTTAATAAAATAAACAAGTTAGTTTTAAAAATTGATACAACAATATTTAATTTTTACTGTTAGCTTTTATTATTGTTTCTTAATTTTTTATCGATGAATTGTAAAATTCTAAAACATTAAATTTTCCAAACGATTAATGAATTAAATATGAATTAAAATTTAGAAATTTATTCATTATTAATTTTTATTAATTTTTTGGTATTCAAGTATAATCTAATTAATTTAATCTATTGAATTGTGATGTAAGTATTCAGAATAATTTGAATGTTTTTCGCTAATTATTTAAATTTTTAAAAAGATTACAAAAAAATTAGTTTGATTTAAAATAATTCTCATTTCAAACAGGCATATTTGTTTCAAAATATCATGAATACTATGTTATTAAGCTACAAAAAATATATTTGAAGTAGTGAGAAGACATTCAATTTCTCAACCCTCGGGTAACAGTATATATAGAGATCAAATACAAATTTGTTATTTTAATAAAGTATTTATTTTAAATTAATATGAATAAAAGCTTGTTGGAATACAACAATCATATTCTATTTAGTTTCCTAGTATATTAAATACAATTTTGTACCTCCTGGATAAAATTGATTTTCTGGAGAGATGGACTCTCTTTGTAAGTATGAAACGACTGATTTGGTACTAACTATCGCGTATCCTTTTTACATAGAGTGTATGTGAATATACTACTTCGTTATGAGCACGATGTCTGTCTTTGCCGCGGCCAGTTTTAACCCATTGTCCTTCATTCATGTTATGCGATGCATAACTTGATATAGTCACAACTGTAAAAAACTTTAGAATTTCCAACAATAATAATCACTACCATGGCATCTGCATATTCAATGAGAAAGATATTATCAGATGTAAACATTTAGAGTAAGTACTCTACCATAAGAAATATTCTACATATCGACACCAAGCACAGTCATGAGTCACTTCAGCACTAAACTTTTTTCTTCTCCAGACGTAGAAATTCTCATAAATCAGATATGAACTCATCGACTCTCAGGTAGTCGTCCAATATATGAAGTGTGTAGCGTGGTGTTCCAAATTCACGCATTAAAGAATTTAGCTCAATCAACAGAGTTAAACGAATTCGAATACGTAGTGTACCAATAGGAAAATAGTTCGAGAGTAATGGATACTTCTTTCTGTTCCTTTTGCTGTATCTATAACCTCAAGGATTCCATCTACTATCGCAGGGCCACTTTGAAATCAATGCCATTTATTAGTTTAATCAACTGCAGTCATATCACGCTACCCTAATAGCGTATATGGTTATATATATATATATATATATATATATATATATATATATTTCCTGCAATTTTAAGTATGAATTGAGTTTCCTTGTCTATAAGCTTAAATTTCCTCTCTTGGATTGGACGTCGATAAACAACAGTTGAACAGATCCACTTAAATTCTGTGAGGTTTGCAGCTTTTGTATTCAGCATAGTTCCCACAGCATTAACGAACTCATCCTTGCTGAATAAAGAGACTTCGTGTAGTAGCACGGGATCAGAACTGAAGGAGTTTTCTAGAAGTTTTCCAGAAAGTAACCTGTATGATATTGTATACTAAATCTCAGAAATCTTCATCCGCATTCTCAAACATCATTTTTCAGTATCGGTGTTTGCTGAACTCTTCCTTAAATAGATGAATCGATCAGCTGCTGGAATAATAATACAGTAGCTGATCTCTGATAAAGTACTATCACCATAACATTGACAAAAACAGTAAAAACAACAACAACACGATAACAACAACGACGACAATAAAAATAATAACAAGGACGACGAACACGATCACGACAACGATGACGACGATCACGAAGACGACAACGACAACAAAAAAAACAACAACAACGGCAACGACGACGAACACGATTATGACCACGACAAACAAAAATCATAATAATAATAATGTCAAACCAAAATGCCATTTTTATTAAATATTTTATGTTTTAGTTAAATAATAGCTTAGACCTTCAGAACAGTTTCGAATTATCTGCTCTTGAAATACCACTTGAAGAAGAAACTTTTCACGGGCAGACAGGAGTAATAGCTAGTTTTGGAGTTCATTCGATTGATGTTTTAGATTCTAATGCCAAACGAGAGCGAATACAAATACCCGCCAAATCTAGTCTAAAGCTAATGCAAGCAAATGTCATAATTATTGGCGACGGAAAATTTGTTCATCCTTACAATAATACTAGGTTTGGATAATACAATATGTAGTCGTCTTCGGAAATTTTTCTTGGATATATGTGGTATTATACCATTTGATTTAAAATACACACATCGTGGTGTTTGCTGGGTAAGTCTCTTCCTGACCAGAATTGTATTTAATCAATTTTCCAATAAAATTATCTTAGAATATGTCAAATTCTTTTCATAAATTAAGAGATATAGTAGTTCAAGTAATGGGTAAATATATATATAATGCGAATATAAAAAAAATATAAAAAAAGAATTCACATTCATCTATATTTTATATATTAGAGCTAATATTTTCAAAAAAAGTTATGATTAGAAATATGTATTTATATGAACTCCATGAATATTATAAATCAAATAATTTTTTTTTGGTTACAGTAACATTATAGAAATTAAAAATTATATATAAAATAAATTAAAGATAAGATAAATCTGTTTAGGTTTTTCAAGCAAGGTTTATATATTTATATATATATATATTAAGAAATTCGAAACCAATATTATAGATTTCTATAATAAATTTCTTTATATTATAATAAGACACGATTCTTTTGTAACGCTCCGTCTTTTTGTTTATCAGACTTGTTTCTATTTTATTTTAATTATAGCTTATAATGAAGTGTCTTTTGAAAAGAAATATACGTATCAGGACTGTTCAATGTTTTGGATGAATAATTCTTATCTCGGTTGCTTCTTCTGAATTATATAATTCAGAACTATTATAACAAAGATATATTCTTAGAAATTATAACATAAAAAATAAAATAATAACATTAAGACACGATTGGTATGTTACTGTGATACCCTAAAACATATAATAAAATGAAAAATGAATTATTATTTCACGCGCTTTTCATTTGCTGCGTCTATATATTTCGTCGCATTGTTAGCTAATCAGGTTATCAAAATTTCCGAGATTTCGAGCGATCTTCATTTATATACTGCCCCCTTCTATTAGAAGGCGAACTTAGTTTCCATTCTTTTTTATCGAAAAAAGGACATTTATGATGGAAAATGAATACACGTTAGCTTAATCAAAATATTTTCACTACTTTTTCCTATCATTCTGGCAACATGGCAATACCGTCCCGAATGATCGATGGCAGTTTCGAGGCGATCCAATGCTCCACAAATTCTCACACTTCTTGAACATGTGCGTATCAACGAGATCGTGCTATATTGATCTGAATAGAAGGTAATCAGAAGGCGCTATACCCAGAGAGTACGCTGACGGCTTTGCAACATATGGCCGAGTGTTGTCATACAAGAGAAAAACTTTGCACCAATTGCTCGCGATTGCTAATCTATGTTCGATCAATTTTTGTTGCAAATCATTCAATTGGTGTTTGTATATCTCGGCAGTGACCATTTTATTAGGTTTTAGCAGCTCGTAGTAGTACAGCAATACCTTTTGGTCGTAGATGTTCCGTTTTGGTGTTTTTGACACTCATGACTTTTTGCACTTAGGATCGTTATAGTAGATCCACTTTTCACCACCAGTTACAATACGCCATAGAAAACTCTCCCTTTTTGCCTGGCAAGCAAATACAGTGCGATGTTGTATCCATTTATAATGGTGCTTTCGGTCAAATCGTGTGGTATTAATTTTCCTTCTTTATGAATCTTTCACGTCGCATATAAAAGTTTGCCAACTGCTCTATTACTGACTCCTAATCTATTAGCGAGTTCTTCCTGCGTTTAACCTGAGTTTTCGTCCAATAATGCTTAAAATTCACTATCTTGAAACATCTTCGGTTGTCCAGAACGTTCTTTGTCATTAACATCAGTATCTCTACTTCGAAACCGCTGAAGACACTCTTTATATTTTGTAAGCGATGGAGCTTGTTTACCATAACACTCTTGAAGCAATCGATGAGTTTCTGCTACACTTTTATTCAAATCCAAATAGTGTAAAAGGACATGTCGAAAAAACAATATATGATCAAAAAATTATAATATTTACACAAATCATGTCGCCTGTGAACTGAATTTTTTTTGTAAATGCCAAAACTAAAAAATAAATATTATATCCAACACATCTCATTTTTCGTACTGCTTATATCGCCATCTAAAAGTGAAAATCGGAAACTAAGTTGCCTCCTAATATTATATTATAGTTTCTTATATTTACTCTCATGGCTCAGTTTGTTTGTTTATACGATATCGAAATATGTTGAATCGATCCATCCGAAATCGAAACATTAATCAAAATATGTTGATTCGATCCATAAGAGATGTTGAGAGCCTCTGCTATCTCTCTGATGCGGACACGATGATTTTGGAGCACTATTTCCTCAACTTTTTCTATGTTAGTGCCGTTAACAGAGTTGGATGGGCGGCTTGCATGGGTCAAGTTTTCGAAGACTTCACGACCTTCACTAAATGCTTTATGCCACTCAAATACTTGCGTTCGCGATAAAGTGGACTCCCTAAAACACTTCTGCAACATTTGCAACGATTCCGTAGCAGTAATTCCATTAAAAACACAAAAGTTCAAGCAAACTCATTGATCAACTTTTTTTCCATAGTCAAAATTACCAGACAAACTTTTTGCGTCGTAAACAAACAACTGACATGATCAAGACAGGTTGTACCAATATAGCAAAAAAAATTTTACCGATTCAGTTTACGCGCGGATTTTAATTGCACCAGTCCGGGTCAAATTTGATCAAATGGTATATTGTAAAAGTAGGTGCACAATTTTTTGGATTAGTTAAAATTCAAATTTATTTAAATTGGACACTGATAAATAAGAGAAATACTTAACTAATAAATGATATTTATTTATAAGTAATATTATGAAGATATACGTACTTACTATAATAAGACACAACGGACGCTCGGCAGAGAAACGTAGCTATTATCTGCAGAGAATGTTGGTTTCATAGATACATATATATGCCCATATGGTTTTCTATCACATTTAACTTAAGGTTACCATTTCATAGTACGTAAAGCAAGAACTAGTTTTTCAGACGTTTATGGCTGATAACGATATAATGAACTATTCAGGATTATCTCTTTTAACTCATCCACACGAATATCTGTTAAAATATACTGCTTTTATTTCAAGAGAAGTTAAATTTTATGGTTTTATAATAGTTTTATTTCGAGAGAAGTAAAATATTTTGTTATTACCGTTGGCAATCAATAATATTGAAAATGTCACATAGCTGCTAAAAATGGCCTAATCACGGAAAGTGAGACACATCCAAGTTTTACTCAAGTTATAACATCGTTTGATTGCTCTGTACACGTTCTTTCTATCATCTCTCTATTTTAAGATGGTTCTGGATAATATCAAAGTGCAGAAACTAGCTCGAGTAAATAAAATGGTTAATGGAGCTATTAGATAGGGGCTCGTACTCCCTTATGAAACGCCAATTGACTATTCACACGCCAAGATCAATGATTTAGTGCAACATATTCGTGATCTATAGATGGGAATATTGTTGACCGCATTCGTTCTTGTCTGGATATGACCAAATACACTATAACAAATCAGGATCGACACTCTTCCATCTTATTTTCTAGGGATAGGAATTACGATAGACTTTGCTGCCCCTGATGTATATTTTCAAAAATCAACAATCATATCTTACAAATGTACGATAGCATTCATGACAATAAGAAGAGATTGCATAATACGTTGATTAGGCGATCACAATCGTCATTAGGCGATTGGATTCTATTTTTTCCTCTTCTCGAGTTTCCATAGGTGGATAGGCGCTTCTTTCGTCATCTGCAATAAAAAAATTCACTGATATACAAGTCTATAATAATCATGCCATCGGCGTTAGAATTAAAAAATCATTATATCATTAGTTATATCTCAGTATGGATAAAAAAATGTGTAACTAATAAAAAGTTATACTTTTTTCAAAAATATGTAGAGATTTATACCCCATATTTAATAGCAAATTTTGGTGAAGCAGATTAAAATACGTAGAAAAACGTGTACTGTTAACATAAATCTTAATATAAATTTAAACTTTATACGTACCTTACTATTGATAAAAAATCTTCATTAATAATTTCAACGTATATAACCAATGATTTTCATAGTTTTTAGACTACAATCTTTGAATGCTATATTCTATCTAATTGCGTATGAAAATTTCATTGAAAATTTGTACATGTTCGTTGAAATATCAGACAATCATATTTGACTTATATTCGTTAATTGGTCAGAAATATTATTACAATTCTATATATAATATAAGCAAACGTTTGTTACATTCTTTCATATTTTGTGGTTGTTGCTACTTACACTGTCTGTCGAGTTTTTTAGTGATAGTATGCTGTATTGTACCGTATATATACTGTAATTGCGTTTTTTATATTTGAAATAAATACTTCTGAATCACTTTAACAATGAAACCAGTATGCAAAATGTAATTCAATACTAGTGTAAAATTAATTTTTACCTCATAGGCCTCGCTACACTCGAGGGTAAATAGGCTCACAAGATATATAATTAACTTAACTAACTTACTTACTTTAACATTATGAATCATATTTTTACTGTATTTGTATTAAGCTAAAAAACGAAATATATGCATTGCATTCTCGCGTTTCTTGATAGAATAGAGACTAAAATATAAAAGTATGCTTAACCTAACTGTATAGGGTCGAATAGAATTTTTTGAAGTATTATATACTATTAATTTTACTAAACCTCTAAGTATTAAAGAAAAAAATTATTCAGATGTGGCCATCTACCCATTGGCTTTATACACTGTATAGAAATTAATCTATTTAAAATTTCTCCATATAACTTAAATGCGATATGTTTCAAGAGATCCACCTTTGATTTATGCAAGAAAGAGATCGATGTTCATGCATTTCATCTGACTGTAGTATCCGAATTTATTAAGCCCATTTTGTTTCTAATGTGTATTATAATATAAGTTTATTCTGAATTTTATAAAAATTCGATCTATATAATCATAACTTATGAAGAAAAGAAGGTTATAAATAATTAAAATTAATTATTAGATCTGACAAGTTTACAATTCTGATCTTTATGAAAATTTGTATATACTTTTATTGACGTTTATCTGGATACCTGATTACGAATATTCTAATAGCAATTATCAGATATATTGATCAGATATATAGATTGATCATTTACATGATGAATAATAAACGATAACCATAACAAAGTATATAGTATTCTATTACCAATCATGCTATTAATAAATTGTGTTTTACAGGGTGATGTTGGTGCTCCACTCGTTGTTGGTAACAAAGTATTGGGGATTGCAAGTAATCATGCAAAAAATTGTGATGATAGCTTACAGGGAACTATTTATACAAAAGTAACAAATTACAAGAATTTTATTGATGCGGTAAAAGAAGGCAGACTCTTAAATGAGACAATCGTCTTTAGCAATCACGTTTACATTTCTCGAGGCAAATCTAGAAGTACTCCTTATTAGTTGCCCTTCTAACTGAAATCATAATTTATGTAAGGAAAAACTTATTTTTTATTATGATATCACATATATCATACTCCCCCATCCACCCCCACTAATTTCGCATTGTAAATTTCTCATTGCAGAGAAGTTAGAAAAGTAATTTATTATCTTTGGCGTGTAAACTAAATTAGTTCTTTACAATAAATATTCTATCCTGTTTTAAACAACGAAAATTTTTTATTTTTCAGTTCGATTATTTTATTGCAAAGTAATAAAAAAGAACTTAATTTTAACATTAACATGTTAGTACTATTTTAAAAAATACTTCTATGGTTCTATTTAAAATTAAATTTAATTTCCACTTGATAGCGATTAATATGTGTTAGTTATTTTTTCCAATAATGTATATCTCTTAAGCTATTGAACCGTTCATGAACTTATAAAATTTCTGCATATTTTTTTAATATTAAGCAAAGGGTTATCAAACCATTAATTTCTTATCGTTTGATATGGTTTCTGATTGAAATGTCTTGATAACGATGATGATGAGGAATCTATTAATAATAAAAAATTAATAATAAAACTTTATAAATATTAGGATAGATTTGCAAGAAGTATTCATCCATGATTTGGATGAAAATTATATGTGTTTTTGAGGTACTGAATAGGAATATCTTGTAGAAGAAATTGTTTGATCGTAAAATTGATAAGAAATTATATAAATTACGATTGAATACAAAAGATATTTTTGAAGGGAAATTCAAGTATTTTATCTCGGGATTCCTTATCGCACCAACTTCAGTTTAGGACTACTGAGTTAAAAAATTAATACTGTTATATTTCTTGGAATGTTGATTACTAATATTTCAGTGGCTTTTTGACGGAAATAAAATTTTCAAAAATAATGAAAATAAATATATATTCTATATTCTTTTTGGAGTGACATAGGCTATATTTTGCCTTCAAACTGAACAAAAACAATTATGGTAAAATAGGTAGGGTTAGTTTATAAATAATTCTGAGACTATACTTTTACAAGCATCTACTTGAAAAAGGTACTATTTCGCAAAACATTATTTCTGCTTCAATGTCAGTGTGCACTATTAATTATGTATTTATGGTGCTTATTTTAAAATACGAAAATGTACGAAATATAGATATATCTACATCTTACATACGGCTTCGATGGAAATATTGTAGTTTCGTGTTTAGGCGGTAAAATAGTATGTAAAAGTATATGGGATGACTTTTACGAGGAGTTTCATCGGTTGAAACTACTTCTATGTTCAGTTTCGTGTTTGATCGGTATGATACAAGAACCAGGTCGGGACATGGTATTCCATCGTCTGAACAGAAAATTCTACGCAAAAATCGTCTCGATGCACCTGGACATCGTATTTTATCACTCAAACACGTAAGAAGCGGTACGTGTTCAAGACTATCACTTTCAAATTATAGAATTTTACTCCTATGTATGTATATCTATGTGTATGTGTATGTGTAATATATATATATATATATATATATATATATATATATATATATATATCAGTGTGTATGTATGTAAGTGAATATGTATAGATATTAATATTATATTATATAGTTTTACTATTTCCCCACTATTCCTTGATAATCTAATATTATACTGGGATTGTAAATGAATTTTAAATGAATTTTTAACAATATATGAAACTGTTTTAATATTTAAAAAATCGGATACAAATGATAAATTTCAAGTATTAACACCTTGATATTTCGGAGGCTGATCAGAAAAAGGTGTCGCTCAAGCGTTTTCAAACAGTTTTATTCGCCTTGGTTTCTATGGAGATGTTTTTTTACGATCTTTTTCTTTTTGTTATTTATAAGTGAAACTTCTCCATAGCAATGAACAAATGAATAATTAATACAATAGTTTATAAATTTAGCAATGAACAAATGAATAATTAATAAAATAATTGATAAATTAATTATTAGGAGTGTGAATAAGTCTTTCCCGTTTTTTGTAAGAGATGGCGCCACCAATACTGTGCAAGTATTCAATGGTTACATATGTCATAATCAAAGCTTATTCATATGTCAACAATTCCATACTAACACATTAGTTAAAATTTTTTCGCATCATAAATTTTTGATATCGTGAAAATGTCGAAATTTGAGCCGAGTCGACGTCATTTGCGGGAAGTTTCACTTTATTGGTTCAATTTGAAGAAATCTGCTGCCGAGACGCATCGATTGCTTCAGGAGGCTTATGGAGAAGGTTGAGTCGATGACTCAAGTGTTCGCGGATGGTTTCGACGCTTCAAAAGCGGTGATTTCGACGTGGAAGACAAGGAGCGTTCCGGGCGGCCGCAAATCTTTGAAGATCGAGAATTGGCGACTTTGCTTGATGAAGATTCTTGTCAAACGCAAGAAGAACTTGCTGAAGCATTGGGAGTTGACCGAACAACCATTTCCAAGCGTTTGAAAGCCATGGGAATGATCCAAAAGCAAGGAAATTGGGTGCCGTACGAACTGAAGCTGAGAGACGTCGAACGGCGTTTTTTCACTTGCGAACAGCTGCTTCAGCGACGTAAAAGAAAGGGTTTTCTGCATCGTATCGTGACTGGCGATGAAAAGTGGATACGTTACGATAATCCGAAGCGAAGAAAATCATGGGGACTACCCGGCCATGCATCATCATCGACGGCCAAGCCAAATATTCATGGCGCCAAGCTCATGCTCTGTATATGGTGGGACCAGCTAGGTGTGGTTTACTATGAGCTTCTGAAACCGAATGAAAGGATCACAGGCGAGGTCTATCGACGACAATTGATGCGTTTGAGCCGCGCACTGCGAGAAAAACGGCCACAATACTCCGACAGGCACGACAAAGTTATTTTGCAACATGACAATGCTCGCCCACATGTTGCACCGCCGGTGAAAACATACTTAGAAACGCTCAAATGGGAAGTCCTACCCCACCCGCCGTATAGTCCAGACGTTGCTCCGTCTGATTACCATCTCTTCAGATCGATGACGCATGGCCTGTCTGACCAGCACTTCCATTCCTACGAGGAAGCCAAAAAATGGGTGGATGACTGGATAGAGGCCAAACCGGTCGAATTTTTTCGCAACGGGATTCGTATGTTGCCAGAAAGATGGGAAAAAGTTGTAGCTAGCGATGGCCAATACTTTCAATAATTCATTTGTAACCATTTTTTCACAATAAAGGCTCAAAATTTGAAAAAAAAAACGGGAAAGACTTATTCACATACCTGATAATAACTATATACATTAATAATTAGGTATAATTATATAAACCGCTCGCAACAATTCAATGCATTTAATTTTGATTCCATTTTAAATATATTTATAACCAGCAATAGAGCTGAGACCAGAAAACAATAATTTAGCGCGTTCTCATACAGCTTTTTTTTTTTTTTTTTTTTTGAGTAATAATAGTTTAATATATAAAAAGAGAGTGAATAAAAAACTATGCCTACCGTAGCAAAGACCAGAAAAGCAATTACTCAAACGCTCTTATGGCGCTATTTTATAAACTTTTCACTCCCCTCGAAAAGGAGTCCAATTACAAGCGATAAGCCCCGCTCGCGCCGATCGCAGCCCAAACTCTTCGCGCAGCCGGACGGACGGAGAGCCCGAGGTGGCCAACCGTACACGTCCCCTGATTTTGAAATTCTCTAGATTTTCCGAAAGTCAGAATACGACCTATTTCAATATAGGTCTGTAGAAAAGCTTTCTTACAAGGAAAATATCCGAATTTCCCGTCATAACACGGATCACTGCTTTTAGGAAGCATAACCATTTAAGAATTTTTCTTAAATTTAAATATTTCAAATCTCTCTTTTCTTGCCTTTGCTTTACAAATAAAAATTTCGTTTCATTTAACGTATCATGAAATTATTTATCTCGCAGCCGCTTTTGTCCGAGGTAATCTCGCACCCGAGTCAATTGTATACATGTTTAAAGAATCCACATCATTTAATTTTCTTTAGAACATATATTTTAAGCAGTACAGTTCTCAAAATTTATCAAAACGTCTGAACCTTAGAGATTTTATATGTGATTCAAGAATCGATTTTACTCTATACGTAATATAATCTAATATTTATTACAAAGTATTCTCTAGAAACTTAAAATTAAAACTATAATGTCTTAAACACAATTTAATGAATCAGCTTCACTTAATATTTAAACTTAAAATTAACGTCAATATTTAATGTTTCAATTTAATTAATAATAAAATGTCAGTACTATTTGAAACAGTAACACCCACATTAACTTGATTATTATATACATTGATCATTGTCGCATAATGGAACAATAACGGTACTATAGCCGTCTGAGTTGTGCAGGTTGGCGCAGGAGCCCTAATAGCTGTGCATATATACTGGTGTCATTCAGGTTGGCTACCCGGTTTGAAGCGCATTTATACATCTTGAAGAAGCTTCAACGAAACTTTAACACAAAATATCGGCGTATTCATTTTAAAACCCGATATTTAAACAGTACCGAAATGATATATATATATAATGTAAATATATATATATATATTATAATGAACAAATGCTGGGTTAAATAACACACATGGTAAAAGAAACAAGTACAAATTCATATAAAATAAGTTTATTATAAAGGTTAAAATGAAAACGTTCTAACCAATGGAAATAGCTTTAGCACAGACGAGAAAAGAATAATGCGCGCACGCTTGAACAGCGTTGTTTTATAACCTCTGCATCCTATTACAAAGGCGCCCAATTACGAGCGATAAGCTCCACTCACAAATCGCAGCCCAAACTCTTCGTGCAGACAGACTAACGGAGAGCCCGAGGTGGCCAACCGTACCCTGATTTTGAAATTCTCGATATTTTTTTAAAGCCAGAATACGACCTATTTCAATATAAGTCTGTAGAAAGCAAAGCCGGTTTTATGGTATATATACCGCCCCGGTCGCCCCCCGCTTTGAGGGGCCACGCGCTCCGGAAAATTTTTTCCCATACCAAAAAAATTCAATAATTCCACAGACAGAATATTTTATATTCTAAAGTTTGATCAAGTATAATATTGAAAATAATTTATAATATTAAATAGTTTTAAATTATTTCTTGCTAATCCCAGCTTTATAGAATTCGAGGTGAAGTTAGATTATATAATATCGTTTCTCTTTGAACAAAGCAAAGAAGTCTTCGTTTCTGTAAAAACTTTTTACATTGAATCTAAGGTTAACATAAGAATTACTGTAGCTGTTACGATTATAAGATACGTTATCGTCAAAAGAGAAAAATAGAAATTAAGAACTACAGTATTATGAATATTTTGAAGAAAAAAGATATATGAGCAAATTTAATACAATTTGAATGAGTACAACAGGTACGTTCTAAATGTATTCCGATTATACAATGTATCTAAATTTTAAGATAGAAATAATGTCAGTTTCGTATTGAAATTCTGGAGATAAGTTTTATATCGCTCGGTAGGAGGTGCCCCGTTTTCAACTCTCATAACCAAACTAGTTATCTAGTCAGCTTAAGTAAAGGCCCCGCGGTTAGAGCATGGTAGCTTGGAATAATTATTGTTTTCTTAACTTGTTAAGAAACATTGGTCGTTTTAAACTTTACGAAAAATTGGTCTTATTCTAATTGTTCACGGAATAATTTTATTCAAATACTTAATTTGAATAGTAATTTAATTTTAATTTTTTATTTAAAGATGTAAATTGAAACTTTTTATTTTAAACTTTCTTAAAATAAAAAATTTAATTTTCATATTATTAATATGACTAGTAGAGAAAGAGATTTCGGTAGAAAATATGAAAGTGTCGCCGAAAAAGGCAAAAAACGAAAAATGAAAGCAGAGTTACAGAAAAAGGAAAGTGGATCATTATATAAATTTATTAATAAATTATGTCGAAATGATCGCCTAAACGACGAACATGGAGATATTAATGAGAATGCACGATTAGTCAAGTCTCCTGAGAAATCACACGATTATAATCCCTCCATGGAAAGTGAGAATATTGAATTTGTAGTAATTTATCCTATAAATGTGTATGATTCTGGTAATTGAGAAAAGTGCAATTTACAAGACGTTATAGATATTTTAGTAAAAAATGGTCCGATTAGAATATTGAATGATCAATATTAATTTCCGAAGAACGAAAATAATCGACATTTATCTAATCATTTTTATAAACGTAGATTAAGTACGGGCGATGTTCATGATGGAAAATGGTTGGTATATTCAATTAAATTAGACCGAGATTTTTGTTTTTGTTGTAAGATTTTTGAGACTCGCCGAAATAAACCGCGAGAAAACGGGTTAATAACACGTAATTGCAACAAGAAAAAAAGAAAAATTAAAACCTGTAGGTTTTTCTATGCGGAAGGCTCCTATCCTTGGATCTATGCGTATTCGCCTCAGCTGACCGCCGTGTCGGGCTCGAAACTCCCGCACTCCCGCCGGGATCATCACTTCCGGCCCATTCGGGATTTTTATGCTCCTGGGCCGTGGGGCCTCCGAGATGGTTATTGGACGGAATCCTTCCGCCGGGTTGGAAGGCACCTTGAATGAGGTGTCCCGCTTCTACCGATGGATTGGCGGTAGGGTGATCAGCGGCGGTGGGATCTTCAGCGGCCGCGGGCGCATTTGTAGTCGCTCCAGCCGCACCGTTGGCCTCCTGGCCATTGCTTCCAGTACCTCCTTGCTCGTTGGCTGGTACTCTATGTTTTTATTGGTGTTCGCGGGGTGGGCTGAGGGAAGTATCCCTCGTCCTCAGCTACCTCCCCTAAATAGATGGTATCCTGGGCGTCTAGCCACCGCTCAAATTCCTCGTACTCTTGGGGAGAACAATTTTAAGGATTGCGTCCATTGCCTTGTAGCACTTGTCACTGTTGATTATATACTGATTAAGTTATTGCTCAGTATTAAAATTTTGAACAATTGACAAGGACGTGCGTGTTTACCTTATTTCCCGACTCGACCATACGTTCGAGTTCAACGTCGAGGTAGGGGATGTGCGCAAAGCGCTCATGTTATATACACTAAATTATTTGTATACTTAAACAATTTGTGTATCGGTGTATTGTTGTATTAAATTCTGGCGCTTTAGGTCCTTAAGACTATTTGTTCCTGCGTGCGTCGAATATGAATTCTCCATCGTGAGTCGCGTTTATTTATTGTTAAATTTCTTTTTAAAACAATCCCTTTTCTCTCGATTCATTTCCACGCCGATTTGCCAATTGTTTTTTCTTCGTATTGGTTTTTAATCAATTTACATGACTATTTTACGTATCTTATTTTTAATTTATACCTATTATTAACGCTCGCTATATACAAAATTATTTACACTTGCATCAATTAACTTAATATTACTTAACTATCCTATTTTCTTACTATTATTGCCGGCAATGTACAATATTTGACATATATGCAAATTTAATTGCTATCTATATATAACATTCATCGAACGTGACCGATGTACGGTTTTATATCTTTGACATGAATTTTCTCGATTAGTTTCCCATCTGCTTCTTGCAGATTAAATATGGGGAAACTTTCTTTATGATTTCAAATGGCCCGCTATATTTCTCGCAAAGTTTTGCATTTATTTGATTGGCCTTATTTGAAAGTATATATTGGCGCTTTAGTACTAAGTCGCCAATATTCGGTCGCCAGTCTCTTCTACGTAAATGCTAATATTTTCTATGTCGCGAGAAAAACTGTGCTGTCGCAATTTTTGTTCATTGTATAACTTCTTGTACATGTTTTATTTTGTCTTGCATTCTGGTCTGCGATCGAGGTCCTGCTTCGTGGCATAGACTTCCTGGTACTTGAAGTTCTCGCCCGTAATTAACGTATGCTGTAATATAACCTGTGCTATCATGCATAGCCGTGTTATAAGCGAAAGCAATTTCGCTCAAATAATTATCCCATGTTCGCTGGGATTTTTCTATATATTGTTTAATCATAGTTTTTATTGTTCTATTTGCCCGTTGAACGGGCATTTGCCGAGATTGCTTTAATTTTTTCTGGATTAGTCCGTATTCCTTGCGCATCAACCACGTGACTAAGATACGTAAATTGACAGCATCCAAACTTACATTTTTCGGGATTGGGTTTTAATCTTGCCGCTTTTAACTTTTCAAAAACTGTTTCTAAAACCTTCTTGTGTTTTTCATAGGTCTCCGTTACAATAATAATGTCATCAAGATATGAAAATGCATTTGGAACCATATCCGGTGTAATTATACTATCTAACAGTCTTTGAAAAGTCGCTGGAGCATAAGTAAATCGAAAGGCATCACATTAAACTCGTACAGGCCTCGTCCTGGCAAGGCACAAGCTGTAAGTGGCTTACAGTCTTCCATCAATTCAATTTGTCAGTATCCATTTTTCAAGTCTATAGTTGATAAAATTTTTGCTCCTCGTAGCTTATCGAGAATTGCTTGCATTTGTGGAAGTGGATATACATCTTTCTTTAAGGCTTTGTTTAAGCAGCGGAAATCCACACAAAATCGTCGTTTTCCATCCTTTTTCCTCGCAATAACCACGGAGCTGCTCCATGTACTTTTGGATGGTCCAATCACTCCTTCTGCCATCATTTTATCAACTTCTTCATTTATTATTTGTTGCATTGCCGCGTTTCTTGGTCGATACCGTTGTTTCAATGGAGTATTGTCTGTGAGTCTTATCCCGTGCTTCACCAGTGGCGTAGCACCTTTAACTTCCCCAAATTTTTCCATTTTCTCATGTATAAATTTTCTTAACTCTTCTTCCTGATTGGCAATTTCACAACGCCGGCAATTTCTGCTATTTTCGATGGCATGTTATTCATCCATCTATGCGGATTCTAAACTTCCTTTCCTTTTAAAGAAATTTTAATATCCATTTTTAACAATAAATCCTTCCCAAGAAGTATCTCGTCTCTCAGGTTTTCCATAACGAAAAATTCATGATGGGTATAAAAATTCTTATCTTACATGTACCTTGTATCCCTTGCATTTCGAATACTAAGGTGACATTTGCCAGAACTGCCGCTTTTCTATTGCCACTCCTTTGCCATCTGTGTCCTTGCAAGCAAATTTTTCCTATATCCGGGTGTATAAATGAATTTACCGCCCCTGGATCAATGAGACCCTTAAAATTGTGGCCATTGATTTTTACTTTTAAGAAGTATCGATTATCTAGTTTTTTTCCGGCCGAGCCTTGGGTGGTCCGGCCGCGCGCATGTTTCCCGAGCGCTGACAGTCGCGTGATAATGTGCCGCCCTTGCCGCATCTTGTGCTAAATTTCCGTGGCACGTTTTTATACTGAAAACGCGTGTGCCCTTATTGCTAGTAACGACAACATTTTTCACAGTCATACGGTGGTGTTACCGCATTAACAGCATTCCGCGGCCTATTGGCGTACCGATTCATCCCGCTCGTCGACTTCGTTTGTGCGTTCTCCATTTTTTGCATTTATTTCTCGAATGACTTCGACTTTCTTCACGAGATCGCACACCGACGTGATTGTTTCTCTAGACACGTGTATTTGGAAATCGGGCAGTATATTTTCGTATAAATTATCCAGCTGCGTTTGGATATTTAAACCTCCACGGCGTCGCATTAACGTGCATAAAGCAGTAGAATAATCTAAGATTGATTCTTTAGACTGCTGCCGTCGTTCAAAAATTGGACGATCTAACTGCCTTTGTTCATTGGGCAGCAAGTAAAATTCGCGCATTGTTCTCTGTAATTCGTCCCATGATGCTATTAACTCAGCAAAATTACGGAACCAGAGTTGCGTGTCGCCCCTTAATAATTGAGGAAAGCCCTGTAATAATTGTGCATCTGTTAATCCGTATACAGCGCGTAATCCCGAAACTCTTTCCAGAAATGCATCTACATTTTTCCCGTCAAAATAGCAATTTCATTTTATTAAATGGAGTATTTGCCATGACTTGCTTAGGTGCTAAAAGCATACTATTTTCTCCCAGTAGTGAAGATCCTATGTGGTCTATGTGGAGGGTATGTAGTGGTGTTTCTCCTTTTGGTATGGGATTCAGTAGACCCTCAGCCTTTCCTTGTTTTGATGCAAGAATACATGTCAAACAATTGCTAATATAATTTTTGACATGCTTTTCCATGTTATCGAAAAAATAACTCTTCCGGAGCTGCCCCAGTGTCTTACGCGACGCGACATGGTCAAGCTCATGTGCTCGCCTTATCACTTCAGTTCGCATCTCCATGGGAACAACAAACTTTCTTTTATTTTCTTTTGTATGAAAAATTAGTACATTTTCTAGAATATAGTTCCTGTATTCACCTTGCTCCAAAATTCTTCGGATTGCTTTTAAGTTTTCATCCGTTTGTTACGCTCTTTCCAATATCTCCAGAAAAGGGTCAGTAAAAACTAGTAGAATAATCTCATTTCTACTTAATGCATCCGCATGCTGCATACGCTGCCCTGGGCGGTGCTCGGTTGTACAATCGAGCATCTGTATGTACATAACTGATCGCACTAATTGCGGTTTCAAGTCCTTAGTATTTAAGGTCATTTGTAAAGCTGCGCAAGCCATCACGATTTGAAACTTAATACCCTCCAAGTATATTCTAAACTTTTCTAACGCTCTTACAATCGCTAGAGCTTTCAACTCATAGCGGTGATATCTGCTTTCTGCTTCAGTTGTTTTTTTGCTCATATAATATACTAGATGCATGCATCTATTTTCGGAATTTTCTTTCATTAACAATGGCGCGTAGCCGTCTTTTGACGCATCCGTATGCAACTCGTTCCGCCTAATAGCATCATATACATGCAACACCGGTTAACTTGCAAGCGATCCTTTTAGCGCAGCAAATGTATTTTCTTGCCATCAGCTCGTACATTGACTTCGCGATTTGTGCATATGCTCTAATAAACTTGCGAAATTACCCCGCGAATCCAAGAAATATCTGTACTTGTTTGAGATTCCTTAGTGGACGATAATTCATTAGCTCCTCGACTTTTGTGGGTGACGGAGAAATTTTTCCATTTTCTATGATGTACCCCAAAAACTCTACTCTCCTTTTCAATAATTGGCATTTCTTCCAATGAAATTGGAGCCTGTATTTCCATGCCATCTTCAATACTAACTACAATCGTCCAACTGCCTCACTCACGTTTTCTGCAATGATAAAGATGTCGTCGAGGTACAGTAGAATGATTTTCTGTTGTATGAATTTTCCGAAAATTGTAGCGATGTATTCTTGAAAGATGACGGGGGAATTGCAAAACCCAAACGGCGCTTTCTGTGGAATGTATTGTCCCCACGGCGTGACAAAAGCTAGGTATTTTTGGCTACTCTTATCGACGTCCAAATGAAAAAATCCGTCCACTAAGTCCAACGTAGAATGAATTTTTGACATTCCTATAGAATCAAAAGCGTCTTCGATAATCGGCAGAGGATAATGCTCCTTTTCGACGATGTCGTTAAAAAGCTTGTAGTTTATGCAGACTCTCATTCTGCCATCTTTTTTCCGTGTAACGACGATTGGGCTCGCGTATTCCGATGCGGCTTTTCGAATGATTCCTTTCTGCAACTATTCGTCGATTTGCCTTTTCATCTCAGCTTCTTCGCCAGGGGAGAGGCGATGCGGATGCGAACTAATGGGCGTCGTATTTTTCACCGTGATTTTGCTTAGGTTCCGATGGCACAAAGCTTTCAATAATTTCTCGCACTGCTCCACGAAATTCTTGAGATACTTCCATAATAAGACTCCTAATGGGGTCTGCAGTCTCTTCTTGTACAAATTGATAAGCGGTCCCTCTCGTCGTACCTCGACTTTCACGATATCCAGTAATGGGTTGTCTAGCAAGACTTGCGACGGCAAACTTGTCTCGGGTACAACTAAGTATTCAATGTTGTACAATATGCCCTCGATAACAGTAGGTATAAGAACTTTCCCTAGAGTATAGATTGGACTATCGTCTCCTTTTAGACATACCCTTTGTTCTTGAAGATTGAACTGGTTTTCCACGTTCACCCGTTTCAAAACGTCTTCACGCATAACGGTTTTATCCATACACTGTCTAATTGGCGCTCGATTAGCATGTTTCCAATAATTGCCTTCAATCGACACCGATTACTACTACCGAGACACATACGATTCAGGTTTGCTTTCAATTGCTGCGCGTTAATCTTTCTACGCGTCTGCTTGCCTGGCGCTGAAAAGTTTCTTGAAATATGCCTCGGATGATCGCAGTTATAGCTAACGATATTCCCCTTATTCCTCATTCTCGACTTCTCTATATTTTAACTATTCTCCATGGGACATTCAGCTGAGAGATACCCTGGTTGTCTACAGTTGTAGCACGTTCGTATGGTTTTCATACCCATGCGACTTTTCATTGCTTGATTTTTATTTTCGCGATCTAGCATTTCTAATAAGTATACAAAATGGTGCTTCGATCCCGCACTAGCAAGAACCATTCGAGACTGCGTGTTATCAGTAATTACCTCTATAATGTACTCACGGACATCCTCGGATGACATACCTCCTTGAGACCCTATACACTCCATTGTCTGTACATACGCTACCTACGATTCCTCTTGCTTATTTGCTCTGCAACGTAGAGCGTTATGTACGTCCGAAATTTTTACACGCTTAAAATACTCTGCTCGCAATCCCTCGCGTAGGCTTTCCCAGTCGCGTAAACCCCGCTGTATACTAAGCCATGTTTTTGCAGGTCCATCGAGCGCTTTCTTGCTGCTGAAATATACCTTGCATTTCAGCCATTTGGCGACGCATTTCCTCCATCGCCTTTTGCGTCTCTTCCACCTGTCGTTTCCTCGGTTTACGTCGTTGCATTTCTTGTTGTAATTCCATTTCGAATACCTAGTTACCAAACTTAATGCGACGTAACGGCAGCAAACGCAAAGGTTGAATGAAGATGCGTTTACTTCGAAAAACTTTACTCGTACTAATACTTTCTAATGTACGTGTGTTTTGTCTACACGTACCCTCCACTTTGATACGTAACGAATTCAACTTATTGGATACAACCTTGGACGCACAAAAGACTACACAGAGTCATTTGAACGCACAAAGTTAGCTAAACGCGTAAAACCGCACGAAGCTGAGTCAGCGCATCAAACCAAATAAACGCACAAAGCTGCACAAAACCGAATCAACTCACAAAGCCGCACAAAACCAAATCAACGCACAAAGCCGCAAAAATCAAACGTTCAACAATGTCAATATCTACTTCACCGATTTTAATTTCCACAGAACTTTATAAATCGTTGCTCAATCATCCGTATCACTGAATGGACGAGCTCCCATATGTGGGATTAGTGGTATGGATTAATATTTGTGTTAGCCAAATGATTAAAGAAAACGATAAAAGTACTTTATTGAAATGACAGATACGATATATACAACTACACAGGAAGCGTACACGTGCACAATACAGAAGCCCCAATACAACTGACTCCCCCTTACACACTTTGCCTATCTCATTACCTCGGTTCACCAAGGTACTGTTAGGTGCAAGCATAAACCTATAGTGACCTGTTCGAACTAGTCTACTACGTCCCTGCAACCTATCATCATTATTCCGATGTTCACGCATATACATACGCATACACTCTTTCCCTCCCCCCCTCTCTCTCTCTCTCTCTCTCTCTCTCTCTCATACACCAACCCCATATATATATATATATATATATATATATACTTTTAAAGTTATGGAAGTACTAGAAAATTTAGCTTATAAAAATAATCCATTAGGAATGAACAACTATTCAAAAACAATGGGATTTGACCATGCACAGGGTAGCTTTATTACCGAGCTACCTGAAGCATAGATATAACATCTGTCATAAGTCTTGTCGATGTCAAATTTGGGGAATTCCCCTTCTAACTAGATTAACAACCAGCATAAGGAATTTGTGCATTTGGTAAGGTCCAGAAATCGTGTTCTTTTAGTTAATACGTTTTGTCAATTTGACCAGTTCCGTTCTAACCATCGTGGTGAACACATCGTCTTGAACATTTGTATATACATAATAAACGTATTTTATCGTATATTAAACTATTATTTGTTATATTTATTTCAAATAGTTTCTACACATTCGTAATTCAATTAATTGTAATTAACGTTTACAATTAAAACGCAGCATTAGTAACATTACGTTTATTATAATTATTTTGCTTGCGTAATTCTAAATAAAAATTATTCCTCCTTTAAGTGATATTTTAGCTTTAGTAAAAGCAAATTTGATAGCCGTGGTAAATTTAACATTAACTTATTTTACTTTTCGAATGCTGTATGTCTTATACAGTTATTATGTACTACTGAATGAGGTAATTTTCTCAAAATTCCACTTGTAAGTTATGAACTATATAAATATCTTATGCAATTTTAAGATTTTATACTTGTTACAAAATCTTTACGATGCACAGTAACTTCAACAGCATTAATCTTCTGTAAATCAGAATTTTCTAATGTTTTATCTCATTTACGAGTTTTTCTAAAATAATCCTCTTATTTCAAAGTAGTATTTGTAACATCCACGTACTATCGTTAGCACTATCATCGGTTGCAAAAAATGTTTTTGCTACTTAGTCAGTATCATGTTTTAAAGCCTTATGTATTGCTCAATTATCTGTTCCTTCGGATACATTTTAATAAGATTTATTAGCATAATTATAAATAAAACAGTCTAACATAAAAATTACTGAATGCATTTTCTTGATATTCAATTTCTACATCTAAATGTTCATCCAATACCTCTGTAGCCTTAAAAACAATATCCAAATCATTTACTTATGGCAGTTGTTATTAATTCAGATTCGTTGTGTACTCCACATTGACGTTGTTGCCCCTAATGAGCACCTCACCGTGACATAGATATAACTTCAATCATCTATGCTAACGTCCCCATAAGCATCACCTTCATCCTATCTGTTATTTATAAAATTATTTCAATTATTTCTCTCTCTATCTCTCCTTTCTCTTTCTTATAAAGTTAAGTATGGTAAGTAATAAGTTAAGTAACGGTTGTTCTATTAAAAGTTAATAAGGATTGATCCAGTATCTAAGGAATAATTTGAGATTTCACAGTTTTCATTGGTCCAGGACATGAGCAGTAATTTTAATTTTTACTTTAAAAAAATTTTTACAAACTATTATTAAATAAGTAAATGATTACGAATTATTATTAAATAAACCTAAATAATCCCCTTTAATTTTTTTATTGCCGTTTCACACGCGAAAGCTGGGGCTACACGAATCTACGAGAATCACAGATTTGAAATATTATAAGAGTTAATTGATTAAAAACTACATTCATTCTTCCAATTGTACGTTCGCAAATTCTTCAGAGATTCATTAAATTAACGCCAGAGATTAAGAAATCTTAAAGAACCAGTTATTAACGACGACATTCATTTAATCGTTAAACAGAAGGTGACTATAACTGACATGACAAATACTCTTGCTTTTGTATATTTATTTGTAGTAATTAAGCATTATATTAGTAGTGCATGTTTTTAATTTAAAGCTAATTCTTAAAATAAATTTATCAATATAATATGTCGGAGTCAGTCATTGGAAGAAAAAATCCACATCTATAATGCTTTTATTACTTATAATATCATTTCAATAATTTCTTCTATATATATAATGTATTATGAAATCTATTATGGTTACTTAAATAATCTTGGAAATATTTGTACCATATTGTTACATCTAATTAATTTTGAAAGATTAGCATTTTTTTATAAAGAAACTCAACAGATGTATATAAGTTTTGTCGTAATCTGCATATGCTTCTTTAATGTATATCACTTTTATGTCAAATCATATAGACAAGATAAACGTATTAGTTATTATCTAATACTGTAATCTCATTACCTTAAATATGACTTTACAGAGCTAGACAATGACAACAGTATCTAAATTTAAATGAAATTCACTTTTAAGTTAAATACTTTAAAAGCATCTAATAATATCGGAATCTTTTTATTTTTGTAAATAATGTATGTGTGTTTGTACGTGTGTATGCGCGCGCACATGTATGTGTGCGTGTGTGTTTGTATGTAAATATCAAGGTGATCAATACCAATTAGTGTTCGATTAGTTTAAGAATCATTGAGATACTTACATTATATTCTATTTATCATATCGTTTCTAAAAATTCTAAAAGACTGAATGAAACCAATCATAACGTTGCAGAAATAACAAAAAAATAATTTTCAATAAATAAAAATAATTATATATTTACTTATTCATTTCTATCCATGCTAAGGCTTTACTCACAATGCAAACTCAATAAGATGAGTGTGAATTTTTACTCCGATGCAGCTAAAAGTGCAATAATAAGTTTAGGAATAATTTACGAGTTTCTATTATAACCACGATAATCGTGACCAAGCTTTTTGATGACATAATTTTTGAATGTTTCATTGTAACTTAAAGAAACAGACGATTAAATCAGATCAAATACTATCTCACAGCTTGGTCGCGGCTATCGTGGCTATAATATAAATTCGTAAATTATTTTGAAAATTATTATGGCTTTAACTGCATCCGAGTAAAAATTCACGCTCATCTTATATAGATATTGAATTCTACAGACTGTGAGTGGTTTATCCTATTTAGTTAAACCTACTTAATTTTTGTGGAAACATATTTTATATTACATACTACGATGTCTAGCTACTATATCTATGGGAATGATGAACCATGAGATGAAAATTATACGATGCTATGTTGTTAAAAATAAATATGTTGTTGCGTTTGTCGAAAATGATGAAAAACGCTTCTTTGACACTTTATCATATACTTATGAAAATAAATTAATCTTGTTTATTCAATAGGTAGTTTTCTGTTAAACCATAAGATATTTAAAGCTCATGATTATATAACTATAGAATACAAAACATTACGTAGAAGTCCGCCTGGTACAGCTAGATATCGTATACTACAGTTGGAACTCGTAATTCTCCATAAAATTCATCCCCATATATCTTATCAGACTATGGGAATAGTTACTGCATTGTAGTATGTATTCCTATATGTATGCTATCGTAGTATGCGAATGAAATATATTAAATATATTTTTAAAAATCGAGAAAAACATTTATTCATTTCAATTTCTGAACTTTTTCAATTTCTTTCCTTTGGCAGAGTAGAAACTTGTTTTATATAGCGTTGAGCGTAATTGGTTTACCGAGACTTCGAATAATTTTTCTTTTTTATTTGAATGAATTTGTTTTGGATATGTTTTAATGTGCATTTTAATTAAGAAATATTACTGTAATTCTATCGAAACCGTTTCAAACTTTAAGTAATACTTATAAACAATATACGGTGCCGCAGAAAATTTTTCTGCTATAGCGCCTTAAGGTCCTTTTTGTACAATTGAAATAACATTGTATGAAAGGTCTACTGAACTATTATAACACGCAGCGGATTATGAGCGAAGCTTTATATGAAATTCGTTATTTCGATAACATTGCCTAAACTTTGATTTCGAATTGGGATCCTATTGTTAGTGCATTTGAATTGGTATTATATTACGGGCATTTTTTAAATCGTATTGTCCATTTGCAGCAATTATGTTTTTACATTATTGCATTAATTTTTGAAAAAAACATTTTTCAACATTTTTTCAAATAGGAAAAATGAATGGGAGCCATTGATATAATAGAATTATACAAGGTGTTTCTAACGTCTGAAGAATTTAAGACAAATGTTTAAAAATATATGTTTCAAATAATTTTTTGCATCAAAATTCTTATAAAATCCTTAAATGCAAAACCAAAATAAAAGGTAAAGCATTATATATCCACCATAGATCAAACTTTTAACAAAGTTTCATAAAATTCTAAACTTTGTATAATATAATACCGTATATATTATTATCTATTACTACTTTGGTAGCAGCAAACATAAGAGATATCTACCATTTCTATTTACAAATGATTAGAATATATATAAATCACAAAAAGCTTAATAAATATTATCGGTTGAAATTCTTCGTGGATATTAAACTTTTTACAAAATGAGTCAAATTAAGCTATTCTACTTTTTGGTTTTTACTTCGATTTCTTTTGGTTCTTTTTCGATTAATTATGGTAAGAAATTTAACTTTACTTTTATGACAATATTATCCATTATTTACGTATATGCTTATAATATATTGTCTAATGAATTTTCTATCATTAGCACATCTTTAAATGAAGTATTTGAACTCTAAGTTTTGTGGTTTTAAGATACGTATCTTTACATATGGAGCTGCTGAATATACTTCAAAATAATTAAAAGATATCAAATAAAATTTTGATCGCCATAATGTCCCATAGGACGATACCAGATTTTACAACAATTATTCATAATATATGTATTATTTGCGTAATTCGATTGTGAAAAATAGTTATTTAGCGAGCTTCTGTCACAATAGAATTACGCGATAGTTTTAGAAATGATAAAAGTTACAATTATCATTTGTGAATTCGTGTCCAGGCAGACGACATCGAGAGATCTGATCAGGTCTTTTGATTTTGCTGTGAGTGTCTCTCAATATACACTGTCTCAAGCCGAATTTCAGAATTCGAAACCTGAAAATAACTTCCATTATTTCTATGAAAATCTAATAAATTATGATTGTCGATCGATACCATTACTCCCCTATGAAATTCTATTTCAGAGCAGAATAATTTAGTACACTTCTAATACATATTATGTCTCGATTTTACTGATCAGATTTCAATGAGATCGCCGATCGATAAACAGTTTGTCAAATCGAACATGTTTATCAACTTTGCATCCAGTTACTTACAGTAAATAATGGCTGCAACCAAATATTTTTATATTATGCATCAATTTACTTTCCAAATTGTTCTTGTTCAACGTATTTTGACGTCTTCCCGCTAAAAATATTATCAGATAAGCAACAAACTGATCATTTCATGAGACTTCTCATAGTTCAACTGTATTATTATGCCCAGCTCATTTTCACTCTACTCGGACGTCATTTGTTTCTAATTGAATTTGTTACCCTTGACTGTAAATTATATGTATATATATATATATATATATATATATATATATATATATATATATATATCAGATATCATTTATTTACCAACCGCACTTATATCCGTTAAGATAGTAGTATCACATACAACTTGAAGATTCTTTGAAGTAATTATGTAATAATATAATTCTACAAAATCATAAAGTAATAAATTATTATTATTATTAATAAATAATAATAATAATAATAATAATAAAGTATAATAATGAAAAAATTCTTCCGATAAATAATTAATTCTAAAAATTTGTTGTCTTTTATATATTTTTCAGAAAATGAATATTATAAAAATATGTGATAGGAGCCGTTCAGGAGATTCACACGTCGCTTGTCATAACATACATAGCGTGAAATATCACAACAATATTGCACTGTACATCCTTATAATACATTTCAGTCGAATATTTCTATAATAAGTTACGCTATGTAGTTAGTCCATATATAATACAGACCTCACAAAATTTTGAAGACCTGGCAGGTTAAACTGACAGTGTCCAAATAATATTTTATGTTTTCACGTTGCAATTGTGAGAGAATTTTCGATTAGGCCGTATTTTTCATGAGAATCAATAAATGGATTTGTTCTTATTATTTTCAATTATGTTATTTTGTCTATTAAGTTCATTTTCAAAATACGAATGTTTGTTTCGGATCTAATAGAATTCATAAAATAATATATGAATATATGAAGTTTTCTCCAATATTTCTAACCGCTTGGGCTTATCATCAGGAACTGAACTAAAATCTAATCATGAAACTATATATACCCAACCCTCATACAACGCAACTTTAATTATCTTTACAATTGTTAAATAAATTATTCAATTTGTTATTATTTTTTAAATAAACATAAATATTATGTTTTTGAAGATTACTTATAATCCTTTCCGATAAACGTTTTGCATGTGATAGAGCAAAAACTCTTATTATTTATAATTTTACCTTTCATACTTTTTTCTACAACTGTTATCAATTTCGTCTTCTCTCTGTGCAATTCCATAATTATTATTAATGTATATCTCTTTTCAAACCAATTTCAAATTATTTTTATTTAAATCTTTATGTCATACTTTGATTGCTTTATCAGTGACCCATGTATCGTAACTATTTTATTTTTGAATTCATAATGTCAATTAAAATTTAATAACCTACCATATCATCATCATGTAGATTTTCTGTAAAAATTCGTATTTCAATCCAAAAAACTCAATTTAATAAGATATAATAGAATAGATAGAATAAAAAGCATCCAGAATTTTTCTAAAAGTTCTATTAAATCTAATTATTAAAAATATTACAGATCGATACTTGCTTATGATTTTAAAAGATAAATTGGGGTTAAAGTATATTATTTAAATATACCTTGCAATTTTTTAGTTAATTGTATTCGTTGTATTATTTAATTTTTATCTGGTGAGAGTTTCTCGCACTCGCACATATGTCATTATAATCGTTTCATAGTACACTGCTTATCGGGTACGAAAAGGTTTTATTCACGAAAGGAGAGGTTTATGTCCCTATATGAAGCTGAAGGTTGTAAGGACATTTATAAAGAAATTTTTTCATACTAGGTCAGAACTGTATTTTTCTTTATTAGAACTGGAATCAAGCAGCAAAGGTGCGATTTGTCGATTCGAGTTAGGAAAAATAAATTTTAATTCATATATCGAAGATTTTGTAAGTAACTATCGGCGGTACCTACCTCATCATTGAGTTTTGTACTGAGTTCAATTATTTTTTCAGAAAATTCAGATTTAATTTCCATCATAAAACATCGAGAAGAGTTTTAATATTTTTTCATGGATTTAAGATTTAAATACATATATATCATCTTGAAGTAAATCTTATTTTTAAAACATTATTCTTTTAGCTATTATATAAGAAAAATGTGCTGTGGATAATGGCTTCGGTGATATCGAGTGATATACGTTTTCAATAATATTATAAATTGAATACAGCGTTGCACTATCTATCTCAAAAACTTCACTTTTTTGAAAATTTCAATTCCAATGGCCTCATAAGTGAGCATATAAACCATTTTATTATCGGTTTGGGAGCTTCCATGTGTATGCATTATTAAAATCATTTATATTATCAAATATTTTTGTTATAAAATAAATGCATAGATAAATTAATCAATATTAAAATTAACAAAGCCCATCCCACTCTTGCACGTACTATTTTTTTTCATTTAGTTTCAGGTTTGGAAAAACAAGAAATTATTGGTGGTTACACGGCACTGCACTCAGATTTTAAATATCATGCCGCAATACTGGGAAAATATAATTATTCCTATCACCACAACTTACTTTGTAGTGCTGCTATCATCAGTAATAATTTACTAATATCCGCTGCTCGTTGTTTCGTAAACAATTACTACGAGTTGAAAAAGATTAGATTTTTCGCAATGGCAGGTTTCGATATATTATCAACCAAGAATCTTATTCTGAACACAATTGAAGAAATCTACATGTATAATAATTCCACTGTTGCTTTTAGCACGGACCTAGCAATAACGAAGGTAAAGAAAAACAAATATAATAAAATTTCATTATTATATTTTATTTAAAAATGCCTATATTTTTATATAAAATTTCTCTCTTTTAGTTAACAGAAGATTTGAATCTTCAAAATCGTATGGATTTATCCTATGTTGAAATACCAGGTAAAGATGAGGTCTTTTACCAGCAGGCAGGAGTTGTCGTTGGCTTTGGAGTTAATTCGCTACATGATTGTACTAATCGTGTTAAACGAGAGAGAATACAAATACCAGCAAAAGCTGGTTTACAATTAAAGTATGCAAATGTTACAATTGTTGGTGCCCAACGACGTCAAAATGTTAGCAGCAGCACTGGTTTTGCCAATATAATATGTGGAGAAATTGCTGATTTCTTTACTGAAATATGTGGTATAATGTTCCCTAATGAAATATACGAGCATCGAGGTGTTTGTGCAGTAAGTTTTTACCTGTCACGAATTTTTCATACTGTTTCTATTAATTTTAATATCACTGAATGCATGTTTAAAAAACATAACTAATTTTAAGGTTCGGTTTCTAAACGCTTATATTGCCTCCCTCCCTTAGAAGCATCTATTGTCATAAAGTGTGTTAATTACAAGAATAAATTACATATTACAATGACTGAGATAATTTAGAATTCCTGTTAAAAATTTACTCATTCCTTATTTGAATCCATCCTCAAATAATGATTTTAGAACTTTCAAAATGATGTGCATTGTATATAATTATTTTTAAAGAATTATCACGCGCAGATGGTAGAAAATAAATCCAAAGTTCATTCATGGAATGAAGATATATTCTAGAAATCTGAAAAAATATACACTTGAAATGGTATTCTGATTTTAACATGAATACAATTTTTGTTCATTAATGCTTAGGAAGAAATAAATTTAGAAATAAATTCTGGTTTCAATTTTTATACTGGCCTACAATAATATTTTAATATTATTAACTGCTTTATGACTAAATTTTATTTTAAAAAAATGTTCTAAATCCAAATCTTTTATTATTTTTATAATAAATTTTTTATGGATCTTACAAAATTTATTATTTGTAATTGCACTAACAAATTCTGAAATACACTTTTCGGAGTTACTAAGTGAATGTGCAGATATTACATTTTTATTATAAAATTTATAAAGATAGCATATTATTTTAACAAATAATAACATTTTCAAAAATTTTTACACAATGATTGTAGATTTCAATGAAATAAATATTTACTGTATTATATACTTTTTCGGTAAACGATATTTTCTACAATTCTGTTATCTACCAGCAGTCAATAAATTTTATGTTAATTTGAATATATTATTTTATTATACAGGGTGATAATGGTGCTCCACTTGTTATTGGTAACAAAGTGGTAGGGATTGTAAGTATACATGCTGCAAATTGTGACGATGTTTTACATGGAACGATATATACAAAGGTATCTAATTACAAGGATTTTATTGATGAAATAAAGGAAGGAAGATTGAAGACTGGCACAATTGTGTTTGGTAATAATTTATACATAACCCGCCAGCGTCGTATAACCAAAAGTACACCATATTCTGTGCAATAACATGAAATAAAATTAATAATTTTGAAAAGAAAAAAATTTTGTGTAGATAATCACCTCCATTTTCTTCTTCATTGAATTTATCAGTATGTTATCATTTTTTAATATATATTCACATACAAACTGAAGTGAAGCCTTGGAAAGAAATCTTATTTATAAAGAATTATTTATCTATGCCAATAATAATCAGACAAAAAATTCCCTCAAAATGTTCTAGTATTTAAAGATATCGATTATGAAATTAATCTAAATTGGTCAAACTAATTTTGAATTACAATCAATGCTATTTCATTTATTAAGATTTCTCGAATAAGAAGTCTCGAATTAAAACTTTAGTATTTCCCGTTACTTTATCTATTAACAATTTGCATGTATGGTTTTTCCGAAATATCAGGACTATTTTCTCTGTTTTGTGTATAGAATTTTTAACGGGTACGGATCTCTGCCGACGTATGTAGAACTATCCGCGTGTATAGAACTATGTTTGCGTGTTTAGAACTAAATGATTATATGTAGAATGAAATGCTAGGTTAGATAGGGCGAAGCGTGATGTGTGTGGCACTTAACCATTAGACCTCCGAGATTTGAACCGTCAAACGGCTTTTTAATAGTAGCCAAATTAGTATCTTGAATGACGTATCAACTATAGATATAATTCATATCAGAGGTCAAGCCTTTAAGACTTTAACTTTCACCTTTTACAACTTTCTGGCAGTCGAAAGGCTAATTGAATTGTCGAAAACCAAGCACCTGTGAACTTGTCCATGGAGCCTTGTTGAGATCGGCCTTGAGATCTACGCTTGCACAGATCTCAAATCACCTTCTCAAGCGGCTTTGAGTCTGTTTGCTGGCGTTCGTAACGAGGACTGCTTCCGCCAGGGGAACTTCGGGGTCACAACATAGACTGAAAGGTAACGCAGAAATTCCTTACAACTTAGACTTTACGTCAACTGCAATAGAAGAAAAGTAGAACATTTTGGTAAGAAAACACGAACGATGAAACTGAGGCAGACAGCTATATCACAAACAGTGTATCTTCGAATCTGCAGACAATATACAAAGACTTGTTGGATTATTTATTGATCCTTCGCGCGCAGTTTATGAAAAATACTGGCTTAGGTAGAACAAGTGAATATTATAAGAATCTTTACGACCATCTAAATTTCCAAAAATTGATTTATCAACTTATTCCGAATGATATGAAGCTTGAGAAAGTTTCTGCGATTTATTTATATCTCCTATCCATAATACTCGGCGGATAGATGATTCTACTAAGTTTTACTACTTGAAATCCTGACTTGCGGCTCTAGTAGCATATCTGATGAAAGATATTACAATAAAAGTGTGTATTATGCTTCCACGTGGCAGGTATTAAAAGCTAGATTTTATAATCCGCGTATAACGGTCTCAAACCACATAAATGTACTACTCAATATGTAACATTTGAAAAGAGAATCTATCAATAAACTGAAAAAATTTACTGATGAATGTAAATGAATGGTTTGAGCGCTAGTTAATCTCAAAAAGCCTGTAGAGCATTGGGGTATCTGGCTAGTTTATATCGTAAGCTCGCGACTGGACGTTGAATCGAAGATGCTCTAAAAGCCGGAAGTAAGTGCTAATGGTGGAGCACGTAATACAGGTATAATCGTCGATAAGTCAGCTATAATTCACCTGTCATGTAAAAACTGTGACAAGAGACATCACATCCATAATCATTTCGGGAACAAAGACCTAGCATAAAACGTATTCCCTCGTCAGAGGTGAATCCTCCGAACGTTAGTGCCCTATCTCGGGTATTAATCCAGATTCGGGTGTGAGCTTTATTGGACGAAGGCTCAGACGAGTCCTTTCTGCAAGAAACTAGCACACAATTGCTATGACTTAAAAGAGAGTGATAAATTTTCCCCTGACAGTTGTATATTTGAGTTTGTCGATCTCATACTATAGATACTTTATATTCAGATCCAGCTTTTAATATCGATATCGAGATATTTATTTTGGCGCGGCTTACATCTCAGTTGTCACCGAGTAACTTAAATTTAATAAAATTGAATATAAATCAATTTTTCGAATAACGTTGGACGATTTACATTTCTACATACTATATATTGCTGATATTATCTTAGGAACTGATATTTACCCTTAATTTCACCATTTCAGACTATATTTGAAACATCGCAACTAATAGTGCAGGGTACACCGTTAGACTGAATCATTTCCGGATCCGTCGGAAACATTACAGCACGGTGGGCAAAGCTAAAATCTAAGACTGCACTTCAAGTACTTCATAACATGGCACGCGATGCACTACAGGAGAAATTCGAAAAATTTTTGATTCTCGAATAACTATCCCATAACGAAATCAGATGAAATTTGGAAGAAGAAAACGACGGATGGTCATTATGTCGTTCTTGTGATACTAAAAATGGTAGAGCTATGGAGATGAGGAAAATTACCCTTAGATCAACCAGTCATATGTATGGCCGGTTTCTACAGGAGTCAGAATTAGCAAAAACATCATGAGTTCGTGGTGTCATATGAGAGGTTCAAACGTATAACATCTGTTCGCTAGGTTGAGCATAATATGTCAAAGACATGGTATCTGAGATATAAGTATACTTACATATTCCCTTGAATTATTATTTCCTTGATTTGAATTGTATTGAATTCCCTTGAAGCATTATTTTATTAGAATTATTATTTTCTTATTATTATTATTATTTTTATTATAATTTTATTGTGATTCCGTTAAATTTAGCATTTATCTAAATAATCGGATTCCTTTTATTTACTTTCTTATAACTCTTTTGGTCTTTAAACAAATCAGAGATCTCCTTCTGATACTTAGAAATACCCATACAAAGAGTTAAATGACGTTTATCCGCATGAGTGAAATATAATATATATTAGAATTGTCTTTTAAAAACATTTGATATCTGTTATTAGAAATTCTTAGAAATAATTTCATGAATTGCGATCTTAATTTTTCTCAATATATGGTTGTCTATTTACTTTCTAGATTCTTCATTGTGATATATTATGTATACACACACACACACTACACATACACGCAATATTCAATTTACAAGACCGATGATTTGCACAATCCAATTATTTCTTATTAGTGTTGACGTTCATTACATTAATACTAACTCAATGCTTTGGATTCTGCAAGAGGTTTAATAAAGCAAGCAATTGAAAACCTTAACTGCTATGTAAAAATAATTTTATCCTAATTGTTTTAATAATAAAAGTAAATTTATATATATATATATATATATATATATATATATATATGCGCGCCCGTGTGTGTGTGTGTGTGTGTGTGTGTGTGTGTGTGTGTGTGTGTGTGTGTGTGTTTCTATATATACATTCCATATTATCGAAAATATATCGTCATTTATATTTCTACATACAATAGAATTATAAAAGGTGTTTCTAAAATCTGAAGAGATTAAAAACATATTTCACATTAAAGTTTTTTAATCACTTTTTAATTTAAATTCTTATAAAATCTTTTATAATTTTAATGCACAATAAAAAAAAGTACTGTATATCAAAAAAGATCAAACTTTTAACAAAGTTGCATAAAATCCTAAACTTTATATAATGTAATACCTTATATATTATTATCTATTACTTATTGTACTAGCAGAAAATATAAAAGATATCTTCTTTTTTATTTCAAAATGAATAGAATATATACTGTATATATACATATATATATATATATATATATATATATATATATATATATCGATGTGTGTATATATATATATATATAGCAATCACAAAAGTTTAAAAAATGTTATCCATTGAAATACTTCGTCGATACTAAACTTTTTACAAAATGAGTCATATTAAGTTATTCTACTTTTTTGTTTTTACTTCGATTTCTTTTGGTTCTTTTTTGATATATTGTGGTAAGAAATTTTAAGTTTATTTTAATCGAATGCCTTTTCTATCAAGAACGTACCTTTAACGGAAAAGGTCAATCTAAAAGTGTTGTGATTTTAAAATACAGAATTCTATAAATGGAACGGCTAATATACTTACGAATAATTAAGGGACTGCCACAATAAAATTTCATCGCCATAACGTCTCGTATGATGACATAAAATTTGATGACATTTATTTGCAATGTACTTATGTTCATAATTCTATTGTAAAAAATGATAATTTGACGTACTTCTTGCCACAATAACCTACCTGATAGTTCTGAAATGAATAAATTTGTGACTGCTAGTTGCGAAATTCGTCTCCAGGCAGACGACATCGAGGATCTGACCAGGTCATCTCTTGTATTCTGTTACTGTTTCGTGATATATGTAGCTTCGAGCCGGATTTCAAAACATACAGCAACAGTTTTCATTATTGCTACAACTATTTGATACATTATGATTGTAAGTCTATACCATTACTCCCCTACGGAGTTTTTTATGAGAGTAAAATTATTTACTATATTCCAATACATATTATCTCTGGATCGTACTCATCAGGTCTCGATGAGACCGCCGATCGACAAAAAGTTTGGCAAAAGAGTATTCTAACCAACTTTGCACCCAGTTATTTACATTAACTAGTGATTGAAACCAAATATTTTTATATTATGCATCAATCTACATTTCCATTTTTCTTGTTCGACGTATTTCGACTTCTTCCCGCTAAAAATATTATTAGATGAGCAATAAACTGATCATTTCATGAGATTTCTTATGACTCAACTGCATTATTATGTCCAGCTAATATTCATTCTACTCGGATGCAATTTTTTTTCTAATTGAATTTGTTAGCCTTGACTAAATTATATATACGTCAGATAACATTCATTCACCAGCCACACATATCTCCACTAAGATAATAGTATCACGTACAATACGAAATTTCTTCGAAGTAATGTGATTATGTAATTATACAAAATAATGTATTATAATGTAGCCTTATTCTTTCGATAAATAATTACATTCTAAAAATTTGACGTCTTTTATATATTTCTCGAAAAATGAATATTTTAAGGAGTGGTAGTAGGCGTTCATGAGATTCGCACGTCGCATGTAATGTCACAACAATATTGCAGCAATATAAACGCGTAATATATTTGAATTTTTATTTTTAATTATTTTATTTGTTTTTAATTTCAATATTGCTGCAATAGTTTATGCTATGTAGAGAATTCCTTTACAATACAGACACAACATTTTGGAAACTTAGCAGGTTCAACTGATAGATGTTCCAGATAATTTATATTTTTATGCTGCAAATGTAAAGAAATTTTCAATGTGACTGCATATTCATTTTTCGTCAATAAAGGGATATTATTTTAAATTACATTATTTAAAATTTTAAACAATTTATTTAAAATTTTTAACTTTAACTTTAATTAAAATTTTAACTTTATTTTAAACTTTTTCGTTTTTGAATTTATGAATTTTTTCACAATCTTCTTTTAATAGCAAGCATTTAAAAAAATTGTTATTTTTTATATAAATATAATATCATTTCTAATAGCTATATTTTCATAAGGTATAGCTTTATTTAAGATACTTTAAAATACTTTAATTGTGTTTATGTCATCTATTTTTAGATAAAATTATTAAATATTTCTATTAGCCTTACAGATTAATCAAATTAAAAATAATATATAATTATATTAATATATGTTTGTATTAATATTAATACATATCAGTATATAATTAATTAAAAATTATAATAACAATCAGACTCCCCTTGTTTAAAATCACCTCCGTAGACTAATGAAAAATAAAAATTTTTGTAGCTGAAAAAAAAATTTTTTTAGTAAAGTACAATTAATATAAACATATATTAATATAATTATATATTATTTCTAATTTAATTGGATTGTAAGACCAATAGAATTATTTATTAATTTTATTAAAATATTTTTTATATAACTTCACCATTTCATTTTTTTTAGCAAATTACATTTACACAAATCACAACGACCTCATAAGCATGTCAGCGGTTTGATGATCGTTTTGGAAGCTCTCGTGTATATCATTATTGAAACAATTTATATTACAAACTATTTTTGTTATAAAATAAATACATAGATAAATTAATCAATATTAAAAGCAACAAGGTCTATTCCATTCATGCATGTAATATTTTTTCATTTAGTTTCAGGTTTGGAAAAAGAAAAAATTATTGGTGGTTACCCGGCACTGCACTCAGATTTTAAATATCATGCTGCAATAGTGGGCAAATATAATTTTTCTTATCACCACCATTTACTTTGTAGTGCTGCTATCATTAGTAATAATTTACTAATATCCGCTGCCCGTTGTTTTGTAAATAATTTTTACGAATTGAAAAAGATTAGATTTTACGCAATTATAGGTTTTGACATATTATCAACCAAACATCTTCTTCTAAACTCAATTGAAGAAATCTACATGTATGATAACGCAAGTGTTGGTTTTAGCACTGATCTAGCAATCACGAGGGTAAAGATAAAACTATAATTATATATCCTAAAACAAAATTACTATTGCTTATTTCAAATTACTTAAAGTTTTTATATAATATTTCTCTATCTTAGTTAACACAGGATTTGCATCTTCAGAACCGTATGGATTTATCCTATGTTGAAATACCAGATAAAGATGAAGTATTTCACCGACAGAGAGGAATTGTAGTTGGCTTTGGAATTAATTCATTAAATGACTTTGCTAATCGTGTTAAACGAGAGAGAATACAAATACCTGCGAAAGCTGCTTTGCAATTAAAGTATGCACATGTTACAATCTTTGGTGCCGGAGAACTTCAAAATGTTAGCAGCAGCACTGGCTATGCTAATATAGTGTGTGGTGAACTTATTCAATACTTTTCTGAAATATGTGGTATAATGGTCCCTGATGAAACGTATGCGCATCGAGGCGTTTGTGCAGTAAGTGTATTCCTTATCAGCAACTTAATGTTCACCCTAATAATTATAATAATAATAAATTTATGTTTAAGCACCTTATTTAATTGTAAGGTTTACATCAAAACCTGCTTTCAGCCGTAGATGTATTTATCCCCATAGATTATATGTGTAACGTTTTCCTTTTGCCCTCGGGCTATCTTACTTTGTAGCACAAAGATTAGTTTGAAAAGAAAGGGTGTTTTCGGAAAAATCGGGGAAAAAATCACGATACTATCAGTTGTATTTATATGAATAATAATATCTATAATAATGTATATGAATAATAAAACAAATTATAATATCTATTAACACACTTCTAGCGTCGGTCTCTGCGATCTTTAATAAAACAAGACAAATACGTACTATAAACTTAAACTTTCTTATGATTAAACGATATTCTGCACGCTTCTTATTTTAACGGTATTTAGAATTTGTCTTTATCTAATTCGTAGTTATTAAACAAGTGTCACGCACTATATATAAATACACTTTTACTGGTGGCTAGAGGAAGTGTTGAAAACGGACGAAGCCTGCTGGTCTTTGACAGAGCACCGTGCAACCAGGATTGCGACTTCGTTTGGGGCTAGGAATGAGTGCCATGCAACCGGAATCAAGCATTACTAGGGTGCAGGAGATGTTTTTGGTGAGGCCGCTGGTCTTTAACGGAGCACCCCGCAACCAGGATCATGTATCACCAGGAAATCAGAAAGGATACTTTAGTAAAGCCGCGGTCTTTAATAGAGTTCCGGGCAACCAGAATCCCGATTCAGGATTTGTTTACGATCTACTATTCAGGAATTTCAGACGGGCGGGATTACTAGAGCTCTGGAAGCAGATTAGCTCTAGGCAGCTTCTTTCAGCCGGATCGCCGAGAGAAATAATTTTGGGACGGAAAACTCGCCCTTTTCTACACCAAAAATTAGTCGATCGGGTGTTTACGCCACCGATCGACTAATTTCGTATCGAGCCGCCGAAAAATCACAATCATAATTTCAGAATAATATAATAATAATAATAATCTACTATAGTTACAATAATTATAATGTTTAATTTGATAGCTTGCCCTTGAAAACGCACGTATTCCTATAATATAAATTATATTATAATAATTTCGGCGCTGTTTTCTAATCATAATTCTTAATTTAATTCTCTCGTTTTCTAAATACTATTTGGTTATTTATATTATATATAATAATAATGATAATTATTATAACAAATAATAATAATAACAATGATAATTGCTATAACAAATAATAACAATCATAATAATTCTGTAAATAATAATTAAGCTAATATTTTTGTTGTTGGGGACGTTCGCGCACGCAATTATTTATCTACTTTGCAATTATTTATCTACTTTGATTAATTTGCACTTATGCTTTTATATATGTGCCGTATATTAAATAATATAAAAGTATTAAAAGCAATAGTTTTATATTATTTAATTAAAATGGGCCGCTCGAAATACAGTGACTAGTGACTTTATTGTATTCCGATTTCGTAGACGCGGGGAGTGTGGCACATGTTTTCCATGCTGACTGCCGCGTAGCCGCCGCTCTCTTTCTCGCAACGTACGCGAGTCCCCCTCTGCTCCTCCTTGGTCTAAGTTCCCGGAGCAGGTCTATTCAATATTCGTGTTCGAATTGTTTTGATTATTGCGCATTCGACCACGAATAGGGATCATTGCCCGATTATTTTAATTTCGTGTATTTTCGTACGATGTTCAGGTATTATATTTTTAGTATTAAAATCATAACAATTTCGTATTGTCTTAACAAATAATAAAAAAATTTGATATAATAATTGTGGATCTCACTGAAATAGATTGTTTACGGCAGTTAACAGAATTTCTTATTTTTAAATTTAATTTTATTGTTTTATTTTATATTTTAAAACTTGAGGTAATCCCTTTTAATATCATGTGTTAGCTGTTATATATGTTTCCTTTGTCACTCAGATATAGGTTAGGTTAGATTATGCTGTCAGGGCTTGTGCTCTATCGTTTTTGGATATTGTACTTACGATTGATGTCCTTAGGCCCCTTGCGATGCCCTATATTTTACGAAGGTGGAGCCATAACATATTTATTTTCAGAGAATCATTTCCAGTCTCTCGCAAATTTAGCTAATACTCTAATATCCACACTTGATGACTGTTCAAGATCTTCCATCAAGCTTTGTCTTAACAATGTAAGTCTTTTGCTGACTAGGGCTGGGTATCGGCATAGTAAATAGGTTATTGTTTTCTCCCCCGTTTAGCATTCTCTACATGAACCATCAGACGCTTTACCTCATCTTTTGAGGTTGATGCCTAATGCACAGTGGCTCGTGATTACGAGGTTGGATTGATAAGTTTCCGGCCTGATAAAGAAAAACAACGTTTTTAAGAATCTCTCAACAGAGTCTCCTCCAAGGCTAATACATTTCTCATAGCAGTGTTCTAGTCTAGTAATGCCATCTCTATAGACTGATTCGTCAAGCTCCTCAAAATATCCATTTACAGCTTCGATTACTTCTTCATTGTTCGCAAATCTCTTACCGCCAAGCCATTTTTTGAGGTTAGGAAACAGATAATAGTCACTTGGGGCTAGGTCTGGAGAGTAGGGAGGCTGCGGCATCAATTCAAATTCCAGATCCTTGATATTAGCCATCGCAACGATTGACGTTTGCGCTGGTGCGTTATCGTGATCAAACAAGATGTTTTTCTTCGCCAGATGAGGTCGTTTAATTTTCACTTCGTGGCTCAAACGTTGCAATAAGTCTGCGTAGTATTGACCAGTGATAGTTTTACCCTTTTCAAGGTAATCAATGTATATAATACTTCTTGTATCCCAAAAAACCGTAACCATAACCTTTTTCGCCGAAAAAATTGTTTTTGTCTTCTTTGTAGTTAGTTCTCCTGGTCCAATCCACTGTTTAGACTGATTTTTGGTTTCAGGAGTGTAGTGGTGTACCCAAGTTTCGTCACCGGTTACGAATCGCCGCAAAAATTCGCTTGGATTACGCTTATACAACGCCAAATTGACGGTAGAAATGTTCTTTCGAATAAATTTTTGGTTGACTATTAGCAAACGCGGCACCCATCTTGCACAGAGGTTTTCCATATACAAATTTTAGTCCAAAATATTTTTTACACATTCATATAACATCTTACAGATCTCAACTATCTCACGCACTTTTAATCTGCGGTCTTTCAGCACTATTTGATGGATTTTTTCGATTATATCTGGAATTGCGACCTCAATGGGGCATCCTGAGCGAGGCTCATATTAGGTGCTCACACGACCCTTTTTAAACTCGGAAACCCACTGCTTAACGGTTGAATATGATGGGGAGGATGTCCCTAGTGTTGAGTCCATCTCTTTTTTAATTACCTTCGGCGTTAACCCCTTCAAATAAAAGTATTTGATGACAGCACGATTTTCCAGCCTTTCCATTTTTACGAAAAACACAGAGGTGTCTTGTTCAGCATGCTCTCAAACCTAAACTAAAATGGCGATCGGACTGAAACTATAGCTACAAGCTATCTAAGGATGATACTATAGAACGCCACCTTAAGGTAGGCCTAGTGACGCCATCTCTTGGTCAGGCCCGAAACTTATCAATCCACCCTCGTATTCCTGTGATTAACGGTTACTTTTTTTGTGCCTTAAAAAATCACTGGTTCTTGTTTCATCAATAGTAGTGATCAATAGTAGCCATAGTTTCCTAGATGCGAGACAATCGTTTCTTGTCTCCTATTGTTCATTATGTTTTGCTTTGATAGTTTCATCTATCTTCTTTTGAATCGTATTGATCGGTGGCCATGTATGAGTGTATGCTTCGACTCTATTTTTCTCCGTTTCTAGCTTTGCCAGTTCATCCGCTCTGGTATGACCTTCGAAACCAAAGTGTCCTGGTACACACCAGAGTCTGATTTCGCTGTTCTGGATCCATGACAGCGCCTCCCGACAGCTCATCACTGATTTTGATCTAATCGATTTTAGCCCTAGGGCTTTGAAAGAAGTTTGGCTATCTGTATAATAGTTGTGCTTACTCTGTGTTGAGGAAATAATTCTCCAACTTGGAGAATTTATCCCCTTGTTTTGCTTTGCAATCATTTTCATTACATTCTCGTTATTCACTACCGGAGGAAACACCAAGATTGATATTATTTGTCTGAGTGGCAGCTGCGACCTTGGAATCGCTACGAGTTGGGCCTTCTGCCAGAGTCCGCTGCAGTCTCGGACCACACACTTTAGGAAATCTATAGACTTCCTGTTACTGTATCCTAAGATCTTGCCACCCTTCTGCCAGCCCGCCCCGTCGATGTTCGTTTCCTCGTCGCTGTCCTAGTCTCGTCTATCTGTGATAGCCTGAAGAATCCTTCTCCGGGGTCCATCCTGCCATCTGGATTGTTTCGATCTATAATGGCTATCTAGAATCCCACTGGTGACTCGAAGTTTGTCGAGGATTTCGGCTTTTTCACCGTTCTTTCCTGCTCATCATTAGAGCGAACCCTTTTGGCCGTCTTTCCCGGTTAGGATGTTTGTCTTTTGGGTCTCTTTACTTTGAGAGAGGAAACTACGGCTTCAGCCCTCTGAAGCTGTCGTTTTTTCTTATTAACATTTAGGGAAGATGTGTCGTCTTTTACGGTGGAGGCCTTCTCCCTAATCGTTTCCAATTGTGGGAAAGTCTTGTGGCCTTTTTCATACTCCTCCACAGTTTTCTTATTTTTACGTATAAACTCTCTCCCCCTTGGAGTGAGTTCATCCTTTTGATCTGCTATTCTTTTCAGAAACCTAATAACGTTCTTGTAGCCTTTTCTGGCTTTCAGCTCGCTATCAGTTATCTTTCTATTCTTTCCTCCCGCTTCCTTTCCGGCTTCGGTATCCTCTTCGAGGAGCATTCTTTCGGCTTCGGAATCTGCTGATTCGACTTTGCTCGCCTGTGATGATAAATCGTCTTCGGGAGCTTCGTCTATCTGCATCTCCTCTAGCCGTCCGGATATGCTCCCCGGACTGCCTTTGCCAGGTAGGGGTTGGGAATATCCCTTTTCACTTGTAGTGATTTCTCGGGATGTTTCTGGGGCCAAGTGATCAACCTCAGTTGCGATAGTAAATGTTAGCTTTGATGAGCCCCTCCTTTTTCAGCGCGTGGATTTTCCATAGGATTACCACTTGGGTATTTAATTTTATCATCGCTTTCCATTTTGTTATTTCTCCTTATCTTCTTATTTCATTATCCGCGGTCGCATTGTGCGACTAGCCGAGGAGGGCGTGGCTGTTCAATCCATCCCCATCCCCTTTGGCCGTTTCACTATCCCCAATCTGTGGACGTGCCCGATAGCATAGAAAGGTGCTCTTCCTTTTTTAAAAAATCTCGTACACTCATATATAAATATTTAAAAAATTTGGGAACAGCAATTAAGTACACATGTACCGCAACTATAAACCGACCCAGGTCTCTCGAGATCCAGTGAACGTCATAAACATCAGAACCCTATTAAACTATTTCGTCTCTCGCCAAACCATCGGACAACCCTAAACTATATTCGGGGCAAACATTTATCATATCGATATGTATAATTATCCCTTCTACTTCTAATTTCCAATATTTAGCCAAAAACGCTAGTATCCAAAATTTGCTAAATAAATATTTAATTATTATTATTTCAACACAGCATATTTTCTTATGCAACCACTACACGAAAATATAAATATTTCCTGAAAACATGAAAAAAACTAAATTTTTGCAAAATTATATTTCATAAGAGATTGAAACTGCGTAAATAAAAAAAGTTATTCTCTATATTACACATTTTTCCGGTAAAAATGATATTTTTTACAATTTTATTATCTATAAGCAATTAATAAACTTTATTTTATAGGGTGATAATGGTGCTCCACTTGTTGTTGGTAACAAAGTTGTAGGGATTGTAAGTATCCATGCTGCAAATTGTGACGATACATTGTTTGGAACTATCTATACAAAGGTATCAAATTACAAGGATTTTATCGATGAGCTAAAACAAGGAAGATTGAAGACTGGTACAATCGTGTATAGCAATAATTTGTACTTCTCTCGTCGCAGTGGCAAAACCAGAAGTTCGCCATATATTATGAAGTAGAATAAAATAATATAATAATTTCTAAATGAAAAAAATTTTTGTAGTATAGTAAAAGATGCAAGAATCTCCTGTAAACATTGTCCTAATTTTGAGGAATAAGGAAATTTAATAAATTTTCAAAGATATCAAATAAATAATACAAAATTTATTATATCGAAAATATCTACAGCAACAAGAGAAATAACAGCAGCAAAAATAATAACAATAACCACAAGAACAGCAAGAAGAACTACAACAATAACAACAACAATTATTATAACAATAATAATAATAATAATTTGACTTGGCACTACAAATATATAATTAATATACATAATTATATATTAATAATAAAATATATGTAACTATATCTAGTGCAATCGTAAACTTTCTTTTATTATTTATATATAACGCATCATATTTAATATAACTTTTTAATTTGAATATCTAGTGTCAGAAAACACTACTCATACAAGAGCAGGCAATAATGCTCGAGCTACTGAATCCGATCGAAAGGTATAAAATAATTAAGAGCTGTGAATTTTTTGATATTGGAAGAGTCGAAATTTTCAATTGCTTGAGATAATTCAACAGTGTATGAATAGTATATATTGATTGCACTGGGTTAGTAGTACTCGATGTCCAGGTGTACTCGAACGATCTCTACGGGGCGTTTAGAGTTTTGGGCACTATTACTCGATGTTGATATACTTGAGAGACTTCTATGGGCAGTTTGTATTTGGACACGAGTAATAATAATTTACGTTCAAACGTTTCATAATCTGTCGTTATATAAAATATTAATAAATAGAATATTGGGTAATTTAATAAATATTTTTATAGGTGATTATAAACAAGGACAGTCTGACTGTCATTATATTAGGTTGTCAAATATCTCCCTTCCGCCTTTTGGGCATCATTTGAAAGGTCCTGACATAGCATACAAAACGACGCTATGCATGATTAGTTTGGATATTGCGTTCAAAAGTTATAGACGTGTAAATATGGAGTTCACTAACGCTGAAATTCGCGCTATTTTAAAGTTTTCCTTCGTCAAAGGCAAATCCGCTTGAGAAACGTTCTGTGAGATTAATGGTATTTTGGGGGATCGACGTTATCGTTTCGAACCGCAGAGGAATGGTTTCGACGATTCAGAGCCGGTGAAGACGACACCATGGATAAGCCACCTAGCGGAAGACCTGTGACAAATACCGATCAAATCATGGAATTTATCGAGTTAGACCATCATGTGGCATCTCGTGACATCGCCCAGGAGATGAGAGTTAGTCACCAAACTATTTTAAACCATCTGCAGAAGGCTGGTTAAAAAAAATCTTGATGTTTGGGTGCCGCACGATATGATGCAAAAAAACCTTCTGGACCGAATCAACGCCTGCGATGTGCTGCTGAAAGGGAACGAACTCGACCCATTTTTGAAGCGGATGGTGACTGGCAATGAAGTATGGATCACATATGACAATATCAAGTGAAAACGATCGTGGTCCAAGGCCGGTGGACCGTCCCAAACAGTGGCCAAGCTGGGATTGACGGTCAGGAAGGTTTTGCTGTGTGTTTATTGGGATTGAAAGGGAAGCATCCACTATGAGCTGCTTCCATATGGCCAGACGCTTAATTCTACCATCTACTGTGAACAACTGGATCGCTTGAAGCAGGCTATCGACTAGTAGCGTCCACAATTGGCCAACAGGAAGGGTGTAATATTCCACCAGGACAACGTCAGACCACACACTTCGTTAATAACTCGTCAGAAGCTACGGGAGCGCAGATGGGAAGTTTTATCGCATCTACCATATAGCCCGGACATAGTGCCAAGTGATTACCACCTGTTCCTGTCCATGTCGAACGCCCTTGCTGGTGTAAAGTTGGACTCAAAAGAGGCTTGTGAAAAGTGGCTATCCAAGTTCTTCGCAAATAAGGAGAGGGGTTTCTACGAGAGGGGTATTATGAACTTGCGGTCTAGATGGAAACAGATTATCAAACAAAACGGCGTATATTTGAAGTAAACCCGACCACTGTAACACCTTTTATAAAGCATTGAATGAAGAGCAAAAAAGCGCACGGGAGATATTTGACAACCCAATATTAGCATAATATATTATTGTATAAAGACTGTAGGATCAATAAAAATATTTAGTAATTTAATTCAAAATGGTCAACATAAGTACGTTTTATATTAAAATATTACTGTATTTAAAACGCCACCTCTTTGTTACATACTCTCAGTCACATTTGGAAAATGTAAAAACATGGTTGGACTCATCTGTTTCCTTTCAAAATTATAATAGTATAGATAAAAAATTACTCCAACAATTAGATAACGAAAAAGCACGTTAGCGTGATATTTTATGTCGAATTATATTTGCTGTACAATTTCTTGCCGAATATAATTACGCTTTTCGTGGAAGTATTGATAGACTTTACTAGTCTAATAATGATAAATTTCTTGGGCTTATAGAAATGCTAGCTAAATTCGATCCGGTTATATAAGAGCATGTTCGTCGAATAACAGAGAGATAAATTCACGATCATTACCTAGGCCCTCAAATACAAAATCATTTGATCGAACTGACGGCGTTAGAAGTACAGAAAAAAATTGTGGATAACATCAATACTGTAAAATATTATTCAGTTATTCTTGACTGCACACCTGATGTTAGCAATCAAGAACAAATAAGTTTAGTTATACTTTACGTCAAAGAGAACTAAAATCTAGAAATAGAAATAAAAGAGCAATTGATAACTTTTCTTAAAGTAGATGACAGTAGTGGGAAGAATTTAGCTTCAAAATTAATCAGTACGTTGCAATCACTTGGAATAGATATAGGCAATTGCAGGGGACAAGTGTATGACAATGGAGCTAATATGAAAGGAAGAAATAATCGCATCCAAGCACATATTTTAAATATCAATTCTAGAGCTTTTTATCTTCCTTGCGCATGTCATAATCTTAATCTACTTTTAGGAGACATAGCTCAATGTAATAATTATGCTGTATTATATTTTGGAGTAGTTCAAAGTTTTACAGTATACTTGCTGTATAAAAACTAAAAGCGAAGCTGAAAGTTTGATCAATTATGAAATTGATAATTTTGAATTCATTTTGTTAACAGTAATTTGGTATGAATACTATTTATCACTAACAATGTCAGTAAATATTTACAATCGAAAAAATGCAATTAGATATCGCAATGAATAATTTAGAACAATTATTGAAGTTTTTAGAAAATTTTAGAAATTTAGGTTTTCAATCTGCATTAGTCACAGTTAGAGAGCTAGCTGAGCAATTAAATGTTAAAACTGAATTTCATGACCGCCGAAAATGAAAGTAGAAAACACAGTTTACATATGAGGGTGAAGTTCAAATTGTATCTTCTCGAGAAAAGCTTTTTGAAATTGAATGTTTTTTAGCTATAGTAGATCAATGAATAATGTTGTTAAAAACACGTTTCAATGGATATCAACATTTTTCGAAACATTTTGGTTTTCTTTGGAAATTGAAAGATCTTCCAAATATAAATGATGAAGAATTGCTTCAAAAATTTCAGGAATTAGACCGTTTATTATTAAGTGATAATTCTAAAGATATAGAAGGTGAGGAATTATTTATGGAATTAAAATATTTTAGATATATTATTCCAAAAGAAGCTATAAACGTAGCTGATATTCTAAATTATATACTAAAGAATGAAATGATTGAATCCTTTCCAAATGTAAGAATTGTTTATAAAATCTTATTAACATTAACTGTTACAGTCGCTTTTGGAGAAAGGTCTTTCTCAAAATTAAAACTATTTAAAACGTATTTAACAGCTAATATAAGCCAAAAACGTCTTAATAGGCTAGCTATTCTAACAATAGAAAAGGAAGAAGCGTCTTCCTTAGATTATAAAGACTTAATTAATATCTTTGCAGCGCAGAAATCCAGAAAAGTAAATTTTCTTTAATATAGTTAGGAAAGACTTTAACTACAGAAAGAAACTTTAACTACAGACGGCTAATTTAAAAAGAAAAAATTAATTTTGACTTTGCAAACATGTGATTATTACATAAAATGTATTTAGTGAATTGATTAATTTGATTGCTTGATATAATCAAAAGCTTTAACAAATTAAAGAGAATATTGTAGCCAAATTTTTGCAAAACAGACTAGATTTTTTAATTTTCGAAACTTAATTCCCACGTATAGGAGCCCCGCGCTATTTTCTTGCCCCGGGTACTCCGATACCTAAAGACGGCTCTGCAATACACACTAACTTATGTAAAATGTATCTGTTAAATATGTATATATTTCAGATTATTACAAATTACCATCCAACATATAAAAAAGAAGGTTAGAATAAATTCAGCCAAAATTTTTTTCTGTAATTAATTCACAACCGCCTGATTTGATTGCTTTAATTTCGCTCAATTCTTCGGTCAAGTTCTGAGGTTGTTGTTTTCATATCCCATTGGAATGTTTAGGCAACTATCCAAGCACTTATTTCAACTACTTCTTAGATGTACAATTAACGCTAGTTAAAACATTAATTTAACAGAATAATAAATTATCTATTCATTGGCGCTATATAGTATGCTACTTTTTTCTCAGTATATTATATATATAGAAAATGTATCGTAATTTAGCTTCGACATGGATTATTTCTTCATGTTTTAAATCTATAAAATCTATATATAATAGAATTAGTCATATTTTGTTTCCAACAGTTGAAGAAGTTAGAAAAAATGTTTAAAAATAGAATTTTGGAGTATCATTTTAATTAAAAATTTTTATAAAATTCCTAAATGAAAATCCAGACTAAAAGATAAAGCCTGTTATTGGAAAAATATATCCAACTTTTAAAATTCTAAAATTTAACAATACTTTTATATTATTATCTATTGTTACTTCGGTAGCAGCAAACATAACAGATATCTTGTTTTATTCGTTGAAATACTTCGATATCAAACTTTTTACAAAATGGGTCATGTTAAGTTATTCTACTTTTTTGTAATTCTTTTAATTTTTTTCATAATTATATTATCTAATACATTAAAATATTATATAACGATAAAATAAATATTATTTAAAGCATTTTCTATTATTAATATGCCTTTTTAAACACATAACGATGTATACGAAACTGATCCATGTACTTCATAACAATTAAGGGAAATTCGGAGTAAATTTTAACAGTTATAATGCCCGGATCATCTTGGTTTTGAGTTGTATCTTTCATTGGTAATTTTGGATTGCGAGATCACTTTTATTACTTATTTTTTAATATTTTTTTATATTATATTAAACACCTACAAATACACACACACTTTTACATTTTTTTTATAAATGTATTTTTTGCAGATAAATTTTTTTCCAAGCATGGGATCAGATCGAATCCTAGACCTCTGCATTTCGAGGTAAATTTACAAACCATTACACTACGCAAACATATTATGTAATAATTTTTATTTTATCTATTTACCAAGTATTGTCGCCAAAATAAAAAATTATTTATGAAATTAGTTAAATTATTATATAAATAAATTTATTTAAAAATGTAATTATAATAATTTGACTGTGATTCATTCCTTTCTAAAAGTTAAAATCAAACAAAAATCAATTTTGGTGATAAAAACAAATTTGATCATATATCTAAGATAAAAGCATATGTGCATGCTAAAATTTCGGTATATCACGAAAAGGCTCATCCGTAAAATCGTCTTATTTTGTAATGGTTACCCGGAGAAAGTATTGTTGAGCAGAAAAAATCCACCTTATTTGTAAAAAAGCTATATCAAATTAATACAATTAGATTACGAACTTCTTTCATCTTCCGTTAATTATTTGGTGGATTCAGCTAATTATTTACCATGGTCAAGCAAATATTTGTTTATATTTTAACTAAATAACTTATTTATTTGACCTCAAGTAAATTATTTATTGATTGAACAAAACGTTTAATTAATAACAGCCACATAAATATTTTACAATATCAACTAATTGATTTTGAGATTTCATTAATTATTTAATTGAAACAGTAAAATATTTAAAGGTAGTGAACTAAACTATTTGGGTATTCGCTTTTAACTAAAAATTTAGCATATTTTACAAAATATTTTGTTATTTTGAATAAATATTGTATTTATTAGTTCAATAAATATGCTTACTTAAATCTGTTCGATTAACAAAATATTTAAATGGATAATAGATTACTAAATATATTTTGTTATAGAAATTAAATAACTTTCTTGAAACAATAAAATCTGTTTTATTCTATTAATTTAATTAAAAACTTATTTGATTCAACAAAAGTTTAGTTAAATCACTTAATGATATATTAACTTAATTAATATGTTCATTTAACATATGATCTAACACAATATTTAACTGTATCAACTAATTGATGGTAAATTAAATGTATCTAGTTAGGCTTATAAAATTTTTCTTTTCATTGTAAGTTTGTGAGGTCGATTAGGATAAATAATCGTGTAATGTAAAGGTTGCTCAGAAATAATGGCTTTTATAAAGTCTTCATAAATGGCTACATTGGTGTATAGACCACCAATGCTGGTATCATCACAATCTTTATGACTTGAACTAGCTACTGCCACAATTGTATTATCGATAACAAGTGGACTACCAGCATCATGCTGAAAAGAAATAATTACAATAAATGAAATAATAATCAAGTTATAAGTCTAAAATTTTGCAACGCTCTGATAAGTATAATTTCTAATCTAACATAAGAAAAGACACGAATTTCAACCAAATTATGTTTAGTTTACTATTTCCACTATGTGCATCAAGTTTATCAAGTATTTTTAATACTAATTTTTATTATAAGCATTCGACCTAGTCTAGTAAGTATTTCTATAAAGGTAACAAATTTATTTTATATCCTGTCGGAAGCCTAAAATTGATTTCTCAAAGTGTATTAGAAAGTAGAAAAATGTGTTACTGAGATGTAGAAAAAATAGTTAAAACTAGGTTTTTTAACTACTCGTTGAAAAACTAGCAATGTAATAATATAATATTCAAAGAAAGCTAAAAATTCAGTAAAATATAAATCATACTCACTTCACAAATACCCCAGGCTTTTCCTTGTGGAACCTGTAACGCCAAACCACAAAGTTGTTTGTAATTATGAGGATGTGAGTGCTCCAGCCTGCAATCATTTACTTGTCGTACAAGAACTCGTAAAGATCTGAGTACTTTATCTGAGTCTCCATCAACCCTTCTGTAAACTAAGGAACTACCATTAGTAAAATAGTTAGCTATAACCCAGTTATATCCATGCCCAGCTACTATGCCTTTTTGCGATTTAAAATTTGTATACTTATTTGCTATGCCAAGTATGCTTAAGTATGGATTGTTATCAATGTCTAAATCTTCGACGAGCTGAAAACAAAATAAATGTTTTTATGATTTAAATTGTCTTCAATGTAAATATTAGTTCACGGAGTTCTTGCAATGAAATTTGAACAAATTACTTTGGTAACATATAATACTTGCATATAAATTTGCATTTATACTAGCTGTTGTATAGGCAAAATAAGTTAATTAATTATAGCTTAAATATAAAATATCTTTTCACACACTTCGATTGATATTTGTAACGAGTATTATTTATTTATTAAAGATTATAAAATTTTCTGTAGATTAAATCTATTAGGAATTGTATTAAGAATAGAAGACTATGTATTAGTGCTAGAGAAGTAGAAAGCTCATATATCATTAGACTCTTTTTAATTATATTGAAATTCCTGGCAAACTATACAAAATCATTATAATACAGTTTTATATAGTTCAACTATGATACTATAGGACTTTAAATCTTATAATGAGGATTTTACCTGGGCCAGAGAAATATCATTTAAGTCAAAGGGACCCTCACTGACTAAGAAAATTAAATCGATATATACTTCAATGCCTCCTTTAGCTGTTAAATTAACTTTATCCGCAATAATTGAATAAGTGAATTCTCTATGATGCCCAGTTATATTAACAAAGCATTGAGCAGCAGTTAATATTTTGTTTGGAGAGACGATGCCACCACCGCATATCAGGTGCTTCTCATTAGTGTAATTTTTCTTGCCCATGATTGCAACTTGATAAGCGAATTCATGTAATTCTGCTACATTGTCACTAACAAGACCTTCTTTTAACAATGCTAAAACAATAATAAAAAAATTTTAATTTTTCATTTAACTACATATCACAATGGTGGTAACTTTCTTTATAATAAATAGATTAGCTCGATATAAAAGAAATACATAAAGAGAAGTGAATACTAAAAGATATAAGCATAATATTATTTACTTGACACTTCAAAACTTCATATAAGATTAAATTTTATTTAACTCATTTAATTTTTCTACATATAAGCGAAATAATTAGAAATAAATCTCGTTTTTGTTCATTTATTTATTAGAAATGTTTCACCACCTTGACTCAATATATTCTATTTTAATGTTTTCACTACCCTAGTTAGTAGAAATTAACACTTATTATTAAATCAAGAATTGTCAGTTATTCTTGGTGAAGCTTCTTATAAAAATAAAACGATGTGTCACAACTGTTTATCACAATTGAACGTGCCAATAACGAAAACATTCTGCAAGTAAAAATTGAAGTTTATTTGTCACAAGCAAAATTGTACAGTTAAAAATTAATATTTAATTTAAAAACACATTTCCATTGAAAAATTATTTGTTATTATTTATTGAGCAAGTTTGGAACTGCAAAAAAATCAGAAGTCTTATCCAAAACTTTTACGAATTTGTTATTCGTATTTTGGATGGGTTGAAGTATAGAGAAATTCATAAGCGCATAAATTATTACTGTTAATATCAGAGTATGTCCTTTTCTGAAGCAATAAAAGGTCTCGATTGATTGGAATCGTATTGATAATTTATTGATTGGATATAAAAATCCTAGCTTTTTCCCCAAAATTGGTTTATAGTATCAACTAATTAGACGTGATTTATATTTCCAAATAAATCGTTTCATTCTCTTAAATTAGTTCTCACTGATATACACTCTATTCTTTTTACATAATGCCTATAGTAAATGCTTCTTTTATTAATATCTTTCTGTTTAATTCATGTGATATAAGATTTTCATGATTTTAATATTATGCAGTGCGTTCCGTGATTAATTTGGTACATTGGAGTATGATATGTGTAAGAAGAAGGTTGTAAAGAATAGCCATATGGTTGGATGTTGTACACAGAAATTTAAATCGTGGCAACCATTCATGTATCAGAAAAAGTATCATACAAACGCCTTTACAAATATTACTATTATTATGAGCATTAATACACGCTTTCTTATATTATGAATTTCTAAAGAAGAACGTATGCTCTGCTCTTCTGTAGCTGGATGTTCCGAAAAAATACTCTAAACTTTCCGAAAGTTATCATTTTGATTTACAACATCCAGGGCTTCCAATGATATTGGGCTTCATTCGTAAATAACTTAGTTTTTTTAGTTAGAAGAAAAGTGTATTGCCTACGATATATCTATTCCAACAGCAGAATTGAGAAAGTAAATTATCTTTTTTTGCAATCATAATTTGTTTAGAAGCCATCGGCTGATCCATCCTTTAGTTGCTGAGGATGAACCGTAGCGGTTCGAAATGCCGGACACCAAGGTGATTCTAAATTTAAGGTGACGACAGCAGTCAGGTTGTCCTTTACTAATATAGAATATTGCTTTTATTATTTTTATTTTATTTTATTAACTATTTTATTTTTATTTTTATTTTATTATTAATTTTATTTTATTTTTATTTTTAATTTTTAATATATTTTATTGTAGTAACAAGTATTATTTCAGTTTCTACGCTGGTGAACATAAACAAGGACAGTCTGACTCATTATTCTAACTAATATATTATATTATGAAGACTGCAAGACCGATAAATATGTTTATTAATTAAAAAAAAATTAATTTCTACAATATTTTAAACTAATTTTTTTAATAAATAAATGTTTAACAATTGCTAAAATTCCAAGAACGTATAAAATTCCTGAATTATTTGTTGTGATGCTACTGCTGACCGGGGTTGATTTCGCCCCGTCATTATATCAACATTCGTTAGCTTCGTTCCTAACTTAGATTTATTACTTCATATTATCATATAAATTTGTTCTTATAGGCAAATATTTCTATTTATTCCGTTTATATTGAAGCTAATTTAAGATATTTAGGTTATCATTGATAAAGTTATAATAAGTGATATTTAAATTAAACAACTAAATTAATATAATTGTTATATTTAAATAAATTTATATTGATGCTTAAACAAAAGAACGGATATATTGAATAAAAATGAATAAAAGAAAGCATATAAAGATACTTTTGAAAGACAAAATACAATAATGAAAGCAAGAAAAAAAATAACACTAATAAGATTCTACCAAATTGGAAGTGTTAAAAACGTTAATATAAAAGCTTTAAAAGCATATGAACAACTATCGAAAGAACTACAGGCTTTAAATATAAATAATAAATAAACGAATATTGGAATAATAAAGAAAAAAAATTTTTATTATGATTACTATTTATTTATTCAAGAATTTTCGTTTCATTATTACATTTTAATTTTTATATTGTCATTTTTCTATCTAAATATAATAAGCTATATAACATGTTACACCTTCTACATAAACATTAATTCATTCAACATACAGGTTTCAGTATTCTTTACGTACATAAATTGTACTTACAATCTTTCATTATAGACATTTTAATTTATTGATCACAGATCACAAGATGCATAAATACAGTGTAAATAAGAAACACTTTCACAATTACGCCTCGTTAGGTCGAATTATACACACGTGAGCGCGCAGAAGTATATCAACATTAAATTTTGCACTTGTTAAAAATTCATGGTTCAAAATATCTCGTCGAGCAGAATATGTAGTACGGATCCAGGTTACTAACGTCGTAGTTGAGCAGTCGGTTATTGCATTTATACTTACAATATGACTAGTTCTACTGTAAAACCGGTTTCTGATTCAAGTCCTGCTTCCGTATTTCTCAAGATATTACTTCAGTTAATACATGAGCCATTATTTCCACTCATTATTCGGATAACATGGCTTCTAGGGCAGTTTTTCCTATAAGTCGCCTAATGACGAGCTCAATGCGTTGATGCATCCGGAAATTAAATATTGAATAAATTATATTATTAAGTAAGATTCTATATTATATATACAACTTAACATATTAATAAAGTATTCTAAAATAATACAAAAATTACACTAGATTTAGTGAAACAAATATAAATACGAAACATAAATTTTCGACACCCTTGAGAAGTTTCATAAAACGATAGTTCACATCGATCTGTGTGTTATGGAATTCAGTCAATAACATTTTAAGACTTTACTTTATAAGAAGTATGGAAGGAAAATTTTCATTTGAAAAATTAAATTAAAAAAGAAATTTTGAAATTTATTTTCATCTTTAAAAAAATTCTACAAATGTCAACCTTCTCAATTGTTTCTGGTATGTATTCTTATTAAGTTATTGTATTTAATAAAAACTATTACATGTATATGATAATTTGATATAAAATTGCATATACGAAATGTGATCAAAAAGTAAGATGAATTTTTATTTTTGCCAAAAAAGATTTATTTATTTATCAATATTTATGCTGTGCCCTTCAAAGTAATGCCCTTCAGATATAATACACTTTTGCCAGCGCTTTTTCCAATCTTCAAAGAATTTCTGATATGCACTTTTTGGTATAGAGTGAGTATATATATATATATATATATATATATATATATATATATATATATATATATATATCACTTGAGCTCTTTCAGCGATGCGGTCTTTATCTCCTCAATCGTAGCAAAAAGTCGTCCATTCGTTGGTCTTTTTAGTTTTGCATGCAGAAAAAATCTCAGGTGGCCAAATCTGGTGAATACAGTGACTGAGGCATTATTATGGTGTTGTTGTTGGCCAATAAATTACTAGCAAGTTATGACGTGTGATCTGGCACATTATCATGGTGCAGTAACCATGACTAGTTTTTTCACAATTCCGGACGTTTGTTACGTATTTTTACACCCAAATGGCGCATAACTTCAAGATAATACTCATAAACTGAACGATTTGGTAATAAGTCCTGATATAAAACACCATGATACTCAAAGAGAACGGTAAGCAATAACTCGACATTTAATCGAACCAGGCAAATTTTTTTTTATCTATAATGCTTCCACTGGAATTCTTAAGTCTTAATTTCGAAACCATAATCATATACCAATGCTTCATCACCTGTTATGACTCTTTTGAGCAAATCTGAGTCGTCATTGGCGTCGATTAACAGCTTTTGAGCGATGCTTACACGACATCTGTTTTGATCAAAATTTAGCAATATCGACACAAACTTTTTGATCCACGTCTCATGCCCAAAACCATCGTTAAAATTGATCGCTACCAGCCAAAAGAGATACCGATATCATCAGTAACTTTTCTTACGATAATTCGATGATTCTCCAACACTATTTCATTTTTTCAACGTTTTCGTCAATTATTGACGAACTGGATCGTTCAGGACGAGGTTGCTTATTGGTATCTTTACAGTCTTTTTGAAAGAGCTTCTACCACTTGTAAATATTACTTGTAAAGACACTTTTAACATTTCAAGTGATTTGGAACACTTTATTCCATTTTGTACACAAAATTTAATGCAAATTCTATGATACATTTTTTTTAAAACTTCTAACCTTAAAACACTTAAAACACTTCTAAGCTGTATGCTTGTCACAAAAAAAAAACTAAAAATCCTACATGACTGAAACTTTGAACATATGTTCGGAACAAGTGTACGAACATAAAATAAAAAAATCGAAGATCAAACTGACCCAGTTCGTGAAATTTGAAAAGCCACCTTACTTTTTGATCACATCTCATATATATATATATATAAATTTTTCATTTACTTACATTAAACTTTTCCAAAGCGAAATGTATGATATGAGATTGTTTTACTTTTTGGATGTTCCAAAAATCTAAATATGGTAATAATCATTCATAATTATCGTCATAGTCGGCGTTGCACAAGTTATTATGTTTGCTTTGGCAGTCTCTTACTCTCTGATCGAACTCTGAAAAGACTTCCGTTGTTTGTCAGCGCAGATTCATCCTTCGCTATGACCAGTTTTTCAATTGCAATGTTACATATACTCTCTGCCATAATTGAAAAAAAGATGGAATGCATAAGACTATCATAAAAAAATTAAAAGCAGTAACCAGATTGTACCGATAAGTTACCTTTTTATCAAAGGATGCTTCTGCGTGGCACATGTGTTCGATACTGCGCATGTGCTACTTGCTTTTAATCTGAATCGAAAGACTACTTCTAAAGAACAGTGCCGATTTCATATCTTTCCAAAAACACTTTTTGTTAAAAATGTAGGTACAATCGCGGACCATTTTTTCAAACTTGACGCTTCACACAGTATTGAGTACAGTACTATAATGTGTCTTCATCCTCTTCTATGATAAATTCCATTTAAGAGAGGAGCAATAGACCATTTTTTCATGGAGTGAGAGCATACCGACGGTTTCAGATGTAACGATACGACTTCCGCTACTGAATGCTTCAGCGGAAAGCCAGGGTTCAGATGGAGAGTCAGGAATCGCGGAATAGGGTAAATTAGGAGAAACACTTTTAATCTTAGAAAACACATTTTATTCGGATTAGCTTAGCTATTTACACTAAGTGTCAAAAGTGTCAATCCTCCTTTGTGTCACTGTGAGCGGACGATACAATTAAATCCTTAAAAAGAAGCTTCCCCATTCTGTCGTATTTTTTCTTAGAGAAATCTCATCCTCTTTCTTCATATAATAACATACATATGTATTCCAGCACATTTTTGGAATAGAGGGGATGCCTATGTATCTCTCAATTTTTATTTGGACTATCCATATTTTACTTAGCTCCTCTATGATAAATATATATTAAGTATAATTCTATAACACGTGAGCACCTTCATTGATTGATTCCTAATACTTTTATCTAAATGCTTGCAATATTCATCTTTTTTAATTATTTGAAGTTTTTCCGCCTCGATGATTTTCATATCTTCAATGCTATCGGATAATTTAAACTCTTTAATCATCAGAATCTGATACTGAGAAATATTTTTCATGAATTACACATTATCTTTTACACACAAAATAATAAATTTAAAGCCGATTAAAATTACATAATTTAAATAAGCCAATATTGAATATTGTACTATAACTTTTCTAAAAAGGAAAAGTTGAATAGTAATAATAGTATAAATATTTCAACTACTCGAACATATATTTTAGTAACTTAGATATTATTATATTTTACATTACAGTAAGACTTATTAAATGTTCCAAGCATTAACAGACTAGTTTTCATAGAAACTAAATTACAATATATCAGCATCTAATGATATGAATCCTTATTTCAGAATAACAGACAACATGTGCTGATGTCGATCCCTAAGAAATAAATAAGCAAATGTTATTTAAACGAGGCGAAAGACTGACATCACGTATGAAGAGGGGGCAAGAAATTCCGCAGTCAGGGCCGGATTAAGGTTTTCCGGCGCTTGGCACTAAAAGGCGAAGCAGCCAATTTAATTTTGTGACATCTAGAGTGTATGGGGAAGTAACTATAGAAAGCATTCTCTGCTCTTGCAATATTAAAAAAAAAAAAAAAACCTATAGGTTTTAACATTCAGAGCCTGGTACTTGAACACCAATAACGATCTCCGAATCTGGCACGACACGTAGTAGACGTTCATTAGTAATCCCATAAATCGAAAAGAACAAAGATAGAGTGCAAGATTCGATATGAATTAGAGAGAACCAGGAAACAAGAAGCTTCTTCAAAATCTTCATTTCGTCTTTGTAGACGATTTGGTTGCCTATTTTTCGATCTCCCCAGATAATTACTAATGTTAGATACTTATGTCCAAATAATTTTTATGATATGATAATGTTTACTATGAAGAGCAATGATATATTCGGTGGCCTTCCAAAAAGCATCTACACCAGATTTTGCTGGCAATGTATGCACTTACATTTTTGCCATACTGATTACGAATATCATAGTGTCTTTTGGCAGAAATTTTATTAGATATTGCAAATACATCGACACAATAATGGTATTGGGGGCAATCAAGTTGTCCTGTATTAATAATAATATAATAATTCATTTATATTTTTCTTTTTTATTATTTTTAACAGTAGTTTTAATTTCAGATTCTACATGGCGATTGTAAACAAGGACAGTCTAACTGTCATTATAAAATTATATATATATTTTTTTTCATAAAGATTAGAAGATAGATAAAAATATTTGTTAGTTTAAAATTCATAAATAATTCGTTATTTATTGAAACTGATATATTATGTTCTTATAATTTTTTTTAATATTTTCGAAAAACCATCATTTTTGTGATGTTGACATGAAAATTCAATTTCCGCCAAAAGTTATTACGATATTCGTAATCAGTGCACCAACAACATATGTATACAACTTTATATTAACATCAGATGAGTGTAATGTACGAAAGTAAAATTACAAATCTTTAGGGTAACCAGAGACGTAGTTTTTTAAGTTGTTTCCAGAAATATCACTTACACTGGAAAAATATCAATCAAAAATATGTATTTTGATGAGCTCCACAGCTTTTATATTTTCAAATAAATTGGAAAACCAACATTTTTTCTGAATTTTTTAATATATTTCGGTAAAGAAATTCAATTAAAATAATGTACTGGCGTTGTTCAGAACTTTATCCATTTATTTAATTATTGATAGGTTGCTATCTTGTAGCATTGCATATATATATATATATATATATATATATATATATATATATATATGTATTTTAATAATAAAAAACACATGCACTCACAGTCATTCGTACATAACTCATATATTAAGAAATATTACTGTATTTATATTTATATATTTATTTCTACCAATTTCTTTTCAATTATACATTACTATAATTTTTCTGAATAGATTTGACTATTTGACCAATTAGATACATACTTCGAATAATTTCAATCTAACAAATTCATATAATTTCGATATCTTGTCATATTAAATTGCACATTAATTAAATAGTCCTATTAATCTAAACATAATAATCTTTAATTCCTCTAAATATTTTTAACAAATTAGAAATGTCTTACCATGGTTAATCGTAAAAGTACTGAAAATCAGGAGAGAGCAACAAAATAAGTTAGAGTAATACATTTTGTGTATAGATTCAGATATTCTTCCAAATGTAGGAACTGTTACGAACTACGCTTCCGTGATCTTTATTCAAAAATATATATTTATGAATTTTTTGAATTATTATTCTAAAGATAAGCAGATGTTTTTGATAAACTTGTTGGAAAATTATACTGATATAACAATACATATAAAAAAGAACATAAGGACACATGTGTTTCAATCTAGGCGCATTGTCGCTCATTAACCTTTTAAAGATCACGATATGAAATATTTAAAAAATTGTTTTAATATATTTTAAGGGGTTGAATAATGCTATCTTGCAAAAATTAAAAAAGGTCTGATATAATTTGCCGTTATATATACGCTAAAGCCCCCTCCCGCAAAATGTAATTTGGTTCTTGAGAAAATACTATGGCAATCAGTACCAGTATAAGCTTTTATAGAGCCCTGCTGTGAAAATCACACTGGCGTCACCTCATAAGGTTGTTATTTCTAGAGAGTATGTGTAAATAACTATCTTTCAAAATTACAGGCGTCCGCTGCAAATGGAAATTTTACATAAATAAATCCACTAAAATAAATAATAAAAATTTATTCAAATATTAAAAATATAAAAAATTAAAATCCAGGTTAACTATAGATTTCTTCTACTTTTTGCATTAGCAAAGTCTCTTATAAAATTACTGAAACAAAGCGATTTAAGTATCTCCTTTTCGACAGTAAGAATAGTCCATGAAGATAACATTTCATCATGTGTGGCTATGATCTATTTAAAATTTTTATTCTTCTCAATATTGATAACAATTGCTTATTTTCACCATTTGCTATAGAAATAGTCTCAATAAATCTAAAGGGTATGTAAGTTTATGAAAAAATTTGTGTGATACATTATTATAATCATTTAATTTCATACTATTAGTTTCCGACCTTTTGTAACGGAAAAAGGACATTTATGATGGAAAATGGATACATGTTATCTTAATCAAAATATTTTCCGTCGTTTTCTACTACTTTTTCCCATCTTTCAGATAATATGGTGGTACCGTGGCGAAAGAACGATGGCGGTTTCGAGGCGATCCAATCATCCACAAATTCTCGCACTTTTTGAACATGTTGGGAGTGCGTATCAACAAAGTCGTGCTGCATCGATCTGAATACTACTCAAATCACTCTTTACATATTGTAAGCGATAGAGCTTGTTCGCCATAACATTTTTGAAGCAATCAATAAGTTTCTGCTACACTTTTTTCAAATCAAAATCGTGCAAAGGACATTCGAAAAAACGATTTATCACGATTCATTTTTCACTGATCAAAAAATTCTAATGTTTACACAAATGATGGCGCTTGTTAACTGAATTGTATTGGTAGTTGCCGAAACTAAAAAATAAGTACTAGATTCGATACATATATCTTTTCGTACTACTTATATCACTACTAAACGTGAAGTTCGGAAACTAATTTCGCCTCCTAATGTATTGTAAGATAGATTGTATTATTATTTTCTCTGCCATTTTCACGGTTTGAAAAAAATTTGCACTTTGCATTTTAATTCATGTCAAAAATTATTTGAATTCTATTAACAAATTTTCATTCAGATCCTTCAAATAAACATCCATAAGTCTAGCTGCACTTTTTCTCGATTCTACAGCATTAATACTTAATAAATTAGTTAGAAATCCAACTTATTAGTAATGTCAATGCATACAAAATGTATATAATTTGTGTATTATATCCTGAAATATTTGAGTTTTAAACTTTTCCGATACATATAATATTTCAATATACGTATCTTTGTTCTTGAATCTACTTATTTTCCGCCTTTCACACGGATTTTGATATTACTGATTAATAAAGATATTAACAGCTTTTGTTTCAGCCTCAAATTTTCCAAATTCACTGTAATATTTAAAATAAGATCAACAAATGGCAATAGCAATGCCTTAGCTGAAACGAGATCGACATCAAATTTGGTACTTATATTTACTAGTAGCATTTAATTTAAATAATACATGATTCCACAATAGAATCATGAAAGCATTTAATATTCTAATTGCTTTCAATAAATCTGCTGTTTCATATCAAACTTTTTTTTGTATCTTGAGATATTGAAAGTAAACTTATTCAAATATTTTCAAAATTCTTGATGTAGTTTTTTGAAGTTTTCCTTCTGCATAATTATCTAGTATTAGGTGTACAAATAAGTTTCCCCCGTTTTGAAAAAATGGCGCCACCGATAAGATAACATCGAAATTGCCAGCTTTAAAAGTCGTATAGTATATGTTGACATTTGGAAACAGTATAACCTTTTAATACCTCTAAATTTTTGCTAGCATCACTTAGTTTTCATCGTGTTAAGATGTCAAGTTTTGAGCCAAGTAAGCGTCATTTGTGGGAATTGTTAATTTACTTCTTTCATTTAAAGCAATCTGCCTGCTGAAGCACATCGGCTACTCATAGAAGCATATAGTGATGTTAATTTAAGCGAGAGAAGTTAGTCGGGAGTGGATCCAAAAATTTAAAAGTGGTGATTTGGACGTGGAGAACAAAACACGCGGTGGAAGGCCCAAAGTGTATGGTGACACAGAATTGGAAGCTTTACTGGAAGAAGATCCGTGCCAAACGCAAGAAGAACTTGCACAAGAGTTAAGAGTGACTCGGCAAGCTATTTCACAATGTCTCAAAACCCTCGGTATGTTCCAAAAGCAAGGAAATTGGGTTTCTTAGGAACTGAAGCTAAGAGACATCGAGCGTCGCTTATTCGCTTGCAAGTAGTTACTCAAAAGGCAAAATCGCAAAGGATTTCTACATTGAATCGTGACGAGAGATGGAAAATGGATTCACTAGGAGAACCCAAAGCGTAGGAAGTCATGCGGTAAGCCCGAGCATGCCTCTACTTCGATGGCCAAGCCAAACATTCATGACAAGAAGCTAATGCTGTGCATTTGGTGGTATCAGCTTGGAATAATCTATTATGAACTACTCCAATACAATCAAACCGTCACCGGGGAACATTATCAATAACAGCTGATGCAATTGGGCCGAACTTTGAAGATTAAACGTTCACAATATGCCAAAAGGCACGATAAAGTCATTTTTCAGCATGACAACGCTCGGCCACATGTTGCAAAAATCGTAAAGGAAACGTTAGAAGCACTGAATTGGGACGTCCTACCCCACCCGCCGTATTCCCGAGACACTGCTTCTTCAGACTACTGGCTATTCCAATCGATGACTCATGTTCTGGCTGAGCAGCACTTCACTTCTAACGATGAATTGAAGAAATGGGTCGATTCGTGGATCGCCTCAAAACACGAGCAATTTTTTAGACGGGGTATCCACTTGCTGCCCGAAAGATGGTCAAAAGTAGAAGGTGATGGACAATATTTTGAATGACATTATTTGTACCTTTTTTTTACAATACATTCTTATTTCTTTATAAAAAACGGCGGAAACTTATTCGTATACCCAATAACTAATGAATTTGAAACTTTGTAATTAAAGGTATCTAGATTTTGTAATTAAAGGTATATCTAGATATTGAATCAGTAAAAGATTCTATTATGTCTTATATTATACAAAAAATGAAATGGCGTCAGTACAATCATCGACACTATACGTCCCTATTAGATTTAAGGAATGACACCAGCATGGAACGTAAAAAGTCAATTTGTTAAATTCTTTCAAATATCCTTGTAATCCTTTGCGCTCTACAGACATATTTGCAGCATTATCATATGCTTTCATATGATAATTTGTTATATTAATATCGTGTTTATTAAGTAAATTTTTAATACTGTCTTTTCAATATATTCCTTTATGTTTATCCATTTGTAAAAAGCAGAAAATGCGTTGGTACATATGTCCATTTAGATAGTAAGAAAATCCAATAATTGATTAACATGTGACTGTTAGATTGTTAGATATGGACTGGACAAGAAGATCCCAATATTTTGATTATTTTATTTCAATTTTGATATATTCTAAAATATATTTAGCTATTTTCATGAATTCTTCATATACTGTTTTTGACAAGTAAGAATTTTTACCCCGACACTTTTTGTCATGTGTGAATATGCTGTTTTAATATAACATCAAACTCAGAAATCGGCTGTAGATCCAAGATTGTTACTTTCACTTCAAGATTGTAGTTCAGTTCTTTACTCCAGTTTCTATCATAATACCAATGACTTTAGTACCACCAAGTCCTACATTGATTCGGTATTGTCTACAGATTTAGGCCGTTGAAATATGAAAAGATTTGCGACAAGTTTCGGTATAAAAACGTAAAATAATCAATGGTTTTTCTTGTCTTCAACAAGCCTTGAGTTGCTTTTGGTCAAAAATAAGGAGGTTTTGATAAGATTATTTACTTTGAAAAATTAGTTTTTCAATCCGTAAATGTGCTTTTATTCGTAGATTTTTAGATGATAGAGAGACAAAGAGAGAGAGAGAGAGAGAGAGAGAGAGAGAGAGAGAGAGAGAGAGAGAGAGAGAGAAAGAGAGGGAATACATAAGAAGAACAACAATGAAAACTAAGTAATTTGGTAAAGAAGAAATTTAGATATTTTAAGATATTATTTAAATATATTACAAATTCAAAAAATTTTACTGTGACTGAATAAACAAGGGATAAACTTTACCGAAACATATATTAAAAATTAATGAAAACGATTTTTCTATTTAAATTTTCAAATAAGTGTGCTAGATGGAAAAAAATTACGACAGTTTCTTAAATAAGTTTTACTACATTAATAGTATATTTTCAAATTTTAGCTTATAATTTTTTGTCATCTTACTAATATAATTGTTTAGAAGGAATGGTAATTGTTTAGATTTAGAGAACCTGTGATCAAATTATTGAATAGTACTTTAATTTTTACAATAAAAGTAGTCTCAGTGTATTTTTATAATACATGCTAGTTATTGAAGAGTGGAAAAACTTTGCTGATCACTATTATTAAGTAAACCATCATGTATTAATGGAAGAAAAATTCGTTATTTATTAAAACTATTATTTTTATTCTGAATTGATGAGTACACCTGTTTAAGTAATATTAATTTTTCTACATTTATGAACTTTATTCTTCCGCTACTTTGAATATAAAATTTTTTCATATAAGTAAATATTAATCAGCATCGACCTATTTATACTTCTGGTATGATTTGATTTGGTAATATTAATTTGTAATATTAATTATTTGTAATATTATTTATTTGGTAGTATTAATGGTAATATTTGAATCTAGTGTTGAAGGTGAAATAAGCAAATAGATGAGCGAGAAAAGTTGCGTGCGGAAAGTCGCAGGGAGTTTAGGTAATTAAGGACATAGCGGCGCGCAAGAGAGCAAAGAAGAGAAATTTTAAGCAAAATAAATTGAGGAGCGATCGAATGAAGATCGAAGCGCGTATGTGCAAGTTTATAAAGATATGTTGAATACATATGCTCAACATTTTATATACTTCTTTTATGAAGTTATATGAATCATTCCTGACGAATTAAGTATATGTCTAGAATATATATTTAACACTAGTTAGATTTTCTTAACTAGCATTTAATATATCCTAAAAGATAGGTGTTACTATATTGAATCTAGTTGAATATCGTCGATTTCTCCTTATGCGTAAGCAAAAGTTCAGATTTCCCCGCTGGGTTCGTTCGAAATATTTTGCAAAAGTGTATAAATTTTAAGTGGCTTTAATATTAAAAAAATATAATAATAATTTATCCTTTAATCAAAATTATAGTTAGATGATAGTTATATACGTATACAATTCCGAAAAATACGTCAGTTAACAAGATTCAAAATGCACCAAGTGAGATATAAATTATGTTATAATGCAAGCGATAGCACATACTGTTAAAAAGGCTTGAACAATGCAAAAATTATTTAATACCATATCCAAATGTGTCAAATGGTAGTTGCATAGATATATTAAAAATATATATATAAATAACCAAAACTGTTTGAAACGAACGTAATTTAATCTAATGTACATGACGTGTGCAACTTAAAATAATCTTTTGTTTCGTTTGGATCAATACATAGTCCAAACTATGTTTAGGAAAATTAAGTAAACATTATCTAGTCTCTAAATATTGAAGTTTTGGACTAAAAGTACAAGTCCTGATAAGCATAGATCTTGTAATAATACATTAGTGGTTCAGAAAAATTAATCAGACATATCAATTTTCAGCTCTAAATCATGGATTTTCTTTTAAAATATATTCTAATCTATATATACCCCATCCCCACCACCAAATTTAGTAAATTAAATCTAAATTCCCCCTCTACACAAATTGTTCAAAATCAATCAATTTAATAAGGAATGATAAACACTGTCCGATTTGGTTTTGAACAATTTGTGTAGAGGGGGAATTTAGATTTAATTTACTAAATTTGGTGGTGGGGATGGGGTATATATAGATTAGAATATAAGGTTTAGTTTAGTCCCTGATGAGGAGCCGTAGCCGAGCTCGAAACGTTGGACAAGTCTTCAATTAGGTAAGGGTGTTGGGGACAGTCAGACTGCACTTTACTAACACAGAATTTTTTCAGCTATTTTATTTTCAGATTAGTCTACGGGGGTGAATGTAAACAAGGACAGTCTGACTGTCATTATAATTTTTAATTTAATTTTTATTTATATTTTTATTTTTTATTATTTTTGTGTATTGATGTATTGATGTTGATGTGGATATGTGTTGATATTATTGCGTATTTTTTAGATTGATTTGATTGGACTGTAAGACCAATGAAAAAATATTTATTAATTTTTTTTATATTAATCTAATCTAACAATAAAAGTGTGTTTAAGATCCCTATTTTTTCTAAAGCGATAATCTTCTTAAGAGTATATATAGATATATTATTAGCAATAAACTAGATCGAAAAAACCATTCATCCATTCACCGATTTTACATAAAGTATAAAATATTCATTAATTCCATCTGTTGAATCACTGTTCATGAATGCAATTTCTGTCATAAGATAACATATTAAATAGTTTAGCGTGGATAAAATGTATGTGTAAGAAATAAAAATCATCAATAATTATTAAACATATTCTTTATTTAGAATTTCATTTTAAATTTGGTAACTTAATGATAATGCTTAAAATAAGTTCACAATTTTATCATAACAAATTAGTTTGTATATTGGAAATAATATTCTTATTATTGCTTTAGATTCATAATAAGCAAATAATCAACTTAATTTTAACATATATATATAAATATAATTTATTCTTTTATTAGTAAAAATACGTGCGCATCAAATTTTTAAAAATTGAGTGCATTATAGATGATAAAAATCACAATATTATCATAAATACATTTGATTATACTAATTACATATGTTAAAAATATTATTTAGGCATATTGTTATTTGTATTTCTAATACTTGTAAAAAAGTATTTTTAATTTTTTGTATAAATTTAGAAAAGTATAAAATATGAATAAGAGTATTTTTTCTACACAATTTACTGAAGTATATTTCCTTTTATTCGCTATTAATTTTTTTAACCTTTTTGTGATCAAAAACAAATTACAAAATTTTCACAAATATGTTGTTTATTAAAAGCATTAATTTAATTCTGAACTAACATTTTTTATTATTTACAATTAAATATTGTGCATTGCACATAATTACTTAGATAAAATATTTTATACATTTTAATATTTAAAAAAACTTAAAACTTAGAAAAATATTGAAATTTTGTTTATCTTAAACTAGTTTATAGTTTAATACAATGAATCACAAAAAGGTTTCACAAATTTTTTTAAGTTGCAAGAGTAAATGGATAGAATAAATTAGTTTTTACAGCATTAATGATTCTAAGGAACATGACTAAGAACACACTATAATTAATGACTAATGTTCATATTGTGGCAAATACTTACAGAATTATTAATTAACATTATATCAGTGGTGCCACATACATATTTGCTCTGTATAGTACAATTCGGAAGTTATGTTATCAAAATTATGAAGTTTGATCTCTAATATATAAAATATATTTGATAAAAACAAAATCTAATATAAAAATTAATTAAAAATATAAAAAATTTTAAATAACAAGTTTTCGCTGCATATCAGGCCTTTAAAATTCAAATTCAAAAGAAATTAAAATTGTAGAATCAAACAAATTTTTCTTTTGTTATCCAAATTAAATGTTGTTAACATTAAAAAGTGCAGAATACTTCATAGTATAAAGTTAATGTAAGTAATTTTCAATATATGAAACTACTATAATAGTAAAATTAAATTTCTTTTAGAGTAAATGTTTTTTTTTTTTTCAATTTTATATCTAAATGGCAGCAAAATCATTATTCTGAGGAATAGGGTGAGATATATCCTCATAATCTTGCCGTCCAATTCCTATGAATCATAAGATAAAATAATCAATTTAAACTTAATAATTATAAGATTTCAATGAATATGAGAACTCAATTACCCATAGCAGGACTTGAAAACATTGTTGAAAGTGTACCACCTCTAGCTTGGCCAAGTCGAAGTAAATATGTGATTGTCATTATTCTAACAATCATATTTATTATTACCATACTTGCACTAAACTTTATAAAAGAGCCTAAAATAATAAAAGCCAATTAAAATAAATTTAAAATAATGATTTCATATATTATTGAATATAATAATTAATAAAGTATATAGTCAACAATTTATTTCTAAATTCATAGTGATAATTCTTAATGATTAAACTTACCACCAGAAAATGGAGAATTCACTGCTAAGTTAATGAAATCAAAAAATTCTGAAGCAACACTTATAAATAATGCCTGTCATAGAATAGAAAGTTATTGGAAGTTTATTATTTTTTAATTTCATTTGTTCTAGATACTCACAAATTGAATTGGTTCATCCGATTCTGTATTATGTATTGCCCAAAAAATACATACAAAAAATAATGTATTATAAAATACCATGGATTGTGAATACCAACCTTCAATTGCCCTTTAATATATATTTATAAATAATAATATTTTTTAAGTAAAACAAAATAATTTAAAAACGTACCAGGTAACAAGCAGAAAATGTATTGCAAAAATAGCCTAAAAATAGAATAATATTTTTAAAAATATTTCTTATGTTTAACTACTTTTTGTTATATATATGTATTAAAATATTAAGATGATTATTATGATTATATGAAATACAAGTAGTGCGTTACATAAAAAAATTTTTCTTTTTAAAACTAGTCTTACCAGTTGTAATATGATACATACATGGATAGATAGTCCTAGAAAATTCATTCTAGTGTGATAGTAAATAAATATATGCATATGATGATAAATAATTATAATGTTCAAAATTGTTTTAAAAACAATTATATATAAAAAAATTAAAGCAAAAATTATATTTGAAAAAATTTTATTCGATAAATTTTTCTTGTAAATCATTATTGAATGTAAGATTCTGAATATAAATAATATTCCAAAAATATAGATTTGGAGAGATAAAAAGAAAAGGAGCTTACCTTTAAAGGAAATTGTGATATACTTGATAAGGACCGCATTTTGATCCTCAGATTTGACAATGAATTTCGAATTTTAAACTTAAACCGTCTAACAGTATATCAATTCACAAAACAAGTACTATAAACTTTTACTTCTTGAATAAAACAATAAAGGTAATTGCTAAACAATATAATATTCTTCTTTGTTATTATTTCTTACTACCGCAGTACTGCTGAGGACAACCGCTCAGATTCTATTAATTTTCATCTCAGGCAGCTCTCAACTACCTAATAGAAACAGATTCTCAATTATTTCATTCTATCTTATAGAAATATAATTTTCTATCTTTATTTAACTCGATCATTTGCATAGACAACATACATAAGCTGCATCAAATTGCATATATATATATATATATATATATATATATATATATATATATATATATATATATATATATGTAACTAGAAGCTTATAAGCGAATTAGATAGTCTCAATAGCAACTCTTTCAAGTGCTGCCCTCTATCGATACTATAATTTAATTATTATTCTTATACGATAATATGTAGACTCTTTTATTATTATTATTCTTTAAGGCTTATGTTATATATTAATATATTATTAGTAAATTCAATCGTTTATATTTTCAATATTCATTGTTAAAATGTTTCAAATCTCGATAACAATGATCATTAAATTATAAAAATTTTGTTACGCAGTTTGTCTAAATATAGATAACAGTAGTTTGTGTATAATAAAAATTGCATTATATTTTTATTATAATTCAAGTCAACTCGTACTTTTGTTTAACACGATATAATTCCCAGGATTAAAGTTTCATAGTTTAATATATTATATATTATCAGATATATAGATAGAGATGGCCTTCCGAATGAATACGCGAAGGAAAGATGTGAGAAAGAGAAGTTCGAGTTATGGGGGGTTTCTGTCTCTCTTGCACAATTACTGTGATTGGTTGAAAATTTGCATGTATGCTTGGCTCGCTTTGTTTGGTTCTTGCTTGTTCTTTACTTTCTTGTGCTTTGTGGGCAGATTGAAACTGAAACTGTTAACCAATCACAGTAATTGTGCGAGAGAGACAGAAAACCCCCATAACTCGTACCTCTCTTCCGCACCTTTCCTCAGTCTCTCCATTTAACAGACAACCACCATGTATCCGGATATATATATATATATATATATATATATATATATATATATATATATATATATATAGTAGGCAATTTATAATGCTATTGGAAACGAACACTTACAGATTTGCACCTGTGGGCGACGCTCTAGTCGATTGCACACGGTGCCTGTAGAAAGATATTTGCCGGTGAAACTGATTAACAAAACTATAGAGAAAGAAGCTTAGGAGAACAAAAACTTATTGCAGCAATCTCTATTATCACTTATCAGGGCTGAAAATCGCTCGAGAAGCTCTAATAAAATAATTTACTATCGCATTAAAAGGCAGAACAAATACACTTTAACTAGATAAGGGACTCATAACCTTTTCAATTTAGGTAAGTCACCTGTGATATCCTGCATGGCCGTATTCCCTTTGAATTTCTGTATTTGAAATGAATATTGATGACAAATATTCAAAACACCTAATGAAAATAAAATTTTCATTCTGTTTTTGTACTTACAATGATTGTAAAAAAATAATAATGAATCAGATGATATATCAGCTGATATATAGATTGACGTACTTATATGTCTATGCGTCAGCTGATATTTATTATCTTATTTTAACAGCTGTAATTCAAAATAATGAAGATAGATATTCTTATCTAAAAATAAAATTTTTGTTCAATTATTAACAATACTAGAACAAAAATTAATTGTAACAATAATTAAATTTCTTATTTTTCCTCAATTATAAAGTCGTGGCAGAAAAATATATGCAATAAAGAAATATTATATTTAAGATTTTATCTTATCTTTTTATCTTTTTATCTTATCTATTATTTTAAGTTTTTATCAATTAATCATGTACAATCAATAGTAAATCTATCAATTAGTATAGTTTAATACAATTAGGTAAAATAATTAAAATTTGTAATTTACAATGAAAATTATTGGTTTTTAAATTTTTTATAATAAATTATATTATAATTAATTTAAGTTTCAATAATTAACGTTGAGCTAAATATGGAAATCTATAAATTATAATTTCCACTAATATAATATTGTATTATTTCCACCATCTTTTTTGTATATCATTTTCTATTGTGAATAGAGAAAACTATCGTAAAAACATAATATATAGATGTTTTAAAATATTAAGTTAATTGAAGAATTTTTTTATATAAAGAACACCATGTTTTTTTCTATATAATTCTGCCTTCTTTTCTTCATCAGACTAAATTTTTTTTATTTAAATTAAAATAAAATGAAAAAAAAAACAAAATCAAAACAACATCATTATAATTTAAAAATTGAAGCATAATTTAAAAATTCAGGTACTGTTTATTAAGAACGTCATAGATGATGCTCCGCCTCCTTTCACAGATTATAAGAGCGGAATAGTTATAAAGCCTTTGAAAAATTATTGCAAATACACACACACACACACACACACATACACGAAAACATATTAAATAGTACCAAAGCAATTCAGTTGTATGCTGCAAACGCATGTAACGATTTGATAAATAAATGTGAAAGGAATATTTATAAAATTATTTTAATTAAAGATGTTCTATGTAACACATTTTTATTCATATTTCTTGAAAATATATTTTGCCTGCAAAACTCTAGAGTGTACTGGAGCATGTCTTTCTATTTTTTATATATAAAAAACGCAGAATTTGATGGTAATATATTCTTTGTTTACCTTCTTAAAATGTCACCTAGCTCTACTACATCGAAAAAATTTCTTTAAGTATTTATTGTATTACTTGAAATATCGTCGAAAAAATTCAAGAAATTATGGGTTACTTAGTATAGCTTAATACGTTATCTACAGTAAAATCTTTAAGAATTTTCAATCTCAATATACAATAGTTCTGAGAATAGTTAGGTGTACTGTCTATTTATCAACTGCTGTCAAACCAAACGAATGCGGCAGTTCAATAATAGAACCAGAGCGGCCTGCGTAGTTACAAAATTCATGATACTTATGGTTATGACTGTGGTTATGCTTAGTGACGCACGGGTCATTACGGATCTCAACAGAAGTCTGTAATACGAAGGGACGTCGACTAGCCTCTGTGAATCATAGTTAACCGTTGAAGTTTAGTAATGTCGACTTATGTCGAGTAGCGTCGAGTAACGCTCAGACTAACTAAAATATAAGCCATATCCAAAACAAAGTAAACTTAGCATCAGGTCCTTATAAGAGAGTTAACTTAACCAAGCGAGAGATATATTTTAATCAATCAATATATGCACAAATAGTCGAAGACAGTTTTTTTATTTATTTTAATTCAACAATAAATAGAGAATTGTTAAATTATTGATACAATATGGTTCAAGTAACTAATATTATTGTTTTAAAAAGAAACAATATAGAAAGTATTTTTCGAAATATTATTATTGTCGGATAATCTTGCATTTGAAATTTCGCGGAATTTTTCCCGACGACAACTGGCGCCCCCAAACGACCGCAGGAAACTCCTCACACACACGCACACACACACACACACACACACACACACATATACACACATACATATGCACACATAACATGAATAGAAGCAAATAAGGAGTACATATATAGAAGAGAAAGAGCGGCACTAGCTATGGCGCGGGGGAGTGGGGGGAGCCGGAGAGTCCGTCGGTGGCGCGCTTCGCCGATCGTTCTCGCTCCGGCAGTCCGTCCGGCCTCCGGCACTCCGCTCCGGTAGTAAAGCAAAGTCATATTATACGTGATTTCAGTGATCACAGTCCCGTGTGCGTGCGCTCGACGGTCTGGCGTATGTCTGGAGATTACCGTACTACTACCTATACGTTTTACACTCGACGCGTTGATCTTTGATATTTATAAATAATAATAATATATAACCTTGGCATTGCATCCGTAGCCGGGCGCTCTGAAGCAGCCACAGCCGTATAACGTCATACATGCCCTCCGGGCCGCGGGGCCCCGTCGCCGCCGCCTCCTCGCCGCGAGTAATTAGTCGCAGCATCGGGAGCTGCATCGGTGAGTGCGTGCGCGCGTCATCGGCATCGGCCGCCCGGTGCGGCGTCTTCTCGTCAACATCGTCAGCGGCGGCGACAGCAGCAGGAACAACAGCAAACCCACGTCGTCGTCGTCGTCGCCGAGGTCGGGGAGGTGGAGGACGACGACGACCTGTCGGGGAAGCTCTTACCCGGCGGGTATCCCGAATCTGCCGCGTGCTCTATCACCGCGACGACGAGCAGAATGCCGAGGTCCACGGGCGAGTTCGCCTTCCTCTGCTACTGCTGGCTGTGCGTGGCTCTGCTGATCCCGACGTCCTCGATGCTCGCTGCCGCATCAGGTACGTGTTGAGTTGTATATTACAGTGATCGCTTTGTCCCCTCCCCATACCGCTCAACACGGGGGTGGTTGTCTGATCTGGTGTTGCTTGTTTATATCCCAGGAAAGCGTCAAGAATAATCTGCCAGCGAAAGCGAGAGAAGAAGATAGAGAGAGAAGGAGAGATTATGCGCGCGTGTGCATGCGTGTGCGTGCGTGTCTCAGGAAGGACTTCTCTCAAGTCCTCCCTAATATATGTTTGTATGCGTGCATGTATGAATATATATATATGCATGTAGCGGCTGCGTGTCTCGCTGATGCGATGCCGCTGCTGCTACTAGATACGTATATAATACCAGATCACTTTCACCCCGCGCTGTATATGTGTATAGGTATAGTACTGCAGCTGTCTTTCATTATAATACTCGATCCGGCTACGATGATGACAGCGCGTGTATATTATGCTTTCCAGTATCTCTCTCTCTCTCTCTCACACACACACACACACACACACACACACACACACACACACACACACACACACACACACACACACACACACACACACACTCACACACAGACACGGTTTTCTTTTCTTTTGTTTTTTTGTTTTTTTTTTTTTTTTTGAAAGAAAAATCTCAATCTTGGGATACTTAAGAGAATGACGGAAAATGGGAGCAGTTTGTAAAAGAAGCGTTCGTTGTTTTTTTCCTCTTCATTTCTTTATTTTTTGTTGCTTTTAAAATTCTCTCCTCTTTTAATGAGTAAACAGACACACAACCAGGTGAAGTATCAAGCCGCACGCGCGCTATACAAATCTGCGTCGCGATGTTTAATTATGCATGCCACGATTAAGGCGCACTTCGCCCCCCCCCCGTTTCGTTTCTCGTGGTCGTTTTTATATCATTTTTTATTTTTCATCGTATTCGTTGCTGTTTGTTGTTGATTTGCTTTTTAAAACATGATGTACGTCGAAAATTAAAATTACTACCTATAATTCGCCTCTCTGTCTCTCCGGTGTGCTGGAAAAGTGAAAGAAAGAAGGAGACAGACAAGCGTCGTGTTTTCTCTCGCTCGTTAGTCAGCTGTGTGAGAAGTTTTTTTCTCCCTTTTCTCCCACATTTGTTTTCTTTTTCGTTTCTTTTTGCTTTTTTTAGTCTTTCCCGCGACATTTATCGTGTCCTGTCCATTCTTTAGCTCGTTTAACTTCCTTTCGGCCGGCATTTTTATCGGCCAACACTTTTTTTCCACAACTGATTCTTGTTAGTCGACTTTTTTTTACCAACTTCCCTTGCAGTTTTCTCATTTCTCGTTTTTAGACTCTCTCTCTCTCTCTCTGTCTCTCTCTCTCTCTCTCTCTCTCTCTCTCTCTCCTCTCTCTCTCTCTCTCTCTCTCTCTCTCTCTCTCTCTCTCTCTCTCTGTCTCATTCTACAAGATATTCAAATTTTCTCTGTTCTATTCCTTGTTTTGTAACGTTTAAGTTGAACTACAAAAAATTTTTATTCGATTTTGAATGTAAAATTATACTTATACGTTTATACACTTGTTTGGCTACTTAAGCAGCCCGTTCAAGAACGCTTGGGAAAAAAATCGAACGTGCAACTTTAAACGATCGAAGATTAGAAATTTACAAATTTCCTATCATCAAAATAAAAACATTTTCCTAAATCTTGGCTGAAAAAATAATTCATCCAAGTTAACAATTTCGATAGATTATTATAACGCGTATGTTATACTACAATATGATATTGTATTATCATATGTATTAATAATTTATATACTATCGTTGCCATTACAGTTATTGTTGAACATCATAATATTCTCAAGGCTTGCAGACCCTTTTATTATTGTATTTGTCTTGGGATTTTATTATTATATTTATTTCTATTGCCTGTATTCTTTATATCCTATCGGCTCTTCATATACTTATCTTCGAATTTACGACTCGCTGCCGTGTTTTCTCAAGTTTAATGATCGCGCGCTATACCATTGCAATATTTTAACTCTGCAATAAGCGCATGTATAACTGTAAGTTTCAATCATAATTTCTGCATCCAGACACCCTCAGTAACATGTTGCATGCATCTACAGCGATTTAGTTATCAGACCGTTGTTGCGCAATATGCCCAATTTATTTCTCGTTTACTCCTACTCTAAGGTAGAAACTGTTTATTAAAAATAAAATGAAATTCTTTTTCCAAATGGCCTGGAGTTAACTCACATGGTTGAAATTATACTCATTTAAAATTTGCATATGTTTCAACTTCATTGTATATGTCAGTTCAGTAAAGTTGCTTGCACAAAGTCCATCGAACGACGATATAGTTATTTAATATGCAAATTGAAACCAAATAAAACGTCGTTTCAGAATTTAAATGATTTATTTATACAATTGTATTACTCGATGATATGTTCTTAAATCATATTCTATGTATATAAAATACATATCAAGATTGAAGAAGATAATATTGATGATAATAATAATAAAATTAGGTCTTTACACAAAAAAGTGACAGGACACAAATGAAGAACTAACAATAAGAAATTACTAACACGTGTAATAAATTCTTAGTCTATATACTCAAGTGTGCAGACAGCTTACCTATATAAAAACTAACTTTATTCAAATCGGGGCAACTGTTGTTTATATTGTTGGTAGTACGAAAATTGCAATGAAAATAATTTTCAATGAAATTAAGAATTTATAGAAGTAATAAGTTGCTCCGTTTTGCTTCAAACCTAACTAATATTGAATTTAATTGTTATTTCATATTCTGTACTTAATCTTAAAATTTTTTACTGAATATTAAGAATAAATTTTCTATAAATTATTATCAAATTCATTATCTTATTAAAAAATGTATAAATAAAACCTAGTTATTTATATAGTTATCTACTTATATTATTAGAATTTATCAATTATGAATAGAATGTCACATACATAGGTACAAGATACATAATCTTGTTTCTTGTATTTGTAATTGTGCACATAAATTTAACATATCGTGATGCAATTATATTAATGACAAAATACAGTTTAAAATTAAAAATACCAAAAAGAATTTTAAAGTAGAAAAAATAAAATCTGTAATATACTTACAAATATAAAACTTATCACAATATTAATTTATTGCATTCTCATTAATTATTAAAAATGTTTGTAAAATAACTAAAGTAATATTTTATAAAAATATTTTAAAAGTTTCCAGAAATACTTCATAAATATTGCGCATATTATTATAGAATATTCACAAACTACGTCATGAACTTTAAAAAAATTTTACAATAAAATATTTTCGGTATATTTATTTCAAATCCAAATATTTCACTTAAAAATTTTCAACAACAGCAAATTTGAATGTTTGAAATAATTTGTTACCAAAAAAAATATTTTTAAAATATTTTTGTTCTTTTTAGAGATCTTCATTATTTCTTGTTTTGCAAATACTCTACAAAAATATACAAATGAAAATATTTTTTATAGACTTGAAATTAAATTTTTTATGTATTTTATATATACTTTATTAAAACTTAAATCAAATTAGTTATTTTTTACGATATATCATAAGCCACAAAGCAATATTTATTGATAAAAAATATTTCGTTTGAAAATTCATCCAATAATCCATTTGAAAAACTAATTATCTACCTCAATATTTAACTAAGCACTTAACTTGCATGATTTTTTTTTAATTAATTGTATTAATTTTATTATTTATTCTTGAGATAGTACAGCTTCATTCCCGTAGAAAGCACTAAGAGAGCGAGGACTAGTGCAATGCTAAAAATTTATTGGCTGTACTTCCGAAAATCGCGAGAGAACGAGCCTATAGATAAAAAATACGATTTCTAAGTACGCTTTTGAATTCTGATTGATTACTTCGTAAAAATAAATTTTTGTTGGATAATCGCAAACAAGATTTTTAATTAAAGCTGATTGAGAACTTGCATGAAATACTTGATGAAACACGATTAAATATCAAAAATAATTGAGGTAAAAGAATTAAAAAAATACTTTGGTGTATAATATAAGATTATCTAACGTTTTAGTTAAACATTGACAGATCTTTCGAGCCATCAGATCATTATCAAGATAGTATATAAATGGAAAATTTATCAGACAAAATCAAATATAACAAATATATAGTACGTATCTAACTCAAAAAAATGAAAATACAAAGTTTTATATTGTGATTTAAATTAAAGTACTAAATAAAGTACTATTAAACTAAACTGGATTAGACTGAAGTACAGTACAGTATACGTCCGCATTGATGAGACCAATGAGAGAGGACATTTTACGGTTTTTACCATGAAAATAGAATTTCCGCTGGACGTTACTCAGCGCGTCAGACTGCATAAATAATCACATTGTCTGCAAACGATTGGAATGGGACTGTCTTTAGACGTATATTCATTTTGTGAACAACATTTTTCTCGTTATTTTAAAAGACTGATCGACGAAAAGAGAGAGAGAGAGAGAGAGAGAGAGAGAGAGAAAGAGTGACTGAGCAAAGCGTATATTCGTTGCAGAAGGTGCGTACTTTTCCCAGAAGCCACTTCACTTACATGTTTCGAGACAATTTGAAAATTGCCAAGCCCACGCGATCGATATTTTTCCGCGAGGGGCACAGTCCGAAATAAACCGCTTCCTGTCTCTTGGATTTGCATTGAAGAGTTGAATTTCTCGGTTTCAACCGTTACTATATAAAGTCAAAAGGACTTTACTGCCTTTTCAAATGACAGGGTGATATAGAAATGCCTTCTAAATATAATTTGTCCTCCTGTATACTCTTGAAGATGAAATTTTAACGTCAAGAAAATGGTACATGAATTATCGTTAACAAATTGTTTAAAAGGTTTGAAAAATATATACATTTGAATTTATAGATACTTTAGGTATATTGAGTATTTCTTTAGAAATCTTGGTGTTTTTTTTTGCAATTCGTAGTGTTTCATAATGTTTTAAATGCAATCTCATTTTTACAGTCTTCTACGTAGAGGGCGCAAGGAGCAAATTTTAACAGCACCAAACTAATAAGAAAAATTACAAATCGGAAATGTCTTTCTACGAATAAATATGAGAAATCAGTTTGAATTAAAATGTTCATGATGTTTATGAGACATTCAAAGTTCTCGTTTTATTTATAGGGAGAATTTGTGCCTAAAATAACGAATGGTTAAAAAAATGTTTTATATGCTAAATGATTGATAAATATAATGACTTATATTGAGAAAGAATAACTACTTGATTCTTTAGTATCATAAAATGTTTTCATTTGATAAGTATCATATTTATCTCAACATCGATTCTAAAAATTGTTACTCAAATATTTGTTTAGTAACATTCAGATTATAAATACATTCACAAAAAGAACCATAAGAAAGTATGTTTTTCCCGGGGTAAAAATATTTTTCGAATTAACTGACTGCAGATTTTTTATTAAGTGAAAAAAATATGACATTAATAAAAAACAATCGAGTTAATAACCATTTTTGTATTTCTAAGAAGAAAAAAAACGTTCTCAAAACGTATTGTTATTATTTGCTATTTACCTGTTTGTGAATTGAAAAAGCGCGACATTTCAGAAAGACCATTTCCATGTATGTCAATGTAATTACGAGAACATTATAAACCAACTAGCTTTTCTTTCACTTATTACATTTTCTTAATTTGATGAAGATCGTTTCTGTACGATTTCATATCTACTATACATATAGTATATAAGATCTTGCAACTCGTGCGCGCCGCTGATATTGCCTACTGTGAATGCGTGCGAGAGCAATGTATAAAAAACATTGCGGCCTTCGTCGTAGCGATATTGAGAGATTTTACCGCTCTCTGTGTTTGATATATCTTACATGAGGATCTGAAGACGCATGTAATAGACGGCGGCAAAGTGCGCGAAGTCAGGTACGAATGAAATAGAAAACTAAGAACTCTTATGATTTAAGCACGCGCGAGGGTTTAAGGGATCGTTTATCAGGGGATTGTGTTTATCTGCGGTGCCATAGATCTATACGTGTAAAAACCACGAGTTAAACGCTATATATGATATATAATTGTATGAGAGAGAAGGTAGCACGAAATTCTTGTTGAAGAAAAGAGCCGAGATCATTTTCTTTTGAAATTTTAAAAATATATACAGAAGAAGTCCCGCACTTCCTAATCGAGCGAGATGGGGCATTGCTCGACGTCGACAATGTTTAACACTTTCGATTGTCCCCTATTAAAGCTTTCATGGTGGATGTGTGTGTTGGCATGAATGCGCGTGTGCACTCTCTCGCGCCCTATCAAGCGCACGCAAAACCGCGCGCACGCGGTTTGAGCCGAAGTGCCGACAATGGCCCACTTCCGGTTTGTCAATCCGTAGCTGAGCCCCCCTCCCCCTCCTATCTCTCTCTCTCTCTCTCTCTCTCTCTCTCTCTCTCTCTCTCTCTCTCGTAGTCGTCAACGGATGTATTAACAAATATTTATTATATATACATCAGTATAGCACTGTGCTGTACGGCCAGTCAAGATATTATATTACCATTGCAAGCAAGAAGGCACAGCATGTTTTAAAACCCATTCTGCACGTTTGTCATCGGATACAGAAGTTCAACAACGACGATGTAATTATAGTAACTTGATTATTTTATTAATATTGGTTATATGCGAATGATGTGCGAACTGTGTAGAATTTATAAAAAAGTTTAATACGCCTTGTTTCGAGTCTTTTCATGCATCAAGTTATCAATGATGCATTAAAAGTTCGTTCATTATTATCAGATGCGTGTGTGTTGAAAGAAGAATGGATTAAAATAGTAGATGATATACATACTTATACAGCAGACAATAAAAAATAAGTATTGTAATATCATGTTGATCGGTTTATTGTTTTTATCACATTGTATAAAAACTTATTATATTTTGAATGTATAATAACAGTGTAGTGTGGAGCATATATAAAGCAGTAACAATATCAGTCACGAGATCAGACATGTCAATCATACTCGATCATACAGAATATCAGACACGGTCTAAATTGAATTCATTATAAGACGAACAAGAAGGCATGTCCGTCTTCGAAGACAGACTTCTAAAGACTAAACTGTTCAAAATAAGAGCTCTGAGCGCTCTGCATTAAACTGCACAGTGCCCACTCTACAAGAAATCTCCAGGTATGCGAAGAATCATTAAATATTGTCAACAGGAAATTGGAAAAACCAGCAGGAATTCATATAAGGAGTATGAAAAATGCCCGATACATGTGGGTTATCTTAAACAGCTGCAACTCAGACCGTAATCAAATCGTTCAAACCCTCTTTACAATAGATGCGATAGCATTCATATGTTTTTGACGTGTAGCACGGCTGCTTTTTTCTCAAGTTTTAGTTTTTGCTGCATTTAGGCAAGGCTCAAATAATCGAACTAAATTTTTTTTTTTTTTTTAATTGATGATCTTAATGAAAACACTTTAAACAATGCTTCACGAAAGGTAAAATGTACTTATGTAATAAAATGTACTAGTGATGTTATAATGTGTGTTCGATTACCCCGAATTTTATTATTTGTTCAGGGCGCAAAATTAATTAAATGTCCCTTTTGCCAACTTCTGTAAGTGTAATTACAGTTAATATTTGTAAATATTCATGGAGCTTACGGTATCTGAAGCGACTTCATGCTATCTGGTCCCATATAAGGCTGCAGTTGCGACTCCTTACGTTCGTTAGTTGTAAGTAGTCAATCGTCAGAGAGAGAGAGAGAGAGAGAGAGAGAGAGAGCATCTGCTTTCCATTTCTTATTTTAATAAATATTTTATACCAATTAAAAAAAAATTAGAATAAGTTCGAATGAGACTTAACATTGATGAATCAGTTTACTTTTTTAACGATTATATTATAGTATATTAAATTATAGTATATTATATTAAATTATAGTAGCCACAGATGCAAGAATTGAAGCAGCGGATAAGATTTCTCATTTATTATTAACACTTTCTTCAGTTTCTAAAGTTGTAAGCACTCTGGTAGAAATTTCAAGTAAACATTATCTTTTGTAAAAACAAGATTCCTGGGTCATATGCGTCAGAATTAAAGACTGAAAATCGTGACACAACTGCCAAAGTACTGCGCGTGGAATGTAAAAGTAAACTGAACTGGTGCGCGTCGCCAAACCTGCCTCTGGCGCATTAACTGTATTAGTTAATCTTACTTGCTTTCAGCGTGCTACCGCGCACCTTGATACGAGAAGCCGCTTGTATAATTTTTCCAACAAGATCCTAAATCATCGGTGCGAAGGGAAAAGCAATCCTAAGTTTGATTCGAGGAACAAACGATGCCACCTGCTAAAGAACGTGCTTTCTCTATAAAAAAAAAATGAATGTCAGACTGCTATATTTGCATTTATAGTTGCAGATTTTGAAATGGCAAATAATCAATTAACATTTGTCTTGGACTTTTTTCGAGAGTAGTGCTGTTCTGTCAACTGTTATCCAACATATCCGCGGCTAAGAATAGTGTATTCATAAGCTACGAGTTTTTATAAGTTTATAATATATATATATATATATATATATATATATATATATATATATATATATATATATATATATCGTATATTATGTTTGTTCAGTCAAATGATTTTACTTATATACATAGATACAGTACGACAACTGTTGCTAAGTATTTTCTAATTACAGATCATGAAACAAAATACTAGTATAGTCTACTGTTCAAGGAATTATCGTAGAATTCGCAAGTTACAGAATGTTGTCTTACTCATTATTTAAAGAAGAATAATACAGGCATGTACATCGATCGATAGCCATCGCATTATATATAGTCCGTCTAATACAAGTTATGTTTGGTTAATTAGTGAGGATCTAAAATCGTCAGTAGTTTGCGTAAACAATAATGTGAACTGTGCGATAAAAATGTTTATTAGTATGCATAATAAAAAGTTGTATTCCTATTTGAGTTTCTATGCATGTAAATTAAAATTAGTGATATCCATTTCAAATTAAAAATTTAACAAATTAACGTGTTTTAAAAACATTCTTATTTAAGTAATTAAATCACAATTTTATAATAATTGAAAAAAGCTTCAGTATATATTCAGTATATATATATATATATATATATATATATATATATATATATATATATAATTATTGTAAAAACCAAAATGAAGAATTATTGTAACAATTAGAATTGTATCCAAGAATATAATTGTATCCAAGATATTGAAACTCATTTGTAATGTACGATATTTATATCTATAGTTCAAAAATCACTGATACAGCCGTTCGATTTGCACATGCGTAAGGCGTAAAAACAAAGAATTTCCGACACAATAAAAATTATTACCAACCAGGTTAGTAGAAAATATGAAGTGATAGGCAATAATTATAAAACAAGTAATAACATTTACTCTTTTAAAATCCTTACTAGCTGTATTAGTAATTTTTAAAGGTTCTGTTATTTTTATTTTTATTTTTAAAATGATAAGTTATCATCAATAATAAGAAATAGTTTGCTTTTAATAGTTTGTGCTAGTTTTACTATAACATAAGCTGATAATTTTCTAATCCCAGTGTGTGTGTGTGTGTGTGTGTGTGTGTTATAAATTAAAACCTATAGAAATATCATTCGTAAAATCCTTTTCATTGTTTAGAATTAAATTCATTTCGTATTACGAGACAAGCTGATAGATAAAATTAAAAAAATAAATAAATGATAAATATGTTCGTCATTTTTTGTTGGGCGTAGCATTTTTATCTATCAGCTTCGTGTACCGGCCTTTGATAAAAACCAATTGCGGTTGGTCTTCCGTACAGGGAAGATAAAGAACTGGCAAACTATAGATGTATTATAAATGTATGTAGGTATAGGTATAATACACATTGCTCGATTTGACCATGTCTAGGGGAGATTGCACAATGTATATTTGAAGAGAGTTACGATGGTGGAAGCATTATGAATTTATTCGCTGTAATATATATATATATATATATATATATATATATATATATATATATTCCTTCCTACTTTAACTGGATACTTCATAAATACATGGAATATTAAAGAAAATAAATATCAATTAAATGAAGTTAATTAAAATTGATGTTAATGCAGTGATCCTCATTAGCACCATTATTTGGGATTATAAATAGAGTGACGTTAAATAACATAAAGCAATTAATTATCTATTGAAACATAAATAGGAATTAATACTAATTAGCACATTTTAGTCGTTTTTATAAATACTATATAGTAATAACGTGAAACAATTTCACACGGAAATCTCATATTTAATAAACTGATTAAATGTTAACTCATTCAGTATAAATGTTAATAATTGGTAAAAAAATTCTCATAATTATTAACAATATTATTATTGTATTTACTGTTTTCAATTTATTATAAATATTTTTAAATTCTTATCATTGAAAAAATCATATTTGTGAATAATATTTAATTGATTACATCTGTTGGCCACAACAGTACGTTTTAGATATAAGATGATTTTGAAAGAAGATTTAATTAAAAGGTAAATTACTACATAAAATGTAATCATTTACCTCTTAAATAGACTCCTTTATCAAAAAATCGACTTGGCCGAAGCCAAATATCAGGAATTCCTAAGAAAAGTCCTATAGTCATATATAGTCAATACAGAATTTTTTTCGTAGCACGCGATCAACCGCTGGCATGGCAAGCGGAGTCACCTACAGCGCTCTATCGTAAGAATCTTAGATGTTTAATTTACGCTTTCTTCATTCGCATGGCGTTTTAGACACATTGCTAGATCTTACGTTGCATTAAAATGGGATAAATTTACTGTGAAAATCGCAGAAAAATCGTAGCAGCGTGATAGCATAAGAGGGCAATTATTGATAAAATTAAAATCGAGAACAAAAATAAATTATACAATCTAAGAACTTCTTTTTATAGTTGTAACCAATGGAAAAAGCAACACGATGATGGTTTCTTTTTTCGTTTATTAAAATTTTATTTTTTTGCCAAGCGAACCTGGCATTCAAAGTAAACTTACAGTGTCTCCTTTTTTATAGATAAATTTATATTATGAATATTTATAAGGTCCACAAAAAATTACAATTTAGCTTCGATCGATTTTTTTTGTTGCAAAAGTTGGACATTTTGAAGAGGCTACCCAGGCCCTTCCTGAAAACACACTTTACAATGACGCCTAACGGAAATCTAAAAATTTCAGGTAGTCCTTTAGGATTTAAGCAAAAACAACTACGACTACAATTTCGCTTCGTTGCCAATTTTGATGGGTGGCTCTTAGATTAGTTGCTTTTCCATTTCCATTAGATATGGAAACGTTTATTGACTGTTTACATATGGAATTTAGTGAACGATAACTCTTCCAGTATTTGGAGTGATTTTTTATGTATATATAGTTTTTTTACTTCAAATTTTTGAAATTTCATGTCATTCTTTGCAGATTATACTCAAAGAAGCTTTATTTTACATAAACGTATTCAGCAACAGGTAATGTATATTTCAGCTCTGTATTTTTATCTATATATCGTAAATAATAAGTTCAATAGATCTTCCCGCAAATGAAGGACGACATTAATACGCATTATAAAATCTTTCCCCCACTATTGCAATAAATGTGTCAGCTCGTACAACGTTTTGCAGCTCACAAATAATAATTGTAGAATAATAATAACAACAATAACAACAACCACAGCAACAACAACAATAATTATATATCATATTGATTGATTAAATCTATAAATAATTATTTTCATTTTTATAATTGATCATTGACCTAATTTTTAATTTTTTGGTCATTTTCATAATTATACAAAAGGAAAATTAATAACAGAAGAATTTGTTTTAAATATTAAAGATAATAAAAACAAAATTAAATACATAGATAGAATTGATGTAACCTATAAAAAATTCTAAAAATATTTTTAAATTAAATATAAAATTCTAAAAAATATATAATAATTCTGGTTCGAATATGAGTATGATATTTCTATAAAATTCTAATATTATTACACAAAATATTCTTGTTTTATAACATTTTCCGGATGATTCAACGAATATGAAGATGTCTTAAAATAAATCTGCAAAAAATTATTTTAATAGTAAATAGAAAAAAATTGTTATATATATACATATAGACACACAGAAATACGATAAAGTATTTTCGAGCTATCTGAAAGATATACTGGAAAAACCCCCGTTTGTCGATTATCATTCCTCATTTATACAAAAAAAGAGCAAAAAGTCAACTTTTTATCTTCGGGAAGTTCACAATCACGGACATTGAGAATGGCCGGGGGAGGGAGGATGGGTAAACCGAGGGACAGATAAGCCGAGCGCGCGTCTCTTGCCCGTCCGTATATATAATCCACTGATTTCTTAGAAATCGAATGAACCGGCATATTGTCATATTTATAAGATTATATATAATATATATGAGAGACAATACGGACTCCACTATTTTGTTCTCTTTCCGCGCCGTCTTAAAATTATATATATGGAAGTAGCGATATTGTGCCGGTGGACAGAAGAAGCAGGGAGACCGGAGAGAAATACAGAAAAAGGCAGCGATTGTGGAATACGTCGTGGAAGTTGGAACCCGCCGCATACTCGAGAATGCAAGGACGCCCGGGCGAATAAAAACGTGTATAACAGCCGCAAAGATCGTTGCATATATATATATATATATATATATATATATATATATATATATATATATATAAGCGGTCGCGTGGCGCGGCTCTGCCGATGATGCTTATGGTCATCGATGTCAAGTATTACGATGTATATATATTAAGACTTTACGGCTATAATCTGCTATATATCTTCTATATACAGGGTGTCTCAAATTTGATTGTTCGACTTCCCCCGCTCATTGCCGATCCGGCAGTGTGAACAATCGTATTTGCGACACATCGTATATGATTATTTATGCGAAGTTACGTCGTACTAGTTATAGACGGCAACTTCGTTTTTTTGTCTTCGCTTTATTATATAAAGAGGAGAGAATTTCTGAAGTTTCCAGCGTTTGAGTATACTATTCGAAATTTCTAACGCAATTTCAAATAAATAGTATAATGTAGAGTATTTATGTATACGATGATGCTTGTTGATACAGTGAGAGACTTTGCGACATTAATAATTGTATCATTTTGTTAATTTGATTTTGATAATTAATAAAATAAATGCAATTATTCTGTTAAAAAAAAATTTTACTATGTTCAATAGAAATTTTTTTAATTGGGCCTCTTTTTCGATAGTCGAAGTCTGACCTAAAATTCCTAAGCAAAATATAGTAAATCTGACAAGTAGATTCCCCTTATTGTCGTGTCTGCTTTAGATTTAAAATGAATTGTTTTGTGGTTAGTTGCATATTATTACGCATTGGAGAAAACAAAGCGATAAGCAACCGGTTGCATTGAGCTTGAAACGCATATTTATTAATCGCTTTCTGCGTCGTTCAATACTTCACTCGGATATAAATTTGCTCATGAATAGTGCAAATGGATTTGAGAGTGACTATGCAACAATCCAAGAATATATATATTCTACATATTGAGGAAGTTATTGAAAAATTCAATTTTTTAATTTGACATTTCAATAAAAAAAATGTTTTACCGTAATTAGTAGTTTTATCGTTACTTAATATGTAAATAAAGCGAGGGACAAATTAATTATATATTAGTTTTTCTTTACTATCTGTCTTCTGTAGAACGAGATAAATTCGAGGATAAATTCAAGTGCTAATGGGAGTAATGTTGCGAATGTATACGTTTTTCAAATATATATGTTTAAGACAATAATATATTTCATTATGAGCATATAATTAATTGCGTATGTTCAAGTATTAATGAGAAATTATATATATATATATATATATATATATATATATATATATATATATATATATACATACATATAGTGAGATTAAATACAGTTAATTACAAAATATATATATTTTTTGTTATTCTGTGAAAAAAATTTTTTTTAATAGTCTTTCACATTATTATAGGCAATTGAATATATTTTATCATCTCAGCAGTATATATGTTGAAAAAATAAAGATAATTAAAATGAAAAATAGATAATTGCTATTTTATACAAAATTAAAAAGTACTGGATATTCATGCATTAAGAACAGATATGACGCTTTGTCTATTATGTTTGTGTAAATTTCTTTAATCGTATACATACTCTAATTAAAACTATAAAAAACATATTACTTCTAGAAAGAACTGTAACCATAAACAATTAAGTAAATCCTTTTCTATTTCTCTCTCTCTCTCTCTCTCTCTCTCTCTCTCTCTCTCTATATATATATATATATATATATATATATATATATATATATATATATATATATATATACATATATAATGTAGATACAAAGTGCTGATAAATTCTGGAATTTATTTGCTGGAGTTATCTAGTTGAAAAATCGATAATGGATAAGAATTTTATAAAATAACGATGAAAAATACATCGACCTCGTTGTCAAATTACTCGCCATTATTCCTTGAATTTTCGTACTAACAATTTTGTCCTCGCGAATTTTTCCACTGAGAAGAGAAAGAGAGAGCTACGAGGAAGAATTCCGTTAGATAGCGTAATTACGTCGCTTCTATCGTAAATCAGTGACCTTATGTAATTTTATTGTGCTGGAAATCTATCATGTTTATTTAGATGGAACTTAAATATATATATATATATAATAAATATATATATATATATATATATATATATATATATATATATATATTGTAAGTCGACTATGCCTTTGATCTGGATAATGAATTCAAAAAAAAATTTTCAATACTGTATATGGTGTACAACAGCAGCCAGCTGACATTACCTGTTCTGAATTCTTTTATATGCCGCCCGTGTCGTGATTATAAATTCTCTAAGCCCTCTTGCTTTTTGCTTGACGTCCGTGTGGAAATAACTGTCGACCGTATGATATAATGTCGATCGCATAAATCTACTAAACACTCGGTAGCGCTCTTGCTGCAATTACAGCGCCGCCACCGCCTGACTTTCGTTGATACAATATACCGATATGTCCCTCTCGCATGTTTTAATGGGCAAAAATGGCTGGAAAATGAAAAAAAGACGAAAATCTAAAAAAGGAGAAAAAATCGACACAGGCTGCTATTCACAAAGTAAGATATTGCGCAGCATCGGAATATTTTTTAGAGAATTGGCGCGAGTTGGTTAAGGACATTTTTATGGATTGTTATTCGGACTGTACTTGGATTATATTATATTGTTTGAAAAAAAATGCGCTAATTGCGAAATCTAATTAGCGATAAAATTGAATTGATTATCATTTTAATATGTTCTATTGCCATATATGTATTATATTATCTGTGCAGTATAGATTTTTGTCGCTGTCATGCTGGTTAATTACCGGTATTAATTTTGAAGTCAGCAATTTTTAAATAATTGCAGTACTTGCGTACAATCTTCTTAATTAAACGTTCAATACTATTATAAATTTATATTTATAATTTAATATGAAGTCGCTTGTACTTAATTAGAAACAAAATGATTATTAATGAGTATACGTGTATAACGAGTTCAGTACATACTGCATTACTTCACACTTTCGAGTAAATACATCAACAAGTGTTAGAGTCTTTGACTTTTTTCAATTCGAATTTTGAAGACTTGAATTGATTGTAAGCAAACTATATATATATATATATATATATATATATATATATATATATATATATATATATAGAGAGAGAGAGAGAGAGAGAGAGAGAGAGCCATCGAATAGACTGATAATTCAATAACATATCATTTGACTTGTAAATATTCATTCAAACGAAATTTGCACGACTTGGCGATCGCTTTATGATAATAAGTATATATTGTCTTTAAAACAATAAGTTATAACTCTGCTTCTTGGTCATCTTACAAATGCTTCATTGTCTCGTACTCTGCCATGCATGGGGCTGAAAAAAACAGTCAGATACTTTTATCAAAATATTGCGCGACATCGCTATTCATATATCATTTTTTCTACACATTCTTTTCTCACCGAAAATATTGCTCTAAAAATAAATCAATGGATATGCGCTAGAGGTCGATGCATAATCACTTACTGAAATAGTGTAAAGTCAACCACTGAAAACTAACGAATATTTACTGATTGGAATCGGTAAATCGGACTGGTGTGACCTTAGAAAAAATATTACTGGAAGAATTCTTCAGAAGTTTTGGTCAGTGTAAGGGAGTAAGAAAGTTTAGGTATCTTTTAGTATCTCTTGCGCGAAGTTATGCATTAGCTGATTTTATTAAAAAAATAGATTGGAGCACACATTTACACATACTATACATACAAATTATTTACACTTCTACAACCCTTATACAGACACTCAACTTTATATATAGCATCATTAAAAAATTATTTATCTTTAAATTTATTTCTGAATTATTTTATGGTAAATTTAAATTAATATAAAATGGTGAGAATATTTATAATGCCAAATGGTAGATTACAAAATGACAATCCACAATGTGAAGTACTCTGTTTTCTAAGGTTCGTGTTTAATCGAGTATTTAATTTTTTCAATTATTGAGGTTAGCCTTGATATAGATTCTTTTTATAATGCACAATGATATTTTTAATATAAATTTGATAATAATATATACAAATATTTAGTATTTTGTTAAAAAGAAATTTAAAAACGAATTATATCTTCATTTATTATTCAGTGAAAATTTGAATTACTTCAACTTACTTTGGAAGTATTATTTTTATTTCTTTTTGAATAATTTACATGCAATATAAATTATTAATCGTATTTATTAATAACACAGTTTTATTAAACGTAAAAAAATTTTGAACTTTAAAAAGTTATAACAGATCAATCGTCCTAATAGTTTCCTTTGAATTTCATCACGGTTCACCGTTCAATTCGACAACTCTGATTGGGACATAAGTAACTGATCAAAATCTTGCGAGAAGGAGGTCAAAAAGATATTTTAGATGGTGCGTTTTTTTCACACCCTATGAAAAAAAGCCACTCTTCTTTAAGACAATATGCTTCGTCCAGTAGTATATGCTGAAGGGGTGCTACTTATATACTAGTCTGACGTTTTCAGCGTTGGTGAACAACAATATAATCCTTTTAGAAAATCAATTTATACACAGCTTATATTGTTTATTGGAAGAAGATATTTCGTAACTAAGTAAAATTTCTGAAAATCCCATTTAATTGTTAATTTTTGGAATTACTCACGATTCGAACTTAAGACCACAATTTAGATGTAGGAAACCAAAAATACTGTATACGACAGTAAATATAAACCAATGCGCCAATTATGCTTTTCTACAAATTTCCTTACTCTATAGAATGATTCAAGCTTCAACTTTTGTTTGGAAATTTTTGTTCGGAACATTATTGCACGATTTAAAAGGACTCTCAATATATTAGATTTCATACAGGCTTATTTTCTCGTTAAGGCAGTTGAAATTATTATAAATACATGAACTGATTTCATGCGCATATCAATCTACTTCTTCACAGTAATTCGTTATCAAGGACCCGATGATTTTTCCCGCGAATCAAACGACTCCCCCGGCCCCTGCCTCGAGCTTCGGAATAATTTTTATAGCATACTGTAATATACGTATAATATCCGGCCGAGGGATAATTTACGCCGCGCAGCGCTCCTGACGCGCGCGCGCGCGTCGCCGTGCCGCAAATACACGGCAAACATTTGTGCAAGCGTGAGTCCAGCATCGTCGTTCGTTCTTCCACATAGTTGTACATATTCCCGTCTGCACTTATTATATATTTATGTATCTGATGCCTTATTTTTTTGACAGTATATAGCGCGCGGAAACGGTGGCCTCTGAAAGATATTTTATATACATATATATGTATATGTGAATATATATACATATATATATATATATATATATATATATATATATATATATATATATATATATACGTTTTACACAGAGGAAAGTCCGCTTGGATGCGCGGTAATTAACCAACATGCAAGATGCTTCGCGCGATTCTCCGTATATATATCACCTACTATGGCACGATGCGTTTATCGACCTATAGGGGAGAGAGAGAGAGAGAGAGAGAGAGAGAGAGAGAGAGAGCGCGCGAGAGAGCGAGGGGGAGAGGGTGGGAGCGCTGTTTATCATCTGCCATTTCTGCGAGCATCATCAGCAGAGCGCTTCCAGCGATGCGAAAAGAGCTTGGTTATTGTAACGGGCAGCCTGCCAAGATGAGAGACAGAGAGAGAGAGAGAGAGAGAGAGAGAGAGAGAGAGAGAGCCAGAGAGAGGCCAAGAAGGAGAGATGTGGGAGAGTAATGCACGCACGGATCTTCTTGTTTTAGAAAGCCTCCACGCGCATTTTTGGCCGTTAGTTCTGTTTTGCCGTTGGGTTGTGCGCTGCAACAGTTGTGCGAATAAGTATAAATCTGTATTTGCTAAACACGTAGCTTACGCACCAGCTAAATCACTGGAATAATTTTCAGACATCATTGCCTGCATAGGAGTCATATAATCGAGATTTAAAACTTAAATTCTGTCGTATTTGAATTTAAAGACTTCGATTAAAAGGAATGAAATAATAAAAGTAATTTATCGTCCCTATACTGTAAACATAACGTACATGATGAAAAGAATGTACTTTTTATTCTTTAATATATACATCCTCAATAAATGCGGTGATCAATAATTTAATTGTATGAAAATAACTGATTTATCGACGGTATTTCGACAATTTTCTGCTGTCCCATCAACCGACTAATGACGTTATTATATATAGTCAACTTTTTTGTTAATAAAACCCATCTTTCCGTAGAGTAGCGTTATGTTTCTCAAATAAAACAATTCTAGATTAATACATGATTTTCATGGCTCTTTAAAAGTTAAAATGGATTTAAATTTGTTTTTCAGAAAGAAAAAAAGAAAAATAAACGAAAATACGAGGAAAAAATTATATTATTTTTTGCTTATTCCCCCAAGTCAATTGATCGCCTCATCAATAAGTTGACAGGCGACCTTAGACGTACATGAATGATAAACCAGTTTTCGTGTCACTTGCAATATCAGCTTTTATTTTTTCCTTTGTAACAAGCAAAAAATGTACGTGTATAAATGTAAATTTATATAACATTTATATTCAAGTTTTGTTTTTATGAAACCAATCGTGTATCGTATAGGTCGATTAATGTTATAATAGCTCTCTCTCTCTCTCTCTCTCTCTCTCTCTCTCTCTCTCTCTCTGCTTCGAACTATCACGGATTCGTATAATGCATTGCCACAAGAGTTCAGCCGCGTCAAAAAACGCCTTTTCTTATATGTGTCACATACTATTTTTCTAAACGAAGGGAACTGTTAAATCCGTCGAATACATATCGTTCGTATAGTATTTTTTTGGTCAGGCACCAATCGGGTCTAGTGGATGTGCCAGTTCTTTTTTTTTATTATGCGTAAGCTCACTCAAATATACCTAAATCGATCGTACAAAGAAACCGTGGATAGCCAATGGCAAATTTACTTTAATAAAATTTTTATATAAATGTAATTAAGGTTTGTTTATTATGTTGCACGTGTTGCACTCTGCTCATACAACTACAGTTTTTTAATTATCAATTATTTTTTCGACACTCATATTTATATTTATGGTTGATGGAGTGTAAGAGGGGGGGCCCATTTGCAAAACCTCCCATTATAAAAAATAACTAAGAAAAATTAACTTAAAATTGTTTATAATAATTTCAAACAATTTATAATAACAATGTAGTATACAAAAAAGTAATAATTATGTGGGAATAATATAATAAGTATAATGAAAAAATATTATAGAATATATTGAGATCATATTGACAACTTAATAAATATGTAATAGCTTCGGTAAAAAATATCAAATGACAATAAAACAAAATTTTACATCCATATATTGAGGAAGTCAAAGTGGAAAAAAATTTTAACACTTAGCCTCATATAAAAAAGACTGTACTACACAGATTTAGAGATTAATATACGAGTTTTTATTATATATTAAAAATTTATAATACATACCTCGAGTAATCTTTTTTTCCTACCAAAGGAGCAAGCGTATGCAATTATGACACTTGTTTTTAGATACAAATTCATTTTCTCTCCAAACAAGAAAAGTAGCATTTATACGCTCGCAAAGCATGAGTAGAAAATCTATGTTTCCCTGAATATGAGAAAAATATATTTATCAATGATTCAAATGCTTAAATATATAAATTTGTATGAAAGCTGAATATATAAATACTTAACAATTCTCTGCACAAAGTGTTTGATTATAATAGTTTTTGTCTATTATAGCAGATTTCAAATTAATATTTATACAATCGCATACAAATATAATAACATATATATATATATATATATATATATATATATATATATATATATGAATAATAAATAATATCAATAATAAAGTACAAAGTATAACAATAGTGCATATATAAGCGATTGCGTCAATAAATAAATATCATCGAGACCGTGTCCACATTTTTTTTAACAAAACTTTATTTTTTATTTCCGAGTCTGATGCAAGTATTACAATGATTACAATGCCCAATTATTATTTTTAGCAATTTTGTTTCTCTTATTACGAAAGTGTAAAACTTCTGAATCATTGAATCCGGTAAAAATCATTGAATGTTATTCTCTCTGTTTTAATTATTCTCTCTGTTTTAAAATAAATTACAGAGAATTTTTGGTGTAATCGTGAATAAATTCTCAAAAGAATTATCATATTATAATTTCCGAACATTATCCATTGTTATAACCAATTAAACAATAAAAGTATCGAGTGCGGAAACTTTCGTGGTTTTTTATTTAAAATACTTTATCTTATACAGTTAGACATATATATTGATTAACTTAAAATAAAAGTAATGGATTGCGTAATATTTTTAATGAATAAATTAGATATCAGTTTTAGGATTAGTTTGTTGAATTATTTAGAACTCCGAATATATTAGTCGACCACGAGCTGCAGAATTGACAATAATTTAATGCTATTATCGCTTCTTGTATTATCTGACAGAGATATCTATGACATGATAGATACCAAAATAGTATATAATTTCATCATTAGTGTGGAAGTTGATTATTTTGAGCGTGAGGCAGTTTACGCCTGAGTGAGAGTAGAAGGTAATTAATTTCGCGTGGTAAATAATTAATTTGTACATCCTATTATTTGACAATATTTTTCAATGCGATATGAAAATAATTACATCAAAGTTGTGATTTTAAAACTGGATGGAAAAGAATTGCACTTTAATTACTGTTTTGTGAATTTTCAACTTGCCTTCAATACGCGCCATTTTGTGGAACCTCCGAATTCTAAGTAGGTGCAATAAGATACTCATAATGATAATATAGTTGAATCGTGACTCCATACAAAATTTATAATAAATAACATTTGTCAATATAAGATTAGGGTGTACGGGTCACTGTATCTAAATTTTCTACATAACTGGGTCTCGTACTTTGTTTTAAATGCTATAAATTTACATATAAACTATACTGGACTGATTATGAGTGTGATGCCATGTTACAATCGTTTCTCTTCACAATAAATATCCACTCGAACATGTATTAGAAAAAAACTAAATATTATGCACCTACATACAGACATACATAAGTCTCTTTGTGCGCGCGCGCATGTGTGTTTGTGTGTATGTATGTGCATATATGGTATATCATCAGCTTTACATTGTTTCCTATTAACTCTTCAACGCATATTATAATTTTTGAAACAATAATAGGCATCAACAGCGCTTATATTCAATGCGCATGCCGCACCGTTAATTAAGATTCATTCGCTTCTATGTATGCGGGGGGGACCATTAACTTGCGGTAATTGGAAGAATGTTCCCGGTCGTCGATCGTATATTACGCGGCCACAACAGCGCGCTCGCTTTTGACGCGCGATACGTGTGGGATAGGAGCGAGCGAGCGAGCGAGAGAGAGAGAGAGAGAGAGAGAGAGAGAGAGAGAGAACAGAGGCCACCCCGGCGCACGTTTCATGCACAAGATTCTTATATGAAATTGATATATACCGCGCGGACGCGCGAACCCGCATCGTGGTGGCTTCTTCTAAATCAAAAGTGCCCTACTTTATTCAATTCACTCGACTGGTGCTCTCTCTCTCCCTCCCTCGCATTCTCTCTCTCTCTCTCTCTCTCTCTCTCTCTCTCTCTCTCTGCATATAGGCACACTTAGGCAAACTAAACTAGGGGGCGTACATTTCATTTGGTAAATCCAGGCTCTCTCTCTCTCTCTCTCTCTCTCTCTTTTCTTCTCAATTGACTGATTTAACCAATCGTAAGCCATCTTTCGCCTTTTACCCCCCCCCTCCCAGGACTATTGCACTGAGCGACTATTATGAGAGCTTATCGTTACGAGAGTAATGACTCTCTTTCTTTCCCATCCCTTTATATATCCGCTTCGTTTTTCGCATCTCTTTCGGTCCTTCGACTGTCTCGGTCTCTACAATTTCTCCTTCCCCTCTTTCAACTTATTTTCCCACTCTCGTAATTCACTGATTTGAATTTTTAAAGAGCTTTCGAATTAAATTGTTTGCTTCTCGCACATCCGCTTTCTTCTTATTATTATAATTATTTTAAAAGTAATTTCGACATAAATGATTGGCGTCGATTCTGTTCAGCCAATGGTGAAAATTAAAGAGCTAGTGCACGTTTCTTTCCCTCTCCCTCCCTCCCTACCCCCCTTTCGGTGTCTGCCTGCCTCTCTCCCTCTGTATTTTTCTCTCATTCTTCTTCTTGCACAGAGTTATCTATAATCAATAACCGTCGGGATTTGCGGCCTTTTCGTCGTCAATAAATTTTACATCCTTAAATTGATGCGTAAATAATTTAATACCTTAATGCTTTGATGCGGAGTATACAACGTGTCATTTACTAAAGTGCCCATTAAGCAGTAGCGTATGGGGTTACTTTAATTCTTTTCTCTCGATAAGCTTGATAAAGCTTGATTTATATCAACTGTACTGCTGCAAATGATGACAATGATTTATGCATTGCTTATCGGATGGATAAAGAGGTAATTCAACAAAAGAAACAACTAAACAAATATTTAAAAAATTATACAAAGTAGCATCTGTGTTTAATTCGCTTCTTTGTTAAATTAAGTTTTATGATAATACGTTTGAATAAACTGCATTGACATTTAACGATCTGTTCTTGTGTACACAATTTCTTCTAAAGACACCTATTCATTTGTCATATTAATATCTAAATCTAACAAATAACAGACCTTTTCGATTACTATAGCTCTGCAAAATATATTAGCTCTAAATAATTCCCATAAAAAGAAACTAGAAAAGGAGAGAGAGGGAGACAGAGAGGGAGAGAGAGAGAGAGAGAGAGAGAGAATTTCTCGCATAATAAGGTTTTTTTGTCTTGCACCTTTGTATCAAAAAGCAGCCACATTTACAAACTTGCATTATATAAATGCATTAATCAAACATTAATTTATTTATTTTTCAATTGAATAAATATTTTGTTTATGAATAATTATGTATTTGTAACTTTATTTTTATGATATCAGAGCATCCTTATAAATCCGTTTTACTTAACAGTGCTTTCATTGACGAATAGTCTATGTTGAGGCTGTGACATAATGTGTAATAATTACCCTTATATGTCAAAAATTCGAATTTGGCTAGAAACTTATCATAAATCCATTTCAAAGAAAATATTATTAGAAAAGTTTAGATAGGTATTTATTATATTACATTCACTAGAAACATCATAACTTGTAATATAAATAAGAAATCCGAAAAACTCGTCCATGAAAATTTAAAAAATAGACATTTTTCTTATTTAAATTTTTAATATATAAATATTTTTTTAAAAAACACGCTATGATCATTACAAAAAGAAATCTCCATTCATTTTGATTTTATAGTCAAGTCCTAATTTAGACATTAATGCTTAAAAAATTACAATTTAGCTTATATTTTCTTATTTAGAATAAGGTTTTTATTCTCAGAAAATTGTATTGTTCATTTCAAAAATTAATTTTTGATATATATTGTTTATAGATTATGTTTATTGATATTATAGATAATAATTGTTTTTATTAGTGAAAATTATAATATCGCATTTCTAAAACCTATAATGAGCGCACCTAATTTTCCTCAAGATAATTTTCCTTATTTGCATCAGTAGCCCATAAGCTTCTATTATACTTAACATACTCTTGATGTTCAACCGATGTTAAACATTTAAATATTCCAAATTTTAATTGATTATGCAATTTATCTTACATTCCAATGATATAGCAATCAGAACGTTATCAAAATTTATTGATAGTTTTTGATTATGCAAATTTTAACAAGTTTTTAATTTTATACTAATTGATGAATGTGCTTCGAACTTAAGAAGAATTTAGAATAGTGTAAATAAAGGGCATGGAGAGTTAACATTTATAGAAATTTCATATGCACAGTTTTATTTAAAATAGAATTATTTCTCGATAGTTTCAAATTTTAACAGATTCCTAAAACTATTTTTATTTGAAGAAATTAATGAAATGAGTTTAAAATAATTAGTAAAATAATGTTCGATTTTTGCAAAATTTTAATAGTTGCCTCCACTTTAGAATTCAGGAAAAATTCTTTAAACAATTGAATTTTATATACTAAAATATATTTTAATTTCTTCATGTTCACTTCCTTTCGTAGATAATCACATGCTCTTGAAATTAATTTATAACTATAATTAATTTTTTTTCTTAGCAGATTTAATACTATTTGGCAAAGACATTATTTTCTTTTTATGAATAAAACATATCTAAATAGCGTAAAAAAATGTCTATCTATATTAAAAAAAAAAAAAAACGTATATTTGCTCCATTTCATGTATACACTCGAAGCACCGGTGAAACACCTTTTTAATTATACAACCAACATAAAATTACAGCGAGTCGCTAATAATGTCCTTCTGATTTTATAGATAACCAAAGCAGATACGGGCAGAACTGCAACTTCCTCGAGACTGACAACAATTGCGGACCGAACGAGAGATGCGTGGCCGAGAGCAGCGGCACGAGCACGAGGTGCGCCTGCCTGCAGGGCTACGAGTACGCTAGTCGAGAATGTACGAAGGTGCCTCTGACGGAAGCCCCGACGGTCGGCACGGCGACCGTTAAACCAGATCCAGAATTAAGCAGCTCGGGAGGTGAGGACACGTCTCCGCCCCCCTCCCTCCATCCACCCGCGGAAATACGTTTTATACGGGCCTTTTATGGAAAGAATATAATATAGCAGATGGTAGACACAGTTAGAGCCCACGCGAGCGGCAAATGAGAATCGATTAATCTTTGGAAGAGCGATAGACTGTGTTTATAATGCTAGTTGATAGGATAGACCATAAAAAATTTTATGAAACTTAAAGGGGAGGAGATTTGATAATAGGTTTATAAAGAAAATAAAAGTCTACGGTTACGTAGATGATTATTGAACATTAATAATATGTTTTTATGATGAAATATATATATTTTTTATATTTTTTTGAAACAAACATATACATGAATAAATCTTTGCGATATGAGACTTAGCATATATCGTAAGTGCCAAGATAATTGTACCAATAACCGATCATCAAATATCTGATTCTGAGTTTAGTATCTGCTTGTCGTAATTGATTGATAGTAATTGACAGTATCATAAAGAAAAATTCACTAAAAAATCATATTGTTATCTTAGACAGGAATAAATAATGACTATCTCGAAAAAGATGCACCTATTCCCCAAACTTCGCGATCCAATGCAACGATAAAACATAATTTAATTTTTATAATGTAAATAAAATTAATCAATAGAGCATATTGTGTTTAATAAAATTAATTTGTAATAAAACAAAAGTCACTATAGATAAGGGGTTCGTTAGTTATAGAGTATAATATAGAGCATATAGATAATACTTGGATGTTCTAAGAGATAGGAGGCACTTTGTCGACCGTTGAAAGTAATAATCAAATGAAAACATTATTGCGAAATTTTCAATTAATCAAAAATAGACGGGATTCTTGAATGTTACAAGCATCGAGACAATATAGTTAATTGTAATTTTCTCTTTTAAAGTTTTATTATAAATGGTATTCCTAAATATAGTTATATTGGGTACGTTAGTAGCTATACATTTAGTATCGCATTTCCTAATTAGGTGACAAGAGACCTATTTCTATGTTTACTATTATTTTGAGAATTATCACAATCGTGTGTGTGTGAAGCTTCTCGTTTTATTTTTTTATATATCTTTTTTCCGTTTATCATGGAGCGATCATTATTATCATAATTTGAAACGAACGTTTAATACTTTTGTTATAAGCAATCCGTTATTTTTTTTTATGAGCTTCGTTACTAACTTATGAGTTGTTTCATTATTTTATCTTGACAACCGTATTTAAAATGTATACCTTTTTTACGTAAGAACCTTTTATTAAATTTAATTTTTAAAAAGACTTTCGGAGTTTTTTAAAAGTGTCGGGTTCATAAAAAATGTAAACTTTCCGAGAAAATTGATTAAAATCAAATTAATTTTTTTTTTCTATAAAGTACCTTAATCCAATTATTGGGGAAAATGATTTTCTCAAAAATTACTATACGTTCGATTAAAATAGAAAAATAAATCTTGTTTATAAGAAAATTTTAATTAATTTAATAATTTATTAAATTTTAATAATTTAATTATTTGAATTGTAATCATCGTACAAATCAAATTTAAAAAAAAAATTGAAAAGAAAATAAAAAGAAGATGAAAGAACGATGTAACTAATGCCATTCTCTTCCCGTCATTTCAGGCAGCTCGATAGCGGCGATACTCTTGATCCCCATCTGCCTGGCGTCGATCGGCGCACTGATCTACTTCGGCGCGCGGCGGTACAAGTGGATCCAGCGATTCAGGCAGTTCCGGCAGAACCGCTACGGCAGCGTCCTCGTCACGAGGGAGGATACCGACGACGACGATCCGCCGCTCGCGTAGAACAACAGCCGTGCCCGGGTGTACAGCATCGGGGTCGCGGACTGACGGGGCGGCCCTCTCCCCTCCCTCGCGTGTCCAGCTTGCGGTGCAGCTCGGGGCGCACGCATACGAGTTTTGTACGTGTACAGAAAGGAACAAAAAGAAAAGACAGACTATATATTATATATAAGGTTCGAGGGGGGAGGATCGGATTGTGCGAGCGGTACGTGCGGCTGATTATATACTACACTATACGAAGCCGAAGGAAAGAGGCAAAAATGAGAAGTGGAGCGAGAGAGAGAGAGAGAGAGAGAGAGAGAGAGAGAGAGAGAAAGAGAAGCTGAGGCGTCGGAACTGTGAAAGTCAACGATCTGTTTGTAACCGTTTCGAGCGCAAGAGGCGAATCTCTATAAACTGTACAGCAAAAAGGCCAAATGTGTAAGAGTACCTGCGTAGGCTGTAGTTTCCACTGATGGGCGAGATACTGTATAGTTTTATAGTACTTTCATCGAAAATTTATACTCCAAATTGTGCGACCAAGAGAGCGTAATTGCAGTAACCGGTAGCGCTGCAAGGTTATTAAGAGAAATTTTTTAAATCAACGGGTTTCAGATAGATTGTAGACGAGGAAGCAAACTGTATAAAGGTAGAGAAGGAAGCTATTGCTTACGCGGGGCTGCTCGTGTTTTATATTAATGTATGTTAATATATAGCTAGCGGGAAATGACTGGATATCGCATTTAATACAAGCCTATCGAAAAAAAAAATTATCTAAGGATACCAATTTTTTATATAATTCATAAATAAATGGGTCAGTAGCTTATTGTAATATGCTATGTTTTTTAATAATAATAATAATGATAATAATGCGGCGAACGCGTTGTCAACTACTCTAGAAGTGGTTAACGAAACCATACTGACAAATTAGAAATATCTAATTTTATCTAGCACGTAAGAAAGCACAGTTCGATTATTCTAAGGAATGCGAAAGATGTTATGTGATTACCGATACGGTTGAAATACAATTAAGTTATATATTCCCTTTATAAAATTTTATACACAGCTCAAGTCGTCGTGAGCTTTATTTAAAAGCGTATAATAGCAGGCTTTCTAGTAAAGCTCAGAATTGAGACAGAATATTTTTTATATAAATTAACTTTAACAGAGTTGTTTCGATTCAGTTATTATTATTATTAAAATAGGAGATTTTCTTTTGATTGTTCTGTTGATTCGTTGAGTTGACCTTTTTTTGCTTGACAATATAATTATTAGAGAAATACAGATTTAAGCTCTAGTATTTAATTTTAATCAATATCTGGCTCTTGAAATTAAGTTTGATATGATAGAATATTAAAACACTGTTTCTATACCAAATCAGTACTAAGAATTTAAAGTAATTTGTTTATATTAACATTTTTATTAAATAAAATGTGTAAATAATTTGTTTTTATGATTTCAAGTGCATTCTTGCCATGTCATAAATTGTTTATTTAGTATAGATAACTTGAAATGAAAGATTTTATCCTATGTATATCTCTTGTCTTTCTTGTATAGAAAACCTGATGTATTGAATGAAACGGAAGTATGAAACGCATAAGACGAAATATATGAAGATCCATTATGTCTACTAACAATGAGATCTGCTTAGTTTGATGAAAAAGCACAAAGCTAAATTATTATGTAATATTTGTTAAACTACAACTGTATGATATTTTTAATGGATTCTTCCTCAAGGCCAAAGAAAGTAGCTTTCAGTTTCACAATTCAAATGAGTTATGCTAAATATTTATATTTTAAATAAGGTTCTTAAGTCGCATTACATCTTGCCTTTACATCTTGAATTAAGTAAAGCCGTATTATATTTAAAAATATTTAATGATTCTAGATTGATTACAAGAGGACCACACTTATTACTACTTAGAGTAACGAGTATGAGATTTTTAGAATACAAATACTTATTCAAATTTGGGAGCTATAACAGTTATCTGAGAGTTAATATTTTTTACTTGTTTGTTATAATTCACCTTATGAAATGTTGCAATTATGTATTCAACTGGGTACGATTACTGTTGATGCCTTTTACAATGCTCTAATTGCATATAATTATACTTGCTGAAATTTATAAAAAATCTATATTACATCAAAATTTTAATTAAAAATATCAATTTCTGAGTTTGTGTATTTTATCTTGCTAAATTGATTTATAGCAAGTATTATATGTTATGATTGCATTGTAGTATTTAATATATAATTTACTCTGTGATGTATAGTACATTTGATTTTATTGAATATCGATCTTCAGTAATTTGCCTACATTAAGATTTTAATAACGATTTTCTAATAGGCGATTGCTCCGAAACAGCGAGATCGAAAATTAATTTGTTCAACTATTTGTCATTTTTACATTTTCACATATAATGCTAGAACTTTGTAATTAAAAATTACTAAAATTTTATCATAATTTTATACAAATAAGAAAAATAAGGCATTTTATCGTAAATTTTTCAGCAATAATTCACAACGATTTATAGACTATAAAAGTTTAAAATATTCATTTTTAATCAAAATGAAATTTATTTAAACACACGCACATATCGTAATTCAAATAAAGCTTATTTTCGATTTTTTTGAAAACATTTATATAATAGAGATGTACTTTATGTTGTATAGTTTATTTTAATTGTACAATAAAATTTCTTTTAAACGTTCTAGAATAGTTATGTTTTATTTTTATAAATTCCTTTTAATTTTAAGTATAGTTTACAAATTATATTTTTCTTATAATTTTGTATTTTATGTTATATTTTTTATATATTTTGTAAAATTTATTGCACAGCTAACATATATAACAGATACCTATATTATATTCGTGTAATAGAAATTGTAATTTTTATTTAATTACATTGAAGGATAAAATATGTTCAATGCATACAGAGAAAAAACAATAATAAATACAACCATCTCATTAAATGTATAAAAGTATACTTATAATAATGTTAAATCAATCCAAAAAAACTTCAGTTATATATAATTTATAATTTTAAATATTATTATAATTTTTTCTCATGTTGAAAATATCTGCTAGTAAGTAAATAATATATTTCGTAATATATAATGTAATATTTCACACTTAGGGTCAATTGATAATAAATTAATTATGCAAATATGAAAGTCATTTATAGATAATATAAGTTTATAATCTTTTTGTATCTAGAAATATTTATGAATTGAAGTAATTAAAAATTACTATTCATTTGATGAAAAAGAAATATACTATGTTACGTTAAGCTAGTTGAAATAATTGATAATTATTTATCTTTTTATATTTACTAAACTATTTCGACATTTAAACTTTCTTCAAAGTAATTTAAAAGAAATGTAATTTACATAGTTGCAACAGCAGTCAGTAATCGACAAAAGATTTTATAAAATGATTGAAAATGTTAATTATTTAATCTTCCTTAAAATATTAATTAAGATTTTAAATATTGCATACGAAATGATTTTGAAAAATATTTTCTAAAGTAAATTAATGATTTTGTGATATTTAAAAATTGATATTTTTTTTTAAAAAATAGGTTTTCATATTCAAAAAAATTAATGTTACAATAAAATTAAATACATAGATTTGGTTACGCTAAAGGTCAATGTACAATATACAATTAAAAAAATTAGTTTATATATATTAATACAACAACTTTGTATTTTATTTTCCTTATGTTCTACTACTTACTATTTGTTTTCTTTTATCATAGCGGGCGTATGTATTAAAGCGCATATAGAGGTACTTAATTCGCGTATAAAATTATAAATATAATTGTACATCGTAAAATTGTTAAATATGCACATAAAATAGTAACTTTATAATGAGTATTTCTGACACGTTATATATTCTATCTGATCTCTTAAAAACTGTACTGGTACAAAAGCATTTGTTTAGTTTATCTAATAATATATAATTGACTAAATGTTGAAAAACTTAATTTATTAAATTATTTAACTTGTATAAATCTGAAATTACAATCATGTAGAAATTTTGTAAATTAATTGCAAATACAAAGTTTCTGTCATAAAACTTGAGATATTTATAAAATTTTATATCTTCAATTCTGCACATTAATTTTATGTAGAGATTTGGAATACAATGGTAATGTTAAAACTTTTAACTATTTTTACATGTTTTTAATAAAAATATGCACATGATGAATTACCAATTTTCATTTAGCATTGTACCCAGAACTAATGTTATTGTCGTAGGTAGTATTCATGTATAATTCCTGCTTTATTTCAGTTTCTTTTTTTTTTAAATCAATTCCGACAAGAATTAGAAATTGCATCACTTGCATTATTTGAAATAGTTATTAATAAAAAAATATTTTATTATTTCATTGAATTTAATAATTTTACTTCGGACGACTAATGTAAATCTAAATAATAAATATTTTTATCACTCTTATAGTCTTTTGAACAAACTAAAATAATATTATTATTGAGGCCTGCGATGGCTCGATCGCTAGAGCGAAGGACTAGTAATTCGGTGGCCCGAGTTCGAATCCCGTTCTCGGCCGATTGACACGAGCACCGCTGAAATAATTTACATGTGCTTTGTTTACAAACACGTAGACCTCCGTCGCTGATTTAGGACCGGTATTTCGGAGCGTAAATCGAGCGACGTTAAATAACATAAAAGATAATATTATTATAATAATTCTTCTGCTGACAGTCAGACTGTCCTTGTTTATAATCACCTCCGCAGAATCTGAATGAAAGAGAATGAAACGTCAAACCTAAAAGGTATAATATGTATTTTCATCGCCCAACATTTCAAGCCGCTTCCGCGCCTCTTTCGATTCTGCGGGGTTGGTTATAACCAAGGACAGTCTGACTGACTGTCATCACGATCGTTATAATAATATTATTTTAGTTTTTTTTTCAAAAGACTATAAAACAGATAAAAATATTAATTAGTTGATTTTATTTGAAACCGTTTTTATCCTTCATGATTATTTGGATTTATATGTCTATTTATAATAAAATTGCAAAAAAATAGTAACTTTTTAGCGTTCCTTTATATGCAATTAATTATGGCGCATAGATATCGATTAAATATATAACAAGTAAAATCATTAATATATTTTAAACATAGAGAATAAATTCTACGAATATATAAATTAATTGATAAAAAAATTGAATATAGTTTATTTTTAATATTTTTATTAATTTGTTATTTGTATTATATTTAATTTTTAATCTAATTTAATTTAATTTTTGGTAGTAATTTCTATTTCAGATTCTTCGGGGGTGGTTGTAAACAAGAACAGTCTGACTGTGATTATATTAGTATAATATATCTTTAAATAAAGACTATAAGTCCGATGAAAATATTTATTAATTTATTTCAGAACAGTCGGCACAGGTACCATTTTTAATTTTTAATATAATGACAGATAAATTAATGCAACAAATAACTTTTTATATTCTTGTTGTCAAATTGAACTTGTTCTTCTAATGATGTATCTCAAAATTGAAAGATTTTACTTCTATCTGTGTAACAAAAATTAATTTGTCTCATATTTTACTAGACAAATCATTTGGGTAGTTTCTATAAAAAAAAATCGAAAGAAACTACCATTATCATCCTTATCCCTATTCATTTGATTTCCTATTTGAGACTGAAATTTTTAATTTTTGAATTTTAAGTACATACAAAACAAAACTGAGAAACATTTCATGTTCTATTAAATTAATGTGACAATGAATTTTAAATAAATTTTTTAGTTTTTAAACGTACATACTATCATTTTTATTATATGCAAAAATCACATATCTATGATTTGTACAAATATACGAAATTTTATATTATTGCGTACCTTTACACTTATAATTTTAAAAGTACCGCTTTTTAACTAGGAAGATACTGCAAAGATGCTGCGAATTGACAGACGCTGCGAAGATACCATGCAGACACTTTACCTGGTCCAACGCATACTTCAAACTATACCTGGTTTAAATATAGTGATATAGTCTCGCAGAGTTAGGGATATATATATATATATATATATATATATATATATATATATATATATATATATATATAATGATAACGTCGATTTTCGATCGTAACCGCTAACCGCCACAATTGACCAAGATTTGTAAAAGTTTTGTTGTGGGTGTTGTGACAGTTTCAAAGTATTTGATGTTTAATGAGTTAATTATTGAATTTGATCAAAGAAATCGCGCTTTTTCAAAACTCCTTCAGGAGTGAGACTTTCATACATTTATTAATTTAGTGTTGTGTCAAAATGAAGGCTTTAAAGCGGATAATGGGAATAAATTACGGCGTGGTGTCCGCGCAGTCTCCGGTTATTAGGTCAAGCTGGCATATAGGTTAGTTCACTTGTATAATTTTTGAAAGTCTGCCATTGTTATCAATATTCGTTGAATAATGTAATAGTTGGTAATAAAAAAATAGCTACAGCATTCCTGTATTTTGTTTAAATTATAATTTAATAAGGAGACTTTTGTCATTGCTATAATGAAATTAGAAATCGAAAATTTATTAAATAATTTTAAATTTATCAATGAATTTTTACTTCGCAGCATTTCTAACATGGAAAATTCTCTAATAACAATAATAATATATCGATAATCTTGTTTCATTAATCGAGTAAGAATTTCTCTAAAAACTTTCAACTGCCATATTATTTATAAATTCTTAAGAAAAATATTATAGTGTTAAATATTAAAAAATGAGTTTCTATTTTTACGTTTTTATTTTATAGAATTATTCGAAAAAATAGAAGACAAATAAATTCATAATATCTAAAAGTAATTTCGATTTTTTTTAAACTAAGTTTAATTTATGTAATTTCTAAAATAAATTTATTATGTTATTTATTTCTGAATTTTTACCAAAATAAAATTTGAGCTTAAATACTCATTTTTAGTAATAATATTAAAAAATTCGGCATTCTTTTAAATCAACAAAATGTAATAAAATTGTAAAAAAATAAATATATCAGTATTTAATATTCACTGTTAATTTCTGAAAATTGGAGATAGATAGGTAAAAATATAATACATTAATTAAAATTTTTTTACAATACTATATTATTATGACATAATTTACATCATTTTTCGAATAATAAATGCACGCACAGGAATATTCAATGTTTATCGTAAACAGCGATAAGCGCAACGTTGAACAACATTGTATACACACAATTTAGATTTTGAATCATGAATGGCTTACGTGCCCTAACGTAAATAAAATTATAATTAAATTACGAGAGAAAAACAATAGATTCGATGTGTGAAGGTCCTGCGGTATTTACAGAGTTGCAATGAAATTTTAATTTAGAATTTTGTGAATTTGGGTCGGTTTAACATTAATGATTATACTATTGTCAACCAATTCCTAAGTAGAATAAATTTAAATGCTCCGCACGTAAGCAATTAATCTATAATTACAAATATCTATATGTTTATTATGAGTTACACATACTTAAATTGCGATTTTCTTGAATTTGATAATTATAATGTTTGACGATAGCAATGTTTGATTATAAAAAGACTCGAGGAGATATTACAGATATTCGCTTCGGTGATTTTCTAGTTACAAGATTTTTGACGTTACATTTTTAAAATTGCAACGTGTTCAATCATATGAAGTTATGTGGAATGTATAACTAATTATAACTGATGTATTGTAACGATTAAATATAGTTTTATGTTCTTTTAAATAATAAAACTGATCGTTTAATAATTTATTGTATAATAATTTATAATAAAAAAAATCGCTTATTATGGATTATATTGAGTATATTATCAGATTCAGTATCACGAATAGGCAACACGCCTGCTGTATTAAAATAAATCCTTTTTATTACATCAAGTACTCTCTGTACTTCGAGCGTCCTTCGATTCTTTCAAAAATTTATTTTTAACATATTTTTATAACAAATTCCAATATGCTTACATTCCATTCCTTTCATCTCATTCATATGTAAGAGAACCTTGATTCTCTTACCTTTACCTAACACATATAAATATATCTTTCTCTCACATATAAAGTATGTTATAAATATAGATTAAAAAAATTTGTCGCAACAAAATTTCTATTAAATTATCATAGAAAATGTTGTACTCTTAAATTTTTATGCGACTACCTTCATAACAGTATTAATAACATACTTCGAGCTTAGGTTTCAGAATCCTGATATCAGCCTAATTTTTCAACATCTTATATCATACTTATTACGTAACGCGCTTAAAGATTTAAAAAAATTAGGCTGATACATCACAAACGATTTATCATTGAAAAATCGGTACATTCCAGAATCCTTTCTTTCGACGTTAAAAAAATTAGTTTTGAAATGTTACACAGCATCGTTGCTCTTTTAAAATCCTGTGTAATCACCCCAGTGTCCTCTTTGTTGCCTGTATTGACTTCCACTGATCTGAATAGTTTCCGGTGTTCTAATGTAAACTGTTTTTCCTCTATCGCCGTTCCGGGCTATCGCAGATGTTTGCGTATATTGAGGATTATGCAAGAAAGTCGTTTCTTGCTGAGATTGCTGTTGCTGTTTCGGTTGTTGATGATTTAGTGGTCTGGAAAATTTGTAAGTATTTTCTGATGGCTGTAGAATTGCATCCCTCCCCAACTGTCGATGCAGCGGCAGGACAAATCCACTCGGAAGATTCGGTTCTTGACTTAAGTTTGGCGTCAGCGCCTCATTTAATGTCACGTCATATTCACTTTCTGGGATATCTTGAAGGTTATGATGTGTAACTTCGTTTATTTTTTGTTTGGCCCTGAAGTTTCCATTTATAACCAATTGATCTTGATCCTCGTCAGTCTTGTAGGATGAACTATAGACGTTCAAATTATCATTTTGCTGATTTCGAATATTGCCTTGATTATTGGCTTCGTTATGCTGTTCCTGTACTGCATATTCATTATGCCAACTAGATGTTGGCTTTTGTGCAATGGACCCTTCCTCTATTTCGGGCCTTCTCTTAGTCGTATCTGCTTCTGGTCTACGTAAAACTTGTCTATTGATCGGTGCTTCGTAATTTTCAGTGATGTGTTGATGTGGTTTTTTAATTAATTCGGGTTGCTGGGCAGTTTTGTATCCGTTATAACTCTGTTTATTGCTATCAAAATTGCGACTTTTATTTACTTGATAATCCTCCTGTAACGCAGTTTTAGCCTCATCTTCATTCAAATACGAGGCTGTAGTGGTTTGTTGTTTTATGTAATGTTTTATAGGATTTTCTTCACGCCTAGACGTTTGAGCTTTAGATCCCACTGGCAATAAGCCTCGCGGATTGGGATTTCCACCTCGTGATGGCAAGAATGGTCGTTTTACTATGCGAACTGTTGGTCGTGGCGGGGGTATAGGAACGATTGCTGGCTCTTCGATATCATCATAATACTCAGATGGATATTCTTCTACAGGTAAATCTTCTTTTTCACGATTTTGATTTTCTGGAGACGATGTTGGTTTCCAATACTTCTGTGGTAATTCTTTTTCTGTTGTAGTTTCTTGATTTTTATGATATGGCAGTTGAGTGTGCTTCTGTTGCTGCTGTTGTTGCTGTTGTTGCTGTTGTTGCTGTTGTTGCTGTTGCTTCTGCTGCGGTTGTTGCTGCTGCTGTTGAGTTGGTTGAATTTCTGATTTGGGCTGTATAGTAGAAAAGGTAAACTTATGTGATCGATCTCGAGGTTCCTCCGTATGAGGGTTTGAAGTTTCTTTTTCTATCTCTTCAGTAGTTGTTGTAGTAACAGGAGCTTCAGTTGTACTGCGATTGTATATGCTGGGTTTTTTCACTGGTTCAAGAACTTCTTGAGGATCTTTAAATCTACTTGTAGTACGTGATCGTTCGTTTTCTCGCTCGCGATCGACTGGACGACCGTAAATCGATGATCTATCCGATTTTTCGGGATCTGGGGTTCGTGTAGCTGAACGATCTCGATCTACAATTCTGTCTTTTGGGCGATCTAAGGAACGGTCACGACCACGATCGCGCTCTCTTTCATAGAATCGATCTCTTGATCTTTCTGGATGCTTACGAGGACGTATATCGTCCTCATCGTCACGGTATCTAGATCTGAAATAACAAAGACTCTATTAGAGTATGTATTATGAAATATTAAGTGAAAGGTGAATTCATAAGCTCGATCTTATCGGAGAAATTTGCATAAATATATGTTGCAATTTCGCATACAATTTCGAACAGAAACGACATATATGTTAACGTGCTTTGCATATGTAAAACCTGGAGTAATAATGTACTCATAACTAAGTCGTATTATTAATTAGTTGAGAAATGTGTAATCATAACTAAGTCGTTTATAAATTCAGTTTTGACTGATTTTAGATTACATTATACATATTTACATTAATTAATTATTTTAAAAAATTAATTAGAATTTTAAAAAACAATTAATATAGTATATTAATTACAAAAATATATTCGTATAAATGTATAAGAATAGATATATATATATATATATATATATATATATATATATATATATATGTACTTGTAAACAATATTTTTGAGGTAAATTATTACAAAAAGTGATTTCTCGTAAATAATATGAGATTCACAATATACGATTTTCATTTTGTTAAATGCATGGCGTAAAAAAGCATATGAAGATTTCTTATAACTATAACAATTAATATAATAGGCTTATTTTAATATTGTTATTAATTATGGCAACGATTATCAGACAGTGCATTTATAGAATGCTGATATGAGAATATAATGGATTAGGCAGTGATATTGATGACTGTTAGGAGAAGAAGGAAATGCAAAAGGACATGTTCGGAGGATAGCCGCACTTGGCCGTGTACGTTACCTTACCTGAAGGGACGGTCACGATATCTTTTATCAGGAAAATCTCTATCCCTCAGAGGTCTGCCTCGTGTCTGCCACCTCGGCCGCACTTCCTCCATTTCGTCTTCATAATAATCATCGTCATCCACAATGTCCGCTGGCCTTCGACGTGGCTCTTCCAAATTGTCTGCAGCGGGCCTTCTTCGCGGCTCCTCTAAATCATCTACAATAGCTGGTCTACGACGAGGTTCTTCCAAATTATCTATAGCGGGCCTTCTTCGAGGCTCATCTAAATCATCTATCATAACTGGTCGTCGACGTGGTTCTTCTAAATTGTCCGCGATTGGCCTTCTTCTAGGCTCTTCGACGTCATCTACTATCGCTGGTCTTCGACGAGGTTCCTCTAAATCGTCCACAGCAGGTCTTCTACGTGGCTCATCTGCAAACATTTATTTCGATTATTGATTTCTGGTTACTATAATGCTAATTTCATAACGTTACACATAGCAATTAAAAAAAAATGGAGCATACCTATTGGAGGACGAGATGTCGTACTTGTTGAATAAGCATACTTGTCTTGCTCTGATAGAGGTACGGGTCTACGAAGCTTTGGCGGCGCTCTTGGTCTGGCATAAACAGACGAAGGTGGAGCCGCAGGCTTAACCAAGCCTTCATTATTATTACTGTTAGATAGGGCTCCAGAATCTTTGTCATCATAGTCGTCCCTGTACCTTAAAAAGTATAATATCTGTATCATAGAAATTTGAGATTTTATGCTTATATAAAATTATAATGGTTAAATTAACCAAATCAGATGCTATTATAATTATAGTTATTTATACCTTTATAATCTATTTCTATTTATCTAATTCACACACATATATATATATATAAATCGACATTCAAGATGACTTACGAGTCTATTATGTTGAAAATTATATAGTTATTATTAACTTTTAGTTATTCTTAATTTAGTGCAAGATTTAAAATCAAGACAGCCATAAAAGGCTCAGTTGGATTCACATATTTCAAATATTTTTAAGATAGAAAATGCTGTTACAATATATGAATAATAAAAATTTATTAATTTAGTTCACAATAGTCGACATAAATATAATTTATAATCAACTTTAAAAAAATGCTATATTTATTTAAATAGCGACAAAGTATAAATTATATTTTTGTTTATATAATAGTTGATAGTACTAGTTTATCAATGTTTTATTCGATAATTTTACTATATACCTAAATGAACTCAATGAGATTATTATTTTAGAAAAAGGAAATAAGTTTACGATTCTTAAAATTTCTAGATCTATAGAAGCTAATATCCGGTAGATATTACTCTTTATTATACTTATTATGTTACTTATTATTAATGAAAAATTGGTCAATCGTTAACAGAATAAATTTTTTCTATCTGCATAGACAGTTTTGTGAAAAAAAGAATGGTACGCGTTTATGCAATCCATATACTCATTTACTTCTTGTCAGAGTGCCGTCTATCATCCACGTCCTTCACACGATCCTCGATGTCCCTTGTCCTCGACGGATCCTGATCCCTGAGCCTCGGCCTCGGCAGCTCCTCGTCAATCGGATCTCTCGATCTCGCAGGGTCCCTTCTGTTGCCCCTCATTGGATACCTCTCGCGACCCGGGTCCCGATCGCGATCCCGGAAATCCCGATGCCGCGTGTAGTCCCGGTCCCAGTCCCGGTCCCTGCGATACTTCCGATCCTCGTAGTCGTCGTAGTCCCGACGATTGTAGCCCCTCGGCCTGCCCCTCTCGTAATCGTCGTCGTAGTAATCATCGTCGTAGTAATCGTAGGCCGGTCGCCTCGGCGGCGGCCTCCTCCGACGGGGCGGCAAATCGCGCTCACGGGCTGGCAGACGCTCGCCCTTGTCGAGGCTCGGCGCCGCGGTAGTACTGGTCGTGGTCGTGGACGTGGTCGTGGTCGAGCTCGTCGTGGTGGAGGCCGACTTATAGAGGGCGTCGTTCCTGTGCCAGTACTTTTTCGAATTGGCGCAGTCCACCTCGGAGACGAAGTGACAGATGAAGGTCTTTTGGTCGAAAGCCGTGAAGTTGGCGCAGAGGAAATCATAGCGAGTGCCGAATAAGCAGTGATGGTAGACCTATATGGAAGGTTATGATTATTAGAAGTTGTACGAAAATTTACATGGTTCAAGTGGTATATATATAAAGAAATTTAACGGAGGCTGGAATGATGTTTGTTTGTTTTTTTTTTATATAGAATTCCCATATTAATATGAAATTTTACATTAAAAGTTAAGGTAAGTTCGGTAAAAAACTCTTAAGTTTACCAAAGTTATAGAGCTACATTTGATTCTCATCGTTGTATATTAGAGATTTATCATAGAATGTTTTGGTTTCGTAAATACATTAATAAAATTTGATTTTACAACAACGAAGTTTAATATTGCACAGAACTTGGTGAATTCAAATAATACACCAATCAACAACTAGACTCAAAATCGGTGCAAATTTCACTGAATTAAGGAGTTTTCAATTTTTATCCACATCAGTGGATATGAAAATTGTATATATAATTCGTATGGTTTATAGGAGAAACATTGTACTTTCGTGCTGAGATCATAGAGTACGATGTCAAGTGCGTCGAGAGTAAACTTCTAAGGAGAGTTTTGTGTTCGGACGATAGAATACAACTCTCCGCAGAAGTCGTCGGGAGACACCTGGGGATTATATTCTGCCGCCCGTGCACGAAACTACAATATTTTCCCGTATAATTCATATATTTTCATATTTAAAATTAAATATTACGAATATCTAGTTAGTGGTGCACACTGAAATGGAAGCAATATATGTGGTTTGTGAAATAGCACCTTTTTGAAGCGGACACTTAGATATCGCTTTTTTATACAGAAACGACGAAATGTATATACATAGATATATATTTCGTATTTCATAGCAAATATTTTTTTATTTATCGTGTATAATCAAAAACTCTCTTTGCTTTTATAAATTAGTAGGGTATATATATAATGAAAGAAACGATCAATAATATAAATGATCCCAATATACTCTAGATTTAAGTAATAAAATATATTACTGATATCCAGTATATTCCCAAATCCCCAGAATACTTATAGGTTTTACTAACTCGCTGTATTTCATTAGATTTTTCTACTATTTGTGTATGCAGCGTTCTTATTTTTACTGAATTTCAGCAATCTCTAGACAATTTCAATATAGAGTGTAAATTTCATGACCTCGGAATATCCTATTTGAAAAAATATACATGATTATAGTATAACATATACATCTGTTTTTATTTATGTTCAAAAGTAAAGCTCGTTATTAACATATGAATAATTTATTCTCACGCTTGAAAAGTTTCGTAAAGATTTGCTTTGGGCTCGGCATTCTTTTTTTTACAGCCGCCATCTCGAAGATGTTAATGGGAAATTGCGGGGAAAAGTTAAAGCTTATAGGTTATTGCCAAAAAATAAAGAGGCCCATTTACAATGGTAGTTTCGCGCGGTGGCAATTATCGTAAGCATAAAATTGCCGGTGGGCCCCGTGCAGGATTTGCGCAAGGAAAAATCAATTGTCGGACAGGTTAAGTAGCCTCCAGCCCCTCCCCCCGCCTTTGCCCCAACCGTCCACCGCTAAAATTCAACACGGCAATCATCGCGGGCATTTAAGTGCGCACTCGTGCACCTGAGCTCCCAGGAGCGCCTCGGCCGACGCGCGTCATAAAGTGAAAACGTCTGGTGCAACTTTGCGTTCGCGACAGGCATGTAAGAGACGGTCGAAAAGGCAAATTCTCTCTCTCTCTCTCTCTCGCTGGCGCGCGCGTACACGCGCTCGCGAGCGAACAGCACTGCTTCATTCGAAATTTGTTCAGCATGTATAGAACCCCCAGTCGTTCTCAACCATTCGAAGCGGTTGGCTTTGAAACTACTATTCAGGAGATTTAAGATCATTATATGAGAACATGACTGTATAACAGTTACTCGGAGTATCAACTACAGAAATTAATTTAGAACAAGACAAGTGTACATAATAAGAATAGACAAGAGTAAGAGAATCAGAAAATTAAACTTAATACTTGAGCTTAATTCTACTTAGCTATAAAGCAATTTCTTTGTAAAATAATAAATACAAGCTATATAAATCGATAGGAAAACTTTAAATTCGTATCATAAATTTAGATTAGTCTCATATTGATTTCAGATTGTGACGTCATTGAACCAACGTATATTTATTAGTTATTATTCCATATAATCATAACGAATGAAAGGTAGAAGATTATTTTCACTTTTTACGACAGATCTTCCTAAAACGATCGAATTTTATGAATTAGGATGATAATTAGGAACAGAATGTCTAAAAGATTCCATTACCGATCATGAAAATAAAAAATAAAGAATTTTATGTTGTGAAGTTACTACAATGTTTAAACTAATGATTGAGGGTGTGTCATCAGTGAATGCGAATATGGAAGATCGTCTTAAAACTTTGTCAGCTGGTTATTGAATGTTTAAGAAAATCTCTAACAAAATTTTAACTTAAATATCGGAAATTTCACCTGGTTTAGCATCAACTCTGATCAGAGAACAATCGCAAATCAGATTTGTTTTATTGATAACTTATTAATAATTTATTTCATTAATAACACTATTGATATCGTGTAAGTTAAGCGTTAACGGTGATTTTTCAGGTGATATTTAACGGCAAACGCAGTCATATTATGTGTTTCCGGAAGTGAAATGTGTGCCACATGAGCGATACTGTCAGGCGACGTTCGACAGTTCGATGAGCGCGTAATTCAAAATAGCAGGATATATGAACTGTTATAACGAAAATTATTATAAACTTTCAAAATTATTATAGTTCATTTGACTGCTTTGATAGGCGCACGTGTGCACATTAACACGTTTGAAGGAATAACCAAATCAAAATCATATTACAATACTGTTCCTATACACTATTACATTCTATATTCCGTATTAATGAACAATAAGACTACCGTTTATACATTTTTTAAAATATAATTTTCACTACTTGAATCATAATAACATTCTTGATGAGACCAACCAAAAAGGAGTGAAAGGATATTTTTTTCAGAATATTTATATAATTGCAATATAATGTAAATCCAACAATTTAATATAAAAATATTTTTTAAAACTAATTTTTAAATAAAAATAAATAGTATTGCATTGTGCAAATTAAAACTTCACATTTTAAAGTTTAAACAAAATTGAAACTTTATATCAACAAAAAATGGTGTAGGATCGCACTATAGTATATATGTAATAATCAAGGGCATGCTTTCAACAGTTTTTTTATTCAACGGTGAAACAGACAGTCGTATTTTTTCCAATCCTGAGCTTTTAAAAATGATCAAAACAACAGTTATTTTGCTGTTGTTGTTGGCTTCCATTAAATTCAGTTTTATTATTCTTTATCTTTGTCAATAACACATCAACTTTATCATTCGTCTATATGTCTTTGTCAGGAAAACTGAACATTCTGAAAATCCCACCCCGCCTGTCAAAAGTCCATAAATGAAATCGGTGAGTGCAAAAGCAAATGATTTTTTTATTATAAATCAACCACTGATCATTCCACATATACGCAAAATCAAAGCTCCGCTCACGATGTCATTGCGCTTTAATCCCTATTTTTTAATCTCTTCATTCCTCTTGCTCGGTCTCTTGAACCGCCTCCCTTCATCAGGCTTTTTTATTATATATAACTATCCATGTCGCAGCGGCGCATTGTCCGCTCTGATGTGTACACGGGAGTAAAGCGGCTGCAGTACTAAGTATATATTCATTGTTTCGACACCACGAACTCGCGCCGCGTTTTCACCGAGCGCCGGTCTGCAAAGTTGTGCAGGATATATATATATATATATATATATATATATATATATATATATATATATAGCAGTATTGGCGCCTACGTCGAAGAAAATCGCACGCGCGTCACGAAAGAACATCGGATAAACATTCGGAGATTTATAATCCGCGTTCGATCATGTCTTATTTCTTATACAATGTAAGGATACGTTACGAGGGGACGGGGGATGCTACGATAAAGATAGATCTGTATTTTCAAGTGCGCAGGAGTCTTTCGACGAGACGTCTCGTTTATAAAAATTGCGCGTGTGTTCTCGCAATTTAAAATCAATGCCTTTTATTACTCAATTACCCCTCTTCAGCCTGCTTTCGCCTTCAGCCTCACTCTATCAGTCCGTCTCTATATCTCATTCTCAAAAAGATTGCGTAAAATATATATTAAGGTACATGTAACGGAATAAATGAGCAACTGATGCGCTCTGCACTCGTTCGGCATCGACGCGCGCACAACTAGTTAATCTATATATAAAAGAATAGAATAAATACATTCTAAAATTGATGGAGGCTCGTTTTTAAAGGACTCCACGTCGATTCACCGTCGATCCTTTAATTCTCTAAGTCCGCGGTCTGCTATCATAATATGTTGTTTCGTCACAACGATGTGTAGAGACTGCATAGAAGAAATAACGGGACGATCGCAACTACTGATATGTACATTCGGGTTTACATGGGGTCATATTTTGCCCACGCGTGCGCGCATGCGCGCGCGTGTGTGTGCGTCTAGAAGAGGACATGCAAAAATTCTGTAATATGTCGCGCTCCTCTGCGCAGAAATATATATATATATATATATATATATATATATATATATATATATATATATATGATACGATCGGTTCTCGCCGGTGCGAGCACCAGAATTTATATAATGTGGAGCGAGCGATAAATATATTACTATATAGATTATCGCGTAAACACATACACACATACATTAATATATATATATATATATATATATATATATATATATATATATATATATATAATAGATACATACATATGTATGCACAACTTCCTGCTTCGGAACACTTTCTTTTTCACTCGCTCTGACTTTTCAGAACTGTTTCTGTTACAGTCTCGAGAGCGCTACTGAATATATATACCCGTGCGCGCACTTGCGACACGTCGCGCCGCGCCGTCGCTCTCCGCGTCTACGTCGCTTTGTCGCGAGGCACGCTCTTTTCGAAGACAGAAGCAGTTTGTTGTCTTTTTTTTTCTTTCGGAATAAGTCGAGCAGTGAAAAAGAAAGTGACTTCGTTCCTTTCTTCTCCTGACGTGTATATATATATATATATATATATATATATATACACGCACGCACGCACGCACGCGCGCGCACACACGGTCGCACACCTCGAAGATGTTAAGAGCCGTATAAAATCGCCATAAAACGCTGTGTGCGCACACTCGATTAACATATAGGAATCACCTAGTAAAATATTGTATGGGCGTACTAATTGAATTTATATATAGTGCGCAATGCATATCAATATTTGCGCTCGTGTACAAGTAATTATGACAAATTTCGAAATTAATTCTACTGTACAAATATGGCTTTCCTTTTCCTCCAACTGTAGAATCAGAAATACCATTAATCACAAATGTTGTATATGTATATTGACAGTAGTGGATATTCGTATACGTCGGTGTAAAATGGCGCTCGAAGGATTAGGCCTCGATTCTCAATTGCTAGGGAATTCCATTGCAAATATATACTTGAAAATAAAATGTTTCTCAACGCGTTGCTTCAGATAAAGCGAGCGCAGACCAAGTGTATTGCATATATAAATATATATATATATATATATATATATATATATATATATATATATACATACATATATATACATACATGAATGTGTATGTACGCGCGCGTATGTGTGTGTACACCGGCACAGCTGCGGTATATAACTTCCATCGCTGCTTTCACGCTCCCGTTGCAAGAAAGTGTGCGTATAAACGGCGTGTTCAATGTCATAAAAAAAAGAAATAAAAGGATACGACAGTTTCTTGCAATTCTACTGAGAATTCGATAGAGTTTTTCAGTGTCTTACAGTTCGTTCTGAATTTTATGAAAAACATGTCGTTTGATCTGAGTTATACATGTATATATAAATTGCTTGATAAAATCTGGAAAAGTGTCTCTTTACAATAAAATATTGCCTAGAAGCATTTGAAGGTATTTTCTATAGATTTTTTAATGCTTGAAAATTGTACATTATTGATGGCTTTGGATCCGAAAATAACTTAATTCTAATTTAAAAAGAAAAAAAACAATTTGATCATCTATTTTTGCATTTTGTTAAATCTTGGATCGAGAGCACGTGTAAATTTTTTTTCAAGTGATACAACAATTCAGTATAGTTTTTTAAAAATATTTATAAGGACATATCCAAATATAGTATCAGAAATAACTTGGAAAAGGATGTTTTCACATTCCAATTATTTAAAATGAATCGAACCTGTAAGGCGTTTTGTTTTATGCACTTTCCAAGTTATATTAAAATCTGCTTTGGTATATTTATTCGTATAAAATATATGATGCCAATTATATATTTTTATTTAAATAGAGTATTCTTCTACTTCCATTGTCACTTATTTAAAATTAAAAAGTTTGTTAAAAAGACGAAAATAATACTTCTAAGAGATATTCTAAAATCAAACATATTGCGAGAAGTGACAGCACTATATACCGTCGCATAATCCATTTTTTCTGTTGAGAAATATGTAACGATTAGTTTCAAGATAATCGGTGCGTTGATTGAACGAGTGAAATTATACGCGTAACCTGTGTAAAATAGTCGGTAGCCTAGCGTGCATTGCATATGGTTGAAAAGTTAAAGCATCGTTGTAACCTAAGTTTTGTAGTCGAATAATAACTCTGGATGGATCGTAAGGACGTATTGCTATAAATCTGGACGAAAAAAAAAGAAGAAAAGTCGAGTCGCAATTTTGGGCAAGTTATGGCGATACGAGATCTTCTTCCGTTCCAAGGGCTTTTGCTATACAATATCATGTAACTTCTCAAAAGGAGACTAGCGCAGCGTGACTATTACGGGAATCGGCTTTCATCACGGTGTTGCGCTTTTGCGTGAAAAGACGATCGAGAACAATCGGAAAAATTTTAGCGAATCGGGATAACGCCTGGTCTAGCATTGTATTCGCATTGTCCCATTGATTTTTGGAACGAACGGGACATCTAAATTATGTCAAACCCAGCGTATAGTCCATTTTGGAAACCGTGCGACTTCCCGATTTATTCGAAGTGAAGCTTCCGCTCGTACAACGGAAATTCAAGACCAATCACGCTGTACCGTATCTTTTTCTGGATTGTCGCAATTTGAATCCGCTGAGCATTTTCTCCTAGCACGTGCGAGTTAGTTACGTTGGTTACGTTCGTTTCGAGCTTTTTTTTGTGTTTGTATAAAAACTCATAGCAGGATTGGCGTTTAGAGGCATAGACCAGGTGTTAGATGTTTTGAGAATCATATTAATAGCTTGTGGTTGGAGGTGCTGTTGAAGGTATTTTTTGCAAAACCTGGAAACTTCTGACATAATATAAAAAACTGCCGAACGAATGTGAATTTAGCACCCGATAAAATATATAGGAAACGCGCGGTTATGTTTCGGAAGTTTTGTATGTTTTCGATTTGGGTGGTCTTGTGCACTTAGCGTATCAGAAAATCTTCATATCAAATAAAGTTTTGCTAAAATTTAGATTCACTTCTATATCCTATTTATTAATTCCCAGAACTAACAATGAAGCAATGTAATTCATTTAAATGCGATCGTAATAATTTCTATTATAAAAATTCTATGATTCTAAAAAATATGTGATTGACAACTTTCACATTTTTGTCATATTCTTATAGTTGAACGATATTTAATTATGTTTTTGTAGCATCTAAATTCGATTTAGTTCGTAGCAAAGATTTGTTCTAGTCGACAAACTTATTAAGTTAAAGTAGAATTTTATAAATATTTCAATTTACAAACGAGAACGCTAGTGTTACAAAAATTGAGAAATATATGAATTTATGGATCAGTGCTCATTTAGAAAAGGAATTATTGAATAATTAATCTTAATAATAAATTAAAGCAATATTGAAACTCATTAATGAACAATAAAATAATAAAAAAGTCCTTTTCTAAGGATGTAAATTAGAACAAAATGTCTTATTTGATGCTCCGATATCTACAAAAATCTTCTGTACAAGCTCTGCCAAAACTTTCCATATGAAAAATGTGGAAGTACTTCCATTTTGAAATCAGATTCAAACCTGTAGTACATAAACTTCACTATTAAGGCACAAATAGTATTTATAATATCCTCAGTTTACGACTCTGGGTGAACCGTAAACTCTTCCAATTATTTATTAACGTCATTAATTTCCAAAGAAAGTACCGTCTTGCACGTAGCTCAGATTATAACGAATCAATCTTCATCCACGCCATACCGCGTCAATCTAATAGATATATATGTATAGTTAATGGAGAAAAACCAATGTGTCACTCTGAGCTCTCTTATCTGATTAGAAAGATCTGGTGGAAGCCGGCGCGACGCTCAAGGGATCTTCCGAGCTCGCTGAATATTTCATGCGCACGATCATATATAGGTTTAGTACACAACAGCGGTGACGGGCACTTTTCCAGCGGCTCGGGAAATTTTCACGCTGTTTGCTGCGCCGGTTCACGGCTTTACGGTCACGGGCCCGTGCGCTTCTGCTATCCGTATTATATAGCAGATTTGTCATCCCACACGTTTATATATATATATAGACGTAGCTTTTATAGATTTTAGAGATTGTTTGCTCGCGCTCTTGTCGCAGTCGAGTGGCTTGCTTTCGTTTCTATCTTTGCCCCGTCCATTGCTCTATCGTGACTCGTATCAATTTGTTAGGTACGGCAGGACTGCGACCAGGACAGGTTAATGGTAATTCACGGTGTTCCTTGATTTTTGTATCATAGCGCCTAAGTCGCGGCGCGGCAGAGATGCAGTAAATCAATGAACGCCCATACGTGTATATATATACATGTAGGAAAACCTTCGCAGGCGTACATCGAACGAGCCTAATACTCGTACTGCAAGTGTGTAATATAATTAGAGTGTATTTTTTTTCTGTTTTTATGTATAGTTTATTTATTACTCATTCGAGAATTTTATTATTAAATTGTATAATAGGTTCGGAGAATCAAGTGTATTGACCAGGAATGTAGATTTTTAACGTTATCTTAGGTTTCGAATTACCGTTCGAATTATACAAATAGTAGCAAAAAACCATTATATTATAGAAAGTATTGAATATATATATATATATATATATATATATATATATATATATATATATATAGCTGTGTGTGTGTGAGTGTGTGTATGTAGAAAATTAACGCATAAATATAGCTCGCTGTCTACTACTTATTATGCAATATACCATTTGATATTTTTAAATAGTAGTTCATAATTGCGGATATGTTCGATCGATAATTTATAACTGTCTCGTTTTTCATTACGGTAGAAAACGGGGGAGACATCATCTATTTCAAGGAGTTCGTTCGGTTTGCACATTGTCTCAAATTGTCGATTTATAGTCGGTACGGACTGATTCTTGAAAATTAACAATCATGTACTTACTGAGAAAGATGAATGCTTAAAAAATAGAAATTCACACGTTTAAAGACTGTCAGACATGCTAACCAAAACTATCTAATATTCATGTGCTAATATAGTACAAAAGAAAATTATTAATGACAAAAGAGTTCATAATAAAGAGTTTTGCGTTGAAGATGGTTCTTATAATCAGAAGTGTTTGATAACCAATGTCTGATCTATCCAGCCAGTGACTAACTTGCGTGCATAAATAGTTCAGTAGCCATTGAAACTTTTAGTTTGAATTTTGAACATTTGATATTATCATTAAGTTGTAAATTGTATGTAAATATTTTAAATTACTCTAAGTTTATCATGTATACCAAAGAATTATGAATGTGTTTTTACTAATTTAAAAACAAATGTTTGTCTTACCATGAGCATTAAAAATGTCTTGAATATCATATTTGTATTAATATATTGTACTTAATATATAGTATGTTAGTTTATATTTAAAAAATTCCAATTCAACCTGATTGGTCCATTACGTCTAAATACCGTGCAGGCAATATTCGTTTTTGCACCGGACGACGACACTGCGTGAAAAGAAAACTGCTCCGGCCGCTCGACCGCCACAAATAAAATCGGGAATCAAAATCGAGCTAAGACACGTATCTCCTAATATACCTAAAATTTTGTGGTCCTTTTTTTACATGTATAGAGTTTATTTTTAATTGTATGATAACTATTTTTATACTATATATCTGTTTGTGTGTAAAGTTAAAAATCTGCTTATATCGAATGATATAAGGATATACATAATAAAAACTAAAAATTAATTAATGGAACAATAAATATAAACTTGAATTGCCAATTCTTAACTTTACTAAGTCTCAACTTTATTTTCCTGAACACATTTAATGTTAATCCGATAGTTTTTTTGTTATTGAAAAATAATCTGTAGTTTTATAAGGTGAGTAAGATTGTAGATTTAGGTTTAAATCAACTCTCGCCCTTTTCTCATAAGACAAAATGTAAAATTACGATTAGAAATTGTTTGTAGTTCTTACTATTTTACATGTTTACCCTACAATTTTTCGACGGCATTTGAAAGCTTCAATATTATTATATGCATAACGTACTTGTTCGTATTTGTTCATAACGTATTTGTTCACGTCGCTAGTAAGAGTATTTAAAAAACTAAGAAGCTAAATTATCACTGTGAATAGTCGTGGAAAATGACATTTTGTTTCGACGACACGCCCCATCCAACGCTGCGTCGTTGTATTTTTTTACGTCATTTTTATTGTATTAACGCAGAAGGTAGAAGTTGAATGCTGCAGTACCTATTTTCTCTGCACACGTATTTGCTGCGGGTGTACACGCCTTGTTTGTTTTTTTTTGTTCCTTTTTTTTCTCATTTTAGCACCCGTTAAAGCGCTCGGTAAATTGCCGTGCATTTTATTGTCATACCGATTAGCATTCCTTAAGATAATGTTTTAACACGCGAGATCGCGAGATTGTACCGCCTTTTTACCCCTCCCCCGCCCCTGTGAGTAAACAATAGGAATAAAACAGGTAGGTAACTAATGTGTGTGTGTGTGTGTGTGTGTGTACTTTTTTAGGCGAATTCACATTTTCTGTATATATTCGTTTGATAATGACACACGTGTACCATTGCCGATCATAAAAATGCTCCATCGCATATCTATACATAACCTCACAGTTATATAGATTCAATATATCTATTCAAAAGAGCTGATGCAATATCCTATCTCTCTCTCCTCTCTCTCTCTCTCTCTCTCTCTCTCTCTCTCTCTCTCTCTCTCTCTCGACTTTCTCACAGATCGGAGATTATGATCGAGGCAATAATATGATGGGAGTCTACCTCTTTCTTTCTGCACAGGTATAACAGCAGGTATATATATATATAGCTTGTACAAAATAAGCTTTCATAATCTACAAGGACCCTTGGCATCGATATTATTGATAATCGGCGATTATTTATATGCAACTTTGGTTCCGGCCTTTTCTCCTGCACTCCAACAACAATAGATTAGTTTTCCAAAAAAAAAAAATTCGTCTAAAAAAAAAAATCAATTTCGGATGAAAATTACGCAAACTCGAGCAGCTGTTCGCGCTCGTTCGTTTGGTATGCGATCAAATGATCAGCAATGGTAACGAGATGAATATTAAAGATATAAAATCCGAAAGTTTTCAAAGCTTAGAATGAGTTTTTATCCCGCGTATCAATTATTTAAGAGACGTTTATTTTGTTGGAAATTACCATTTGAAAAGTATATCACGAAAAAATTAGTATATAGTACTTGCGGCCAGGATTAATATGACGCAATCTCTTTTGTAATTAAATTGTAATTTTATAGCAATTTGACTAACTAAATACACAGTTGTTCATTCGCTGGTTATTTGTAAATATAGGAAACAGTACTCTCACCCCAATGGATTAGAAAGCAACGTAAATTTAAATTTTTATACTTCCGAGTGGTCTAATTGGAGTGTCAATTTGACATTGTATAACGTCTGTTATATGGGGAGAGGGGGCAACTGTTTGCACATAGGGCCGACGTTAGAATTGAGGAGGTGAATGGACATCCTTAAATAACGCACGCAATGACGTCAAGAGACAGGTTATACTTTTATAGATTTAGAGAATATTTAGCCAACGTACAAAATTTATTATATGGGGAAGTTTCTGCCGCAATCAGAAATAATTATAGACCGATTAGCCAATGCAAGAAAAATATACAATAAAGAACAGGCGCGTATCTTGTTTTGTTTTTTTTTTTTCATGACTCGGAAGTCATTTTGTCTACATCTCAAATTACGATTCATGGCCTACGGCCGTATTTATCTAATATTCTCTAATTGTTATGTAATCAATGATTTCTTACAGGGTCAATTACTCGGCTGTATAATAATTTCTGTCCTAGTATATATATGTATAGATCTCTTCAACGCGCAGAAATATAACCCGAGTCTTACGGTCATTACGTCCTGTATAACGACGATCGGATTTATCTACGGCATTCCCTTAATTGCAAAAGGGAGCGGTATCTCTGTGGAAATACGCGAACGGAATCGGATTATGAATTAGGTTTTCAAATTGATGCGTGACTTTTAGTTTTAATGAAAGAAAAAAATACATTAATTCATGTATAATACTTATCACGTTCTACCCTTTGAATCATTTTTCGAACAGCGATCGAACAATGGGTGAAATTCAGGAATCATGTCATTTTCTACCGTCTCTGTAAGATATGAAATTCTGCTCAGCGACACAAGCTTTGAGCTAATCGTAGAGGCAAATGGCACGCTCCTTAGGAGGAATATCTGGAGATTATGGTCGGTCGCCGAGGCACTTCCCATTTATGTGCTTCAAGGTTGCCGTTTGCTGTCTGTTTCTGTAACGTGCGGTCGGCGCGTTATCATTCAGCAAAACGGCTTTGTGGGTGTCTTGCGAAGTATTCCGAACGTTTTTTTTATGATTACCAAGATCTCAAGTAAGAGTTCCATGCGCTTTTATCGGTTTGTGTATCAAATGACACGTCCCCGCCGTACACAAAGCAGGAACTTCCATTCATCGCCATTCGTCTTTACCGCCGAAGCTGATGGTGTTTCGGGGAGGGGGGATTTAATCCACGAACTCCTGTACTTTGAATTGTCATAATAAATCTAATCATTGCAACGGGTGACAATTTCATAAAAGAACAAAACCTTTTCTCGAACACTCCTCTGAAAAATCCTTTTGTTCGTCAGAAATTTCGACACGTTTAAGAAATTTCAAGGTATTTATGATTTTGACGACGTCTCGTCGTGGCTGTTTATAATGTACAGATTATTATTGTGAGTTCTAGTCAAAGAGCCGCATTTCTTCTCAAAAGCATTACAAACTCATTTCAACACAGCCTTAATATCGAATATTCCTTTTCGATATGTTTTCAGTCCTCAATTTACGGGGCAGATATAATACGTAACGCCATTATCAAATTGCTCTATCATCTCTCTAAATTTATATAAGCAAGCACTACGCGCGTTCATCGATCACGAGACTTTTACGCGTTAAAAAGTAGCATATCGCTGGGATGATTATTATATATGAGAGGCGATTTCGCGCTACTAATATGAATTTTAACAGCCCAATACGTGTTCTAGACAAGGGTTTGCGTAACGCACGAGCGATTCGTCTTTCTTTCTTTCTGTCTTGTTTTTTTTTTTTTTTTTTTTTTTTTGACTGTCCAGCAGACGCGCGTATTAACGGCGTTGACGCCGTCGCCGACCGAATCGCCTGGGCCTATTGGGCAACAATCTCGACGAGTGCGTGCGCTTATGCGCATGTGCGTCAATAGGGGTCTCTTCTCTCTCTCTCTCTCTCTCTCTCTCTCTCTCTCTCTCTCTCTCTCTCTCTCTTTCTCTCTCTCTCTCTCTCTTATATATGCGGATGGGCACACGCAAGTTGGGTAACGATATTATTTATATCTACTCGTTAATTTATCCCAGGTATAAAATTTGCAATATATATATATATATATATATATATATATATATATATGTATATATATATATATATATAGCCGCTACGGTAAGGCTGCGGTGATTGAATAACCCGAATAAAGTGGGACAGTCGCTCGCGCGAGCCTTTTATTCAGACCCTGGGCGAAGGAGGGGGGATTATATATATTCTGCAACTTAATTTGCGCGTGCGCGAGCGCCAAACACGACGTGGACTGCGGATCCTTACGGCCCGAGGTTTTGGGGGAATAGTGGGTCCGCACTATAAGGAGAGAAAGAATTCTGGCGCTGTTTATATGGATTTGTGTTCGTGTATTTGTTTTTTTTTGTATTTTTTTTCTTTTATTTGTAAAATCGCAAGGTTATACTGGTGTGCAGAAAGTAGAATGTCCAAACGGAGAAAAAAACTTAGTGTTTGGAATTTTGCGAGTCGCGCATCGATTGGATATAGTATAACAATCAAGTTAATTAATTTATATATGTATATAAAAGATTTATAAATTTGGCACATAGTTGTAATTATTCACTTTAGCTCTGTAGTTACTCAAAAATTTTAATGTTAATAATTACACATTTAATTTAATTGTGGCGTTTAATTTGTTGGAGCATAAAACTGTTCATATATGTACGCAATAAAAAAAAAATATTATTAAAAAAGAATTTATTATTGATATTTGTATATTATTTATATTTGTATATCTACATTTGTAGATTCGTTAAGCTTTGTTATATGTCTATAATTTAAAACTTTAAAAATCTTAAGTCGTAACTAAAAATTCAACAACAATAAACCGATTTTTAGATAAATTACTGTTCAATTCAATGTAAGTTCTAAAAATACTCAAGTAATGACTGTGTGCTGGCCAATGAATAAGTATCATTTGACATCATTGAAAATTCTACCAGGAATATGTCTGTCAGTTTCCTGATATATAAAGTTAATTTTAAAAGGTTTGGTCTTTTAGCTATGTACAGCAATCACTTTCAGCTATGTACATCATTACTAATAGTGATGATTTCACACCCTCACTTTTGATCAAGGGATTTTGACTGGTATTTTTTGAAAATCTCTTATTTTCAGACTGTAGAAGATTATATTTCTAATACTGAACAATTACAAATGCACTTTTATTAAATTAAGTAAAAAGATGAATTAATTTTTGTCTTAATAAAGAAATTAAATATTTTTCTTACAATGACATTGGAAAATCTATTATTTATTCATTAGTTTTATAAAGTAAAGATACTTTAATTCAATGAGAAAGAATCGAACTTTTTCGTTATTTCATTTTTTTTCTTTATATTGTTCTGGAATATTTAATCTTATTATATACTCGTCTTTTTAATGCTGCTATGTTGTTATAATCCTCTTTTTATTACAAATAAGGGCAGTTTGACTATTTAGAACGATACTGTTGTCGCGAGGACGATATTAGATTGTTCAATAGACGGCTAGAATATTTCTATCTACCGATAGAAATACGTATTAATGTATCTTTTATGTTCACAGTAATATTACAGTGATTTCAGATTGCATATACGTTTTGTAAAGAAATATAGTGTCAGTCTTATTATATTACATAACAAAAAAAAATACAAAAAAAATAACAGTATGTGAGGAAATTTTATGTAATCAAAACATAATAGACATTTCCTTCAGAGATTTTACAAGTGTTAATTTTTATTTTACAGAAATTTTACTTTTATTGAAAATTTTCTCTACTTAGCACATCACTCTGATAAATATCACTGCCAATGTACATTAATACACTATCTATAGAGCCTGGAATCCTATTGTATTTCAATGTTGTCCTTTATAAAAACAATCAGAAGTACGTTAATTATTCTAAAAAGCAATTCATACATGGATAATAAACATTAAGTGAATTAAGGTAATTAAATACTTTTTTTTTCTTATTGAAATGTCTCTCTTTATTGAAGTTTTGAACCGGCCAACAGCAATCAAGTTGCATGCAATTTTTTTTCAAATATAATTACGATTCCAAATATAAATCCATAGTATTTTCAATCAATTTTAAAATATAGTGGAATTAATAAAGTTTATTAATAAACGGACTGCTCCGAACACGGAGAATTCGTAACTTTAGTGTTTATTCTTTAAATACACAATAATAAAAAAATATATTATTAGTACTCATGCCTTTCATTTAGAGGTCCTTGATTTAATTATGCTTTTTAAAAATATTATACTTATTAGTTTTAAATGACCCAGTATGTTGTTATACTTCTTATTCCATAAGGAGTAAGATAATATAATAATAAAATGAGAGCTGTTTTAATTCAAATAATGGGGACAATTTAAAGAGCCAAGCCTAAAGTTAAGCAGCATTATTAACAAAATAAATTTACATTATGGCTTTAAAATTGCTTCGAAGAAAATTACGGCACTCTAGTTCCTGTCATTTTCAATTTCGAAATTCGTGTGAATGCATTATATGGCAAATTTTGGCGATAATTCACGGACTAGTACTTATTTCTTAGACAAAATTCTCTCAGCAGGTTCGAATAAGAAGCCCGCGCGTGTGGGGACGGGAGGGCAAAACATTTATTCAGGTCTGCCCTTAGCGCGACGTAAACGAAATTTTGTCATAGAAATAAGACGCGTTTGTTACTCGTTCGAATAATGGGACGTAAAAAGCAGCCGTAGAACGCAATACCGGTAGTATTTACGGAGAATCCGAAGATATTCCTATGTGCGGGCAGAACGAGGGAACCTGCATCAGATATGCAGCCTTTAAGTATTACATAGCTGTATATATACACAACCTTTCGAAGCACGTAAAAGATCCAAAGAGGCATTGCCAGGAACGACGCGCATTGCCTCGTAACTGCGTGGCGTGTGCACATGTGTATGTGTGTGTGTGTGCGCGCGCGTGTGTGTCCGTTTATGTACCAACGAAGAAGAGTACCGTAAATATAAGCGGATCTCCTGCCACCCCCGTCGCGTCGGCGGAAAAGTCATTGCGAGCGTAGATTATATCATGTACCCGAGCACGAACGAAATGTCCGCAACGCTACGAGATCCCCGCGGTAAAGATCGCGCGCGCTCACAACCGTCGCGGTTCTAAAATCTCTTCGCGCGCGCGCGGGAAATCCTTCTTATACCGTGCATATTATAAAATGCGGGCGCGCGCGAGCGCGTCAGCCGCTTCGACCGGCTCCGATCCTCGTTACCGTACGGCACGGCGCGGCGTTTCCCAAGAAATCAGCGGCCGATCGAATAGCAGCGCGGGCACCCGCTGCTGGATACATTTAAAGAATCGACTGTGTAATACTTGGGACTTTAAGAATTTCGCCATTTATTTTTGATCGCAGTGTATAATAGTCCTTTGTTCGGTTTTGCTAAGATTGCGGTTCCGTACTAGAATAAAAAAAAAAATAATTTTAGCCATTTTTGAGTTTATTTACGAGACTGCAGAATCTTATAGTTCCAGTTTAGCAATGGTAATCGATTCCTTTTGTTTTTGCAGAATAGGTTACTTGTCAGATACGCACTAATTATTGTGATTTATATACTGCAATAGAAGATGAATTTATACAATTGCACTTTTACACCATCATATGCACGTCTTTTGATTTCCCGGATACACGAAGCGAATAATAGAAATAGTAATATAGTTTTTAATATTGTATTTTAGTTCTGATTTTGGATCGTGATCTTACAGAACTATTTGTATTTTCAGTGTATAATCAGTGATATTTCAAAATCTATAATTAAAGCTTGGAGTTTTTTCATGTTCAAAGTTCGAGCACGTCATACACTTGTTTGAAACATTCGATCATATCAGCCGTTCAGTTTCGTTCAAACCTGTCGACTTTATTTGTAGGGACGACCAAAGTTAGACTGAGTGTATGAAAAGATAGAAATCGGAATCCACGTAAGAAATTATAAATATTAAACTTAAGTATGATACCGTAAACTAGCAAAATATGTTATCCGAGGATATGTAAGTTTTTCAATGTATTGTTCCATATTGTCATGAATATTTTATAATGTGAAAAGGTTATCAGTAAAGAATCAATACAGTAAATGTTTATAAAAAAGGCAAATCTGAGGAAATTACGAATTTTTAGACTTTAAAAACTCATAATAGTAAAGATAATTTTTAGAAATTTTTAGAAGAAATTCATAATTTAAGAATTTAAAAAGAAAAAAATGTTTTGAAATATTACAAAAAAATTCGAATTCGAGGATTGAAACGTTATATTTGACGTAACATTTTTCCTTGCATGTATTTCTTATAAAGAAAAGTCTTCAACTTTTCAAATCGATATAACTTGTTGCTTTCCGGACCTTGGCAAATGTATTTGAAGTTTTGGTTTTCTTATTGATGCTATATTCGACTAAATATTTCAGCGTTTTTTTAGGTTATTTATGATTGAACTTTTTGATGGTCAAACAGGAACGGTTGAAATATTTCAGTATTTTAAACTGTTCGAACGACTTAAACTAATGCAACAGTTCGATTAACGTGAACGGCTAACGAAAATTCCAAGCGTATTTGCGATTATGTATATATATTGAAAGCCGCAACATATTACGTAATAATTACAACCAGTTTTATAGAAAACGTGCTCGAGACGAAAAGCGTGAAACTTTTCATCCAGATAATTTCGGGATCAAAAGCTGAAAAATTCCACCTTACCTGACACTTATGGGGCACGCTCGCGTAAAATCCATCGTGAAGGCCGTCGCACTTGAACTCGATGTCCTCGGGCATGCTCGCGTAGAACGGATAGTCGCTCAGGTTGTAGCCGTTCAGCTCGCGCGGCAGATTCGGGTCCCAGATGTAATCGATCTGCGGGATCCCGGTGAGGGTGTGCCCGGTGGTGGCGTTCCCGTCGGCAGATCCCGTCGTCGTCGTCTGGAAGAATTAAGATCGTACATGAGACTGGGAACGAAGAATTCGCTGGTAAAGATGATTTTGATAAAAAAAACTTGTAGGCTATAGTATTTTTCCAAAGCAAGAATGTATTCAAAGTGTACAAACGATGGCTTTTTATACGATAGTTAATACAGATCGCAGCTCTTATCAGGGTAATGCGTAAATAAAAGTGCGAATGAAATATGAATATGTCGAGGAACCACAATATCGTGGTTTCTATTTGCTCAAATAAAGATAGAATTCAATTTTCGAAAGAGCTTGTTCAAATCTTAATAAAACTTGCTATTATTATTACTACAGGATTATTTATCGTCCTATAGATTTGGAATGTTTATTTTAGGACGTTTAAACGTCTGCATTAAAATTAAAAAAAATGAATTTTTGGATACGTTATTGAAAGCTTAAAAGTCAATAACTCTTTATTGTCTAACGTTTAATAGTCGCGAATCTTTCTGAAGGTATTACACAGTAGACTTTTTAGCCAATGACGATGATAACATTAATGATGATGCCGTGGTCATAAAAAATTATAGTTAAATGCTTGAGTGTCTATCATTCCGGCCATGTTATATTGCACGCCAAAAGTGCGCGTACGCAAGATAGCATAGTCTATTGTATCCGAATATAAGTTTGATCCACTCCACATTTCGACACTCTTATAGTTATTCTTCGAAACGCAGCTGTTATAATCGCGAATGTGGCATTAGTACTATCGAGGATAAATAAAAATTTTTGGTTAATCGAGTCTTGATGTCGAAGTCTCATAATTTAAAAACTACTTCATTTCGAAACTGTGCACCATGAGGAACATATAATATGCTGACTCATTATTAACGAAAATTTGGTTGCTAGAGCGAACTGTTTTCAGTGAATTTAAATAAACTTCTTATAATTCAATACACTTATGACTCGTTAGAATACAAATATGATTAACTTGGTAATTATTTAGCCCTCGAGGTTTCATTAGATTTCCGCGGAACTTATATATTTGTAACTTGTTTATATATACATAGAACTCTTTAAAACCGTTGCAAAATATTTTAATACTTCTCGTTATTAATGATTCGTAGAATCAGCGTGTATTTCTATTTACCTGGTTTATGCGAATTTCAGGAAAAGACGGAGAATCAAATTTTGCGGGAAGTTTATACATATTGCAGGGGGAAAAAATTCCCGCAAGAAAATTGAAATATCTGCGCGCTCGTGTATATATATATATATATATATATATATATATATATATATATATATATATATATAGGAGAAGTGCTTCCATAAAATTATCACATAACTAGACTGCATGAAAAGCTCATAAACAGTTACGTATCGAAGCGAGTGTTACATATATATAGATACGTACTTTCTTGTGGCACGAGCGATTTTTAGCCTTATGCAACGTATATAACGCACGGAATGCAAAAAAAAAACACACAATACAGCCGGATCTATTGTGTTCCGTTGCACGATTCGGGCCCAAAAACTACTGGCCATTGTAAATATATTTATATATATATATATATCGCGATCGCGCGTGTTTTTCATTGCAAACAATCCCGCCGCGGGCATTTATGGCACTCGCACCCGTCGTTGTCCATGAATCCGAGGAGAAAGAGAGATAGATAGAGATGTTAATTGTTAAAGTTAACGATAGCCACGGCTCGCGCAGTTGCGCCACGAACGCGAATAGATAGTGCCGCCTCGAATATATATATATATATATATATATATATATATATATATATATATATATACATATGTGGTGTGTGTGTATGTGTAATTCGTCTGTGGCCAACCTTCGACGAGTTCCCAATCGTGATTTTACGCGCTGCTCCCTTCTAAACGCGATAAAACGGAGGGGGGGGGGAACAAAGCGCGTTCGTTAAGCAAGGAGCCGTTTACATAAAACACGGATCTCTTAGAAGTATATAAGACATGGTATAGAGAGAAAAAAAATCGTCGATAAACTCCGAAGCGTTGCGTCGATCGGTGCGGGAGCTGAGATGCAGTGGTCCGTTGCGGTGTATTTTTTTTTGTTTGGCCGTGCAAACAGGCCGAATGAGCCGAACAAACACAAAGTGATAAGAAACCGCTGCCATCCTTGAGTCGGTCCTAATACGGCCGAGTGTTATATGTAAGAAGGCATCCACGGATACATAAAACAATCATCAATTACACGTCGCTCACATTGTATATTTCTAAGCTATTACCCGTAAAGTGCATACTTTTTTCTATGGCATATATATATATATATATATATATATATATATATATATATATATATATACATGCTTATACCTTAATGGCTTTGTATAATTTAACATTAAGTAAAACGAGTCATTATTCCCTTCTTCGAATAATAAGAAACATCAGAAAAAAGCCAAGCTTGGAAGACTGATCCCCAAAGGTGATTAAACTCTGTTTTACCCCACTATGTAAGATCGGTTTGTTTGTAAACACGAAAGAAGGTCATGTTTGGTTTCAAAATATCTGGATAAAGTATAACTTTTTTAAAAATCATTATATTCAATGTTAATTTATACGAGTACATGTATACCAATTTTTTTCTTAAATCAACTTGTATTGAAAAACGTAAATTATACTATATGTTGAGTAAAATTACCAACCTTTTAATAACTGCAGTTAATAAATAATTTTAATTAATTTTATTGTCAAAAGCAATTAAATATGGGATAGTTTGGCTTCACAGAATTTCTAAATAAAAATAAATTGTAAAACTTTTATATTATTCATTAGAAATTTCATTAATTTTATAAGTAGATAATTATTTTCTATTTCTCGTGCTGCTCGTGCTCACATGGGAGGACTTCAAGAATATTAAGTAATTCAAGAATATTAAGTTCTAATTATTTTTTTCTTCAAAAATTCAGAAATGGGCAGCTTTAAGTATAAGATTTTGTCTACAATTGACACATTACAATTTTTATTTTAAAGAAAATTAAAATGACATGGCTTATTTCGATTGTCCGTCATGCCCTACCTTCCACAATAAGGAGACTTTTAAATCCCATAATAATATAGCTTATACATAGACAGCGAATTTATTTAGCTTAAAGTACCTTTGCGGGATGAGATAAGAGGTCGCTGTAAAAATTATTTCAAAACCGCAATTATCCCCGCAAAGTTCATATTCCCACGACAACCGCTCGTCCCAACCGCTCGCGCGCTGCGCGACGCGGTTCTATTCATTGCGGATCGAGCAAGACCGCCGCTCTATTATGTTTATATACATATATAAAACAAAGATCCGCAGGCGTCACCGTCGCGCACTTATAATTATTCCATCGCCCCCGTACAGATGTCTCCGGGGCCACTCTCGCAGCCAATCTGGAACGAGAGCGGTGTGTTACGCGCGCGTGAGGAAAAGTCGCTTTTAGCCGATCACGTAAGTTACCTGCGACATAATAATATATTAATATACCGCAAGGGGGAGGGGGCCGTGCCGCAGCGCAAAGGAGTATTCGCCGATGCCTTTACTTCGTGCATATATATTCAGGGATTGGTACGGGAACTTGGCGCTATACTATATCGCCCACGTGCTAACTGTTTGTAATGCCAAGGTTTGTTTTGAACGCTTGGTATATAATATCATTCCTAGCAATAGAATTAATGTAGTGCTTCTCAATAAAAACGGTATACAAAATATATTACATACTGAAATTGGATAATAATTTCAGTTTGAAAATCGTATTTTTGTATATTAAAAAATCAAATTGAGAATGAATCACGTGCTTACCCCATGATAAACTATGTTTGATCGTTGATAGAAATAGCTTAATTTTTCTGCTAGCTAATAGAAATTGAATAATAAGTTACGTTACTATTATCAGTTATTATTCAAGACTGGCAGATATTAATTTTAATGAGCTTGATTTTTACAATTTTCGACAATCTCAAGTAAATCCAACGTGAGGATTATTATTAGAATTGCGGCATATCGTGATTAGAAGGGAAGAAAAATGCATGAAATCACCTACCTCAACCTCATCGTCGGCGCTCTCTGCGGCTGCGGGCTCCTCGGTCGTCGTTGACGTCGTCGATGTCGTTGCTATCTTGAACTTCGCCCTCGTGGCCTTGATTGCATCCGACACTGCAATTCCAATTAGGAGTCCTGAAATGAAAAAGAGCGCGACTTCAATAAAAATGGCATCGGCTATGTTTTTTCTTCAAAAAACAAAAAAAAAAAAACAAAAAATTATATTTATTTAGTAGCATAAGATAAAAAGGATGCGCTTATTAATAGATTACAGATTTGTTACAGAAATATCATACATTTTCTAGTACATAAAAGTAAAGTTAGCTAATCAAAAGGATGTGCTCTCTGATGGTTATGAAGAATTTTTATGTATAGCCATGCAATCGCTATCTCGTTAGTATAAATATATATATATATATATATATATATATATAGTATATATCGTCTATATATATATATATATATATTTATATAATTCATTGCTACAATAAATAACAGTGGAAAGATTCCCCTTCCATTTTATCCCGACTAATTATATCTGTTCCCGAGTGCAAATGGGTCGAAGCGAGCAATTTTTTCTGTAACCTATCTGTTATTTTTTATCCTATGGTACTAATTATACACATCCCACGGGCCGTAATGTCATACGTTTCATTAGCCCTACCGCTAATGAACTACCCACGCGCCGTTTAAACATAAGTGTCGGATTTCTGCGGCTGACTTTTGGTATTGCAAAATTCTGTGCTTGCGAGAGGAGAAAGGAGCAGAAGAAGAAGCCAAAAAAGAAAAAGAAGATGCGCCAGTATTGCAAAACCAGAGCATCGTCGAGAGATGATTCTGGCACGAGTGAAATAGAGTGAGAGATTTAGAGAAGAGGTGACGTGACGTAACTCTATTTCTCTCGCCTTTCATTTTCATTCGTCTAGGATTAGATGAAATGCATCCAGGTCGTTAATTGCTTTGAATCGGATCAAGGCCGCCTAAACCAATCCATTGTACTCAATGATTCCTTACATATATATATATAGTAAAGAGCATAGCTTCGCCTACGGGAAGTTTTTTCTTTCTATTTCTTCTGCTGTTCCTATGCACATATAGGTAACTCTTCATGCGTGGATCCGATATGTCCGAACGAAGAAAGTCGTCGAGACGAACAGTATATATAAATTTACCGAGAAAACGATCCTTTCCATCGGCCTATACAAACGTTTTCTTTTTCTTTTTTCGCCCCGATATCGACTTCTCGCATCTGACGCGCGGGCATAAAAATCGGAACCCGTGCGGGCGGGATGCGAAGCTGCTTTCCCGGGACGTGGTGCCGCAGCGCGGCGATAGAGCGTCCGAACGGACCCGCGGGCGAGGCAGAATCGGCTCGAAAAGAGGTGAGTTACATTCCGAACAGGTCGAGAACAAGTGTATATATATATATATATATATATATATATATATATATATATATATATATATATATATATAAAGAGAGTGGAAACACTTATTGGGTTCTAGCGCTTGCTGCGGATCTGCAGCGCGGCAAAAAATGATTCGGTAATTTCTGTATACAGGTATATAGACCTACATATCGATAATTTTATGTTGGCCGCTGATGTTGTGACGAAAGTAAATTGATCTAGGAAGGCTGTCGGCTTTTTATCTTTAGAAAACGAAGCTTAAAAAGTAATTTCTGCGCATCTCTTCGAGATATATATTATAGTGTTTAACTAGTCAGTTTTCACCTAAGAACTTGTTTGCAAAATCGTTGATTTCTGGAAATAACATTACTCGCCTATAAGTTTCGACGTAATTTTCACCCTTGTATACGCACACGCTTGAATTTGATTCAACCAAGATTCTAAATACATCCGAGGATAATCGTCGAACAAACAGTAGATCCTATGTAGAGCAAGAGTTCGCCGCACGCATTGTGATTGCGCAACATTTCGAAAAACGTTCACGTGGCTATAACAATTTTTACTGGCAGGCATATTTTTCTTTTACCCTCTGCAATAATTCGCGGTCATAAGTTTGCCCAAATTCCAACAAAATTTTCTATATATGGGAACATATTTGCCAACCGAGTGCTTGGGCATGTTTAGTGTTTACTCTTTAAACTTTTGCAGGAGTGGTTTTATTGCAAAGGTATGCATACAAACCGACCTCCAAACTGCCCCGTTCCATTGCAAATTATCATTATTTCATGGGTATATACGTATATAAAAGCCGGAACTAGGAACTATAACGATCACATTTGATTAAATCTACCGAGGCACCACACCCACGTAGAAATTGAACGATTTCTAGTGACTCGTGGTTGTATAGACAGTAATTATTATTAATTATGTGGTAACGATCTATAATTTGGGAAGTTTTAGTACTTTTTAGCAAAACCAATCATTTTTGCTTTAAACATGTTTTCAGTTTCGTATGGGACAATTCACTGTCTAGAACATAAAAAATGTAACGTATTTCCCAGCTAGATAGCTTGATTAAAACAATAATTATAGATTGATGTAGAATTAAAATTTATCAGTCTAGCTATTGAACAAACTATAGGTAAAAGAAAATAAAGCTCCACCTGAACTTTATTTTAGCCGACAGTAGTGAATATGTAAACTTCAAATTTTCATATTTAATTATACTTTTAAAGGATCTCTGGCTTTTTAAATAATTTTAAAAAAACAACAGTGTCAAAATGACAGACAAAACCTCAAATTTTGCAAGACATGCGCAAGAAAGCACTCGCCCAAACTCGATTTTCACAGAGTCTTTACGAAATTTTTTAAATGACCAGACATCGTTCGAAATCGAAATTGCATACGAACATTTTAAGTCCATATAACGTGCATTCGATGAAAATTAAGTTTGGTCAAAATTCTTGTTATACAGATCTTACAAAATTCGAGGTTTTGGCTGCTATTTTGAAGTGACCAATTTGAAATTTTATGAAAGACGACACCCTGAAATGTATAATCGAATGCAAAAATTTTAAGTCCATATTCGCTATAAAATCATCTAAAATCAAAAAACAGAATTTACTAGAATTTTTTAGACCGCGAGTTGACAATTTCACATACAAAGGTTCATGTCGATATTTGTAGCATGACCAATTCATAATGTTTCAGAGCACACGCTTAAAATTTGACAAAAAAAGCCGTTAGCCTTACAAAACATCACTTCCTCGGTCTCCTGTATCCATTAATATATGCACTCATGAATTTCAGATCAGCCATATATGCCAATAAGCTGCAAGGAATTCCAGAGCCGACTTAGCAGCCAGCTGTATAATATATGACCGCGCCCGTACGAATAAATCGAAACGGCCGTATATAGCAGTCCGATACTTATCCGCTCCCATGTTCATTGCCCTCCCCTATAAATTTATTTCGCGCGACATTTCCCACCAAAATGTAGCGGCGAGTCGGCCGTCGAGCCCGCGCTGTTCAATAATCCCATGCGCAAACGCGCCTCTTTCCTATATATATATATATATATATATATATATATATATATATATATATACATCTACATCTCGATTTTCGCGGCTCAATAAAGCCGTTAACAAAGGACCATATCGGAAAAACACGAAATCGCCGGCGTAAACTGATCGATCTTTTCGAAGAAGGAGAGAAAGAGAGAGAGAGAGAGAGAGAGAGAGAGAGAGAGAGAGAGAGTGAGAGAGAGAGAGAGAGGGAGAGAGAGAGAGAGAGGGAGAGTTATTCGCCGCCACGATCCCGGATCCGCACCTGCGGCAGCACCCGAAGTGGTAGTCGATAAAATCTCGGGATCCGTTTTGCCTTTATTGGACCTCTCCTGTATAAGGAGTTGCCGCGAAACGCTGTTGCTCTTGCAGACACCGGAAAAAAGACAGCGCGCTATCTTCATTGTTGATATTATTATTATTGCTGTTGTTTTTGTCGTTGTTATTATTATTAGAAGCTCTGGACAAACTAATAATACAATAGCTAGTAGCTTTATTCTTTTACAGATAAGTTTTTTGAATATAAATATCTTGCAAAAAAACTAAGAAGTTTAAAAATTAAATAAAAAAAATATTCGATTTAAAACATTCTTTAGATTTAATTACAAGTCGATTTACAGTAAAAATAAAAAAAAACAATAAGAAAATAAATTTAATTAATAAAATCATTACGTAAGATACTATTAAACGTCACATATTCAATTGAAAAGTAAGGATAACGTTTTAAGCGAATAAGCTCGCAAATGTAAAATTTTTTAGGGACTGACAATAAAAGATACTTGTGGTAAACAATCGCCCATTTAAGCGTGGAAAATAAGTCGTTTCGCAGACGATAACAGCTTTATATGTTAGATTCATTATTTTACATACTTCTATACACAATTGAATTATGAATTTTTCGATACAGTATTTCAGATGTTAAGCACGAAATGTACATATGCGTTTTGTACAGGAACGTAAAACGATTCAAGCATGCGCATCTGACATTATTCAGGTATATATGTTCTATAGACGCGTAAATGCACTTGGATTTGTCTCCATCCAAAAAATGTCATTAATCACGTTCTATGTATTCCTTATTGATCTGCTAGAATCATGTTTGTCAATACAAGTGGATAATATAGAAACTATATGGACTTTTAGTTTCAAAGGTTTTTGTCAGGGATACAGCCACGATAGAAACGAAGATTTCCTCGACGAACTAATTCGCCGTCAATTTCTTTTATCTTTGTAAATAAAGCAATTGATTTAGCAAATAATGTCCTACATAAATCATCCTTCCAATTTGCGAAGCCATAAATGTTCCATGCTGCTCTGATACACAATAGAACATTATATACCAGTCTCACATCAAAATCACGTATTTAACATAATTTTACTGCTCTCGAGGTACAGGACTTACCCTCTACTTCCCCCCTTCGTTCGGGCAAATACAAACCGTCGACCAGGATCCTGTTAAAATGTCTACTAAATTTTTTTTCCTCCCCTACGCCCGTATCGACCCCACCGATCGCCGTAATATATCTGGGAACTTTGCGAGTCTCGGGCGAATTTCGCGCGACCCCGCGGGTAATGTTAATCTACACACTGTGGCGATATATCGACAGGTGGGGCGGGGGGGGCAGGTGTTATCGCATCGAATCGATCGGTTTTCGCGCGCCCGTAACGACCCGTCGATCGCGCCGTGCTCGGTATCCCTTTTTTCCCGTCCACGGTTACGTTATAGGCGCCAATCAACGATCGATTAAATCGACTCCTGCTGCTTATATTCATAGGGGTCTTGTTATACGCCCGATTCTTTTGTGAATATATATATATATATATATATATATATATATATATATATATATATAAACTTGGGGAGCGAGTTAAATGCTTAATAAAGGTGTAGACACGTCGGTTTGCCTCGATATAATGCATACATAGGATGTATGTAACTGCACGGGTGCGATTTTCAAGCGCGCCGCGTGTATTTTCCCGTATAATACAAGCGACTGCGGCCTAACTCGATATAATACTCTGTTAGAAAGTGCGGCCGTTCCTTTTTACATATTTTCGCGCTCTCCGTCGGGATCGGCAATGATCGGTAACTAATAAAGTCGGATCGTAAACGAGCGGTGCGTCTTTTTTTTCCTCCTTTCAATTAATACACTTGATCGATTCGATGCTTCGTTTTCATTTTTCTTTAGCTCCTTTTCCTTCGCCCAAGCTCGTTTATTCTATACGGGCATATAACGCGAATCGGTTCCGGCGGAAGCTATTTATTTAAATGGCAAAATTTACGAATATTATATATCTTATATGCCACATACTCTTTTTATCATTAGTAAAATGAATTTTACGATCGTCTAATTTAACTTAATAATTGTTTAACAGATCCCCAGCGAATCGAACGGAAATTCAGTCGCTGAGAATTTATAATTATGCAACCGAAGAAAATCGAGACGCCGGATCCGATATCGCCCCCCGCGCTTTTCCGCTTGTATTTGTGTATTTAAATAGCGCGTAAAATGTTCTTTTTATAAAATCTAACCAATCGAATGGAAAACGTATAGATCCCCGCTTTAAATCTTCGCCTGTGTCCATTAATAGGCCGTTCTTGTGGCTCATGAGAAAAACGGAAGTATGCGCATACGGAGCTTATCGAGAGTATAGAAATGGCGTGTAATGAAAGGGTTCGAATGGGATAGAGACCGGGTCCGTGTATGGGTCGAAGTCCATATGGATATATATATATATATATATATGTGTGGAAGGGGGTATGAATGTACATACCGCACGAAAAAGGAAACGTGATTCGAGCGTGCGGCTGTATATAATATGTATCGCACGCCTCTGATGTATATATATATATATATATATATATATATATATATATATATATGTGTATGCTATATATCTCAAGACCAATAAGTTTTAATTGCCTTATAACCGCAGCTAGCGTGATTATGCACTTTATCTTCCCTAATTTTTGTAATATATATACGTATATGTATGTACGTATGTATATATGCATCTATGCATGTATATATATATATATATATATATATATATATATATATATATATGTGTAATCCGGCTGGAAAGGATCTCGTTACCCAATCCCTTGTCAGTCCCCCCGCAAGACACTGTTATATCAGCGTATAATATACGTCTACTAATGGCGTTTCGAGAGCTCCGCAGGCTGCCCATTAAAATACCACCCAACAATGCGAACTTGCGCCCGCTGTATGTATACGCACGCTACCCTACAAACACACACATATATATATATATATATATATACATGTACAGAATCGCATATACACGCGTGCGGATAACAGGTTTCAACGCTTTATATATATTTTTCGAGATTTTTATATACCCCGACATTGCGCGCATTTCGCGATTAATTTACCGAGGTACATGTATATATATATATATATATATATATATATATATATATATCTCACGTGCTACGATTGCGCGCCGTGCTTATCGTTGCTTTGAGATCTCGAGCGCGAGCGCTTTATGGTGTGTGTATATACGGTCATCGAGCCTTGTAAATCATTTTCGGATCTACCGAGCACGGAGCGAGGCTATGGGAAAGCGCAATGGTGGCGCTTGCAACACCCACCCCTGTGAGACGGCGTTGTGATACACACACACACAACACACACACGCAGAGAGAGAGAGAGAGAGAGAGAGAGAGAGAGAGAGAGAGAGAGAGAGAGAGACATACGAATTTCTATATATATATATATATATATATATATATATATATATATATATATATGCAAGTATAAAAGTATTTCTGTATGAAAAAAAGGACACAGCAGGTCCGTTGCACAAAACATCGTTCAACGAATTTAGCGGCCCACATCGAACGGGTACGGCTATGTGTATTAGGGGACGGGGGCCATACGAAGGGTCGATGATCTCGGGCTCGATCGCGCTCGACTCGGATGTACTTCGGTCTGCCGTTTAGGGTTTGATGTCCTTTCACCGCCTCTGCTTATAGACATACCGCGGAGTATGATAGTGTAAGAATAGGGTTTTCGTATGATTTTTAATTATACATGGATGTAAAAAGGCTTCTAGAGAAATTCTTTTAATAAATTGATTCATAGTTATTAAGAAAATAAAAAGAAAAATATTTTCTTTATACAACAACAACCTTATTAAGCAATTATGAGTACAGGATTCTGAGGGTTCTCTTGGTACAAGTTTTATTTTTCTACACTCTTTATTGGTGCTGTTTTAGTTTGCAATTACGTTTATATCATAAAATTTTTCGCAGGGAAATCATCTCATCACATTAGGAAACTGATCATGCTGTCCTTCACATAACAACCTATGTTTGTGAAAAATGGCAAAAATTTGACAACGAAATTACTAATTATGCTGAAATTTTGAAAAGTGTTCGAAATAAATATTATCCTCAAATTATCAAAATTTCAAATACGTAATATTTTTTACAATTTATTCTCAGGCAAAAGTGCGACTATCTTTAATATTATGAACGTTATTCTACTAATTCATTTTCAGCAACTGATTGTTGTAGTTTATTCATTTGAACGTTTCCACATATATTACTACTCAAGTATCGATCAATGAATTGTTGTATGCAATAGGACAATATACGGATTAAAAATCGAAAAAGCAGTCATACTTTTTTGAATTATTCTTGCTTTTTATCAATTATGCGATACCATAGTCAATAAGTGAATCTCTTTTTATCAAATTTTTCCTTACTGCATTCTAATCCTCTATGAAATTCTGGTAAAGAATTTAGATATTCTTATCACATTGCTACCACATGAACAAATTCAGTATAAATTAAAATATGTTCAAATTGTAAATTTTTATTATATTTGCACTAATCTGAAAATTCCGATAAAAAAGTTCAATTTTTAAAAAACTATTTGTTAAATCAAAGATCATTTTATTATTTCTTATAAATTGAAATATTCTACTTAATATGCAGTGCGTAGCGTTTTACGTTAAATCTATATATTTTTTTAATTGTCTTAATTGAAATAGTTTACCCTAATTGTATAACTTTCAAATAATATCTCATGTATAAATACTCGTTTTAACTTTTTTTTATGTCATCTATTCTACGATTAGTGCTCAGTGAGTTTAAGCTCATGGAATTAAATCAATATTTATCATAAGTACGTAACAAAATTTGCGACTGAATTAGTAGAATAATTCCATGTATATTGGACATATATTTAGCCATCAGTTTTATATATATACCAGAGGGTTTTTTATCACATTATTACAACATATGATTCTCAAAGCCATCTTATGCTTTAGATATTTATGATATTATTGTTTTTATCAACCCTTTGCCTTATCTCTCGACAATGTTTGCCGAAGAAAACCATCCTTCCGCAGTTCACCAGGTAGGAGATGCATAAGTTTTTAATGAAAAATTGTAAGCCGGCTACTCGCAAAGTTTACAACGAAAACATAAAAGAAAAGGAAACGAATTCGCGACGAAAAGAAGGTCATCCGGAATCTGCATTCCTTTCTATATAAGGAAAGTGCGAAATCCCGGTAACCCGTGTGCGCGGCATCGAAATTTTTTTTTCTCTTTATTTTTTTTCCTTTCGAGACAGGCAAGAAATTTCGCTGCACAAAAGTCCCCCCCTCCATCGAAGAGGAGAGCGAGGAAAGGGGACAGGCATCGTCGAGCCTGGCGATGATTTTTTTTTTGTCGACGATTCGCAGTTCGGCGATTTTTCAGTTGGACTGCTGGAAAGCACTGCACGAACCGATGTAGCTCGTACGCGAAGTTGGAAGCCGAGATGTCGGGATGAAGCGTTTGATCGGGAATCGACGAACTTTCGGTACTTACCGTACAGAGTAAGTAGAAGCCATCGCCTCTCCCGCATATTGGCTCTCCTGAAACAGAAAGAGAATTTATAGGACCGTTAGTTTGGATATGCAAGGAATTTATTGGCTAGATTTTTCACGAATATTTCGCTTGTTTTCGTTAAAAAAAAAAAGTGGAGTGGGTTTATTTATAGAACTATAGGAATATACCTCATAGATTGAGTTTCCGTGTTGCTGTAGTAAAATTTCAGTTAATATTATTATGCTGCTACGTTGAAACGGAAGGAAATTAGATATAGGAATAAAATTTGAAAGCAAACAATATTACATCTCAAAGAAGTAACTGCAATCTAATTAAGATAAACTAAAGCGTATAAACAAATATAATATTTCGTTTATAAACTACGATCTTTTATATATATATATATATATATATATATATATATATATATATATATAATATAGGATCTTTCACATGCGCTTTTTGTTAAATTGAAAATGATATGAATAATAAAATAAAAATTTATTGCTTCCTTATATATATGCTACAGCTTTGCATGGAACGGATTTTTCTGTTTATTAGTATAAATTTAACAAATCATTGGCCGGCTACATGGTAAAAAAATAGGATGAAAAAAAATAAAAATAATAATAATAACTATCGGCTTCCGTGCGCCATTAATAGCGGTTCGGCTATTAATTGGCGCCGGCTATTTTATACTCCCGGTCTAACGTAGGCTCGAAGCCCTGGCTTTTCTTCTATTAAGCTTCGTGTACTTTCACGCTCGATGGACGAGCGATTTTCGATTACAATGGTAGAGCTTTCGCGCGCGCACTGTGCGCGGCTCTTGCGAGGATGATTATAGGCGTCTGTACGTAATTATATAGCCAAGCTTATTGAATTTTTGTACGAATCTGAAATCTGATGGAGGGACAGTTATTTTGTAGGATTTTGAAAAAAGGACACTCTTTCCAGAACGATTGTTATAAAGGAACGTTTATTTTTGGAAAAATAAAAACGAACGTAGAAATTGAGCGGACGTTTCGCACGGTCCATTTCGGGGAATGGGAGTCGGCTTTTTTTTTCTTTTCATAAAAGTAAATTGACGCTTTTGGGACTCTATATATTATAGACTCTTGTAGATAATAAACTATTTTTAATGGTTTTTCAGCGTCTATTTAACATTTATAGACCACGGCAAAAAGTCATTTTGGTTCTTTTCTTTGAGTCTTTCGAATATTTGTTTTCAAAAAAAACTGTTCACTTTTGTTTTGAAAACGAAATTAATTTCAATACAATACTATAGGATATAAAACTATTTATTTCGTACATGCACGCTTTTATTTAAACTTCTATTTTCTTTATACATTTGTTTTATATAGGCAAATCCCTGATATTTAAATTTTATACATCGTATGTGCAAATTCACATTTGAATTCATACGTAAGTTTATAAGGAATTTCGGAAGAATAATACGAGTATACAAAAATCCGGTTTTTCCACATTTTTTCCTTGTATGTATATCTAAAGACAGAGCAAAAAAAGGAGAGGGAGAGAGGGAGAGAGAGAGAGAGAGAGAGAGAGAGAGAGAGAGAGAGAGAGAGAGAGAGAGAGAAACCGAATTATGAATCGTAAAATATTTTTATTATCAAATATAAAACGCACGGCGCATATTTTTCAACGACTATATTCGCATATAACAATAATAAAGAATTCTTTATTCTAAACAAAATCAAGATACATCCAATAAGTTTTTATATACATAAAGAAACAATGCCTATGCAGAAAAGTCTGTGCTGTGCGTGTGTGTGTGCCCGCGCGCATGTGTGCATTTGTGTGCCTAGTGCAAAAGGTGACTTTCTCGATTGAAAAGCAAAACCTATATTATTTGACGAAATAACGGTCCTGGCGCTGGTCGCTGCACTTCGCTAAGATTGAACCAACAATGCGCTCCTTTAACGGCGCTTCCCACAGCGAGCAAATATGTATGGATAATGACAGGTCGCGCGAAAACGCGCCCGTAATAGTCTATATACGCCTGTATATGCGTATATTTATAGACGAGGTTCTATGGGCACTCGGTGCGCTTATTACGGTACGCAACTTACACGTCGGCAATTAGTCCGCTCTGAGACAGCGACAGCAGGGGAGACAATTGTTATTGTTTTCCTAGCCGAAGATATTGAGGAGGGGTAGGGAGAGGGAGACCGCGTCGTTCCGTTATTTGAAATAAAAATTACGCGGCGGGGTTTTTAATATGGCTGCATAAAAGTTCTCTGTGTGTGTGTGTGTATACAGGGTGTGCCAATGTAACTTAGGCGCTGGTATCTCTATCTGTATAAGAAGATCAATTTTTCAGGAAAATGAAGGGACTGCCCGAACAACTTTATCTATATTTGGCTTCTGAGCGTTTCTTGAAGTGAAGATAAATTTTTTAAACAGATTTATCTATTTATTTATTTCTTTTTTTTAACAAAATTTTAATTTTTATTTTTACGATACGTCTAGACATGTTACTACAGTATTTTATTTTACAACACGATAATGTTGGATCGTATTCTGCAGATCGAACTTTTAAGTTTTTGCAGGATTTGTGGCTGAATTTTGTTACGGTCCGATAGTCGTTAAAAAATTTCCAAAGACAGTTCCGTATGTGTTATCAACAGTAAAATTCAAATCGTCGATAGAAAAAAGGGTTCCTACACTGGAAAAATATTTAAATAATAAAGGAATTTCTTCTAATTTCTTATGGATACAGAAAAAAACTCAATTTTTCAATTCAGACAATATTGGCTCAAGGCAAGAATATAGTTTATTCAAATCAAATCGATTCATCTTAAGTACAATGACTATTTTCTGAATTCACGACAACGATTTGCTTAAAAAAACAACCAATTTACTTGATATTAAAAATTCTTCTCAGTATGCATTAAAAAATATGAACGTTAGTCTCACGGCGTCTTACGAAGGTATCGGCCTAAAATTGATACAGTATTATTCCGATAATCAATTTGACTTGATTGCACAGATCGATTTTAACTTAAAATATGAGACACTGTATATATTTCTTTTCGTAAATTCGACGAGCCACGTCGGCTTGCTCGAAATAATACCTCGTCGTAGTTATTGTTGTTAACAGAAATAATTGCCGACTATTCAGCCCGGTGAGATGATTCCTCCATTCCCCCCGGAGAGGGAAAATATAATAAAAATATATACGCAGGAACGAGCGGGGTTATATATATATATATATCGAAAGTGTCTACGTATAGAAACTCAGCATGGACAAATTAATCGTCGTGAGTTACAAAACCGAAATTGCAAATGCGTCGCTCCGTGCGCAAAGCACGTGATTTATTTTTAGATTTTAATGCGGTTTTTAAAAATAATGCTCGGGATAAATAGATATAATTGGAAGATACTGTTTCGGTCTCCTCGGGCAAATACGCGAGCTGATGTACGCAGCTGTCATAGAGAAATACATTAATATACGTATCTGCATGCCTTGTCCTATCAATCGCTAAATTTCATGAAAATAGTGTGACAGAGCCACGATGCTTCAATCCTTCCTTTCTGCTTATTATATTATAGTCTCGAACTAGGTTAGAAGATTGAATCTCGAATCTAGAAAGTGTATACATAACGTATAGGAGCCCTGTTTTACGTAATTAAACCAGTTATTACGGAGACAAAATTTAGTTTCCTAATTAATGATTAATTGATAGTCCACTATTCTGTACGAGGTCTGAGACCGAGCGAACAAGTGGGTCGGCCGATCGAATTTAGCAATGAATCGCACAATAGACATATTGGGAGGATATATTACTCAATCCTTGTAAAGAAACGATGTTTTTATACGTTTATTCAATGAAGTCGGTAGAAATAAAAGTTAAAAATGTTACTGTCGCGCGTCCATGGGATGAATTTATGTTGAGGGGGCACTTATTATTTGTGTATAAATTACATTGTATAGCACCTTATAACGGATGGTCAATAAATTTTTATCAAAATAAAGAACAAAAAAATTCATCTTTATAATTTGTCATCCTTCTCAAGGAAAATTGTAACATTTTTATTTTTTAAATAATATTTTAAATAATAATGTAAATATAAAAATTTGAAATATCAGTGGAATAAACAATATATATATATATATATATATATATATATATATATATATATATATATATATGCTAATGGAAAAAATATGTTCAATGTGTATAAGTAATCACAGCACGCACAAGTAGTAACAGTCATATCGCAGCAGACCTCTTATAGGTCCGTTAGGCGTAAGGAGTACGTTCTTAGTATGCAATCCTATAAGAATATTTTTCATACGACTGACTATCGAATTGAAATTTTTTAATCCAATTTTTCAATTATTTAAATCACACTATACGTATTTGTAATTTGGCAATAATTTTCTAATTTATTAGCACGTTAGTACTGCTTAAGGATATATTAATATTATAGTAATAACTTACATATTGATAAGTTATTACTATAAAATTTTTATTGGTTTTGAGCATTATATTTAGTATTAATGTAAAAATTATTATTTAAATACCAATTTACTAATGTTCGCATTATTTTTTCTCAATCCAAATATAGGTATGCTTCTATCAATGTTGTGATTATGTACGCTGTTAAGAGGTATTGATTTTAATGTACGTTTAATCGATAAGTTTCAAATAAATATCAATATTTTCTATACAAATAAAGAAAGAGCCGGAAAAAAACAATTTTGCCTGTTATGAGAATTTCGAAAGCTAACCCCGAATGTATGCCAAACGATATTTTACGATTACAATTTTAGCTTTCTGAAATTTGAATATTTAGGCTGCATTTGATGTATAATAAAATAGGGCAGGTGAAATTTAATAATCTATACAAGCCAGTAAGAACTCTTCCGCTTAATATTACTGCGCTGATTATTTTTCGTACATATTGAGTAATTTGTGACCTTATGCACAAATGCCGATTTCCATCTCCAGTATCTCAACAATTGAATGCAGTCTCAAATTACAACTTCAGTCTGAAGTCTGATTGTGAACTATTACAGATAAATATTAAAGTTACTACTGATATACACAAAACAATCCTTCAAATTCCTTTTTTCCTCCGTTCGTAGTCTTAAAACTTTTAGTTCAGGATATATGCTTTTTATATCTCAGTTTTATTTTTATCTCTATATACTTTCATCACAATTGCAATAGATTTTATTTCTTATACATGAAGTTTAAGGTACGCGATTTTGAAATTTAGACTACGATCTCATGTACATTCAGTTATATATGGAAATGAATTTTCTGTGTTAGATTAACCTTAATTTTTTTACAGTTCTTCGAGAAATTTCTTTTAACGTTTTATACACATCTATGTTTTAAGATTAGTATTAATAACTTTCATTATGTGATTTCGGCAATTTAATGTTTAATATTTTACAATTTTCAGTTAAAAATAGATCCAAATATTCTGCACTCTGAAGTACATAAAGAGCACTCAATATACCGATATATATTCAGTTATGTCTTTTATTTATTTGTAACATTTTAAACAATATGTAATCTTTGAATAGTTCCTAACAAATAAATTCTTAAGTAAAATTACAATAGTTTTGTAATTAAATTTATAATTAACTGATTTTATAAATGACTAATTAATTATAAAATTAATTTTATCATTGAGTTTTTTATTAACAGTTAACTATAAAATAATTCATTTTATAATTATATTAACTGAGAATTTTTGTACATTTGCCCGATCAAAAATAAATACAAAAATTTTTTAATATATCAATAGAAGATTTTTTTTATATATTAAAAACTGCTTGTGTTTCATACAGTATATTTGTATAATTTATATTTGTGTATTTATTTTTTCTTTTATTAGTATTTTATTAACAGGTTCTAATTGTTTTAGAAGTGTTCCTAAATTTAATCGCAATTTATGCGTTTTTCATTAAAGTTGCAAGCGTATATATACTTTAAAAAAATGAAGTAATTAATATCTTATGTTAACCATTAATTACTTTTATTTACAAAGCTTGAAAATGACAGGTTCGAGCAACCGCCCAAAATGCTCAACCAAACGTCAAAAGCCGAGCGCGTATTTCGAATTTCTCATACAGTCACTGGAATAAATATCCCCGGCTGTCGCGCGCCTACGTACAAATCCTTTCGATTTCCCTACCGGCACGCCCGATAATTACGACACCTTTATAATATGGAATCGATACACAATGCGCATATATATATATATATATATATATATATATATATATATATAAAGCTCGCAACTATACGTTCACCGGTAACAGCGACTGGAGCGCGCGTTATACAAAGCTTTTTTACCCGTCTACAATGTGCCCACACGAATTCGCGCGCGCGCGCGCGCGCCTCTCTCGGAGACGCAAACTTGGCGGGATGAAAAAAAACAACTCAAAGGAACGCAAACACGCGCACACAAACACACACGCACATTACACAGTCCTCCCACCTTTTTTGTGCGCCTCCTGATGCAACGGGAACCCGAATAAAACGAATGCGCGTCGGTGCCCGTATCGCGGCTATACGGCGCGCCGCCCGCCCGGGTAGGAAGTTGCCGATCGGCCGAAAAACGCGGCGCGGCGTGAATATCAAACGGGAGGCGCGCGCGAGGATTCGAAAGCCGAACATATATATATGTGTATATATATATATATGCGCAGTGCTGTCACCACCGAACGCTCCATATAACGCACAGACGCGCGCATATGCTACACACAACAGGATGGGTGCGAACTGTAGTTATAATTTGTAAAGAGGTACACTGGATCATCGATGGGATGCGAGTTTTTGGGACGAATAATAGAGTCGAATTTTAATGCCAAAGGCAGCAGCTAGTTTAGATTTTGAAGAATGCAATTTCGTATAATTATATGCAAGAGTACGGATTGTAGTAGGACGGGTGTAGCAAGACGAGTACGGCTGTCCTCGTTGCAAGGTGCGTCAGCGCGGGTATCATTTAGTACCGGAGCATCGCGAGGTCAATAATCGCACACGAGCGCTTTGCGCACACTCTTCATTATAGCGATTCCAAGCGTGTCCTTTACTCATGCAAAAATATGAACAGGCGAGTATTGCACACACTGTGAAATGAAAAACAAAATCTCGCGCATAACAGAACATTGGGCAACTTCATAAGGAACGTCATGTTCAGCAACTCAAGTTCATCCATACACTACCCCCGACTAAAACTAACTCGAGGAAGTATGGAACCTTCGAAATCCGTACGATTTGAAACGTATGATGTCCACGCGAAGTGCCACGTCTTGGCATCCGCGTCTGTTTATAATACGCAAAATATAGGAATCTCCCACTTTTAACATGCTCCGAGTGTCCAGAGCAAATGATTCTCGATTTATTTTCGTCTTGCAGTGTGTGAACTCATGACTTTATACACTGCGCATCATATATTATTATCTACAAATACCATAAAATTAGACTTTATTTGTGTAATATACAATAAAATATAGTAACTTCTATTATCTTCTGAATGAAATATAATTTCAAAAAATATCCATTATATTATTGTAGCTTCGGTCAATTCTTGGCGTTCTTATAATGGTGAATTCGTTCGAGCATTAAAGAAACTCCGAAATCTGAACGAGAACTACTTTTTTAAAAAGATTTTCGAGCACGCATCATATGCATACAATTTTCCGAGCCTCGAGGAATCGGGGACTATATTCCGAGAAAGAGGCAATTTCACCTCGATCGCTCGAATAAAGATTCGACGGGACCAAGTCTCGGGGGAGGGGGAGGAGGGGGTATTGAGCCCTTTCATGAAAGCGGGCCGCGCGCATCAAAATCGGCTCCCGTATACCAACGACATCCGCATCAGAAAGCCGCGCGCGCCGTCGACACACGCGCTTACACCATTTTCTCCGTCCCATATGCTCCGCATGGTGCATACTCGTGCACTGCCGATATATATATATATATATATATATATATATATATATATATATACATCGCTCAAGTACGTTACTGGAGCACATCGACACACTGCAGCAGCGCACTCGCGAGCGAATATTTATACAAGCGAGCGCATGTAGACATTCACATACGCGATGGCGATGGGATAAACACGTACGGAGAGAGAGGAGGGTCTCTCGGCTCAGGCGAACGTCCATACTTTCTCTCTCTTTCTCTCTTTCTTTATATATATATATATATATATATATATATATATATATATATATATATATGCGCAGTGCTGTCACCACCGAGCGCGCCATATAACGCGCGTATAACCCGGAGGGATAACTTCCAGAGCATTATATAAAGGCTCCTGGATCACGTAATGCACGCGCCTCTTTTGCTCCTCCCCGCGCGTGCGTCCACGTATAATATACGTATATATGAATGTTATGTGCGATGCCTGAGCGCCGGTATATATATAGTCCTCCCGCGCATCCCCCGGGTAATTCCCGCTCGTCTTACACGTATACGATGTTCAACTATTCTCAGCGGAATCCCTCCCCCTCCTCCTCCCGTCCGCTGCGTAATGAGGCGCAGGCAAAGAAATGGGTACGAAGGTATGCGTATTATGTTGTGTGGTTCGAGAGACGTTCATAGGGTGCATGCAGGTGAGTACATACCGTATTTCTCGATTGCTTTTGCAACGTGTGTTATTTTTATCCTTTATTTGTATAAGTATATAATATCTTGTTTTTCTATTCTAGGACGATCTTATTATCATTATTAGTATTATTATATATAGTTACGAGATATAAACAAAGGTAAACGTTTTTCTCCTTCTCTCGTATATGTTTATTATAAATTATAAATCATTATAAATCAATCACGCATATGTATATATATATATTTATTTATATAGCCACGGGATGACTTGACGAACACACAATAAGGTGTATCAATGACGGCACCATCATTAAGTTGACATATTTAGACGGGATGCTTACGATGCACTGCGATAAAGACCTGCCCGATCGTGTATTTCTTTAAGCGCAAAACGGCTTTATGAACGCACGAGCGCTTCTATTTTTATAATATTGTATATATTTAACCGGTTTTAATGTCAAGGTATATTCTGTGAGGGTTCGATATATATATATATATATATATATATATATATATATATATATATATATATTTATATAAATAGATAGTCACGCATCAATATTATGAAATATATATATGGGATAGATGTCTAAGAAACGTCTTTCGAAACGTTTTAAATTAGACATTCTAGGCGCTTATCTTGCTCGAGGATATATGTTATAATAATCAAAGCCGAACAGTTGCAACAGCGCCACCAAGTGTATTAATTATAGTCACAGCTAGCATTGCTATATTTATTATATGAGCAATTAAATGGCAGATGTGCTTCTACATTACATCTTTCTTAATTTATTGTACATCGATTTTATAAGAGCTATACTTTTTATTTCAGGTTTATGGGAATATGGTTGATGGCTGCGTAAAAAGAGCTCAGATATTCTCCTTTCGATCGAATGTGAGAATTCCTTGAAAGAAATAAAAAGTTACATTATTTTCAACAAAAGGTCCCTGATAGAAATTCAAATATTTTTAATGATTTTTTAAATATAATTAGTATTTACAGGTTAGTAATTTGCCATTATTTTTAGGATACTTTTAAAAACCAGTTCTTGATCTAAACATCGTTTCAGTATCTACTGAAGTTTAGATGCACATATTATTTAGCTTAAACTAAACAAAAATTGCATTTATTTTTATGTTTGCATAAAACTATATATAATTAATCATTATTGGTCTATGTTTTCTTTTAAATATAACCTCAAATAGTTCAGTTTCAAGTAAAACTTATGATGACATACGTTAAAGGGAGCCATCTGATCTATTTTTCGGTTTCTGAAAAAAAATACCGAATGCAAAACAAATCTAGCACCTAAATATCAGAAATGCAGAGAATCGTCGCACTTACTGTTTAGTGCACAAATATTACAGAATTGAAATATTATAGTATAATACTATGTAAAATAAGATAATTCATTTCTATTAATTTCATGAAAGTGTAGAAATAAATCATAAAACATAAAATATAATGAAAAATATCATATCATAAACCATAATGAAAATCTTCTTATACTTGTATTTTATTTCATATATTATTAACAGACAGATGGCGCTATTAAAAGCATTTATTTATCAGAAATGCTTACGATAGTCGACATACATAGATCACAAATTCGATTCCAACAACATATTTAAAACAAAAAATCTCTCGCCCCTAAAAAAGAGCAACTGCCGTCGTACCCGCTGGGAGAAAAAATATCTGTTACAGATTAAAATTTATTATAGTCGGCAATCATAAAACCTTGATTAACGCGATAAAGTTCCGCATTATTTTCCGCACGCAGGCTTTGAGAGAGCGATTCTATATCTAATTGCACAACTTTCAAATTCAATAAAACCACCCGCGGAGCGCGGCTAAGTAGGGGAGTGGTGGGGATAGTTCAGTGCTACTCACAGACGAGAATTTTCCGCTCGATTTTCCGCGCTGTTCCGATAAAAATCGCGTCAGGTGTATAGATGTGCATGTAATCGTGACGTGTGCATGTACGTATATATATATATATATATATATATATATATATATATATATATATATTATATAGAAAGAGAGAGAGAGAGAGAGAGAGAGAGAGAGAGAGAGAGAGAGAGAAAGAGCCCCCTTATATACCCCCAAAAGCGTTCGCGACGGGCTTGATTGCTTCCGCTCTAAGGAACTGTTCTGGATTTGACTGCCGTCGTCGAAGTCAGCATCATATACTCGTGTAATATAATCGCGATCGTATAATATGGTAAGGAGAAAAAGAGAAAGAAAGAAGGAGAGAGAGAGAGAGAGAGAGAGAGAGAGAGAGAGACCGCAGAGACCCAGCAGTGAAAGTGTAACCTTGCGATTGAATATTTTAAGTTTGTACTCTGGAAAGACATCAACGCTTGTATACGTAATAACGAGGAAATTTCGTATGCTCACATTGTCTCTCGCGGCTAATAATTTACATTTTACTTTTCTTCTCCCTCCCCCAATCTTCAGGCAACTTTCATTTAACGCATAATGTCTTCTTTTTTGCATGATTATTATTATTATTATTACACACACACGCGCGCGCGCGCGCGCACACACGCGCGCACAAACACACACACACATATATATATATATATATATATATAACGCCAACCCAGTAAAATGTGTTCATAATATAGATCAGGATACGATGGGACATGCGAAAATGGGAAAACAGGAAAAAGTATACGCAAATACATGATGTAAATTGTTGAGAGAGCAATCATAATCCGGAAAAACGGTTGTTGAAAGCTAAATACTGGCTGCTAAACTATTTTTCACATAAAACATATGGAATTATTTGTACAAATACAGAAACAATAACGAGGAAGAATATAGGAAACGATTCTGAAAAGATTTCTAAATTTACTTTGATATTCCGATGCATCCGCTAATGTGGATTTAGTATGTTTGCAAGATATCAGAAATACTTGCACGAATCATTTTTATTTCTTTACGGTAAATTCATTCAGAAAGTTCACATTTATTCATTATTGTAGTGCGGTAACCATGTGATGATGTTGGTTAGCTATGTTTTCAATTTATTAATGCTTTATTACTATCATAAAAATTATAGCGACAACTATACCAGAATGATGATATATATATGATGATGTGAATATTGAGGTGACTTATTGATCATTACCACGTTAAGCTACCGTACATTTGCTTGATTTAACTTTGCTCACGCTCGGATCTGTCAAATCAAACTTCTCGCCCAAACCAAAAAAAAAAAGATTAACGGCCACAATACACCGCCGAGGTGGCTGCATGTCGGCTCAATCCAACACATATTCCATTATATGAACCCAACTGCACGGCAGCGGCGGTTCGAGCGGTACGCAAGAGCGTGGAATGCCAATCGCGCTCTGATTCGCACCAGATTTTAATCCCCGATAACTCGCCAAATTAACATTAAAACATCTGCCGCTCACCTACATTCGCGCAACCACCGCGGGATAACAGGAGCGTGTATAAATGTGTGGTTGCGCGCAAAGCCGCGGGAGAATTTTCCTCCCCGGGAGGCGCGGCGGTTTCAAAATCGAATTCAATTACGAGAAACGGGCTGAGACTTTTTTTTCCATTTATACCTTTTGACGCATGCCTCGGATCTAATTAAGGATTGTGTATACGGAGTATTTTGTATTCGGCGCTTGATTAACGAGATCAACGCGTTGAGGAAAATCCGAATGGAAAATGTGTCTGATAAAAATGTGGCGAAATAATACGCGCGATTGCGGCGATCGTACGCGTGACTTGATTGCCAAAATTATTGGCTGCGAATAATCGAGCCGGAACGTATATTTTTGTATTGATTTGTAATTAAATTAAAAATAATTCAGTATATATATATATATATATATATATATATATATATATATATATATATATGTATATATATACAGTGCTAGAAAAAAATATATAGCAAGTCAGTGATAGCACAAAAAATGTTTCTTTCAATTTTATTTTATAGAGAAAGGAAAGTATTACACGGAAACTATTAATACGGCCAATTTTCCAGACCATTTCAGCCGCTTGAAGCGTCAGGCATCGATTTTTAATTTCCAAAGCGACCGCGATCCGACAATTTTAAATCGATGAGAAGAATCGATGGGGGTTTTTTATGTTCCAAAGCTGCTGATAGCAAGTAAAATGTTTCCGTCTGTCCTCGGATACGTTAATTCGACATATATTTTATATAATTTCAATTATCAATTTTCTATCGATTATAGGAGATTCGAGAGCTTCTTTTTGAATTTAGAGCATCGTTGAGATTTAAGACTGTTATTGTGGTTTCGTTTTACTTGGACCGAAAACCATAAGGCAATACTGAAATAAATTTTTTACAGAGAAAATTAAGATTAATAAATCGACAACAGTGTGTATATATACAATATATATATATATATATATACAATATATATATATATATATATATATATATATATATATATTACAATATTTTGGAAGATTATTAAAGTATTATTATTAAGTAAAAAATTTATTGAAAAAACATTAGGATCTTTTATATATTTTTCTTTTATCAACTAGGCTATTATTATTTATATAAGCTTCATCGATACAAATTTCTATTATATTAGATTAGATTATGTATCTATACAAATATATCTACTAACATATATATATATATATATATATATATATATATATATATATATATATATATATACACATTTATTCATACTATTTTAAATAGACTTTTAGAGCATTCATACATTTAAAATTTTCAAATGGATTTTTTTCCTATATTAATTTAATTTTAAGTATTGATAGTAGAAGTTTCGATGAGAAGATGTATTTTTGATTTTTTTTACGAGTCATGAAATATTAATGAATTATAATAACATTCAGGAGATGCGTAGAATTTAAATACTTCTCAATTTTTCTCCAGTCAATGTTTCGAACACTGGTTAGATAATATTGGAAATTTTCAAATATTAAATAATGATGTACAGTGTTATTTCAAAAATCATTTAATAAATAAGGGATGATTATTAACCTGCTATTGTGAAGTAGAACGGGGGCGTGACTATGAGATTGAAAGAAGCCAAACATGCCGGATGCAATACTAAGAGATGCTTAGTGTTCGTATTGAGCGTTTGCATTTTTTTCAACTTTGGATAATTTATGAGGTAGAATTACTTGAAAGACTATTCTCACCGTGGATTGTGAAAACTAAGAAATGTTATTATGCTGTAAATTACGGCAGAGCTGCCGTATTATTGTTTGTATCTCAGCTATTTTATTATGACGCCTCGCTCGTAGCTCTTTTGTTTGTTTAAGAAGCGTTAATTTGTTGTCGGAAGGGCGTGAAAACATTCTGATAATTTGCCACTTAGTTTATATTCACAATCAGCATTTGCACAGCAAACATTGTCCGCACCTTTGTTTATGTTCTGCAGATTATGTAATCTCCATAATAATTAGTTTATAAGCAAAAATAAATAAATAATATGAAAACTGTTATGCTCTAAGAGTAATGGTGTTGAATTAGTGAAATATATGACCACCAGAGGTCGTATCATCCATTGTACTTCCAATAGATGTCGCATACTTAAAAGATTTAAACATTAATTAATTTTTTTCAAATATCATTCTATTCTAATGAGAAGCATAATTTAAATAACTGAAATTCCTATATTATTAAAAAACTAATACAAACTCTGTAATTTAAAAGCTAAGTTAATAACACTAGCACACTACGATAATGTACGTTATTGTTTCATAGTATAGCAAAGCTCCGGCTTCGAATGTATAGATTATAGCGAGAACAATCCACCAAAAGCGTATAGAATGAACGCCGATATATCTTTATAAAATAAAGGAATTTCACTCAAGTCCATCGAACGCAGCGTCTCGGATACATCGACTTTTTCCACCGTGCACGCTCAATACACAGGTGAAAGTTTTCACTTCCTTTTGTTCCTCTTCACCGCGCCCGCGATACGTTTAATAAACAGCGAGCTCATCGTATCTAGCGCATCGCGCGAGGACGGAAAATGACGAGCGATTTTCCGTGGTCACCGGGCACTTGACCGAATAATAAATATTCGATCAAAAGTGCATTTGACCGAAAAGGCAAGTTCTTGAAGAAACACTTGACCAAAACATGTTTTTTTTTACCGTGAAAACTTTTGACCAAAGATCTGTCGACAAAAAATATATATCTCAGACGAATCAGAGAAGCCAATAGCATTCTATCTTACCTATAGAATTAACTTCGAGACGATCTGTGCATGTTAGAAAATTGAAATGTTTTACAAATTGAAAGTATATCAACCAAAATCACTGTATCAGATCTCATGGTCGTATTTTATGTGTAACACATTGTCAATTATATGAGATAATACCCTTCATAATATATTATTGATTACAGGATAGTTAATTATCTCCTCTTTTTAATTCGAATACATTTAGCATAAAAATGTCATCTTTGTTATCAAGCTCCTTTCAGTCAAATAGTTTTTGGTAAAAGTCATTTCGTTCAATTCATTGCCTGAGAATAATTTTGAATCTAAATCAAATATGAGAATAATATACGGTTCGAATTCTAATTGTGAACAAAAAATATTACAGTTTGGACTTTAAATCGAAACGATCCTAAACAAAAACCATGATTATGCTACTTCACATTTTCATTTGCAATCATCTTAATTCAAAATAACGAGATGGAATCTTTGCAGTGAAAAATTGGATTCGTGATGGTCTCCATTCAAAAACCGAAACCAGAACCTTATTCGTCAGCAATCACGACTGGAAATGTCATCGTTCGAAATCTTATTACGCGCATATACGTAAAACCCTCTGGTGTCGAAGCTTCAATTCGGTCGAGGGTCCATTTAGTTCACTGTCCATTCGGTGAAGTGTCCTTTCCGTCAGGTGTCCTTCAGTCAAATGGTTTTCGTAAGTCAAGTGTCCGTAGATTGTTCCCCGTATAGAGATCCATCCACCCACGCACCCCGACGACTGCCTTTATTCCTTGCGGACCTGGCGCCACGTCACATAGCCAGTGTACACGTAATGTAACGAGAATCCCACCACGCGCGCGCCTGTGTGTCAAACCTCGTATACCGTATACATATATGCGCGCATACACGCGTGCATTACGTCACGTTACGACACTTGCGAGCACCGGCTAACGGTCATCTATATAGACATCTATATACACATGTATATATAGCAGTCGCGGCGACCGACAAAGGTCACCGGAAGTCAGCCGAGGCGCGCGAATAACGCACGAGAGTCTGCGCTGCTACCTGGTTTTCGAATTGCGCGTATTTAACGAGCATCGCGCGGGTCGCTAATTTACGCAATTTATTTGATGGATTCCATCGGGAGGGACCTGCGACGAAGAACCTGTCCGGACCAGGGAACGTGGGGGGGGGAGGAAACTTTCTAAACAGTACGATGATCTCAGCCTCGATTGATATATTTATTATATATTTTACGTAAAGCCGCGCGATTGTGCATATATGCATATATGGAAGACATATTGTACGCGAGTCAGCCGGAGGGGATTTTGTAATGCGAAGGATGAGCTTTAGGTACGGTACGGACACCGCTCAAATTGCGAATCGATTCTGGGACAAAGACCCGCGGATCTACTCGGTTACGCGTGTATGTATAATAATACGCAATCCCGCGACGCAGCTTGTTTCGCGAAAATTAATTGCGCGCGTCCCCTCAGCGACGCGACATTAGAAAGTTATCGATGTATTGTGTCTACATATATATATATATTAATAACGAAAGGATTTCTGTATGTAAAGCGAACGGCCGCACGATCGAAAACGACGAGGAATCGTTAAGGAAGTCTGATAGTCTCTATAAATTGGTTGGGATATTTCATGTTTCTCGAATTGCGCGTTGAATAAAAGACCCCGGAGCGATATATATGTATATAAGGAATTGAAAAGATTTCTTTATTAAGTGCAGGAGTAAGTTATATACGGGATTAACGAAATTCTATTGAACGTATATATTGGGGGTTCTCAATTGAATAGAGAGAAACCCGACAATATCGCACGGCTATTGTTGCGCTTGGATGATGTTGTTTTTTTTCTTGAATATGCATCAGCCGAGAAATTGCGTTTATTGCCTGAAACTTAAAGTGTCCGATGAAGCGCACGATGTCCTAACAATTGAGGTAGACCCCGATGAAACTAACAAACAGTTCTTCTCTCTACTTTATCATATAATAGTTTCGAAATAAGAAGAATTTACGCAAGAGTAACATATTTATGTATTAATTTTTAACAATTTTTTACTATTATATTATGGTAAAAATATTGAGATAGTTAGTTTTAGGTAAGAAGAAATGATTTACTGATTCACATTCTTTTATCATGAGCTTTTTCTTTTATTTCTAAATCTCATTAATTATATGTATAATTTGAAATATACGTTATGATTATCCTATACAGGTAAATTTATTTTTTCGAGTCTTCCCATTTCTGTCAATTCCAATAAATTTACACTATATTAGACATATTATAAGTAAAAATAGTAACTTGTCAAATTTAGGACATAACAACAATCTCTCAAAAGTGTTGTGCATTAAAAAAAAAAAAAAAACATCTAATGCGCTTTTAATCAGGTCAGAATTTTCGACGTTTAGATACTTGAAGAAGTATTATTTCAAGAGCATAGAATTTCTTTACTTCAAGATTCTTTAATAATTCGTTATTTATAATTTGAAATGGCTCCGATCTGAAGTCCGTGTGGTCACATTTTATTCACACAAGTACCACTGTAAGATTGATATGTGTGAATTATGAGTACATGATCGTCCATTAGCACGAATAAATACACGCGAATGGAGTAATGGTTACAGTTTGAAAAAATCATAATTATCCTCAAATATGGTATTTGTAGAGAAGGATTTTCTTTATTCAAGGCATATGTATAGAAGTAAAATGTATCAATGTATAATTTTGAAAAATTTCGCTTCAGTTCGTCCATATTGCTTATAGTTTTGACCGATTTATTTACAATACAAACCTTTGACTTTTAGGTATTAAATCATTGTGAAATCGATTTTGCAGTCTCATTTACGCTCAGTTAACATTTAATCTAAAAAATGTATACGGAAAATCGAGATACCACTAGTTTTTAAGAGAAAGTTACGTAAAGTATAAAAAATAATAATAGAACATTGTCAAAAGTAAATCTATAGCCAAATATTTTATTAATATTTTAACTCGAATCATGTAATAATTGCGTAATTCAGTTATCCTGCGAAAGACTTCGCATACATAGTTAACAAAGTCGTAACCATATGTGTGATATATAGTTATATGTGTATGTGTATATGGTGCGAGTGTACGGAAAAAAAGTATAAATTTTCCCCAATCTTTCAGCGATGCATTAAAAATTCATATATAAGGCTTTTATAGATTGCCGAAAATTAAAAGCGCGAAAATTGCCAGCGTCGAGGCGAAAAGCAAAAAGCCCCTCTCACCGCCACCCCCCTCCACCACCAACCCCGTATTTTTGTCCAGACAGCGCTTATAATGCAGAGGCAATAAGTTATTTTTAGTGCATAATATATTGTGATTTACATTCTAATGCGTTGCGCAAGAGCCGTCGCATATACTATACATGCGCGTATAATGTTTAATAAGTGCGAAATGTTTAAAATCGTCTGGGAGCTCGGTTGATAAATATAGGAAAGCTATATATACTTAAATATTCCATTAATTCGGCGTTTGGCGAGGAAAAATACAATTAACGGGTATTAACCGCGCGTGTATATAAAAATCTAGCAAATAATTTTTTTTTACTCCTTTAAGGTATACATGGCGACGAACAGAATTTTTTCTTTATTCTGGGCATACCTATAAGTAAGCAAAGATTTACTTTATTATTAGATGAATTATGAATCATATAGAGAATCTATGGAACCGTCATTTAAAATATTTAAAATTACGTTTACAAATTCATCACTTGTATGGATTATATGATTAAATCTGTATAAAAACATTCTTCCTTAAAGTGGTTCATTTAGCTTTAAAATATGGCGCTCGGAAAAAGTTTATCGATCACCTTTGAAAATGAGAAATTTTACACTCCTTTTTCAAATTGGATTGCGTTAATCTTAATTTTGGTTTCTGTGTTAGATTATCAGTGTGGTTTTTAGAACATCAAAAGGGATTACAGTGTTTAATTTATGGATATAATAATAAAATTTAAAATAAAAACTAAATTATACGAAAAGGCAATGATTAATGAATAAATTTACTTCTGTCTTAAATTATATAGTTAGCTAATTTTATAAAATTCAAACTAATGACGGAGTAGGTCTTGTCTTCCCTTGGTGCAATACAATGAGCCGTCTCGGTATTATTTATATTGCTTTATTATGCAAATCGTTTCAGTTCATCCATGTGTTTTTTTCCCACATATTGATTAGAAATAATTGGCTGGCTTTTTATCTAACAAAATATTTCAAAACCAAGACCGCGCAAAAAAACGTTCTCGAGCTCGTAGTTTTTTTTCGCATAATTTATATTTTCTATTGATATCTTTAAAGCAACGAGTCGAGGAATATAATGCAAAAATGAAAGGTAAGCATTCGAAGGACATGTGGGATAATAAAAAGAAAGGCTATATGCATGTTAAAAATAAAACTATAATTAATATTGACATTACCGAGTCATGAAGAAATATTTAGCGCCTTCTGTTTTGTTCTCATTAGATGATTCTTGCTACAGTAATAAAACAAATAAGTAAGTAATTTACTGCCCTCGTTGTCAAGATTTTTAGAAAAAGATTGCGTCCTGTGACGTTTCGGTCATTTTTAATTATGATCTTTCTCAAATAACTATTATATATAGTACAATAAATAAGTACTTTTGTACATTATTCATGGAATCCTTTCCAGCCATGTCATTATTTGTTTTAAAACGCGTCTTCTTATTATTATTTTTTCAATAGTATAAAAGGCTATAATAAAATTTTCGACATATTATAATGTCATCCTTCGGTGAAATTCTACAAGATTACTTAATCTCTAAAATACCGGCGAAGCCAATTTAAAATGTTTTTACACGGATTTTGGACAGGCTGTCCAAGTAATTAATCAGAGGACCACAAATTCTCCCAAAATATTGATCGGGACAAATTCCACTGGTTTACTGCGTGTTCTCAACGGCGATACGTCGGCATTCGTCTATCGTTTATTTCCAAGACTTCTGGACTTTCGTCGATAATGAAAAACTATGAAAAATCACGTTTTTGTCATATCCAAGGTTCTATTACGTTCGTAGAGATTAGATATCCAATGGGGATGAGTTGGAGGAGTTTGAACTCGTTCAACGATTCACAATTTCTGACTGGTATTATTTAGGATTTCAATATGGTGAACATTTTTCGGTCGACGGTTACACAGTTATGGGCGTATTTCACTTTCGAAAAGGATATTCATTTTTTATCAAAATGCAACTATTAAAATGAAACGGCTCAATTCGATGTTTCTTTTTCAACTTAATTCACATCGAATTTTTCTTCCATCAAGATCAATATATTTTGATCCACGAATTCTGAATTTCCAATAAAAATATTAAAATTCATAATATTGCATCTATTTATCTGCCGATGTAAGTTTCATGCGAAATAATCAAAGGCACTGTAGTTGTGATTATGCAATTAGTATGCTTCAACAGTATTAGCACAAAAAAAAAACTAAAAAGATCCAAGAGAATAGTAACGTCTAGGTATCTTTCAGATTACATTGTTCAATGAAAAAATGCACTTTTTAATCGGCTATACACAAAAAAACATGTATCGAACCCTAGATCATTTAATATCCAACCCTTACATCGTTCATGGAGGTCAATGATCTGACCGCTCAGTTGCGCCGCAAAATAGAGAGCCCCCACTCTCTCTCTTTCTTTCTCACTAGGATTCTGAACTCGTATATTACTCCGAGCCTTATATATTCGTTGCGCACATCCACGCACCGCGCGAGGCGTGGTCAAACCTGATAGCCTTCAAATGTGTGCTCGCGGCGAGTTCTGTATTTGCATGTAATAATATATAATATATATATATATATATATATATATATATATATATATATATATAGTCAACCATTGCTTTCGTTTCCTTACCTTTGGCGCGCGACTTTTTACTATATATATATATATATATATATACGAAGGCGAACAAGAATGGCGATGGTAACGGTGCGGTATAAGACGGTCTATTTCGCTATATATATATATATATACAACGGCCTACAAAAAAACCGAGAGCTAGAGGCAGATGAGTTGCTGTGGGATGCGGAGCAGGAGCTTCAAATCCGCGGTCTGTATTACACACGGCTCCGAATATACTATATATATAGTGCTTGCTTTCGTAATTCACAAAGTCGCGGCGAGAGGAAGCGAGGGGGTGAGGGAGGTTATTCCCTCGTTTTTCTCGAGCTCTTTGAACAACATGAGCGAGAAATATACAGCGATGTAATTTTGCCGGGGGATTCGGGAACCAGTGTTCTTGTTCTCATTTCTTTGTTTCTTATCCTAGTGTATTATATATGGATTAATTAATTTGGGGCCTGTCGTTCCTGTCCATCTATTCATTTGTCAGAATAAAGTTTTGAACAGTGACATATGAATTGAAAATCTGTATCTTCTGCATTTTAGTTGAAATATTCAACCCTATCTTTCAGTGTTTGATTACCAGGCTCATTCCGAATTTAAGTATTTTTTGACGCGTTGGAATATTTCGGATCTCAAGTAAAATTTGGAAACAATAATATGAAATATATATACATATATAAAAACTATCGGTGAGAAAAAAGAGAGCGCGTAAATGAGAAAAAAGAGAGAATAGAAAGTAAAGGAAGTAACCTCATAGTAGTAAATAAATGACTTTTTTAAAAGATAGATCGATAACTCATAACTCTATCTTTTTAATTTATCTGAACAAACATTTTCGATCTCTATCTTTTTAATTTATTTCAACAAACATTTTCGATTCATAAATCGTTATTACTATAGGATTTTTAAACTTATTTAAAAGAAAAAATACGCGCTTTTAATACTGATCGTCATAGAACATTTTGTCGTAATGAAAATTTTGTTACACTTTACTTTCAAAGTAAATTCTAATTAGTATTTTAGAAAAAAGATTTTTCAAGTTACTTAAAAATGAAGATTTACTCAACTAATTGCACAACAAAAGCTTTTATTTAATGCGGATCTATTTCATATTACAGGAGTATATTATAGAAGTGTAGAAAAGTATTATAAGGACAGGGTGGTGAACATGTTAAAGTATTTTATAGCACACCGTATATTTTAAGATTTTTATGCTTATATTAAATTTATTCTTATAATAAAGTCTAACGTTTTTTCACGCAATGATATTGTTCTAAAAATTAAGACATTCAATAAGTGTATACAAGAGCCTTGCTGTAAGCGATTCAATTATTTATCTATCGAGCAAAATCAGAAATAAAACTTAATTATATATCATTGAACTCTATTATTATGAAGATGGAAAAGTGTAGTTTTAAGTAATTCCATTTTATTATCCAAAAAACAATTATAATTTGTTATAACGATATTTATATTATCAACCATAAAAATTGTCAATGTACGTGAAGAAATGAGGAAAGAATCACACTGAAGAAGCGGCATTTTGCTCTGGTCGTTAAAAAAAAAAATGAGCCAAGAGAGGGATTTACCGAGTTTACTGTCAAGAGTGTTTTTACGCAGTGTTTTGCTGTGTCAGCGCGCAATTCGCAACGTTCATAATTTACGTATATACTAGAAAATTCTTTTTTTTTAAATGTATTTTTTAATTAGATATAAACTATCTCGCGTAATACCGTCTATATTTTTTCCCCATAATGAATATTTTACTTTACCTCAGATTTACTAATAATAATCCTAAAGACGACTACTAATTAAAAAATTAATTTATAAATTAGGTTTCTTTATTAAAAATATTTTTTTTTGTTATTCAGTACCAGTGTACAAAATAATAACTCAAAGTAGTACTGAAATTTTGGATAACGCCTTTGAACAAATTCTTTCATCGCTGTGTATTACCATTCCATTGTAAAGTTATATTATTAATTTTTAACGGTCGATTGTAAAAATTAACATAATCGTATATACGTCAGAATCCTCTATAATCCCAAGCGCGCATCTCTTAGCGATAAAATGAAAAAAATTTTCCCACAATTATTTGGCTAATTTTGATAATTAGAGAGTATTCACTTGTGCGGGCATAATTTTTACTTACGAAATTACGACAGGAAATTTTCGTTAAAACTATAATACATACATACACACACACACACACACACACACACACACACACACACACACACACACACCTACAAACATACATACATACATACGCACATACATACATATAGATAATGATTGGCTTTTCGTCATTTTCCCCTTTTGTTGAAATACACGAGGGATTCGTATCCGGCATTGTAGCCTACAACAGAATATGAAAAAGTTTCCTTCTTTTTTTTTAATACTTTCTTTAGTATATGTTTGTGTGTGTGTCTGTGTTTGCACGCACACATGCACACAGATTTGTGCAAACGAAGCCGACCAAAGCCAATCTTACGTAAACCAGGAATGTAAATTTTACATAAAATTAGCGTAGCGGCTTAGTGTATTTAAAGAAAATTGTGTTTGCGTCATCATTGAGATATCAAATGAATTTTTTTACGGCATTTCATAAAAGTAAACAGTCGCGCTTGTACGGGATTGCAAAAATAGCTTTTTGCATATGGGATCGTCAAGTAAGTTTAAAATCAATTATAAAAGTAAGATTTTTTTGTAAATGTTCTTTTTAGGATAAATTTCGATGTTGATTCATATATAAAATAGTTACGAATACATTTCCAAAGTTTTGAGAATTTCCTGCAAATTTAATGAAAAAATAATTTAGACATTATATAGAAGCTCTGTGTGGATTTTACGAATGAATAACCGAATAATTTTACAGATACAGCTTCTTCAAATTGGTTTAATATTTAAAATTATTATTTATAATAACGATTGCCTATCAAACAGCGATTTAATAGCTAAACATATTGATATACAAATAAGTGACAGAAAATCGTTATGGATGTAATAATTGACGTCATTTTAAATAAAATATAGAAATATTTCCATGGGGATAATTATTTTTATGTTTATGCCAAAATGAATACATTTCATGAGTTCTTCAAGTTAATTTCAATATTATGAAAATTCAAGGATTCATAATATATACTATCAGTGGCATTACATTTGTTTTCACAAAAATAGTTTTCAGGTAGTTTAGTGGGAAAGCTATATGGATGTTGACGTAGTTGTTGTCAAAACATGTAGCAAAGTTCTATTTTCAGCACAAACCCTTTTCATAAGATAGGCTGCATATTCTGTTGTAATTAAATCATTCAAAATCAGTTTCTACATGATGTAAGTACAATATAAATCGATGATAAAATACTTGATTTCAGAAATGAGCGTAAGCAAATATTTCGGCTCAGTTCAATTGATTTTCAAGACTATAATATTTGAACGGTATAGGGGAAAAAAGGTTTAAAATCGATCAAATAGGTATTTAAATTATGTAAAATGTTTCTTAATTTAACGAAAGATTCTAATGGTTAAAATGAAAAATTCTTGAAATGTAAGAAAGGTTTTTTCTGTAGCGTTATATATATATATATATATATATATATATATATATATATATATATTATATTTATTAGATTTATATATTATAGAATAATTTTCTATATTTTTTACAATAATTTACAAATATTTATTGTGACCTATAAAAAATAATAATTACTTGATTGCTTTGAAAATAATCCATATAACCATAATAAATTTCTAATGCAGGTATATTATAAATCTAAGCACAATTAGAATTAATTCAAGGCCAACTGCAAGGTAAGCGAACCGAGCGAAAGGAGAAAAAGGCAATTCTTAAAGCAAGATTAAGTATAAAACATATGCGCGCGCACACATGCTCGCACCTACGGTATTTTAGCAAAATGACTTAAAAGAAAAGAACGTAAACATCGAATCTGTTGAATATTTATAAAAATTCTGAATATTTCATCAAAAAGAAGGTGTCGATTCGATGACTAACGATGCAAATAAATTTAAAATTTATTTCTTTCCTTGTAAAATATTATTTACGCGTTGATAGTTAAGGAAATAGTAACTTGAGTATTTTTAGTGTAAAAAGAATTGACTAATTCCATTCGTGTCTGTGTGTGTGTGTGTGTGTGTGTGTGTGTGTCCGGCCGCCCTGTCTCCCGGCTGCATCTGTGGTGCCGGCTCGCGGTGAATATAGAAAGCGTTCGATATGGCGCGCGGTCTCGCGCCTCCCCGCAGGAAAATTGCGCGTTATAATCGCGGCCTCGGGTATGCGTATTATCATCGCCATGATTATTGGCGCGCGGGTGCGTATGATCTCGCCGCCTCTCGATCGCGCCCGCGCGCGCTGCGCTGGGATAAACTGCGCTGCGGTGAATATATTGCGATCGGGCGAGGGAGGACGGACAGGGTTGGGGGGAGGGGGTGGAGAAAAATGCGGGTTGCGTGTATTCTGCAGTCTGGTGTAGAAGATATGAGCGATCAGCGGGCGAGCAGAGGCGAGATGGAAAACTTCTTTTTCACATTATTTCTGCTGACCGGGGACTCGTCGATTAGCTCGAGGAAAAAGTATTTTGTGTATATATATATATAGAATCTCCAGAAAAAAATCTCACGGAGCTGATGATGTTCAATTTGCTGAGATGACAGTAAGATTTACAGATGTGTTACAGGTGCGCATGTATATACGTGTAAGTTTTTGAATTAAAATTAATCGATATCTGCAACATTCATGCATCTGTTTCTATAACTTTATAACTAGCTAAATTGAATGATTTCACATAGTTGAGCTGGTTGAAAATAAGCGATTGAAATTACTGGATAGTTATTGTCTTCAATGTCTTAAAAAATATATATACATTTTAGGCAAATATTCAAAGCGAGTTGCCCAGTGAATTTTCCAAAGTAGCATCACGAGTCTAGATGTTAGAATGCCAAAATTACAAAAGCGTTTACTTCCTTGACATTTTCAAGGTATGAAAATCTGTCGAACTATACCACTAGTGCAAATGGATTGTATTTAGTTAAAAATCATAAAACGCATAAAATCAATATTTACCAAAAATAAAAGTACTTATAAAGAACATTACTAATTTGAACAATCATCTAAAACACTATAGTTCTCTTTTTGCATGCATTAATAATAGATAAAATTAAATACAATCTAGATATAACAAAAATCATCAACGAACGCGAATAAATAATTTAATAGTAGTGTAATTATATATTATTATCAGAGAAGTTGGTGAATTTATTAAAACTTTCCACATTGTGTTATTAGGAAACACTGTAATTACTTCATCATGGTTATTATACAGAAATATTCGAAAATAGTTGGTTCTCGCGTAAGCGGTACAAAATATTAAAAAAAAAAAAAAAAAAAAGAAAAAAGAAACGACTGCATTTATTACATATCTGCTGCTTTTTTAACAAGAAGTAATTCTTGGTTTGTTGAAATTGCGAATAATATCAATTTAACCCGAATTTAGAATTTAAGTGTCAGAACAAATAGTTGCAGATTTTTCATCGAGTTTCGTACGCGCATCGAACGTCAATAGCTCTTCTTCAATAGTCTTTCAAAAAAGAACAACGCGCGCGATCGCCATCGATAGCGACTCATCAGCCCCCCCCCCCACCCACCGTGCGTCCTTCTCTTTCCCCCGTAGATCGTAATTAATGCCGATTCGAAAGTTTTGAAATCCGTTCTTCCCCCGCTCCCACGTCATGCGCTCCGCCAAACATCTTCTCTCTCTCTCTATATATATATGTATAACTTATATAGAAATCCGAAAGATAAAAAGAAGAAGAAGAAGAAGCAGCTCGTGCATGCATTCTCTAATCGTCCCTTGCGAAATCTTTGACCCCCCCTTCCCCCGTTTTTGTCAGATGCACTCGACTATCTGAAGACGTGCGGCTCGGATGTGGATCGGCGCCCGCCGCGCGCCGCGCGATGCGCCCTCGCGGCTATTATAGCCGATGTGCCGTTTTGTGTCAAGGTGGTCGCGATGGTGTTCGCCCGCCCCCCTCTTTCTCTCTCTTTCTCACTCTCTCTCTCTCTCTCTCTCTCTCTCTCTCGCCCCTCCTCCTACCCCCTCCAGCCTGCCGGAAATCGTCACGCAGGGGGGGCCCGAGATCCGCCAAAGCAGTTGCGGTGGCGGTCGGGAGTCCGTGGAAAAATGCGGCTATATACGATCTCGCGGTTTTGTTTTGTTGCCTTGTCTCGCCGACTGTATTATATACTGACACACACAATCATATGTATTTATGTAACGTTCGGCGCAGTTTAGCCGAAAATTCGACATTTTTACTGTCCATCCCCCGCCGATATACGGCTGTATGAGTTATAACGTAAAATTATACGCTCTTGCCTACAGGACAGAGTTTAACCATTATTTCTCTATGTATTTATTCTGCGTCAATCAATAAAAATTCCGCATTATTATTGTCTTTATTATTGTTGCTGTTGTGGTTGTTGTTATCGCTGTTGTTGCTGTTATTGTTATTGTTATTATTATGATTACTATTATTATTATTATTATTATTATTATTATTATTATTATTATTATTATTATTATATATTATTATTATATATACTTACTACGACTATATTATTCGATGAAATACATATTGTAAACTTTTTTTCTATACGCACGCTTTCCTATATACTTTCTATACTCTACTTTCTTCGATAATAATCTTAATATACAATCGCGAACAATAAATTTTCCGGAAAAATAATTTAAAATTTCGATTATATAATGATAATGCACCGAGCGTATCGTTTTACCCGCGTGTAACGTATACTTGTATAATTAATTTTATACGGTGTGTAGGAACTACGTTAGTATATAATATGCTTACACTTGGCAATGTTATACAATTAGAATCGATTTCGTAATTCAACATTGAATATTTGAAATGATAGCTTAGGAAATTCACTGCTGCTTGTAGAATTTTTTTCTTCGTTTTTGTGAAATTAATTATAAGTAGAATTTTTATGTATTAGATTAGTTTACTTTATGATACTGTGAATTATAAACTACGAATCTGAAGAAATAATTTTATACAACTTTTTTTCAGAGACTTTAGATCGATTGGCTTATTACGTTGTCCCAAATCTCTTCCATGTAACCACTAAGTGGTCGTCTGAATTTGTTTCTGAAAAATAGAAAGTCGTGGCTCATTTTTCGTGTGTATTTAAATTATTACCCTTATAATTTTCAGTGATTGTCACAATTATACGCAAATTAAAATCAGCACTAACTATCGATATGATTACATCGGCGTTTTTTATCCAAAACCTCCGCTCGATCGATCGACTTTTATAGATGCACACACACGAGCGCGCACATACATGCACATATATATATATATATATATATATATATATATATATATATACATATATATATATATTCCAATGAAAAGCCGCGTGAAATTTTTGACCTTTCCATCGTTAATTTTAATATACGCGACGTCGCAAATTGCTCATCTGGCAGGAAAAGTAGTACAAAGGATATGCTTATATGATATATACGCCTTGATTTTTTTTTAGCTCGTCGACGAGAGATGCGCGCCATACGAGTCCCACTTGTTGCCTCTTTTATGACGATACTCGTTACGGGCGATTTTCTAATATACAAATTATTCTGCCCAAGAGCATCGGGAGGCGCGCACGCGCGCGCGTTTTGCGTGGTTTTACACTGTTCATAATTACGAGGACGCGATCGCTTTATTCCTTTGACCGATTTATTAAAATTGGAATTTTTCATTATCGAGCGAGCTTTATCTATTGGTGGAAATGAAAAGCAGCATTTGCATTGCAGTGCTTTTAGTATGATATACATTTGGTAGATTATACATATATATATATATATGTGTGTGTGTGTGTGTGTGTGTGTGTGTGTGTGTGTGTGTGTGTGTGTGTGTGTGTATGCTGATAATAGGCTAAATAAACTTGAGCACTTTCGTAAACATTCTGGAAGTCGCACGTCGGAGACTGGTGTTTAGCTTACGTCGCATCAATACCCTAGCAATTACATTGATCGATGTAGAAAAGAAACAAATTTTCACAATTAGATTTGGTTTTAATAAAAAATTTTAATCACTGATATCATATTTTAATTAATTATCTATTAATTTTCGTTCTCCGTTATACGAAAAGCCGTATCGTTTTGAAAAAGAAGTTAATCTATTCTTGTGTGTATTCACTTAATTGTTTTTTTGACCGCTAGGCTACGCTACGAACAATATCAATATTTGCAAAGAACAACCAAAGCGTACGTTAGATCGTACTGTTTTTCATATTGTAAACAGTTATTTTACCTTTATACAGAAGTATGCATAATGTCTCTGTACTTATCATGAACATGACATTTAAAAGCTTTCAGATCGGTTAAATTCTTTAAGTCTTAATGGACAAGTTATTTAAACCATCCAGAAGTTTTCGGAAAAACTGTATTATGCGCCTATGTATTTTTCGGAGATTGACAAATAGATGTTATTATATTATTTCTTATAAACTGTTTAACAACGAAAAAGGAACTAAATAAATTTATGTTTGCTGTTCTTTTAGTGAATATTTGATAATTTTTTTTTAAATGTAAGATCTCCCATAGAAAAAAAAATTTATTAAAAACAAATTTTCCGGGAATACGGAAAAAGAAGAGCGGAGAAAATCGATGACGAACGTGTTACGAATGAACGCCCAAAACACGTATAAATATCGTGTGCGTTTCATGCTTTCGTGACTTTGAACTGGATAATAAGAGAACGCGGAAAAAGTCCATGAAAGAAAGTTGTACGCTTTAAATATATGTATATATATATATATATATATATATATATATATATATATATATATATATTATACTTACATACCATATGGTACTATGTGGTATCTATAATATTGGTAGTGCGTATGTGTAGATGTGTGTGTAGTTTGCATTGAAACAGGATTGGTGATGTTAGGTTTGCACGCCTATAGAAAGTATTAATAATGGATTGAGACGTTATAGTTGTTCCACGTAGTTTCTGCGCAGATTTTGTTGAGTGCTAATTGAGTGCCCAGGCAGAGAAAAATGATTATAGAAAGCTTTTCAACATTGTAGATAGAAAGAGTGAGAGAGACAGAGAGAGAGAGAGAGAGAGAGAGAGAGAGAGAGAGAGAGAGAGAGAGAGAGAGAGAGAGAAACAGAGAAACAGAGAGACAGAGAGACAGAGAGAAAGTAAAAAGCGGGCAACCAAAAAATGGAAGAGCGCGACTGATGAGATAAGATCAGGGGATAGAGTCTAACTTGTTGAGCTTCAAAGATTATTTCATGCATGTTTGCTTGATCGAAGCCAATGATCCAAGCTAAGGATCCATGTCCTCATCACCACAAAAAGACGAAGATGATAAGTTTTTTCACATGCCGAAACAGTTTAAAAGAAAAATAATATTTTCAAACTATATTCGACGCGATGAATCTTTGATGAACGCTTACCGTTCTTTTTTTCAGCGAGTCTGCAATTTACATGATTGGAATATAGAGAAATCATTTCACTCAATTCCACATAAAGCTAGCGGAAATGAAAGAATTAAAACAAGACCTTTTAGCTTGAACAATAGCAAAAAGTGTATTTTGAGTTTGGAACAAAAATACGCTTTTCGTTACATCTCAATAGTCCAACTTCATATAGTTGGAAACCCATAAAATATTTCCGGTATATAGCTATATATGTATCTCTGGTAAAAACAAAATTATCGCTCGACAAAATTCAAAAACGAAAAAAAATCCACGTTATAACATACGTTGGATGTATGCATATATAATACGTGTGATAATAAACTACTATCATGTGACCCCGCTGCAAAAAGTCCAACTTAAAATCCACGTGAAATCTATATATTATAGAGCTCGGTTATGTCGACATGATAATTAAGTATCTTTTTTTATCTCCAAACTGTAAACAAAAAAAAAGAACTGCTCTGGTTAACCGATAGTCGGTCTATATTATTTGTACGGGACTCCCGGAAAATTTGTATTAAGCTCGACACTTACTTCTTAACAACGTTTCCCGATAAAACTTCCTCCGGCTTATGGCACCGATCGATAAGTGTACTTTTTCTACTCCCGCCGTGTTTTTGTGCGTGAAAGCGACTTTTTGTTCCTTGTTATTCCAGTCGCCAGAGCCCTCAAAAAGGCTTGCAGAAGCCTTTCTTAGCCTGGCACTTTATATAGAAAAAAGCTCACTTGGGTAGATCTATATATATATATATATATATATATATATATATATATATATATATATAACTATGGGCTTTTTATCATCCGGACTTGACCTCTGTTTCTTTTTTCTTTCTTTATTCGTTTCTTATGTTTTTCTCGTCATTTCGCGAGCATATAAAAGTGATTATTACATGCAATTGCTTTATAAACTATATAATTTAATTTATATTGTTGGTTTTTTTATCTTTTGCAATGTGCAGCTACTTAATATATTTTTTTATCTTTCATTCATAGAATGTTCATTGATTAGCTATCTTGATGGTGCACATATATATATATAATTAACACAAAATTTTCATTGCTATAAGAGTACCGACTTGGAGGTTGACTTAATTTCAGCTAATTTTTAGAGCCTGACAGTCATAAATTTAGATAAATTTCTATATAAATTTTTCAACATTTTTCTTCATTGGGTTAACACTTCTGAGAATCATTTTATGCTGAAGATTATTGTGCGCAGTAAAGTTTCTACCCACGGTGTTAAAATAAGCCCGAACCTTTCTCGACTGAAAACAAAATCGTATAAAATAAAAATTAACTAACGTTAAAAACTATCGGAAAAATATGTCTAAAATCTCTTGCTCCGAAAAACATAAAATCTCTATATATTTTTTTAGAATTTTAAAAATTAATTTCCTAAGTAATGTCTGTGTATTGGGATCATATTTTAATAGATTTTCATGAGTATAACCATCGCAAAGCATTAAAGAATCGTGGATGGAAAAGATTCCATTGAAAGTGTTCATAGAATCTTGCAACTACTTATAATTCTGGTCAGTCAATTACTGTTGAACCGCATATATATGCCAGCATTCATTACTTATACGCCATTACCTGAATATTCTCCAAAAATTTCACCAAGAAAGCCGAAAATTCTCCTCATACGATATCTATCAATTTATTGTGCCAAATTGCTTGCTTTTCAATAAAATATTTTCTTCGACAATATTAGTCGGACGGGCTGTATCAAACCTGAATGGGATGCGAGGTTCTAAGCGAAACCATCAAAGCACACGGGGTGTTTAAAAAAAGTAGCTCATCTCAGGATACTTTCTCAATGAATTGCACGGTATAGAAATGAATAAAATGGGACATTCAACTTTTATCTATGAGTAACTGCCGAAATAGCGATGGTAATTATTTAAGTTTTATAAGATTCCTACATTAAGTTATAAACTGGTTTAAAAAGAGAAATCGATTAGTGCAGTGAGAAAAATAAGCTAAGATAATCTTATCCTACTGAAATGAAGACCAGTGTGGATAAATTTGCACTAATTGAAAATGTAAAAAATGGCCACTTTTCTATATCCGAATTGTTAAAATGTAAATAAACGTATATATGATTTAGTGTATTTTTATATGCTTTTACTCCTTCTGGCTTTTACCTATAATTTTTTTTTATTTTTGAACATGATAATCAATGGAACTACATTATTACTGTTTATAATATATAGAACTATGTATCCTAATGAATTGAAAAAGATCATTGAACATATTCTATATATTTTGTAGGTGTTAAATTCAAATCTGTCCTTGTGTGTTTTTTAAGCACGAAAAGTTGTCTTTACTCGCAAACAAAACTCTAAACTAATTCAAAAGAGCAAGGCCTTTGAATTTGGAGGTTAGGAAATTGCAAGAATTTTTATGAAGAGGATTGGTGGGATTTGTTAGAATTAACTTGTTAATGATAAATTTAGATTTTGCGACTGAACTACTTTAACGTTTTGATAATTATACCGATGAAGTATTGCTAAGAAATTGTTTCATGCAAATATAGAAAGTCCATTAAATACTACAATCAAATACTCAAGGCATTCGAAATTGTCGTATAAGAAGAAAAAATAAATAAATACAACAAACAACAACAAAAAATTGTAGGATATGTGCACTTGTCTTTAGAATGTCGCTTTTGTGACCTGCAGTCCTTTGTGCTTGGTTAGTACAACAGCGTGCAAACGTGACTGTAAAGCTTCATTTTCAAGTGATCGAGTGTAGCGACGTATGTTAATCACATAGGGCGAGTCAAGCTATATCGATGATATAGATAGTGGACGAAAAAAATTACGCCTTCGATAACACATGGGGAACCCGACGATCTGCTGCCATTACATTTTCATCGCAGATGCATTAATCTATCTCCATCGGTATATATCCACAATATATATATGTATATGAATGTATGTAACATTTGCTTCTCAGCGCCGTGCCACGCGCCCGTGTTGGCGCAAACCGTCGGCGCGCACGGCTCTCCCGCAATTATTCGCTAATAAAGCTCCCCGAAACGATAAATGTCCGTAATTTCCTCTCTCTCTCTCTCTCTCAGTCTCTCTCTCTCTCTCTCTCTCTCTCTCTCTCTCTTTCTGGTTGAATCGACGGCGAACGCAGACAAGCGGGCAAGCAGGCAGGCAGGCAACGTTCAACGAACTCGCTCGCAAGACTTTTAATGGCCCCTCAGCACAATCCGAGATGATGGATCGATCGATTCGTGCTCGCGCGCGCTCCCAAAAATCCGCGGAAGCCTATCTCTCTCTCTCTCTCCTCTCTCTCTCTCTCTCCTCTCTCTCTCTCTCTCTCTCGGTCTCTGTCTGATTATGTCCTGCTGATAGTTGCATCAACGTATATACAGTTCTCGATCACTCGTGCTTATTGTTAGTGTTTTATTGTTGTTCCAACTACTTTCCCTACTTCACCCGTCTATCTCCAAGTCGTTTCGAGTCTATACATTATATTACCAAGGGGGGGGGGGTTACGTGAGCCCTCCCTCGGTCCTCCTTTCCGCTCATATATATAGATATACGTGGGATCGATGTCGTTGCCCGGCTGTTTTACATATACCAGAAATATTGGTACAAGCGGAAAATTTTGTAACGTATTTACAGCGCGTAATGATTTTTTTGGGGAACTACATCGGAAACTATATTGTTTCGCAGCATTTCATTTTCCTCATATATATTCTTCATGCTGGCGGTTTGTGACAAAATATTTACTTTTATTGAAATAATAAAAATAATGCAATTTGTTTCATAATATTTTTTTGTGTGAGCAAGTTTGACATATATATATATATATATATATATATATCAGATGTGCAGATCCGCTTATGCATGCTTGTTCAGGATTGTTGTTTACCTTTCTCCCTCTAGCCATCCAATCGAATGTCGATCGATATTTCGATTACTCCCTGGATAATCACTATAGGTACAAGTAAGTATATACCTTTGTATATATTCACGACATATATCTTGCGAATACAAAGTAGATTTCGGAATGCACTTACTTGTGTCTATAATTAGAAAAATGACTGATTGCGTATGATGAATTTCTCACATTCATAACTTTTACACATAGATTATAGTGACATTTGTTTTGTACAGAAGGATAAGGAAAGTAATTCCATGCAATTATCTGTTCTTTGTCAAGAATGCAAATATATATATATATATATATATATATATATATATATATATATATATATTTACGCGCTCGCGCGCGTGTGTACATTAAAATAGGATCGCTTGATATAAATTCCAGATTAGCCAATAATTTTTTATTTTTCTCTGACCAACTTTCTAATTCGTAAACACATATGTGTTTTTATACATCGCAAGCTTTGATAATTTATTCCTGTCCCTCATTTGATCTTATCCATCCATTACCTTACAGTTTCGGATACTAAACTAATGATGCTAACATTTTTTTTTTGTATTTCAACTCTTCATTTTTCAACAATCGTCATGTGAGTCCAGAAGAAATATTTTAGAACACATTCTATATATGTTTGTAATATTATAAATCATTTTTTTTTCACCTTTTATCAATATAATGAAGATATTGAAAAAATGTACAATCGCAATAGCAACACATTCTCCATTAAATATGTCTGCCGATCGATCGAAACGTTTCTAAACCCGTGGTTATAGTAATTTAACAAAAGTGAAATCGATTCGATAGCAGAGTGCGCCGCAGTTCGGACTTCTTTGCATGAATAAATTCGCGTCTGCTTGTGCAAAGATAGTCGTCGTTGGTTGTTTTCTTTTTATTTTCTATGGTAAAACAAGGGGACGTTCTTTGCTGTAACTTTGATAAGAACTGTCGATTATTTTCTAATCACGCAATATAACAAAAATAAGTGGAGAATTTGTAATAAAATCGGATTCTCAATTGAGGGAAACGCGCTTCCAGCGTGAGGCTGCGAAGTTGGCGTGTTGAACGATGAAAATCATCGAGAGTCACGGCTGGGCGGAGTCGATTTGAAATTTTCGCATCGTGAGCCTGAAACCTGTTATCCTTCACAGTTCCAGGCGAAGGAAACGAGTAAAAGTGAAAAATGAATAGTTGTACTGATTAGCATTGATTTTCTGTTTTTAATAGTTGTTGCCTTATCATAATTTTATCTAGGAGATGACAACAATATTATAATGTCTGTAAAAATATCTCATTTTGTTTTAAATTTCAATCGAGAACTAATGTTATTTCCAAATTGTATTGCTTTGCTTAGTATATGAATCTGTTTGTGTTATCCTTCGTATATCAAGATATTTCAGCTTATGTATTTATAAATCGGCGTCTTTGGATATTTTAAGATTTTCTAACTCAATTGTGAGCAATGGCGTGAGTCACCCTAACATTACATGGATTTTTGAATGATCGAGTATGATTTTTTTTATTAACAATTATTTTATTTTAATGGAATATGCTAACTTTTACAGTGGTTAATCACGTAATCTGTATCTGGTTGGGCAAATATTCAACCAAGAGCTTCAATTTTCTGGATGCAGAGATTTTCATATCACTGGTTAAATTTGACGTTTGTGATCAGTGATCTTGAAAATCTCCTTCATTAAATTTCCAACCAATTAAACCATAATTTTCTTACATACATCCGTCATATGGGATTAGTAGTTTAGATTCGGCATTTTTAAAACTTCTTCCATACAAATTTTCGCCAAAAAACTATTAAAATAGGTGATTTGACAGATGATTAAAAACGAAATCAGTTTTAACCATCTGACCAGAACCTATTTGAACTACAAAAGTAGAAGGAATAATATGATAATGATACGCTAAGGAGTTGATTTATGGAATTTTTTGTCCGCGGAAAATCAGGAAACGCGTATAGAATTGCAACTAATTGAAATTAGAATAAAATTCAACTTATTTTTAGTTATTTATTTGAATTTTCTATGTTAGTCAATGCAATTGAATACATATTTGTGCATCTTGGAAAGCACGAGTTGTCATTACAGAATTTGCACGAAGCGATTACTAAAGTATTATATACACTTCTTCACTAAGTGTGTTGGATTAAAATTACCATAATTACTGATATAGAGAAATCCTATAAACACTAATCGCAATAGGATTTTAAAGGGTTAGAATTGTAGTAGATCGCTAGGTGACACCATTGCTAAACTGGACATATAAAATTCTGGATAATACGTAAACAACCTTAAATTTGATCAAAAATGCTATTCTTTCTGAATATAGAGCAAAAAATATCACTAAATCTTGAAGTTGTACGTCAATTCGGGGGTCAAAATTTGAATTTTGATTTACAATATTTATTCTGGGATCATCTGGGCAATATTCAGGGCAAAATCTGGGATATTTTTCTATTCGTACAATATAGCTGTCTTTACACTACAGTGTCCTGGTTGAATCAATATAATGAATCCAGGCGCAAATTCCACCTTGAAACTCAAAGCTTTACTCGTTACTTTATAATTTTTAAGGAAATATTCTATGTCTGAGCTGAGAGTATAACTTATTTTATATTTTTTACTTGTAACTACATCACATAGATTTTGTTAACGTATCTGCAAAATTTTTTTCAGTGCGCGTAAACGTTCGCATTTTTTATTTATTGCATTTAACTTCGAAAATATCGTTAAATAAATAAAAAATAATGAGTTCGGTACATCCTCTACAAACGGTCGTTTCTACGTAGTTCTATAGGTTGTTCATAATTTTAGATTGTAAGCACAAAATTACTAGTAAGTTACGATCTCATTAATTATCATACAATTTTTTTTATAAATACGACTCCAAATCGAAGATACACATTCATACTTTATATATGATTGTTTTAATGCTATGTTAATTAACACTTCATGTAATTAAACAAAAAATTTTGTCTGAATATTTATTAATATTATACTTGTTATTTATCTTGTTAATGTAGTTACTTTCATTGATAAAGCTATAAAAAAATCTCAAGAATTCGAGTGCGTGACGTCCAATTTCGCAAAGGAAATTTTCACGAACCCTCTTCCTCTGTCTCGCTTAAAAATTGCACAACCATACACATTATTTATATATATGAAGGCATTCATTTCCCACCGAAGGTTTCCGCAGCGAAGAAGACGATCGTCGGGGACTGTAATTTGATGTGTCTCGGATAGCATTGAACGCGCGCGACTGAGCTCCTTTGCTTTGCGGGTCTAAAAAAAACTTTTTCCTGTCGGCTTTCATAGATACATATATAAACATACATACATGCGCCATTTCTTGAAGCGATATCAGCCATAAAGGTATTGCTGAAATTCCCGATCTCCGCGGTGGGATCTACGCGAACGCGAAACGTCGGGGGCGGGTTGATGGAGGCAACGCGTGGCGCACGGAAGTCCTCTCTCGCGGTTATAATATAAAGAAGGCACAGGACCGCGGTGGGATTGTGCGCGCCCGCCGCCACCGATCGCGACGCGACGTGGACAGGTGTGGAAAATGCGCGAGAAAGTGAATTTACGCGCATTAAGTATGCGACAGAACAAAATAAAAAAAAAAAGTACAAAGAAAATTACAAAGCAAGAAGGAGAAGAAAAACGCAAACGCACGGAGCAATGAATTAATTCGATTCGGAAGAGGAGGAGAATAAGGCGGCTTGGACATGATGGCACTGTGGCTTATATATATATATATATATATATATATATATATATATATGTACCACTTCTTTTCGGAATTGCGGGGCAAATTTCGCAGTAACTCGATTTATTGTTTTTTAGATTTATTCTTTTTTGTGCTGTCCTAGGAGACGATGGCAATTGGGCCGATGCTATAATGCATTTCGTTAGCATTCCAGGGAAGTTTGCAAAGCTTCGCAAATTCCCGTCAGGCGTTCCCAATGGCCATGGGGAACGAACGGATCAAAGTTGTGGAAAAAATTGAAAAACTACACACACACGCGCGCGCGTGCGCCCGCAAATAAAAGCACGTGCGAACTATGTGCACGTGCTCGCGCGCGCAAGGCCTTTGTTATCCGTGTACACGTAGTATATAAAAATCGGGCAAAAGAAACCGATTTTTTTGCACGCCGCGCGCCCAACGGAGAATGAAAGTGTATATTCCAATCTATTTCGATCGGTATCTCGACCCGTCTAAAGAAACAGAGAAAGCCGTTAGTTTCGCCGGTTATTTCGCAATGTTTAGACATGTGTAACGTATGTACGTACGTGAGTGTGTTTGTGTGTGTGCGTCTCTCCCATCCCCTCCCAATCATTCGGGCAATGTGTAGCCGTAAATCTGAACAATTTCGAAAATGTGAGCGTGTGCGCTTGCATTGTGTATTTATAGAAAGGTATTCGCGGGCATGTCTGGTGATTGTCACTTGGATTGGCGGACGGATTTTTACTTTTTTTCTTTATATATATATATATATATATATATATATATATATATATATATATATATATGCCGTACCGGTAATTCAATCGTAAAGGGAAGACAAAAAATCACGTCACTCGTAATTATTGTTCGGAAATTACGCGAGTTATTTGTTGATTTGTTGTAATCGAGTAATTAGATTCTTTTTGGCATATGTGTATGTATGTGTCTGTGTGTGTGTGTATGTGTGTGTGTGTGTGTGTGTGTGTGTGTGTGTGTGTGTGTGTGTGTGTGTGTGTGTGTGTGTGTGTGTGTGTGTGTGTGTGTGTGTGTGTGTTCTGCGGTAATATACTTTTTTTTATCTCGCTAGATTTATTAATTGCCGGCGTGACGAAATTTTTATATAGCGGGTTTTTGTGTACTTCCTTTCCGTGCTAGAAAATATCTGGAATAATTTTCTTTTTTAATGTACGGCGACGAAATAAAAGACAAAAGTTTGTCGAACTCCCTCCATTCGCTTTCTTTGGATGTCCGACGAGTAAAGATCTTTCTTTCAAAATGGAGTATTTTTCAGAATAGAAAATACATTCAATTGTTTGAAATTGCGCTCTAGTCTTACTTTTTCTTTTCAAGATAAAATCGCGTAACCTTTCGCGCGACTTTTAGAAAGAAATTTTATGAGGTCTTACAATAATAGAGCATAAAAAGTTTTTTTTTTTAAATCCATATTCGCGTTGTATTCTGCCCATCAAAATATCTGTCTGTCTTTTTTTTACTTATCATAGAATAAGAGCAGTCAGCTAAAATTTGGATAGAATTTGATTTTTAAGCTGACGAAATTCCAGAAATTATTTTTGACGTTCCTTCCCGTTCATATCAGATTATAAATATAAGTTTATTTTTCAATGAAATCCCTGTATATAATGCGTATGAAACAATAGAAAAAATAGCTTTTTATATTGTACCACGACAAAATGTTTTCAGGTAAAAGATTAATGTCATAATCTTGAATCATTAGTAAAAATATTTTTGTCGCAAACCCTGTCTATGATACTATAGGGTCTTCAAGACTCTGATTATTATTATGGTATATTATCAATAGAGGCCGAACTGCAGATCTTTTGTACACCAATGTGAAGTAATCAAACGAATTCTTTTAGATACATAAAAAATTTATTTGCAAAGTATTTCCGTTCGTCTATTTCATTATCAATGATTTACTGATATTTTCAAAGTTCTTTTTGCATCATCTGTATTTTTTTAATCAGCATTTCTTAATTTGACATCAATATATCGTAATATCGATTCCATAAAGTTAATTTTTAATTTTAATTCCATAAGTAAATTTTGATCATCTAAATCGTGATTCATCTAAAGGTTAAAAACCCTAAGGGGCAATTTGAAATTCATCTAAAAGTTCCATGCACTAATTACATTCAGCTATGTGGCACAACGTCCCTAAAATCTTCAGAGCCAAAACATCAGAACAACATGAAAGTACGTCCATATAAACCAGATTTTCCATATCCGGAAATGCAGAGCTGTAATGGTCTGCATAGGCGCGTGCCCGCAGTTCCGATTTCTCGCCTTTCAAAGCCCCTATATTTATCTTGCATTTAAACAGAGACCAAATTATTTCCTAGCCACATATTATAGCTTTATGCTGCAAGCTGATAGCTGCTCGTGCTGCTGTCCCCTGCATTGCACTTATATATGTATATATATATATATATATATATATATATATATATATATATATATATATATATACGTGTTGCTGTGCTGCTTCGGCGCGCACCATCGAAAGTGAACGTGAACGCATACGAGGACGAGGAAGAGGGGGGGAGGTGACTGCCGAGATATCGCGAGCGCGCGCGTTTAGGTTAAGAGAAACATGTGCGGTTGTCTATTTATATAGAAATTATCTATGATTCATAATCTATGCATAATATAATATATATATATATATATATATATATATATATATATATATATAGATACTGATATTTATATATAATATTTATAAATTTATAAATTGTCATAGGAGGGTCGGAGCGGAGACGGAGCGCGGTATTGAAATATATATATATGCTGCTTATACGTGGCCGACAAGTGCGTATAAGCGGTCGTAAGGTCTGATTGGATTTGTATGAATTTGTGTGTGTAAATGCGTTGCAAAATTAAAACGCTTGGCGTACCGAGTATATGCACTCCGCATATGATTGTTTTACCCGTTCTATATATATATATATATATATATATATATATATATATATATATATATATGCAATACTCACTCGGCGAAACGGCGCATTGTGAACATTATGAAGGAGATATTGCGACACGCATTGAACTATACGAACGCTTGTTTTTTGTATTAGTGATAGGAACTGACAACAGCAGCAGGAGCAGCGGCAATGGCAGCATATTAATATAACGAATATATAAAAAGTACAACAGCTACCTTTTTCTGGAGTACGTACTTGTGATATATAGGAGAATACCTGAAACTTATTAAAAAGTCCGTACATATTGATTTATAGAGAACAGAGGCGAAATATTTTTCGAACCCCATCGGTGATATTTTAGCCTTTATTTATTCTAAATTGTTCTGCTCCGCGTGGCTTTTATGCAAATTTTCTTTTGTATAAAAGTTGATTCGAACGGTCCAGGGATCGGTATTACAACGTTACCACCCTTACCCGCGCTCGCCTATATGTACAAGAGCACGGTTATTTCGAGAAATGCATTACGCGACCGAGAAGTGACATTTATTAGAAAGTATTGGTGCGTAAAGTAGTAAAAAAAAAGGAAAGAAACGGCTAATTTGAATATATAAGATATCGATCATCGAGGCGGAGATCGCCGAGGCGCGGGGTTGCGCAACCATTTTGGTATTGTTATTATAATTATTTTCGCCTGTATTATATATACAGACATATACATACACTCATATATATATATATATATATATATATATATATATATATATATATATATATATATCGGATAGATCGCATAATTCCGCTAGCTTCATTTTCTCCGCTCGCAGGAATCGAGCGTTCGCTGGTATATTGATTGCATAAAGGAAAGCGCGTGTTATTTAACGCGACGCGTCGAATAATTCGTATGGCAAATCGGGCAAGTGTGCGACGAAAGGCGAGCGGCCGCGGGCCGAGGAAAAAAAAGAGCTGGGGGGGGGCAGGTGAGCGGGTGGAAACTAGTATTTGCTTACCGACTATCGGGCTCGTTATGAAAGTGCATATAATAATGTCTATAACAAAAATAATTTTCAAAGGATTATCGAAAGTATTGGTTCTGACGATCCAGTGTTGATGTATTTTGCAACGATTATTATTTCTTATATTATATATGTAACAGTCGTGTAAAATATTGTTTTTTTTTATATCTGTGGCAGAGGTATATTACTGGAATTAACACGAATATCGTGCATCTTTGATTATGATGAAAAATTAAATTGACAAAGATTTCTGTTATTTATAAACATTTCTTATATAGAATGTGCGCATGATAAATAACTAAGGATTCTCTAATGCGTATGCCTGGATACGCAATGTTTGCAGAATTGCATACATACGGTATGGGGCATGTGATCCATTGTTCTGTATCCTTGAATGGCTCTTCGACGTATCAAACCGCGGCAGATACGTTTGATAAAAACAAATAATGTCGATAAATAATATGAATACTAGATAAGAATCGAAAGCTTAATCTGTAATTATTGTACTACATTATTTTATAAGCTACATAGTATATACTAATTTGTATTTAGTGGCTTATTATTATTATTATTCAATCGAACGATATATTATTACAGAGATATCGTTACATTTTTTCCCCTAATATTCTTGTTATTTATAGATTGCCCGATTTACCGAACGCATTGGCGCTGATATAATGCAAATCGAATTGATCAGCAGATATATGATAATTAATTGTGCCATACAAGGATAGCATGTCCGATAAGCTGAATAGCATATATGACTAAGGCAATTTTGAGCGCGCGCCGCAGCTGTGCCGGCAGAAACGAAACATTACGACGACTGACAGTGACGCTTTATCCAATTTAGCTACCGAAATAGTGCGAGTTTCTTAATTTAAATATTTAATGTAAAATATACCAGCTGACATTTCGAATTAAGACGATGGTGCAAATAAGGTAGATTTGAAAACTTCCAACTGCAAATAATTACCCGCGTCAATAATTCAGTAGAAATTTCCGTCGAACTCTTCTTATTAATAAATTCACGTTGGACGCGTGTAATTATACAATATTTGAATTGGCTATAGTACTGTACTTTGTATATATGACTATATATTATTATACTGCCAGGTATCCAAAATTGAATCAGTGAAATTTACCTGATCTGGTATATAATATCGATCGGTGATCGAATTAACCGAGTAACAAAGCTAATAAACTACTGTTGAAATCTGTTGCTGTATTTTAGCGGGTTTCAGCGATCCGAGCTTACACACGCTGTATTTTTAAGTATAAAGTGTCCGTGTAGAATTGTTTAGATATATCATTAGAAATTCGGTAAACCATAAATTTCCTATTACTTACAACGACATAATAGATCACTGCTAACTGCAAGAATAATCTAATGACAGATAATTATGTACCATTCTTTTTTAACATTATACGTATATAGGCATAATCCGTTTCCTACAACCTGTCCACAACATGCCCGACCAACTGATTATTTAACGACTAATTATGGGTTTTAACATATAACTCTGCCCGTTGAGCGCGCGCGGGCGCCCAGTTATGTAGTACCACACGTGGCTTATGCCTCGCTTATACCTATAAAAATCAATTTTGAATAATTCATCATCGGGCGGCGTAATGATTCAAAAAAGATAAATTTATTACGTATATTTATTATCTATATATATATATATATATATATATATATATATATATATATAAATATACTTTGAGTCCGAGATAGCAACACACGCGATATTCTGCCGAAAAAGCCCCTGGAAATTTATTATCCTCTCTCTCTCTATCTCTCTCTCTCTCTCTCTCTCTCTCCCTCCCTCTCCCTCTCCCTCTCTCTCTCTCTCTCTCTCTCTCTCTCTCTCTCTTTCAGTATATATAGTATACAAGGAATCTTTATGTAAGAGGAAGCAAACCCGACGCAGCGTTGGCGTTGGCGTCCCATCAAAAATTAACATATGGAACTCTCAAGGAGGTACACGACTTCATCCTTCGTCCGTATTTTTTCCACACCGAATATTATTTTCATCGATTGAGCAACGCTCACACGTATAATATATTTATACATACGCACAGACACTAATTTATATTTCAAAAGTAGGAGTTACAGTATCGCTTGTGCCTCGGTGGGGAGTCCTTTTCGTAAACTTCGACGAATTATCATCCAGAGAAATAATACGAACGTTCGAATAAAAAAATGCAAGAATCATTGGTTTGCAGGTTGGTGGAGGGAACGCGCGAGTTACGGCACTGCGTAAGTGTACGTGTCTATTCACTCGAGCTAGAGCGGAATATTTCGAGTCTCGGAGACAATGGAATATACGGGGATATATATATATATATATATATATATATATATATATATATATGTTACATTACTTGAAGCATACCTTGCATTACTGTGACGGAAATGTGTAACGTCTTCGTAATCGCGACGAAGCTTTCCAAAACTGACACAAGTCAAGGATAAAATGTTTACTATATACAATTCCTATATAGGCATATATTAACCTTTTCTCTCTATGGGCGTATGTAATTAAAAATCAATTAAGATTTTGACGTATTTCCTGATAATCCATACCCGCCTGGATTTCCAAAGAGATGACACTTAAGATCACGGGAGACTTTAATTAGCATGTGTTATTTTCGAAATTTCAACGGAATTAATTTAATTGCGTAGTACGCGAGATCATATTTATAATCGTTATTGAATTTGATACTCTCGGGGGATCGATGATATAAAAGAAATTTCTTTTTATAATTAATGTAATTTTTAATTATTTATATATTATTTTGAAGGATGAATACATACGTTATCTGTAATGAACTTATCAAAATTTTGATCAACATATATATATCAATATATATTATATAAATATATATTATAAATATATATATATATATATATATATATATATATATATTTATATTCATTTGTATTTATAATATTTATCTTTTATAATTTTATAAATTTAATAATTGTACATTAATTATAATAAAAGTAATGAAAATGTCATATTACATATGTCTGTAAATTATTACTATAATTTTGAATGTTCATTAAATATGCAATTTCTTTTGGGGGTTGACCGTTGTTCTCTTAAATAATAAAAACAGCAACGGTTAAAACGCCAAAATAAGCATTTCCGTTTTAAGTGGCTATAATAACATTCTAGTATGAAATATAGCTTTCCTATACAATTCCTATATAATTTTTCGAAAACTCAGACATCATTGTCTTTGAAAAATCCAAGACAAGCTTATACGATACTTAATATCTGTGCAATTTCTTAGTCAGCACGGCTCGATGCAAAGAGGATATATATATATATATATATATATATATATATATATATATATTTCAAAGAACTTTTATTTTCCCCGTGCTTCCTTCCCGTCTTTCACACCGCCGCCTTATCTCAAGATCTTCGGCGTGTCTCGCTGCACAACTACTACCGATGGATCTCACCTGCCGGAACATCGCGCACCGTCAGTTCAAACACACAGAAGGTGGAAAAAAATGCACATGTACAGGCACACACATGCGCAAGAGAGGTTGCAATTTTCGTCAGCCAGCACAGTGGCGCTTCATGGCGCACCTTGTTTTCGCGCACTATAATATATATATGTGCTTGGCTAATCTATCGGATTTCTCTCAATCGTCAAGACGATATATATATATGTATATATATATATATATATATATATATAATTGTGTTATACCGATCTATCCCGTCATCTCGAGGAAAGCTTCAACCTCAGCTTGCCCCCACCGCTGCCGCCGCCGCCGCGCTCTCGGGATCGATCTCTTCCGGTACTTGGATCCGGAGTACCGGCCGATTGAGAGGGGGAAGGCTCATCTGATTTACGGATTATGTCTTCCGGCTGTACGTCTCGATTTTCTCGATCTCCTTTTTTTTCCTCCTACTCTTCCTCCTCTCCCTCCCCGCTCGACAGATCGATATAATGCTCGTCTATTCGTGGCTTTACTTTCGATTCTCGATCACGTGCGCGCCGGGGCGCAAGAGGCAGGCAACGGGCAACAGGTTCGGCGTCTCTCTCGGCGAAAAAGAAATCCTCGACTTTCTGGCCGAATTCAACCTCGAGCAATGGGTATGCATATATATATATATATATATATATATATATATATATATATATATATATATATATTGCTCGATCGCTCAAACTCGCTACATATTATAAATAATATTATCTATAATTCGATAAATACATTTATAAAGTTGAAAGTCTTCTTTCCAAGCCACTATACGGAAGATTTCGATATTTCTTCAAATTCAAGATTTATTATTATTCTGGCGATATCGATTTTACTGAGCAGTAATAGGACTTCGGTATTTCGAATTTCTCGGAGGTATTTTCAAAGCTAGCCTGATGAAGTATTTTTTAACATCGATTGCATACCCTCAATATATTCTCTTACGTCGATGTTTTTATTTGACAGACGAGGAGTTATCTTCGTAATTATGGACTTTTTTAATTATTATTCGTAACATTTCTACGATTATAATGCCATACTTGATATTATAGCAGTCTTGAAGAGGACTTTTTCGAAAATTCAAAACTTTTTCACCGAGCAACAAGTTTTTCAAACAAGTCGGATTCCTAGAAGCTGACGATTGAGCGAAAACTAAATGGTTATAGTATGTTTTTTTTCGAAAATGTAGAGAACCCCGGCTCTGTTGGGGCGGATGCTCGATAAATTTTAATTTAGCGTTCCCAAAAGAATATCGGAAATTTTCAAATATCTTTTAAAAGTTCATTTTCATTTATTCGTGATCTTGTCTAAATAATTTAAGACATTTCCTGCAAATTTTTATCCTGAATATTATATAATATTCTCAATTGGAGAAAAAATTATATACTGTTAAAGAGTCAGACGGAAAAGTCGATGCTAAAAGTTCAACAGTAAAAACTTCGACAATATCCCACTTTTTGACATGAAGCGCTAAACCACAAAAGTCACGTAAGGAGGCATACACGCGACGTATTAAACAGACAACATTAAATGAAGAGTATCATTTTTGTTGTGTAAACTTTCTGCATAATCGAAATAAAATTTGTACAGAATTTTCTCTTAATCGCTAGACAGAATTTCCAACTGCACGCGATAAATACGAAATTTCGAAAAATATACATACATACATTCATACATATATATATATATATATATATATATATATATATATATATATATATATATATATATGTATATATATATATAAATAATAGTTTAGATATCGCTCTCATTTAATTATCGCAAGTGGTGGACTTCGCGTATATGACGATTAATCGGTTTGGTTGTCTAACGCAGCTAATTAAGCGGCTCCTCGAAAGTGCGCTCAAAGCTCAATTAATCAACGTGTCTCGACAAACTTAGACACACACACACACACACACACACACAAAACAGAAGCTATATAATGCTATAGGAAAAAAACCATGGAAAACTTATAACTTGGCGAGAGCGAACCTTAGATTATGTATATACAAATAAAAACAAGAAAGCAGCCCCCATGAATTAATTATCATAAAATAAGTAATGTATGTATCCCGTTGCGAAATTGATTTTTCCTTTCGTTCGCCCCGCCACACCCGGCCCCGTCGCCCCCGCGTCCTTGGATCAGCCGGGCTCTCGAAAGTTTCGCACAAGTGCGGGCGTGCGCCAAACTGACAACCGTATTACATGCGGCGCGGCCGATGGGGCGAGTGCTGCCCGACAGTCAATTCGCAATTCGCGCGCCGCGCCGCGACGAGAGGTCCCGGGGCACGGAGAAACAAAGAGACTCGCGCGCGGGGCCGTTTCGAAATTCATTCTCCTGCCTTCCCGCCCTCCCCCCGCGGCCCCTCCGCCGTCCTCCGGTTTTTCTTTTCTTCTTTTCCAATGCGCGTGCAAAGAGCGCGCTCGCGCGCGTGTCGAGGTTCGCGAGATCGCCGAAGGCATTCCGGCGTCCGCGCGACACGGGCAAAAAAAATATGGAACAAGGAGTCAAGGATGATGTCGTTTGGCGAAAAGAAACTTTCTCGTGTCTCTCTCTCTCTCCGTCTCCCCCCTCCCTCCCCCTTCTCTCACGATCTCGTTCTTTCTCTATTTGACTTCTTCCTAGGAGGATCGATCGACGAGGGAGTGAAGCGATCCCTTGAGCAGAGCAGCTCGATATATATATATATATATATATATATATATATATATATATACATATACATCATATACATATACATCATATATACATATACATCATATATATATATATATATATATATATATATATATATATATATATATATATATATATATGGGTGTGTGTGTGTGTGTCTGTATGTATGTATATAATCGCGCATTGTGAAAAATCACCGATGCATACTGCTGCAGGTAATAAAAGTAAGAGTGGCAGGGAGGAAGGCGGACGTCGAGGATGAGCCGTCGCGAAGGATCCAGAACGTCGTCGTCCGACGACGTCGCCGCCAGTCGCTGGGCAATTTTCCTCGCGGAAGTTATACAGCGGTTCTGTGCCCCCCCCCACCCCACCCCCGATCCTCCTTCCGTTTCTCTTCGTTCTTGTTCTTTAACGAGAGCACCCGTCCGTAGATGAGCAGGACAAGGGGGGGGGGAGCAAAAAATCGAAGACCCGTCGTCGTCCTCGTCGCGCGCTCGCGCGTCTAACGATGCTCCGCATTACCAGCGCGAGGAGCGCGGCTTTATTATTCGCGCGGTGTGCTTACTTTCGCCGGGGGCGCTTATCTAATTGGCGCGCGGGCCCCATGCATCGTCCGGAAAGGCGCTTCGTCGAAAACGTGCGCGCTCTTTTAATTAGAGCTCTAACGATCGTTAGGGATAGATTCGCGCAATCGATCGGGAGGGGAGGCTGTATCCATATCGAAAAAGAATTCAAAAGAGGAAACGAAAAAAATTTACATCGTCCGAAGCCAATTTGTGTGTGTGTGTGTGTGTGTGTGTATGTGTGTGTGTGTGTGTGTAAATGGAATCCGTGCGTGTTTTGTGATTACCCTAGTGCCAGACGGAAGGCTAATATAGATGTTTTTTTTCTTTAAATATAATAGAATATTATATGAGGATAAAGAAGTACAAGTAAAGTAATTATTTACAATCGGCAAATTTATTAATGCAGTTGAAATTAGAAAAAAGATGTTTAATCTTGCAGCGCTGCAAATAATTAAAACTGACGCTTAAATCGATCAGCATTGATGCTGACGAAGCGTTGCGTTTTAACAAAAAATATTGAGTTTTCGTTCTATAGATTTCCAGCTGTTCATAATCGAGAATTTCTTCCCATTTTCATTGTATTTGGTAAACATCTTCATAAATAAATTTATTCTTCAACATAAGGCATGTATAACAAGAAAATATTATTGTATTAAGTAAAATATTAAAACTTTTTTAGTAACTTAATATTTTTTTTAGAGAGTGAGGTCAGCAATAGTACTATAATCAGAATAGAATATTTTTAATTCGCACGTGCGATAAAAATATTTATTAATATAATTATCAAAAAATACATATTTTTTACCGGGATTTTCTTTTTCGTCAAGATGTAGAATATTTTATCCAATAAATCCTCGACATTTCATTTTCCAAATCTTTATAATGAAAAAGTTAATTTGTTTAAGCTATTTTATAAATTTTAGGCAACTTGGACTACGCTATATATAGGGTACTACAAAATTATACTTTCTGTTTACGTCTTAAGTAATCGCTTGAAAAAGATTAGAAGTAAATTTTTTTAATGTAATAACGATATCAACAGTAATCGTGCAATCATTTTTTGACTGACATTTTGATATGGAAATCTTATCTTATGACGCCTTCGTTATCGGTTTATGTGTTAAAATCATTTCAATCGATTAATTAAGAGCTAGAAATAGAAGTTTAAATTTTCGAAAATTTCTAATTAATTGCGATTTGAAAAGTAGTTACCGTTGCTGAGTTCTGCAAGTAGTATTTTGTGTTTTTTTTCGATTTAATAGTCATTCTTTTTCTTGAAGTATATTCTACATTCCATTAAAAAATTATCGATTATACATTCATGTTTTCTTTGTCTTTACAGAGAACATGGCCATTCGCACTCTCGGCGTCAAAATACTTATAAGGAAGTACTTTACGTACACCGGGCTACGATACTGCGAACGGAAAGGTTAACAATAACGCTGTGTGCCGGTCTGTCCCTCGTTCGCCGAGTTTTTTTTCCTTTTTCGCTCGTCGTAGACTCGTGCTAAAGAAACACACATCTATATACTGGCGGATTTTTAAATTTCACCTCTCCCGGGAGGCGAAGCGCGGCAGATCCGGCGCAGCTCTCGGTTTCTCCGGCCTACACTGGTCGGCCGTACGCGTAAGCGCGCACGGATCGGGGGAAAAGCCGCGAGGGGGAGCGACGCAAAGCCGAGGCTCCGATGCGCGAAAACCCGATCGACAGCTCGCGCTTGGAAGCGCCGGTCGCCGCCGAAAACGCGGCGCCGCTTTCGATTTGCCCCGGGAAAATTCATATTCAAATACGCTAGATCGGCCGGCAGGCACGGCTAATGAGTAAAAAAAAAAAGGATTAAACGAACAAAAAAAAGAAGAAAAAAACGCCCGCGCGGTGCTATAATCAGTGACATCGTCGATGGATATAATAGACTGTCATCGCCGGCGGATACCTCGACGTCGCTCTCCCCTCGCGTCGCCCCGACCACTTTCGTTTTCGCGCGCCGCGAGCGAGTAATGCGTGAAAACGAGGAGCGACCAAAAAAAAAGAGGAACAAAAAATGGGAATGAAAAAATAAACGAAAACAAAAAATCGCACCGAGAGCAAAGCCGCACGGCGGCCCGTGCTCGACGATCTGTCGTCGCGTTCCGTCGCCGCACTTTTATTTTCCCCTCCCCTGATTAGAAAGCGCCTCATTTCGGCCCCGCTCGCGCAGGCATACACGCGCGCGTGCGCGCGCGAAGAAATCGACAGTTTACCGATCCGTCGCGCTCTTTCCGAAACGCTCCGGACGAGCGCGGCGGCGCCGCGCCACCGCGCTGAACAGAAGTCGCGCGCAAGATAATAATATCAGATTCGCCATCGACTACTGACCTTTTCCTCTCAGCACCTCTCCGGGGGTCCGCTTCTCGTTAATCCCTCATGTAACTGCGCCAAGCACCTCCCTGGAGGGGCGGGGGCGCGCACTCGACTGCGGCACACTAGCTTTTATATCTCCCTCGTTGTCGTTGCTTTATTTGTTTTGTTTTGTTTTTTACCAGGCTAGCATAAAAACCAAGCGATCGGGAAAATGCCAACGGAGAAACAAACAATATAGTCACACCTGTTCCTTGGCACACGCGCTCGCGGTGTCACTTCTTTCGATTTGTTTTTCTTTTCTTTTTTTTTGCGGCGTATGTTCGTTTACTCCACGGTGGCACGCTGACGGACTCGTTGCCCGGTCGTAGAGGATGAACGTCGTCGGCGACGAGGAGGAGGTGGAGGACTTTCCCGGGGAAGTCTCAAGGCCAACGTTCCACTTCGTCGAGCGATCTCGACACGGTGCGAGTTCGTGGTCGTCAAGGGGGGGCAGTCGGGCCGTCGTACCCTGGCGCACTCCAGGACGACGAGGTGCTGCTGCTTCAGCTCTCGCGCTATATGTCTGTATATATTTATATATATATATATATATATATATATATATATATATATATATATGTATGCCGTTGCCTTTCGAGCTGTTAAGGGGGCGCACTTTTGTACGGGAAGAATAAACGAGACGACGAGCCCGCGTGCGGGCAAGAACGGGAGACGGGGGCAGAAATAAAAGACGGCGACGATAATAATGACGATGGTAACGAGAAGCAAAGGACGAAGTGGAGGACGGAGCAGCAACTCTCGCGTCTTTGCCCGGGACGAGGAGACTAAAGTCGCGCGCGCGCGCGAGAGAGTGAAAAACACACCAGGAGTATATAGTAGTAGTACGCGCGTACCGTACGGCGCCGCCGTCGTCTGGTGAGCTTTCTATACGACGAGAGCCGAGCGGCGGGTCGGGTGGGGTGGTGTGCTGGCGGGGGCGGGGGGAGGAGAGGGAGGTGGAGGTAGCTGGCGACGGCGCGGGGCCTCGGTCGCGGGGTGGGGGTAGAGCGGGCCCATTGGCGTCGGGCCTCCGACGTAGAAGGAGAGAGGACGCGCGGCCAGCTGCGCGCTCACACACACACACACACTCTCTCTCTCTCTCTCTCTCTCTCTCTTTCTCTCTCTCTTTGGCTGATTCGCAGCTGACTCGACGATATCGGGGAGAGCCAGTGGCGCGGAAATATATATATAAGCGGCTCCGGCGGCGAAAGGCCCGAGGGACGAAGGCAAGCGGGGGATGAGGGGCCCGGGAATGATACGGGCCTGACGTGAGCGAAGCGTTGTGTCTACACACTGGTTTATTACCAGTGCGGTTTTGAATTCGTTATCTTTCTTCTTTTTTTTTATTCTTCGTTCGTTCGAAGTTGGGCCTTATTCGTCGATCTATAGGGGCCTGTCGGTCTTTTGTCTGTTTTGTAAGGGACCTCGAGGGGATTGTTATAGATTGGATCCAATGGAATTTTTGCGATTGCGATTGCGATAACCGCCAGAACTGGATTACTCCTTAGTCCGTTCGCATAAATTGCTTTATTGTTTATGACTTTTGTATAATTTAATATGAAATAATAAACAATCAACTGATAAACCATTCCATCCATCAAAACAATGAATTTATGAGAATAAGTAATTTATATAATAACGAAGAGATTATTCGTTAATAATATTTAAAAAAATAAATAAATACGTTCGATTATCGTCAATTTTCTCATTTTCTGTTGCCAATATAGCCTCATATAAAGTTTTGAATTTTCTATTATAGAAAGTGTAACAGTAGTTCTTAATTTGTTTATATCTTTATAGAATTTTTGTCTAAACGGTTTCGATAAATTATAATATTCTACCAATGTGGATGCTACAGAAAGTTAAATTAATATAAACCTCTCTACATATACTAGAATATTGTGAAAAACTTTTATTCGGCATATTTTTTATTTTTCATTTCCAACCCACAGTCGCTTTTTCATAAAATTAATAATGAATTTATATTTATTGCTGGAATCTGAAAGTTTGCGGTAACGATTTTTTTTTTATGTACCTATGTGTACAAGTAGATTTGTATTCTGCAACCAGAAATATGCTGAATCAAGCTTTTCCCATATTTCCAGAATACTATTGGCAAGCCCCTACCTTGTTAAAATTTCTTTATCACAACGAAATCATTAATTTTTAGTACCCATATTGGTCCGTCAGCATTGTTTCGGCATTGTAAACTAGACATAATAAGCTAACTTTCACACCAAAACTTGCACGAAAGCACATTAAACAATTTTCAGGAAGTGGAAGTCGACCATTGACAATGCCCCAGTTGTGTAATTATTCTTCTCAAATATCCTATTGTATATTAATTTCTTTTTCTTTTAGTATTATAATGTATTTTCATTATTGAAAGTACGCAAATAGGATTGCTAAACTAAGAACGAAAATAATGGAAATCCCTATTATTCACCAGTCTCATAATTTATTATAATGATGTGTGGAATAGAGGGAAGAAATGCTACTTGAATCATCGGACCTCCATAGATAACGATTCTTATAATAATAAATATGTTCATATTCCATTATTATAACTCTCACTTTATATAAGTAGATGCACACAGGGTCTAATAAGGCGTGTCTTGCCGTATCCTGCATTCATCTACTTCGGCCTAATATGGGATGTACTTTTGTACTACTTATTATTACTTTCTACATTATTTTACAAAAATTCACCTTATGCTTATTAACGAGACATTGGATTATGAATTTTCTTGCCTGCTAACAGATTTTACGGTTTTAATATTTGGAAAGGTGTAAGACGGAAGTACCATAAAACAGCAGGAAAGTGTGTAGTTCTTTTTTTTTTAGTATTTATTGAATGATTGGCTTTCATACATCTAATCCTTAAATTATATGCTTCTAAATACAAAAAAATATAATAAAATCAATATCAAAAATAGGGAATTATATAGTCGTACTGATGAATTAGAAAATGAGTAATCAATTTTAATTATTATGAAGAAATTTTATAATTACATAAATTGCAGTTCATACGTTCATTACAAAAAAATCGCGATGAAATCGCGGCATTTAATGTGAGTCCACCACTACCGCAGCCTGTGCATTAATCGAAAATAATTTTTTACTATACCTTAATAGGTAGAAAGATTTTAAAATCAATAAAGCTACAATGTCATTAAAATCATTATTATACGACCGAAAAGAATTACCGATACGTTCTCTGAGCGGTAATCCACTCAATTATATAAATCTTACTTAAGTAACTGGATTTGATTGATATATACCCGTTGATGGTACTCTTATTGCGATTATTTTTCCGCAGATAAATCACTCGCCAGGCTATCTTTCATTATTTCTTCCATTCGAATTTTCTCGTTACTAACGGCGAAATTTTGAGATTCATGTCCGTGAAATCAGCTCCACGGCTTAATCAGATTCATGGACTATGAGCCGCGCGAGATTTTTCTATTTTACAGTATATTGTCATTTCAGAAGGTTAATAAAATTCTTTGACAAAGCTCGAAGATGACTTTCGGGACGAGTGACAAAAAGAAATTCTCATAAATATTCGTTTAATTGGCTTGACTTTAATCCATGCGCAATGATTTATGCGAGAGATGCCACAGAATGATAATGATAATAGTCTACGAGAAATCCGACAACACGTCGCTTTTGAAACTAATATAAATATCAGATAAAAATATTATATATATATTTAATTATAAATATACGTATATATATGCACGTGTTAGGTCAATAAACCGTGCAGGAAAAGAGCTTCGTCGATCGCACTGGCAGGTTGAATAAAATCGGAATACAAGGACTATTCCAACTTTTAACAATTCATCAACCAACTTTTATCAACAATTTTACTTACATGAAAAGGTTGTTCGAAAAGTTGAGTTGAAAAATTCCTGTAGCTTATGAAGTGCGCTACTGTAGTTTTCTGATGTATGTGTACACACACACACACACACACACACACACACACACACACACACACACACACACACATATATATATATACTTATTCGTTCGCGAAGCGTGCAGGTATTCCAAAATACATTTCTTCCATTGTCGTACGACCTGCGGCAATGCGCCGGACACCGACGTAACCGTAAGCGCGTGCGCCGAATATCGTATTATGCTCTATGGCCAAATATAAATTTCGAGGGGCCTCTATACGAAGAGTGCACTTTTGTCCACACACGTGTGTACATTGCGAGTTTCGACCGTCCAAGAGAAGGTTTTATTGGCATTGGATTTTTAATTTTTTTTCTCTTTTTTTTAAAAAAAAGAAAAAAAGCGAGCATTAATCATTTTCGATGCTACGTAACAGGCTGCATATATCATTAAACATACTTCAAATCGAACGCTACATTGTAGATGAATTGCTTTGATGATTCGCGGCACGTATAGAAAAAACGGAGCTTCGATTGCTCAATCTGTGTCGCTTCGTTGTAATAGCAAAGCTTAAACGGTCAAGGCGCGTAAAGCCCGTGCGCGAACTCTAAGATAAAGTGGAAATCGTATAATTTATTACACGAGTTATAAAATAAATCTTATTTATGACGTATCCCAGAAATGGGATTGCAAGGTAAACGGCTTCATTTTCGTCCGTCATTTGAACCTTAAGAAACGAGGCACCACGAATCTACGAATTAATCTGTAATTATTAATATTTTATTTTTCAAAATATATTTACAATTATTATTGGTTTAATTAAAAGGGATTAAAGAGAAATATATTTGTGAAGAATAAAACATTTATTAAAAAATTTATATTTGTATACATTTAAAGCATATTGCGTTTTAAAGAAAATGAGTAATCTATTTACATTGGATACAATTTTTCCTAATTTCATTTATGGAAATATTTACAAGTTATATGCGTCCTCATATTTATTTTTAAAAGACAAAACATTATGGACAATAATGTTTTGTATGATAATGCTCTTCACATTTTCGACGTATACTATAAAAGTTAATAAGAGACGATAAAGTCTATATTTAAATTACTAAAAACTACAAAAGTTTATACTGATTTATTAATTTCAAAAGCAATGTATACTTCAGATGAAAATTTTTCCATATAAATATTATTAATCTAATGATTATCGAGAGCTTGAATTTAAACATATAGTAAATGAAAGTCACAGAGCAAGAAAAAAGTCGACCCAACACCATGTTATCAGATGCCTACTGATACGGTGGATGGGTTTCTACGACCCAACGAACACTGGCAATATCAAATTTTGTTGATAATCGAACAAGAGATGAATAATAAGTTCACGTAATATTAAAATAATAAGAAAAATTAATTTTTTACATATGATCTACATACGTGTGTTTATTTATTTATTCTTATGGTCTGTCGTTATTATCGTCCAAATAATTAAGTTACAACTAAGACTTGATTGAACTGTATTTGATTCAATAATAACAAGATTCGCTATTATCCTTCAGAATCCAATAGAAAATGCAAAGCGCTATATTACTTATTGTACAATGCCATTCTATTTTAAACCTTCAATTTTATACCGTTCTCTTTTGATCATACGTGAACATTAAAAACGTTTTATTCGTGCATTAAATGGCAGCAAGGATGCTTCGAACATCGCACATTTTTTTCCTTGCTTTTCTTCTATTTATTCATAACGTTTACGTCGTGTACAAACCTGCAAGGTTTAGAATTTCTATTTTATTAAACATTCCTTATTTTATAAAAGATCAATTTCAGTTGAACATATAAGAAGAGTCTACGGTGATTGGGAAATCCATTGCCTTTGTTCAAATGGAACTTCTTTATATTCATTTTCAATTAAATAATGTACAAAATCACGTTTTGAACTTCCTTTGACTTTATATATAGTAACCGAATACTTGATCCTGTTCGATACATTCAATACATTATTTATTGTATGATTATACAATCTGATACCTTTTCACTAATACAACGATATATAATAACATATATGTAATTATTCATTAATATTTTTATTATATTCTAAAAAATTTTTATTATAATCTAAAAAATCAAATTAATGCTAATAATATCTCTAAATTCGTACAAATTTATTTTATTTAATATGCTTAAATAATAGAATTTAATAAATTAAGTAAATTAAACTAATTTTGATAACATACGTAAAATTTTTTCTAAAAAAGCCTTATCTCAATGAAGTGCAAAGATAGTGAAAACTAAAATTAAAATAAAATAATGTCAGTTCATTCGATTAACAATTCCTTCAAAAATAATTATACGTATATAAAATGAAAATAAATTTATTTTTAATTTATTATATCCAATTATTTAATCGTATTAATTAAAACGAACATGTATGAATGCAGATATCTTTAATAAGTTTTTCTACAAAATTTGGAAAAATTATCGAAATATTAACTCATTTATAATGTTGTAATAATGAAAAGGTATCACATAGTATAATCATAAAATATATCATGTGTTGCAATTAGTGAAGAGGGTTAAGTATTGAATTACTATACGTATATAAAATCAAAGAAAAGAAAAATTGCTATTTCTACAATATCAAATTTAAAATAAATGTAATGACACGGAGTTACTTTTTCATCATAATTGATACATATCGTTCATATGTAATTGATTCGTTACCTTATCCCTGTTCCTTAGTCAATCCATATTATTTTGAATAATTTTTCTATAGCGTTAAAAGATTTTAGAATCCTCAATTGATATAGAAGATAAGATTTACACAAAAAACTTTTAATACACATTTGTAGAATTATTCTTTATAATATTAAGTTGGTTATCCTTATTTTAACCTTAACCTTACGTTAAAAAATAGCAGTTGCAATTAGATAAATTGCCATAACCTGAATTCATGTGTTTATGCACTAAACGTACATATTTTTGATCGAAAAACGCTTAATTTGTTATTGTAATAATAAATGGAATAAAAAGTACTCAAGCGAACAACTTTTATTTTCCTTACACATAAGCGAGAATTCGATACAATGAAATGGAACCCATAATATTATTGCCATTCCAAATCCAAACAGCGTTGATCAATGGTATTCTTTCACCCTTGCAAGCAATTCGTGCACAAGCAGGTTTTTGTTCCCGTGCAACCGCCCTGTGTAAACGATTCTTTCAGGCAATTGTTATAGCAGGTTGACGAGTGCTCTTTAGTTTCGCATGTGCCGGAAAATGTTGTAGACTGCTTTGTATCGCAGCAAGCGCTCTGCCTTATCATACAATATATAAGAACGATCCCAATCAAGAAAAATACTGTTTTCATCTTTAGCTAAAGCTGCTACTGTTAATCTCCTGCAAGAAAATATTTATAAAATAAAATATTCATATTATACAGAATATTTTCTATTTGCACAAAGATAAATCTACTAGCCTGTACTGTTATAATAAAAATTAATGTAAAAACATAGAATACTTATGTAATTATTAATCAATTATGCATATAAACATAATATGCATAAATGAAATATTTATCATCTGATTTACTATTAAGTGTAATAGTTTATTGAGCGCGGTACTCATAATCAAATAAATTTATACCACGGTCAAGGCAAAATATCAAAAAAAAGTGAAATTATTTTGCAAATTTTAAAAGAAGTATAGGATTAGAGATTTATGCAATGATAGAAAGAGAATGATGAATCTACGAAACAAAATATAACATTGTTATTATTTGATATTTTAAAAAAATTATCACTACTACACATAATAGATGATGATTCTATAATGTAGTGAAATTAATCTGAAATAATCTATAAATTTCTTAATTATATTTTTAGTTATACGTACGAGGTCCGAAATATACTAAATAATACACTTTAATCTATAGCAACAATAAGTTTGCAAAGAAACTACAAACGACTTCTTCTATACTGTTGTCAGTTTCTGAATGTCATGTATTAAAAATTAAAAAATCGTGAGCTCTAAAGCTTTATATTACAAATAAATTTAGCTTAATGTTTAAAAAATTTGGCTTAATATTATTTTATTAAAACAATATTTTTATTTAAAATCATACTTAGTTTATTTAAATTATACTTTATAATTAGGTAAGCTATGGTCATATCGATTTTAATTTTTTATAAAAGTCTAAAAAGAAAAACTCACGTGTGAAATTGACATCCAACAAAATAGCAATTTTGATTGTCGACAAAATATCAGACAGCTGTAACTCGTTAGGTCGCGGCAATCCATCGAGCAAACCTGTCGATCTCCGCCTGAAAAAAAGCGAGATATTTTTGCGAGGCGTGCTCCATAAGCGTTGGCTCTCCTTCTCTCTTCTTCCGTGATCGTTAACCTAAGAGTTTGTGATTTATAACCAGAAAATCGACTTTGTAATAATTGTACAAGAGAATATTTGTAAAAGAATATTTGTAAAATATTGAAAAAAGTATTTAATAAAATATTTTTAAACAAATTATACTAATATAAATTACACTAAATATTATTTTTAAAATAAATCAACTTGCATTAGAAATAAAATCAAATTTATACTAGAAAGTATAAGATAAAAAAATAAATAGCAAATAAATAAAAGTAAATAAAACATAGGTTTGTAAATTATTTATATTAATATGTATAAATTCACGAGATTTTTCTTAAGGCCGGTGCTATTATAATACATTTATATTATATATATATTTATATAACTGTCTACGCATTTCAAATTCAACACCAACTTCCAGACGAGATTTGTGAAATCTTATTCATGTATTTCTTTTAGAAAATATCTTGTTTTATTCTTTATCGATATTTTCTTTTATACCTTTTATCCTAATATTTTTGTTATATTCTAAGTTCATTTATTTAACAAAAATTCGTTTCAGTAAAATGATTTGAAAGATAGTTTTTATTGCAATTCTTTCAGTACATGCCTTTTCCGATTTTTTTCCAATATATTTTTTTTATTTAACATATTTCGCTTAGATTTAGAAATAATATTATTATTTAGATCTGCGAAATATTTTCTCAAATAAAAAAATCTTAACACAAGAGATGTTTTTTTTAGCAATACGTGTGATTACTTAAAAAATCTGGGGACTTATTTTGTCTTTTTTTTTTTGTCAATGTAGAAATTCGTATCAGTGAATTTTTTTTTTACCCTTAATATTCGATCATCACCTATCACGCTCCGATTATCAAATCTCATCCCAGTTCGTGTAACATACTCCCATAGAATTACAATAATTTGTTTTGATCACGTACATGATTTATTCTAAATTTTTTAAAGATGAATAAGGTTGCAATTGTGAAGCGGCCATCCGAACATTGGTTCAGGATACCATTACACAATAATGGTTTGCCAATAATTTTTCATACATCTTATTAATCCGCGCGGAATGCGCGAGTCAAATTGACTCCAAACAAGTTCGTTACAGTAGGGGCAATGGCTATAGCTGAGGCGTTATAACACTGTATTATATAAGCTGATATAGCTTTTAACTATTAACTTTTATCGACTTTGTAACCACGCAAATGAAAGCTTACGAAAGTAACTTTTCGATAAATTGCGCCTTTTTTTTAAATTTTTTCTTCTACATTCCTTTTGAATTTTTCTATAGAAAACGGTTGAAGATTCGTGAACATCGTCGAGAAATTGACGATTTAGCGGATAGTCTGGATTGTCGAATAAGCCGGAGAATTGCACAATGTTACACTCAATTCACGAGAATGTTTATTAATATTCTATTAATTATTTTTTTCAAAATATTTAAATTAATTTGCTATTAATAATTTTAATGTTTAATAATATTATACTATTATTTCTCGTTCGGTCAAATTGTCGAAATAAGAAAAATCCTCACAACAAATTCTAAGGTCTCATTTTCAAAGTTTGATTACTACATCGCCTAGTTTATGATTCCATTGTATGGCATTATACGCGCTATGCGATATCCGCAAGTTGTGCTGTATGTTCATCATATAGGTGGTTTTAGCGCACATGCCATGTACTGACAAAATAATTAAACTATACCGTTTTTTTTCTCTATGAATTAAAAAGTTTTTTTAAACTAAGAAAGGATTTTCGTTAATAATTAATTCAATATATATAGCAAAAAAAGATACACAGATCAGTAATTAATAATAAAAAATGGGATTACCGTAGAATTTTTTCAGTAAGGCAGATAAATGATTAACTCTAAACGTATGAATCAATAAATTATACGGCTAAGCATATTTACAGCAATATAAAGTTTTGTTCTAAAAACACAGTTCAGTATAAAAGATTGTGCACCTGCATATGTATATATATACATATATAACTAAACTTTTTACGCGCAAAATTGAACTGTATCTCGACTATAAAATTTAAAATCGCGCTCACCCATGGCAGCAGTTTCTGCTATGTATGTATGCGGGTGCGGCCGTGTGGATACTGTTTTGACATACGATCAAGATGAAACGAGCGCGCGCATAATAGCGCGCACTGTGTTTCCACACCGTAATGGGCGATCGGCAAAAAGGTAAACACATGCGCCCAGTCTTTTTATCTCCCTCGGAACGGAACAGCGTCGTCGGCCCGGGTCAGTCGCGAAGGTATATATGTAATATATAAGCCTCGACGTTTTGATTCCTCGTGGCCACGTGAAAGTGGGCCAATTCTCTCTCTCTCTCTCTCTCTCTCTCTCTCTCTCTATCCCTCCTCGGTGCCCAAATTAGTTGAACGATTTTACGGCCTTATAGGTCACTTTCACGCGCGCGGATTCCCCGCCGGCGGCCTCGCCGCGTATTATAATGTCCCGGACGGTAAAAGCTCCCCTCCCCCTCCCCGCCGCCCGAAGGACCGACGCGAGCGGACAAATCGCTTCGCCTGTTCCCCCGGGCGTACATGTATGTGTGTAATACACGATATACGGAACGCGAGGTTATGCAACTTTTCCGAAATAGTTTGCCGATTTAATGGCCTTGCGTTTCCTGGAAGCGGTCCGCTCGGTCGCTCCGATTTGCCTCTCATTTCTTACATATATTTTAATTATGTTTACTGTTTATGGATGCTGTAGATATGTTTCTCTATATAAGTTGGGCGAACGAGAAGTTTTAGTCTCCTTAGTTTTACGGCAAGAGCGTTGTAAATCTAAGCTGTGTAACGAGAGAGCTTCGAGAAACCACCTGACGTATCGGTATTTGTACATCGGTATTTTCAAAAAAAAGAAAAAAAAATATTATTTAATCGTAACAATTGCGTTGTAATAGAGATAGACGGTGCATTTTCGTAGTATTATTTTTCGTGATTCTAGATTTCTGCAGATGGTATTCGTACTTTATGAGGGTCTAATGAGTTTTTAAGAAGATATGCTTAAAATGAAAAAGGATATGTCTTTAAATTATATAAGATTTTTGTTAATTTTTTACCGTACAATTATTGTACAGTAATTTAATTATACGCATTGGTAGCTATTGACAATAAGTATATTTTTCGTTTTTATAGCAAATTATTTTATTACAGTCAACTACACTATGCATGTATTTTAATGTGGCTTTTATTTTCTATTTTCTTTTTGGATTTCTATTCGTATAAATGCAAATGAAGCAAAATTTGTCCATGGATGTTGGTAATGCCTGGTTTTTTTCATATATATATATATATATATATATATATATATATATATATATATATGTGTGTGTGTGTGTGTTACGCAAGTCTGTCTAAAAATTTTCTGCAAAATGTTTCGTTATTTCGCTGTAGCTTCTAAACTAATCAAGCCGTTCTCCTCATAAAAATAAAATAGACATTGTCGTCTACGAGAACTATTCCCTTTTTACACCGATTGTAATTTCATTCTTTTCCCAATCAATATTTTTTTTGTTTTTCGATTCAAACGCGGCATTACGCACTCGTAATCGCGGCGCTACGATCCGAGCGCTCGATATAGAAAGCCGGCTAATATATATCGCGAGCTCGAGGGCAAAACTGCCTCGGCTCGCACGTCGACCTCGCGGCTAATCGACGCGTATTCGCTCAAATAATCCATTGCATTGTCTCTCCCTTTCATCGCGCACGCACCCAGCGAAGTCTACATATGTATATATATATATATATATATATAAAAATATATAGAACGCGCGGAATCTCCGTCGCCAGGTGCAGGCGGGGTTAAGGGGCGGGGCGGCTGTGAGCTACGACACAATGCGCGCTCGCGCGCTCGCACCCAACGCAGAAAGTAGCACACGAAATAGTTGCTTTGCATACTCGGATCGACAGCGAGAATATGCGCCGATCAGAATTGCGCGGGAGGAGGGGGGGTAATAATAATAAATAAATATCAAGCGCTGACTATTAAGGCGAGTGAGATCGATGTCGATATGTAGAAGGGAGAGGGAGAGAGAGATAAAGGGATAGAGGGGGGAGGATAATGCTAGGATTCAGTTTACCAGGAGAGGGATTTGACAACAAAAGATCAAAAATTTTATATACCGAACCGACGGAACGGATATTCGGTCGAAAAGCGTTTGGCTGCGCGACGTTTAGCCGCACGGCGGGTTAGACAAGTGTGCACTTGGCCGAGATGACATTTTATCGGATGAGTTTTCAGAGCAGCGAAATCCTTGCCAAAAATATGCTCCCTGGTTTCTGTTACTAGTAATCGATGAAAAACCGCTGCCCTCTGCTCTTAATATTTTAACGAAGGTATATATGAACAACATGTATTTCTCAACGTTTGATCAATTTTAAAGAAGAGAGAACGTGTTACTTATGTTGAAGACAATATTCCAAAAATGAAAATTGTACTTATAACCACTTTGTAAGTTAGCTCAACAATTATTTTTATCGGTCTTACAGTATTGATGAAATAATATAATTATAATTATAATGCAGCCAAACTATCCTTATTTGCAGTCACCGTAGTATAATTTGAAAGCAAATATTATTACTAAGCATTAAAAAATATATAAAAGAAAAAATAAAAAATAATCAATATGTTATTGTTAGCAACGGATGATCTGACATTTGAAACTACTACTAAAGAATAAAAAATAAAAATAATAAATACACGATTGCTAGCATAAGATAATTTCATTCTCGCCACTACCAAAATAATCTAATCTATCAATCTGTCGGTCAACTTTTCGAGCCTAATCGGCTTCTCATCGGAGATTATTTGAGAGTCCACATTATTATATTTAATATTTTTATTATTTAATATCTATTTATATTTAATATTCTATAGTGTTATCATAAAGAAAAACAATGAAACTCTAACATTATAATTATATTAGTTTGTTAAAAATACTGTAAAAACAATAAAAATCTTTATTAATTTAAATGTGAGTATAACTGGAATTAGCAGTACGCGCATACATGTTACATATATAAAGTAATTGCGAAAATATTGTCGGAAAATTACTGAATTATAAAAATAATATATTGCATGAAAAAATTATAAAATTGTTAATTATTATATATAAAATCTCAACTAAAATTTTGAGTAATAAGATATTGCATAACATCGAAAGATATTGGGAAGTAAAAAGTACGAATTCCTCGTTGTACACTATCAAAATGTTAGTGAAAGAATATAAAAATCTTCAATAAGGAAATTACATTGAAGTAAATCATCGAATATATATATATATACAAAGACAAGCGAATAACTATAAATACATATTTTCAGTACGTAGCACACATTTAAATATTATATGACTTGGTATGAAATTTTTTTATGCACTGTTAGAAACGCTTAAAACCCTCAATTAAATAGAAGATAAGAGCCATACAAAAAAGACTTGTTAAACCAGCTTCTGGACTTGTTCTTTAAAACACGATGATGATGCTTCTTATTTGAATGTTGAATCGAAGATAAAAATATGGGTTTTCAATTAGAGCAATCGCCTTGACCTTGCAATTTCCCTCAAGATCAGAAGGGCTCAAAATCGAAGTGAATAGCTAAAATCGAAACCAATTCCTCATGTATTTAACGTATTTGTAAACAATCGACATATTTTTAATCGAGAAATCGGTGAATTTGTTATTTTGATAATAGATGGAATAAAAAATAGTGAAGTGAACAACTTTTATTTTTCTTTTACGTACATTACAAGCATCGCCAAAACTTGATACAATGGAATAGAACACATAATATTATTATCATTCCAAATCGAAACAGGGCTGATCAATGGCATACCTTCATCCTTACAGGCAATTATTACACAAACAGACTTTTGTGGTCGTGCAAGCGCCGTGTTCGAACGATTCTTTTACGCATGCGCTATGGCAGGCTGATGATTGATTTTTTGTTTCGCATGTTCCGGAAAATGTTGTAGACGTTTTTGTAGTGCAGCCGGCGTTGTGTCTTATCATACAATATATGAGAACAATCAATAAGAAGAAAAAGACAGTCTTCATATTTAGGTTATGCCCTGTAAACAAATATTTATAAAATAAAATATTCTAATTATGTACAATATTCTATATATACATAAAGATAAACCTACCAATCTGTTCTGATATAATCTGAATTAGTGTAAAAACATATAACGCTTATGTAACTATTCATAAATTACGAATATAAACTTAAGATGCATAAATAAAATATTTATCACCTGATCTACTAGAAGTGTAATAGTTTATCGAACACGATACTCATAATCACATAAATTTATACCTCAGTCAAGGCAAAATATCGAAAAATAGTTTGCAAGTTTTAAAAGAAGTAGAGGGTTAGAGATTTATGCGATGTTAGAAAAACAAAGATGAATAAACGTAACTTATTGTCATATTTTTATTTGTCAAAAAAATTATCACTACTACTCAGGATAAATGATTCTATAGTTTAGTAAAATTAATCTGAAATAATCTATAAATTTCTTAATTATATTTTTAGTTATACGTACGAGGTCCGAAATATACTAAATAATACACTTTAATCTATAACGACAATAAGTTTGCAAAGAAACTGCAAACAACTTCTTCTGTACTGTTGTCAGTTTCTGAATTTCATGTATTAAAAATGTAACAATCGTGAGCTCTAGAGCTTTATATTTCAAATAAATTTAGAATAAAGTTTAAGTTTAAGTTAACTTAAAAGACGGTAAGACGGTTGAATCAGATATAACTAAATATAACTCATATTTATAGCATAGTTTTATTATGGATTAAAAAGTTATGCATTAATTAGCTCTAATATAATGGCTTACTTTGCTGCCATATAAAAGATTGATTCTTAGATTTTAAATATCTTTTTGGAATAGCTAAAGGCTATTATAATTAAAAAATAAGTTTTAATTTTCAGAAACAGTTTTCATATACGTACATGCATATATATATATATATATATATATATATATATATAGATAGATAGATGGATAGATAATAGATAGATAGATAGATAATAGATAGACAGATAGATATATGTTATGAACTGTTTAATAATTTTTTTTAGTTATGTACTCGAACGTTTAATGTTTACACGTATAGTTCTCAGTTTCTATTAATTTCAAGTTTTTAACAGAAAGTGAGGGAAAAAACAAAATTCAGCATTTCATTGTAGTTGGTTAACAGTTTCTACTTGAAAATACTGGTTGCAAATAAAGCCTTCGGCTCATAGATGCTGATACTTATGATAATATCGAAACAGCATTTGTATGCTTCATAAAAAGAACGATTTAGTGAAGCACAGCCAAAAACAAAACCAGGAGAATCATGTTAATTCTGCAGTTACGTCTGGTATTTTAACGCTATATGTGTTATGCTTGAACTGTATGTACCAGTAAGTTTTCGAACAATGGATTACTAATGAATAAATGATTGTAATTTATTTTACTGCACATGAACCAGTCAGTAATGAATTAGTTGGCCTAGTAATTGAAATAATAAATTTTTAATGGTTGACTTTTAAAGGTTAATGAACTTATTCTAATAATTTGTTTATAAAATAGATTCACATTATTTTCCGTTACAATATTAGAATGAAGCGTCAACTGCATCGCCCTCTTCTATTCAGCATTACAAAATTTGTTTTCTTTTTTTTATAATAGCTGTACGAGAGTCGAGTATTCAACTGATATTTAAATCATTACCCAAAATAATAAGCGGCATCATTTACTCCTTGATTTGATTTTTGTTCCGGTTCATTGTATTGCACGATATTCTCTAATTAATTATTTTCTTTTCTACGTTAATGCAAGTACATTAGTTAAGTCATTTGGTAAATTTCATGAATTCTAAATTTCAAATGATTGATAATAAAAATTTATTGTTGAAGTATAACAACTTTGAATAAAAATATCTGATAATTATTTCATATAATCATAAACATTTATTACGATTTACATTTATCGACAAATCATTTATTATGTTAGTTTTCTTTGGCATTTTGTGCGAACATATTTAAAACTCTGGGTCTATCGCAGTATTTCGAAACTCAACAGCTGACAAGTATATTGCAAGGGAATTATTGATTATTTTATTTTTGTATTGACTGCATGTATACGAGACTAGTACAGTGTTGCATACCAGTATTGTATGGATTCCTTGCCAAAATGGTATGTATGCCTAACAGAGAAGTCTTGCCGGTTACTTTTAATGATGAGAAGAACCATCAGTTGACCTTATGAAGTCTCTTCTAATGCGCTTTTTAACTGAAAAATTGTTTCTTATATAAAAAGGAGATAGCGATAATTATTTGATGTCGGGCACGATTGATAAGCTGGGTGTATAATTTTTCAACTGAACGCTTGTTAATATAAAGAGCAGTATTTAGATGGAACATGATTCCTTTACAGTTAAAACTTAGGGCTTGACGAATGGATCAAGCGCTGCAAATCTGGAGCACCCACCAAAATTTGAAAGGTTTCTGTCAGAAAAAAAATTATATTAGCTTAATCTCTCATAATTCGACCAGATACATCGTTACAATATGAACAGGGCAGTTTTCATAGCAGTTTGTAGTAATTTTTCATCACCAGGCATAATTCAACCGTCCGTAGTAAAAGTAGGTAGATTTTATTTCAGTTTAATAGTGAGTTTTTTGCATTAGCTAGTGTCTTCTTCTCATATAGTTAGTTTCTGTTTGTTCCTATCCTTCTTGAATTAATTATTGACGATTTTTTCTGCAATATTAATCAAATGATAGAAAAACAGTTCACGGGAAGATTTTGACTTGATGTTTACTGTGAGTTTTTCGACATTTTCAACAATTAATCTTCTACAGTTTAGATAATTTTTTAGGATAAAATTACTTATCTAAGAACCAATTAAATATGGTATATGTTTTCTTTTCAAATACCTAACTGTTCTGCATCTAAAACCCAGGTCAACCAATTACGAAGCTCTCAGTACGAAATCGTAGTTTTCTAAAGCTATTTATAGCATCGCATATTACTGCAACCATTCGTTAACCAAAGACTGGATCTCTTTTAACTATATTTTTTTCATATTGTTATACATTATATTCAAATATAAGTTAAAAGGAATCTTTTTGTAGCAGAAGTAATTTAGCGCCTTCATTCCTTAACGAAGTACGAGGATTTCGTTTATTTTAAATGTAAAAGTAAAAATTTATTCAGATTAATTCTTGGACTGCGGAATACCATTTCTTTGACTGCTTTCATTACTTGAGCAAGACTCTTGAAAAATATTTTTCTAAACTAGTTTATCTCCAAGCAAAGTAAAGATGGTAATAAGTTTTAGGAGTTAAAAAATTAATGTAAACGCCAGCGTTGTATCTGAATGAACTCGATTTTATATCACCAAAGTTGCAAAATTATGTTGACGCTACGATTTTATGATTAGATGGTTAGACCAGATAAAATGATATGTAAAGAGTTTTTTATTCCCTTCACATTGACTATTAACTTCATACCATTTAATATATATTAACAAAAAAAAATTTTTCTTAATATATCTCGTAATACAATTATTGGAATTAACAAATGTTCTTGTTAAATTCCGTTTAACAATAAAGTTCTATTATAAAAAACCATAATGAATAGTAAAATATGAAAAACCAAATTAGTGCAGTAAAATAAAAACTACTGTTCTTGTAATATATTTATGCTAATTTCTACATCTTGTATTTTTTCCCTTTCTACTTATACATTCCGATATTAACAGATTATTACTCCGACAACAAAGAAGGTATCGATTACAAAGTATTTCGCGACTATTTCTACCACGGATTTTCCCATACTATATTTATTTGCGTACACGTAATAACAGAATTACCAGCAACAGAGCAGCGCAAACATTTGAATAATATGGAGAGTTCGCTACGGCGTTCCAGATATCTAAAATCGCTTTAGAAAATCACCGTAGCATTGCCTCATCTCGCAGCTCTTACTCTTCTCCCTCCAGCTTCTCGCTCTCTCTCTCTCTCTCTCTCTCTCTCTCTCTCTCTCTGTCTGTCTGTCTATTTGTGTATCTGATCGATTCCAATCAACTTGCGACAAACCATTGGAAATACAAATACTTATCAATAGGGAAAAATGAATAGTGTCTTCACAATCTCCTAATTACTGTGCTTTAAGGATAAACTACATTTTTTCTGCCGTTTTACGATCCTTGTATTTTGCGCGCCTGTTTTACATCAGCTGTGCTCGTCTCGGACGCATTACTCGCGCAAAGCTGATGGAAGCATTGTATCACCGCCCCCTCCATTATCTTTTCATTTCGTGGTCGAGCGTTTTTCATCGCCTTGAACTACGTAAATGCGTATATATTCGTACATGTAGGGACGGCTCCGCGACGCTCTGCAGTACAGCGTTGCACAAGCCGCTTAATTAATATAAATCCATTCGTACGCGGTCGGCGGTAAAAAAAAATGAGTCGTTGCGACACTCTGCACACGCATTAGTCAAATAATGGGATATATAATTGCTTGGACTGCGTATCCTGCGTTTGGCAGAGATATAAGAGTATGTGGGAGGTGTGTGGGGGATGCGAAGTGAAAGAAGCGTGAAAACGATACTGACGGGTGCGCGAAAGAGCGAATGCTGAAATGCGTATTGTGTGTTTCTGTCACGCTCTCTCCCTGTCTCGCCCGCCATCACCCGCCATCACCTCCTCCCTCTCTGTCTCGTAGTTATTAATATAGTATATAAGAAATTGAAAGTGACTATCATATTGTCTTTTAAATTCATTGTGCATTAAGAAATTCCACGTTAATGTAATAAATTTGCCCATATTGTATATGGCGGTATCGAACAATAACAATTTTTATAATTAGAATTACGTATCTAAATAATGATATAGACACATTGAACGTACTATTCAGTTATTTTTCAGTATAATAATTTTAAAAATCTTAATAATTGCATGAATAGATTCACTACTACTTTTATTCTTTAATTTGTTTTTTTCATTAGCTTCATTTAACACCCTGTGCGATTCTATATTACGGATACCAATTAGTGCTGGAGGTCAACGGTGTATTTTCTAACAATTTCAGTGTCAATTGGAATAAATCCCACTTGTATTAATAAGCAGAAACCAGTTTTTAACTTCATTAAACTTTTGGATTACAAATCTTTCGCCTTCATTAAGCATGAACATTCTCCAGAATTATTTTCATTGTATATAATGTATTATATTTTAGGGATTTTATAGCGCCATGATTTATAAAATAATTAATAATATTTTCAGCAAATAACTATCGTCATTTCTCTATTCATAATGTAAAAGATAAACGCTACCTCAAACCTTTGCAGAAATAGAAAGGAACAGACATAAAATATAATATAATGGTTTATTTTTAGCGAAGAAGAATGTAGTGAATTGAATCTTAATGATTTAGAATGCGTTGAGATGTCCAGAAAGTTTATAAATTTTCTTTATTGTTTATAAATGTATACTTTCACTAAAATGACGAAGAATATGTCAACTTAAATAGATTTTAATACATATAACTATACATACCATATACAGATCCACAAAAAGCAGATCCAGAATTTGAATTACAGTTTCCAAAGTTTTTGGATGTGCTAAGCATCAATTTTACATCACTTTAGGTCGTGATAACTAAGTCTTTTACACTTTTTGACTAGAACATTTCGAAGACTTAACCCGTTATATGAATTTTGAGGCCAAATTCCAGCTTAGTCTGGTAAACGTTAAAAAAAGTTAATTAGAATTCTGGAAAACTCTATGATAACCATAATTATTACTCCGAAATGGACGATTGCGTTTACAAAAAAGAAAAAATGATGGCCTAAGCAAAAATAATTTGTAGCAATAATAGTGTTAAACCCTCTTCCCGATCTGCAATCCTGAATAAACGTATTTCAAAGAGGTCGTTGCAGAAGGAGCACATGATGAGTGAATAACTTCTCAAAATATCGTTTCATCTAATTTTTTATATATTTACTTTCAATAAACTTGTAAACTCGGAAGTAAAAGCTTAAGGAAAGTAGCTTTTTCGATAAGCTAAGAATTTTTGTTTTTTTAACTGCCCTTTATAAATTGAAGAAGCATAAAAAATTTCTTACATACGTTCGAACGTTCGATATATTGAAAAATAGTTTGAATAAAAGTGATCCAGGGTAACTGATCAATCCTAATTAGCAACCAATATTCAGCAATAAAAAAATTAAAAATACCACAAAATCAAAATTTATTGATTGTGGGATTCCAACGCAACTAATATATCAAATGAGCTATAATATCTACAATATATGTCAATCTAATATCTCAATCAAAATATCTTCAATATTTTTGTTTTGGTATAAACAAAGAGAATTGTATATAAGCAAATAGAAAATAAACGAAAAAGATAAACGTGTGCAAATTAATCAATAATTAACTAAAAGAGCAGTGATACATTTATAAATTATTTTTTAAATCTTCCAATCGCATTCTCTCTATTCATATCGAAATCAATATATTTAATAACAGCATCATCAAATATTAGCTTGTAGTATATTTCAAGTATGAGTAGATTTAAATATGCGTTAAACTTTTTAATTCTGGATACTAATATGTTCTTCTTCTAGAAAAGGTAAGTTTTATGTATAATATTTATAAAATATTTCAACTGCTCTTTTCTATTTTTTAATCTAAATAATGACTAATTTTATTTTTCCTTTATATTATTTGAGTTCAATATATTTCTATATAATTTAAGCTAATTTTTATACGTTGTTTGCTCGTAATTTTAAAAATATAATTCTTCTCATGCGGAGTTTGAAAAATGATCTGGCTATCCAAAAAAATGTTTACTGAAAGCAATACTTTTGCCCGTGTAAAGCAGCACTGCAATAATAATTCTTGTAACTTCACAGCCCCTTAACCTTCCATCGGTAATAATAAAGCTCCAGAGTTTAAAGCCTCTTTCTCTATGTCTCCCTCCCTCTCTCTATCTCTCTCTCTCTCTCTTTCTCTCTCTCTTTCTCTCTCTCTCTCTCTCTCTCTTTCTCATCTCATGGCTCGCACACCGATGCAGAAGCTCTCGCTGACTCTCGTTTATCTCGAAAGTTCACCGACTCCAGCTCAGGGGCTCGAGAACCTTTTAAGGACGCCGAGTCCCTTGTCTTATTCTCTTATTTTTCCTCGTCGCTCGCTGCTCCTCCACCGGTGTTTTCTTTTCAAGGCTGACCATACGCGCGCGCGCGCGCGCACATACATACACACACAGATATAGATATAGATATAGATATATGCACCTATATATAAACGTATTTTAAACGCGACGAGCGTGCGCGCGCCTCCTGGCACGCTCTATTCGTCCTCGACTGTATATTGTCTCCGTTCTTCGTTGCGCTTTTACTGCTGCGAAGATCGGCTATTCGTCTCTCCTGGCATGGCTTTTCTCAAGTGTCTCCGCGGCGAAGGGGGATGAGCGAAAATTCAACTGTGTATATATATATATATATATATATATATATATATATATATATATATACATATGGGGGAGAGCTATTCGTGATTTATGGAGTACTTGGGACAGCTGTTGGTATACGTGTGTATGTATGTGTATATATATATATATATATATATATATATATATATATATATGTAGGCGTGTTCACGAGATCAAGTCGGAATTACAACCTGTTTCTGGAGAGGCAAGACGCGCGATGAGCTTTTTTTCCCTACTACCTGTGCTGAAACGACGATTGCCTAATATAGCCTGGCCCTTTCGATGCGATAATTATGGCTTTTCTTTTAGTTCTGCTTAGAGAAAGAACCAGATTTCGATCGGGGTATAGACGATAGTTTTCATGGATCGACGTATCGGTAGGAAACCGCTCGGTTATGTATCGTACTGCAGAGTTTCTTAAACATTTTGAATCGATCGATCGTCAGATAAGTAATCAAAATGACTTAAAGGGAATTGTGCTTTAAAAAGCATGAAAATTAAAGGGCTTTTGTTCCAATATGTTCCAGCCATTCCAGCTGATCGAAATCTTCGCGCATTTCAGACGTTCGTGCTTTTTCAATATCATAAAGTTCCCGGGGCTATAATAAAACTGCTTTTCTCGAAAAATTTCTGCAATGTACTGACTTTACGGATTATTTTGAGGTCGTAAACTACAACTTTACGGTCAGGCGTGCAAATTGCATACATTTTACATCCTGTGTCGAAAAATTATGTTCCCACTTCGGCCGTAAAATTTTTTGACCTCGCGTGATAAGTGGCGATCCCTCGAAACTGCTTCACAGGGCCAGGGACGCTATTTATCAGACAAGGTCGTAAAGTTCTACTTTACGGTCTAGTTCAAAAAAGTACTCTGAAGATGTATGTAAGGGAGTGCATCACTTTTAAATTACAAAATAAGAGAATTTCATTTAAGCATAGCTAAAAAAATAATAAAAATCTAAATATCTGCAAATTAATAAACAATTAAATGTTACATATTCATCAAACTTGTTTTATCTTTTAAATTAACATTCTAACACATAACAGAGAAGAAGTGACACCAATATTTAAATGAAAATTGGCATTGTGAAATTATGCATGCTTTAATGAACAAAATGCCATTTTCTATAAAATTATTATGTGAAATTGTAAAAAATTCTACATTACTACAATGAAAAAAATATTTTCCGATACCAAGTAAATATTTATTTGTTTTGTACCAAGTAAATCATTTTCTTAAATTCAGAAAATATTCACTAGATTTGAGAGTACGTGGTTTGATTCAAGTGAATTCTTCTTGCATTAAGTAAATATTTCCTTGATTTGAGAAGATGCTTTCTCAATTTAAGAAAATAATTTACTTGGTACAAAACAAGAAAATATTTACTTGATAACACATATTTTTTCTTAGTGTATCACTTTTCACATCACAAACTTTTGAAAATTTAAATATAATATTTGGATTAAAATATCTCATTTTATTTCAGGTTTGATTAAATATTGGTGTCAATTCTTCAATGTGCGTGCTACCAGCTCAAATATATCCTTTATACATACCATATTAAATGTATATTTAACAGCAACATAATCTAATTTAACATAGAGCTAACTTGGTCCACGTGATTCCTTGAAATTGAACAAGTGAATTAAGGAGTTGAAGTTGAGTTTATACAATAATTCCATGCTGATTATTGTAGTTGAAAAATCGAAAAATTTTGGATATCAACTATATAAAAATAATTTTGTGGAAAATGCGTTCGAAGTTTAAAGAGCACAGTCTAAAGTGTATTTAAATTCTTTTTAAGAATTCAGAGCTTATTTATCGGAAAAACTTAAACTTTTAGGAACTATATAACATATACTGTAAAAATATTCTATAATATTTTGTCTGTGTTATATATACAAAAGTGATTGAAATATAATTTAAAATATAATTGTTAAGCCATTATAAATATCTCGAAGGTGTATAAATCTCATAACATATTTCTTGGATTTTTAAATACTTCATATTTTAATATTTATTATAGCAACTCTTTAGTATAGTAAGGATAAAATATTGAGATTATAGGCAAGCACGCACATGCGTATAATATTAAAATATGAAGTATTGAAAAATCTAAGAAATATGTTTAGAGACTTATACGCGTTCGAGATTTTTATAACGGCTTAACAATTATATTTTACATTATATTTAAATCACTTTTTGGTCCAGTTTACGAATTCGATGATTCTAAATCATAATTTAATATTGGTTTCTTTCCTGTGAAGAAAAATTTAATTAAAGTAGAAAACGTTCGATATAATTCACTAAAGTCACTTTCTTTTTAAGCTGTAAATTCTGAAATACTTTATCGAAGCAAAAAGAAACGCGTTTAATTTAATATTATAAAACTTTTTCACATATTTCCTGTTCTTAATAATTTGCAAATGTTAATTTATGTACCTGCTAATATAACTGCTTATTACACTTCTGAACTCGCGTATATTGCAAAATACCGTATAATAATTTCTATACAATATTAAATAGTGTTTTCAATTGTTTTTAAATAATCATGTACGGGTTCGTTTAATTGGTTAAACTATATATTGGAATCATTTCAATCTGTATTATATATATACACTCAAAATGGCTATTTGTCTCCTTGTATTATTAGTATTTGTGTTGTTCGCAAATTCTAATTTCTGACGCAATAAATATTTTATTTGGATAGATTATTTGTAATAAAAGCCTTAATAGATATAGATCTACTTGGTCCTTACACTATACTTATATTAGAAGATAAAATATATATTTACAAAAAATATATATTTTTAATATAAAATTGAGTACGGAAAGCTTTATTTACGAAACGAGAAGTTTGCGGCCCGAGGCGAAACCGAGGGTTGTAACGAGGTTCGTAAAAAAGCCTTTTCGTACTAGGTAAGGACTATATTTTTCCTCATAAGAGCCGGCATCAAGCGGTGAACGTGCGATTATAGGTAACGAATATAGGTACTTTTACCAAATTAATATGATTCACGAAAATATTTCTCAATACAATAAAATGAAAGTATAGTTCCTTCAGTTTCTTCATTCAATAGACGTAATTTCCATTGCGTTGAATAGTATTCTTTCTTATTGTTCTCATTAAACGTGAAAATCTTATAAAACATTTACATACAATAGATATTAATTCCTTTCTAAAAAAATACATGCTACCATAGTTTTGATAGAAGTAAAGATTGGTAGAAGAAAATAATCGACTGGAACTTAATTTTTTAAGAATGATGCACGGAAATTATGTATAGAAATAAACGATCTATCTATCTATCTATCTATCTATATATATATATATATATATATATATATATATATATATATATATATTTTCAATCTGGTATTCCATTAGCTTTTTCTCCACAGTATCTGCAAAAACAATTTTTACACTGATAAATCTGGTGTTTGATCATCAAACGCTTCTAAATGTGCAAATCTCAGCTTCGAGCGCTTGAAATCCATTCCTAAGAAAATAGAACTTTCTTCTTTCTAAAGAGTTATAACTTAAAGTGCCCGATGCTAGGATGCTCTCATAAATGTGTTCTTAACGTGACTATTATGACAATAACTCTGTTTTTTAATATTGATATATATTTTTAGGTTATTTAAAAACACGAAATTAGTAAGATTTAAGTTTACGGAAAAAACTTAATTTATAGTTTTCTAAAATTCTCTTACGCTTTACTAGTGTAGAAGAGAATTTTCGTTAGTCCCTCATATTAGTAAGATAAAACATACTGGCGTCCTCAAGTTTAGATATTCTACAATACATTATTCCTGTGCAATGACAATTTTCTATTCTACATCAAGACTGGAGTAACTGAGTGTCACTGAAAATTTGGCAACTGCGAATGATTATTTTTTCAATCATAGATTAACTTAATTTTAAATTACACAATGTAACTAAAAGTATTACTGGAATTACAAGAATTTTTTTAATAGTGTAGGTATTTTGCACATTAATATTGTAAATTTTTCAAAATCAGCATTAGAAAATCCCCATTTCAATTGAAAAATGCTAAATTAATCGTCAAATGACTCAAATGCTTGATCGCACAGTCGTTATCAAGTTGTTATCGAGGAGTTGATCAGTCCTCGTCCTTAAAAATCGTGTAAATATTCATTGAGCTAATCCACGTAAGGTTTGTTATTATTATTGGCAAACGAAAATATTTGGAACTGTTGATGATCTAATATTTTCCTCAACAACAAAAGCGATCAATTTTTTTTACAAGTTAAGTTTGCACATTTATATATTTTATATATAACTATCTCCATATTTTTTATCGTTGCCTGAGTACTGGTAATCCTTTTCGTCCTTTGCCGGTGTTATATATACAACTATACTTTGGCTTATGTATATGAACGTCAGTCGCGAGCACCGTATTAAAAAGCGGATTACATTGCGCAATGCTTCACCTGACAACGATACTCCTGATCTGAAATTTGTGCGCGCGCGCGCGAGAGCGTGTGCGTGTGCGTGAGCGCGTGCTTGTGTTTCTATGTGTACACCACAGCCGAACGACGCTTAACGAGCTGCATGTGGCGGCTCTTATATATACCGTTGCAAATTATTGTTTCCCTCTGACGTAATCCAGTGGGCGCGTAGTCCTGTGATGTGAGCGCTCACTCGGCGCTCTCCCCCGCACGTACGTGCGTATAAAAAAAAAAATGGGAGCATCTATATATAGGAAACTGCGCCCGCGCTCGAAGGCCGACGCGTACATGCTGACTTTCTATACACTATATATATATATATATATATATATATATATATATATATATATGAACCAATCTATCTATATTCAAGGATGGCGCAGCAGCCTCCTCTGCGTAATTCTCGCTCCTGGATCGCTCGCTTGATGCGCGAGAGGCGGAAACTGCTGATCCTACATACTCGCGGGAGAGGAGGAAGAGCGCCGGCTCGTGTCGGCGCGTGCCGCAATAAGTCGCCAGATGCGTCTCAAAGTGCGTTTTTTTTTTTCTTATAATTGTCGCGTCGGGCGATCTGAGTTGCGCTCGCGGAGGTTCACGGCCATGAGAAAAAGATCGACACTTGTTTAAATGATCAAAAGCAGATATAGATACGAAAACGGACCAGTAATGCCTCATAGATGGCCATAAGAATAAAATACGGTGGAGAATTTTAATGCTCTAGTTAAAGACCATAAAGGACAGAGATAGAAATTTTCACCTTAAATTAATCCTATAAATAAAAATTAATGAGAATTTGTAATACCGAATTATTAAATTAGATTTATGCAATTAGATTGCACAAAACTACGTCTTCGTTATCAATGGACAAAAATTTCCAATAACTGACCTTTTCACAGATGGGTATGTTTTCGTATTATAAATAGAAAGGAAATTCATTTATTAGGTAGAAAGTTTGGTCAAGAGTGATCGTCAATTCTGGGACAGTTAACATGAAACTGGCTGATCTTTTAGCAAAAAATGCTTTGAATTTCTGTGAAGGCATACATAAGATTATTTTTATAGAATTTGTCACAAATATTTTACTATAAATTTTATTTTATCTTTATATATAATATCGTCATCATATTTTTAGCCCATAAAAATTTCTAAAACATTGTATTTTGTAATTGTACAGTAGGGATTTTATAGGGATAAACGAATAGCAACTTTCAAGGGCAGTCGCTTTCTTAAATAATGATATTCTATTTATTTTTTCGATACGTTAACTTTCAAAGAGACTTGCTCTTCATGTGGTTTTCTTGGCAACCCATAGAGTCGAAAATTTTTTTATTCAACGGCAAATTAACGGAAAATTGTAAGCCTGGCAAGATTAAATATTATGAAAGATAGCGGGTCAGCTTCTTGGTGAGCCTCTTTCTTTGTCGTTGATACAAACAATTAGAAATATTTGATCATCGAGCCTGACGTACCGATTACTTTATCAATTTTTTCATTTTACTATGTAGAGATGCCATGAACATTGAAGAAAGATATTCGCTTTGCGCAATAGTGAAACGACGCCATTATCGTTAACAAGTACTCTGAGTATTACTAAATTTGTACATTCACATGCGTCTGTAAGTGCAGATTTTGGAAATCAGTGAAAGTTATATAATGCCTCTACATACTGATTTGTATCATATATGTTCAAACTTAATTTGTAATAATTTGTCAGCTCATTAAAATTGATATTACGTAGTAGAAATTAATTATTAATATATATTTATATGAAATTGTACATGTTAAAATTTCGTATTGAAAATGTTATAAAATAGAGTTAAAATATTTGTTGTTAATGATATTAATTACGATATGATCACATAACCTCGAATATTATAGTACATAAAAATCAACATATTAAATTAGAATAATATTATAATATATCTGTATTATATTCGAATGTCTATTGGATCAAGATGAAAATAATTTTTTATCTAAACACAATATCTAATAAGTACATTCTTACTGGATGTATAAATCGATTGTCAGTTGAATAAAAATTATCCTTTCGCTCAAACTCTTATACATAGAGATAATGTATATATAGCTAAAAGATTCAGACAATGGATCATTATTATAAAATCTCATATTAGTTAAGAACCTTTTTGCGCCCGAAAGGCGGAATATTTCTTTGGAAAGAATGATAATGCAACTGCAACTTGAGACATGACTGGTATATATATATATATAAGACAAGTGTCGGACGCGTTTAAGTCTCTTACGCAGTAAAACAATCAGGCTCGGTGGCGATATTTCACATGCGCGCATGCTCCCGATGTCCTAGATTCCAGTAGACTTATATACATATATACAAATATATATATATATATATATATATATATATATATATATAGCCGGTTACATGGCGAGGGTATATATAAATCCCGAGTAAACGCGATATATCTCTTTGCGCAGTCCATATATATATGCGGGGTTAGGTGCTGAAACAATCGTGCACGCTACCGGCGGCAGTGGCGGCATCGTCGCGCGACCCTCTATAATTGAGATATTCCGTATACACTCATCGTCCCCCCTTCCACCCAATGAGAGATCTCTTTATTTCTTAAGATGCCTGTATGTAGGCTACACCTAGAATCTCGCCGGTCGGTGCCAGTCGCCGCATCCTGTCTGCGTTTGGAATTTGCGGGAGAAATATAATCGAGATAAATAGATAGATGTAGTTACGTTTGTATGATAACATGCAAAAATGTAATATAATACATGAATAAATCCAGAATTTAGAAAGACAGAGAACGAAAGTGAGAGAGAGAGAGAAGACTAGAGAAATGATAGAGAAATAATTTCCTTATAATGAAGACTATAATGCATACATTAATGAATTATATTACATCTTACTATTATTGGAATCGAATATTTTATACATAAACAGTGTCTGTGGAAACTACTGAACCTGAAAATCAATAAATACGTTCCAAAATCAATTATTATTGCAGTTTACTTGAGATTTGGCATGTGCATGAATCACGATATGATTAGTAAACTGTCGAAATGACAACACACTCCACTGTTTCAACGAAAACGATTTTAATATCATTCAATTTTGATGAGTTACACCGAGAATTTTTGTATCTTTCCTTCAATTGCTTGATGAACAGTTTGCTAAATTAATACGAACGATTAATTTTTTTTATATTTTTAAAATTGATGAAACAGTTATTGACGAAATGGAATCAAGAAAATCGTGTTTTGAAGATTTTCGATTGATCAATTAAACTGACATTGCCCAACGATGTACTCATTTAAAGCAAAGTCGCTATTTTATGTGATTTTAAACAGCAGGTATTTTATGAAGAAAAACGATAGCCGAATATAAAAGTCTCCGAAAAAGACAGACGAACCGCACGCAAAGTTGACAGCTGTTGTAAATTATACTTATAATTTCACAATTAGAAAAAGTTGAATACTGACTGATCGATTAAATCGTCTAATTTTCGAGATGCAACTTACTTTAGTGATTTTGTTTAGAATTTTGTCGCGAACATTTGCACATATTATTAATATAACATAAGCTGTGCTGTACAGTAATCACTGAGTTTTAGATCTAATTGATCAGTTCTAAAAATTCTTTGAGTGGTCTGACGGGAAGATTGAACGATGGATCAGTCCAATATCAACTTGAACTTGGAACCCAATTCTAAATATCTCATTATTTATTCATAAAACACCGAACACATTACCAATGTTCCTACTTTAAAACTGTGTTTGATTTAAATATATCTACTAGATACTTGGCTATTTCAAATATACAGTCATATATACAAATTATGATGAAAGATTTGCTGAAGCTCCGCATATGTAACTGTGCTATGGAAGAAGTATTTAATGTTTTTGCAAATCATAAATCAGTCTAATGAAACCATTTCTAATATATATACTACAATATATAATACTAATATAATGATAGTGAGACTGTCCTTATATGTATGTACATCATAATACCCTAAGAATCTGAAATAGAAATTACTGTTAAAAATAAAATAAAATAACAGTTAATTTTAAATTAAGAATTATAAAAACAAACTATATTCTATGTTAGCAAAAGACAACCGACTGCCTCACAACCTTAAATTAAAATTTACGTTCGATGTCCTCATTATGATTAAGTTTGTGAACAGATTTTTAACATTCGGCATCAATTCTGTTCAACAAGGCTTGCAATTTCAATGTGAACAGTGAATAACGTTGTTGACAAATTCAGAATTTGCTGTTACTCAAAATGAGTCTTTTTGAAAGGCTTTTTGAGCTGTGAAGAAACTTCTTGAATTTTGATGAAAAATTTGGCCGATTTCCAAATGCTGTGACAACGCGATTTTGATCGAAGGGAAATGACAAATCTGACGGAGTGTGACTGACTCAGAATGCCAAAGCTCGGCAAACGAACGTCATAGCTATGAACTGGCAAAATCGTACCATCCAGTATTATTGGTTAACGCTAAAACTTTTATTGCATCAATAATCTTAATTGATTCGTCCATTATTGTTCGAGTATTTTTGGAGATCATATTGTAGGAGCGAAGATGAAGCGAAGCTGAATTTTTGGTGGTCAGCGTATAATAGTATAATATAGCATGATGTGTAAAGATATACTATAAATTATTAATATAAAGATAAACAAATGAGATGCATAGGTAGATAAATTTCATTTTATGCTGTACAATATGAGGCATAGGTTATAGATAAATAGACTTTATTTACCATAATAGCAAAAATATATAGAATAATAATAAAATAGACATAAAGTATAGAATATATAACAGTGAATAATCTTCAATAAATAATTTGGTGCCAATTCTAAGGACCTATCGTTTAAATTTAAACTGTACAAATAATCAATAATTATGGCACTACAAAATTTATTTTTAGAATTTTATATATATTATATATATATCGAGAGACAGAGAGAGGGAGAGAGAGAGAGAGAGAGAGTTATAAAGTTGTCCAGACACAAATAAAGAGAGGAAAAAGTTAAAATATCGCGTTTGTAGTTGTGTGCGCGCGCGCGCCTGCATCAGCGAGTGTCGAACACTCTGGGGCCCACCATCAGGCGCACACGCGCGATCGCGAGCGAACGCTCACTTTCTATTGCCCAATCGTGCCAAGAAATTGCCAAGGTGCGCGCGCGGCGGCAACGACGGCGCCGAAACGAGCGGTCGCGCGAGCGCGCGTGCGTGAATTAATTTATGCACCAAAAGAGCCGCGCTCGCGCGCCCGCTTGCGCCTCGGGCATAAATTAGCGCCCGGATCGGCGACGGAGTACGCGGGGGCTTGAGTGGGGAGGAGGTGAGGGTAAGGTGAAACGCGTTATGCGCGCGATTAGGAAGGCCCCTCCGGGATGTCATAACTCTCTCTCTCTCTCTCTCTCTCTCTCTCTCGATCTTTCTCCGAGATTGCCTATGCGGGGCGATCGACCGGGGAACGCGAGCGATTAATCCTGTGCCCGGCGAGATGGCGGCCATCGGCGTGGCTGTAAATGGTTTCGGCCATCGCAAGCCCCGGAGCTCTCTTCCTTATCTAGCCTTTGGCCCCCGAGCCTTAAATGTGTATGTATATATATATATATATATATATATATATATATATATATATATATGTTATATATGTTATTTTGTTCGCGTCTTGTAGAATTCCACACTAAGGCGCAACGGGTTTTCGACTGTTACGTCGCATCATTATATATATATATATATATATATATATATATATATATATATATATATATATATATATATTAAAGATGTTGGGATTTGTAAAGAGCGCAAACGATGAAAGGAGTTCTAAATATTCGGCATCGTTTTCGAAATCGTTTTTATTTATTTATTTAATTTTCTTTATCATATTATGCTGTATTGTTTAAAAAATGTTTTTAATATATATTTTTTAAATAGTTGTTTTGGTTCAGTTTTTAACTAAGCTATCACTGCAAATTTGTGTAATAAAATATTTTAAAGTATTTTAATAAAAATAGTATTATAGTAAATAAAATTTACTCATAAGAAATACTTTTAATGTCGCTGAAGAAAATATGTTAGAGTTAAAAAAAATTTAAATAATAATGAATTTATTAACTTAATTCGAAATAATAACAAACAAATCTAAATTTTAAATCAAAACTGGGACTGTAGCTTAAGTTTTTATCTGATGCATGATTAAATATCTATTCAATTAAAAATTGCAAAACATTTCATTAAAAATAATCGTATATTATGAAATGTTTATTTAAAGAAAGAAATTTAAAAAATACTCTTGAACTAACAATATTAAATGTCATATATATAATAAATTTGAATTTTTATTAATACATATATTTCATTTTTTATTTACATACAAATTAAGCAATTGCGCAATGGACTGATGCATGTAGGCATATTTTACATCAATTTTGTTTTTTTTATTTGATGTTGTTAACATTGAAATTTATAGAGGGTACTGATCTGTTAATATCAACAGTCGATAAAACAAGAAATCTGACATACATACACACACGCACACACACAGCACGTGCGCGCGCGCGCGCGCGGACACGCACAGAAGCAAAGTTTATATTATTTAAAACAATATTTTATTAGAATACATTTTTATTTCTAAAAAATAACAATTTACATTCAGAAATATTATTTATATCCTATTTCCTCTCGCATCCCTGTAAAGATCGTCATTAATTCCATAATAACGTGGCGAATCGTTACAGTCCACCTAAAAGTCAGTTGGTTTTTTAAAATGTTTTTTAAAATTTATTTAGAAAATGCCGATTTTATTTCTTCTTATAGTTTACCTTGAACCACCAATCACAGACTCGCGCGGTTTGACTGAACACTGTGCCATTTGGACAAAGAAAACTGAATTGCCTTCCTCCTGGTAAACACCAGTGCCATACCTGTCGTAATTTATAAATTTTAATTAAGTGATATATACATAGTAAAGTTTATTGAAAGGATTTTTAATAACACTATGCTTTAATTGTTTGTTTATTTTAATAAACGTTGTTTTAATAAACAACTATAATGATTATTTCATTATATGACTATATTGTATTAAAAAAAAAATTAATAATTTCAAACAAATATTCTGCTGCCGCCTATACAATAAACCGATTTATCCGAAATCAAGATAAATGTATTCTGAATTTATATAATTGAACACTTTGTTGAAATAAATAATATTGTCTTAATTCAACAAAACAGTTTCATTTGCAGGTGTATACGTTGTTTATCACTATCATTTTCATCAATTATTATTTTTGCTTATTTGAAAAATAATCTTACGATTTGTGTATGAAAGTACTAGAGTGTATGTAACAGAATTCAATGCTTCACCTGACATCTGGCGTCTGGATCGGCGTAATAGCCGGGAAGTCTACCTCTGCAGGTAAAACTTAAGCCATAAGGTACAGAATTGTATATTGGGTAGTCTACTCCAGGCGTATAACCATCAACTTGCTGAAAGAATACTAAATTTTAAAAATCGTATTTTAAAATTAATAAAAAAAGAAGAACACCGCTAAAATAATATTTATTTATACAATTACGGGATTTATCAAATTTCTACAAATTGGATGTATTGGATGTATAAAATCTATTGGATGTCCATTCAAGCATATTTAAAATATACTTTTTTCTTTTACATTTAACGAACAGCTTCCACTTCACAGATTCTTATTTTAATTTATAATCTGATTATAATTGATTTATATATTTATATATTTATCTAGTACACAGTTCAATAAAATAATGTGTGAAAGCAAAATGAGATACAATCTCAATAGTATGTCAGAAAACTAATGTACAAATAATTTTAATAAATTGTAAATGATTGTATAGCATAAGCATTTGAATTTTTTCATTTTGTCAAAAATTTAAAAATAAGCTCTGTCTCAAAGATGAAAACATATCAGAAAATTAAATTATTTATATAATTTATTCAAGCGTATAAAATTAACGAAAAATGAACGATACAAAACATTTTAGCTCACCTTATCTGTGAAGAGGTAAATATCATTTAAAAAGTTTGGATATGATTGAGTGACATTAATCGTGTGAGATCATTTCTGTCTTTTAATTTTTTTAATTATACATACTTTCTGCTAGATAATATGAATAGACACTGTCCCACAATATATTAAATTAAATACCTAAAATTATATTTTTATTCCAAAAAAATTCTTTCGGTATTTTTGAAAATATAATTTATGTAATTTTGATTTTAAAATTAATACATTCAAACAATTAATATAGTAATGAAATAAATCCAATATTTCATTATTGTTTAAAATAATGTTTTAAGGAACCGAATGTAATAAGGTTTTAATTTTAAGTCTAGAACTGTTGGACATTTTAATTGGAATTAATAATAATTTTAAATTAAAATTTTTAAATTATTTAAAACTAATTGCGTAATGAATTCATCAATTTTAGTACAATTTTCTTTTTTCATATACAAAACTGTAGCGAATGATAAATTTAAAAATACATTATATTAAATATTTAAACTGCAAATAGATGTATAGTATAATATACATCAATTTAATTTAATCAAATCGTAGAATGAATATGGACATCGTCAAACAAATGTTCTATTCAGGATGACTATCACATTATTTTTAATTATTATCAACATTCCATCATATTTAATGTTCAATTTTTAATTCAAATACAGAAAACTTTATAAACATTTTTAATTAAAGATTATGAAAATATTAAAGTAAATAATAATTTATCTTAAAGTTTTATGTGTAAACATATTAAGAATTTTAATTGTTGATTATAATTATTGATCGATACCAAAAAGTATTTAGTTAATTTATTAATTATTATTAATATATTAGTATTAAAAATCTCATACTTTTTGCTTAAAATAATAAAACTATACTTTAATTTTTGTCTTTCTCTATTCTCTAACTTACATAATAAGCTGCGTTAAAACGCAAAACTTTATTTAACGCAAAACGCAATAATTTCTAATATTTTGTTTGACAATCCGATTGAAGATAGTTACATATAATCATATACTTATTAATGATAAGTCACTTCAGATTTTCATAATCTTAGTAACTTTCATTTCTCGAGCGTACCATTTAAACTGGGTGGACTTTATTCCTTTTATGAAAGTGTTTTAGTACAAATGATGAAATGTTTTATGCAGTTAACACAAGAGTATGTTTAAATATTTGTAAATAGGATTTGACTATTTCTATTATTAATATTTTTTTCTAATTTAATTTCTACTTTTTAATGTAAATTTAAGTCAAGTAAAACAGGAGGTTTTCTTTTTAATTTTATATATCAGTTTTTTTTTATAATTTATATATAATCGTACAGTATATAATAATTGTATTTAATAATATTTGTATTTAATAGTATTTAATTGTATTTAATAATATTTGTTCATAAAGATGAAACCAGATTTAATATCAGCTTGCATTTTATACAGTAGTCGCTATAATTTATATTGAGTTTGATAATCAGCTCGGTATTAATTCTGATGCTGTTACAACATCCAGCAGCACATGTATATATATACTCAAAGAGACATACACGCGCCCACACGCACACACATACAGATAGAGCTGAATTTACTTCCACGGGCTATATAATACGTAAGCGGATGTAAAATCTTTTGTACGTCAAAAATTGGTACGTATATAGCAGAATACTTTTGTCTTGCTGCTTTTTCTACGGGTGAAACTGAAAAGAAATATAATGCATACAATTGCAATACTTTTCCATTGTTATATCTTTTCAACTACGTCGGACCTGATTTATACGGAATACGGGAAGAAGTCCAGGTACGATCGGTTATCTAAATTAGACTCGATTTATGAAACAGTTTACAATTGCACAAATTCCAATGCGTAAATTGCTCTGGTGTAATAAGGAATGTGAATTCGAAAATAGCAGTCATTAGTTATTGGTTTTTCAAAATTTGTCGTAAATTTGGGTTTTAAAACCACCCAAAGTGATTCACACCCCGATCTGAAAGATTGTAGCTTTATGATGTAAGTATTTCAAATAATTCCAATGCTTATCTGAGCAAAAAGTATGAAGTTTATTTACGTAAAAATACTAAATATAGTAAAAACAATTTTTAATATTCTTCTATAAAAATTGACTTATAAATTAAATGCTCGATACACTTACTCCAATATTAAATATTGTCATAATCGACCTTTAGTAAATATCTTAGCATTATTTAATTTTTTTTAGGTGTTAATTAAGAATTTTTATAAATTCGCTTCTCGATAAATATAACATAATGTTGCTGTAATAATACTTTTCAGCAGTGGCATTAGTTCCGAATTAAAATGAGAATTTATATATCTTGGTATAATATTATGTTCCATCGATTATAAATTAAAATGTTCTTATCATATTTAATCAATAGCTTGCTTAATAATTAGATAGAATTTTTTGAATTTAATTATTTAAGTAAGTTTTTTTTTAAAAATCATAGTCTCAATCCAAAGTTCAATATAAATGTCCTACGATTTATAGTCGATTAAGCTCAAAAAATATATATAAAAAAACGTTTTCAGTCAATCAAAAAACAAAAAAAAAAAAAAAAAAAAAACAATTAAATTCCACAAAGCCGCCCGTCGATTCATTCGCGAAACACAATGGCAGGATAGGCACTCGGCCTTTATCTGAATCTGCGTATATTTCAATTAAAATCCGTCGCCGATTGCCTTTGATCGGCTCGCACGCGCGCCCTCGTTCGGCTGCCATCCGAATGGCAGTGGCGAGGGTGTAGCTTAAGTGGGAGGGCGGAGGGGTACGGGGTCAGATCGGTTAACAATCAAGCCCTCTGTTTATTATCTTCTTTACATTTCGCCGATGTCAATCAATTTTCACGGCCGTCGCGCTTCCGGTGAAAACGAATCGGCCGATGGCGGTTCGTCGGCCGTTGCGCGATACCTGCAATAGGATGCTGCAGCCTTCACACCGGCTGAATGCGATTCCGCGAGTGTGTGCTTACGCTGGCCGGCGCCTATTTTGCTAATGACTCCCTTTCCCTCTTTCTCTTGTCTGCGCTGCTCTCTTTTACACGAGCTTCCACGTGTGCGCGGGCCTGTCCATTTTGCACACGTGACATACTTCGTTGTTCGGCACGTATTGCGCAATGAAAGATCGCAAGATTAGGAAATTACGTTCCTCTTCTTTTGTTCCATGGTGAATTATGTAACGGCCAAAATACCAGAGATAAAAGTAGGGGTTATAATGTGTGTATAAAATACTATTATCATGGGTGGTACTGCTTATTGTACTATTTAATTAGAGAAACGAAGATTAGATTGTTCGGTGTGGATTTCAGTTTTCACTATGGCATTAAAAGAATTTAATTTAGATATTAAAAGATAGATAATCTTTTCAACTAGTTGGAAGTTTTCTGTTGATGCAAATTTGATTTTAATAATGAGTTGAATGAAAAATACAATACACAAAAGTATGAAAGTTAAAATATTGTCTTAAATTATTTTATCATTTTAAACATTTTATCCATCTACTATATAGATTTTTGTTTCTTTTCTGACTAAGCTTCTTTTTTTATATAAGATTTAAGATTTCTGATAAGATATCCTATTTATATATTAAAAATGAAATTCGCGATTGATCTGAATAAACACGATATAAAAATATAAAACATAAAATATTTATTTAAAAATCAAGCTGTTATTAATAGTATAAACTTTCATTTGAAGATTGATATCTATTGTCATTATTCAATTATTTAAGTATATGTGTATCATTCTTATTGATAATCGTAAAGGGTTTAAAGATAAACTATACTAAAAAATTTACTTAAATATGAGGTATGGAATATTGTTTATAAAGTGATTGGTAACCAATTGTTTAAAAATATTAACTCATTAAACTTAATGTCTTATTTTTGTTATAAGTAATAAAATAAAAAAAATTAACCAACTTTTTATTTAAATTTTACTGATGAATTTAAATAAATGACATTATATAGGTATATTTATATAGTATATTATCATCGTTAAAGTAAGTAAAATAAAATAAAAATTATAGAGCTGGCTACATATAATAAAGATAATGTTTTTCTATTATAATATATAAGCTATAATAAATGCATATAAAATTGGCATATATAGGGCTTCATATTATAATATATTGAGAAAGTTTAATTTTTAATTGTATGGTATTAAATTAAATAATTCTATAGTATATAGATTTTAAAATTTAATATAATATATATTAAATTTTATTTATTAAATACTATCATAATAGTATAATATATTACTAGAAATATATCTAAATTTGTATAATCTATATAATAGATGTCATAATATTATTACTGGATAATATATAAAAATATAATAAATATCATATATTATCACTCGATATAAGAATAATAGGCTTAACTTATAAATTAGTAAAATAGGGTTACATTCAAGTTCATTTATTTTAAGATTATTTTCTATATTAAATTGATTTCAATTCCTTTCTCAAAAACTTTATCATGTTTATAATAAAAGATGAGATTTCTCATGATATACATAAGCAGTGGTGTAAGTTTACTCACAAGGTTGGAAATTTTATATTCTGCGAGTATTCTTCATTAGTTTTGCATAAGCAGAAGATGCAATACTCATTATTTAAGAGGAGCTCTCTCAGATTATTACGGAATACGTAACGGGCTTTGGACGAGAATTTTTTATTTGTAATGCGGAGGTCGTTAAAAATAAGCGAAGGCTTTCATTAATTTGAAAGTATTATATTTCATATTATATTTCATTTTTTCCACCCATCACCAAACAGTTTGTATAGCTTCGGTCGGCTTTTCTCCCATACTATTATTTTCCTTCAATTTTAAAATAAATTTTCGAAAATCTGTGGATCAAATTGATTTCCATTCGGCGTCTAATGGCACGGACACTTTATTTTAAAATTGAGAGAAAAACTCACGTAATTAGAAGATTGAGCAAAGAAAGGCACTTGTATAGTTAGAAACTTTATTACTATAACTGTTAAAATTCTGGCATGCAGAAAGGTTGTCCTTGGTAAACAGTATTTCATTATTATATGTTTTTTAGTTAATTCTTCATTTAGATCTTGTACATTTTGTATTCTACGGGGTGATTGTAATTAATGACAGTCAGAATTTTTATTAGTTTCTATTATAGCAGTTGACGTTAGTAGATTTTCAATTAAATTAGAAATTAATGGAAATGCGCAAGAAAAGAAAAACAGCCATACGAATGCTCATACGGTTTTAATACTAAATTAACGTTTTGACTCTGATTCAGATCGAGACGAATTCTGCTAAATAATAATAACAGAGCTATCTCATAAAAAATTTAACATGTTAGCTTCAGTTGGAATTCATTGACGAAACAACTGTGACGGGAATAACATTTTTCTTATTTGGGCTATTTTTGTTTGGTTTATTTTGTTTGTCATATTTATAAAAGAAAAATATATGCAATTCCTATTAAATACCTCTAACTTTCGTTCCTTTATTACTTAAAAGTTATAGTTTGTCCAAAATTAATGAAAAATACGAGACTCTGAAAGAGTGTTCATATATTTATTTTGCATATAATAGAACAGCATTAAGACGAATTACGAAAATTTCCCGCTTCATTTCACAAGTATCGTGATGCATTGATGAATTTCCTAACCCGAATAAATAGTGTTTCGGATCACAAAATTGATTTCGAGCTGACGCGTGGCGTGCGGGGCGAACAAAAAGCGCTCGCCGACCGCGTTAACTAATTAATTAGCCGCAGAGAGTGAAAAGAGTAACTGCCGGGTGGGATGAGGTATATATATATATATATATATATATATATATATATATATAATATGTGAAAAATCCGCATTCCCTCTTGTCATTGTTGCGCGCTGCGTGGGAAGTGCCATAACACATCAGGACCGTGTAAAATAAAGAAGCGCATCAGAGGCAACTCCGCCCGCGCTGGTTTTTCGCATGGGGGCTCCTGTGGGCGTGCGGAGTGGGGAGAGGGGGTGAGTGCACCGGCCTCTCTCGTAATTCGCGTCTGTCGTTGCATAAGTCGATCGCAAAATTTTCCTCTATAATATATATATATATATATATATATATATATATATATATATATATATATATATATATATATATATAGTTGCACGGCGATGGGAACGCGGGTGCGCGACGATCGGCCGAGGCTTGGGAGGGGGCGGCGAGGGCGCTTTTAGCCAAAGCGCGCATCATCATCCGCTCTGGGACGTATATTATAATATATAGAAAGTGTCTCGAGCCGAGCGCTTTTTACGGCCGGCATTTAATTTTCCAGCCGTTTTTTCTTTCATTTCCTTCCTCAACTATAATACACGGGATTATTCGATCTTTCACCTTTCACGTAAGATTGACGGTATGGGCTGGGGGCAGGATAAGTGGGATACATTGTAATTGGGGAATTCATGGTGTATACGTACCGCCATCGTTCGGTACAATAGCAGCAGTCCTATGAGCAGGAGAATGCTGAACAAATAAAACCTCGAAATCATCTGAAACTCGTACAAAAATTTATTAAACAAAGCACTGTCCATGGTCAAAAGAAATATAATATAAAAAATCAATGTATGTGCTCAGATTTAAATCGTTCGTAAATTATTAAAATGAAGAACGCTATTATATTAATTTTATTGATTTTGCATTTTCAGGCTCAATAATAGAAAATTGAATACTTTATGCGAACAAAATAAATCTTTACTAGATAGAGAAAATATTTAGGTTAATTTTATAAATATTTTTTGTTTCGAATACAATATCTAATTAAGTTAACTTAAATATTCATTTTAAATTAACACATTCTATTTGAATATATAAATTAATATGAACTAATTGTTTTTGGACAATAGTAAATTACGTTATGATAATAATGAATAGTAAAAAAATAGTACATTATGTTAACAATATACAATTCTCCTTTGAAAATAACTGGTCAAATTTAAATAAATATTTATTAAAATGATGTGTTTAAAATACTTTCATTGAAAAAAAAATTCCATAATATACATAGTCAGGTGTATAATTAAATTAGAACCATAGTTTCAATAGACTTATGCTGCACTTTGAAACTAATTAAAATATTTTTCAATATTATGAACATAAAAGAATTTACGAGTATTTTAATAAAGTATAGGATTTTTTTGTACGGAGCACATGACTCTATGTAATATCATATTGGATAAATACTATTTATCACATATTATTTTATAACAAATATTTATTTATTAAAAAGTTATTTTATCAATAATAAAGATTTAACTTGGAAGCATCGAGACAAAACAACTGAAATGCTTAACATAGAAAAGGAATTAATTTAATAATTTAATTCATCATAATTCATTATCCTAATTTATAAAGTAATATAAATTATTGAATATACTTGATCAAGCATAATTAATAATTAATACTCCCTAATTAACAATTAATAATAATATTTCACGATTGATATTAATATTTATAAAGAAATAACTGTTCTTATTTTGAAGATATCCAGAACAATTCAATTTATTCTAATGTAGAATAATACTTTATTTAATAATAATTTAATGATTTAAGCCATTCTGTTACGGACTAATTATGATTTTCATTTCCAAATCTTTCGCTATTTTCTAATTTATAAGCATAATTTCATACCTAAAAAGTATTGATTGAAAAAAATTATTCGAAATGATGTATACATGTAAAGCAATTTTTCATTTTGTATAATATATAACTAACTACTAATTTATAATAAATTAAAATATAAATATATTTTATATTTAAATATAAATTAAATTAAACTAAATATATGAATATAAATTAATTTATAAAATATGTAAATTGATGATATAATACTACTATCATACAGTATATAAAAAAGGATAAAACATATTCGACTCTCTATCTGTATCTGTATACAGATAGAGAGTCGAATATGTTTTATTATATATATATATATATATATATATATATATATATATATATATATATATAATAATAATGCAATGGTTCATCGAATACCAATCACTCCTCTGAAAAGCTTTTTCACTTATTTTTTTCTTCCACACGCGCGCACCCTCCGAACAAAAGTTCTCGTTGAACAATTCACACACCTTTGTCGCTGACGATCTCTTGTATCCAGAATTCCAACGTACACCTTAATCAGCCAGTATCCTTGCTAATCGCATTCATTTATCAGTCCCAAAACTGCTGAAATCCTATATATGTATATATATATATATATATATATATATATATATATATATATATATGTGTGTGTGTGTGTTGTGTGTGTGTGTGTGTGTGTGTGTGTGTGTGTATGTATATATATGTGTATGTATATATATGTATACCGTATTTATTAACTACGAAACAACCCCCGTATCCGACCGTATATGTAGAGCGGACGCCGAGAGCCACCGATAACGTGCGACTCTTGCTTTCGATTTTACACAAACTTATAGGATATCGCGAATCTGCAGGTCAGACGCGCCGCTGTCCCCTCCGACGTAACGATGCACCGAGGCGCGGGTGAAAAGTGCTTTGCGGATCCGCGCCGCGACGGTGGCGAATATATACGGGGAGGGGGCCCCCGTTACGGAGACGCGCGGACGCGAGCGATGCGCGCGCGCCAGGCGGGGGGTTGACTCTTCCACGTTCGCTCTTCTCCCCCCCCCCTCCCTATCTCTGAGAGTCCCCCTTTCTTGGGGCTCCCACGCATACGCGCGCCGATCTACCCAAGACCATCGGGCTCCCTCTGTACCCCGATCGCGGTCCCCGGGCGTGCGCGAGCCCCCCTCCCCCCACACACACCTATCCCGCGTTTTGCGCGCATCTTTCGGGGCCCGCGCAGCCAGGTGCAATATCGCGAAGAGGAAACGCCGAGGAAAGGATGAACCAATCGCTCTGTATGTGTGTGTGTGTGTGTGTGTGTGTGTGTAATGTATACAGACGTTATTCTTGTCCAAAGACAATAAAGACTTGAGGGGGGGGGAGTCGGAGGGAAGGGATCCGCGCGCGCGCGGTATATACGCAATCGGTATATACTGCGCGCGCGCGCGTGTGCCAAAAGCGCGAAAAAAGAAATAAGCGAAATCCGCACCGCGCGAGTCGAGGGGGATTCCTCTCGCGTGGCGAGCCGATGGGCGTCCGGCTGTCCGACTCCTACATATGTACATATATATATATATATATATATATATATATATATATATATATATATATATATATGCTAATTTCGGGTGCGATGCACGAACGGGCCGACGAGCGGCGCCCGGGTTTTCTGAAATTGCGCGCGCGCGCGCTCGTAAGTACATGTGGATGTGGCGCAACGGGCGGCCGCATGTAAAACAATGAAGATCGCCCGTCCGGATTTTGCGCCAGGGCTGGCCGGCTCTTCTCCTCTACTGACCAGGCACCTCTTGAGGCTTCCTCTTGCCCCCCCCCCCACACAACCCCACCGCGCGCGCGATGCGTGCGGATTTTTTTCTTTCTTTTTTTTTTTTATCTCCTCGTGTTTTTTCTTCTTTTCTTGGCGGGGCAAGGATGCGCCTCGTTATATAAGACGAGCGTAAGGGGATCGAGCGCCTGCGGTTTGTATCGTAAGTGGGTCAGAAGATGAGTGCGATCGAATTGTGCTCGGTATTTGTGCGCATTAACGAAGCCGGGAGACAGGTTGCTATAGAACGAGGCTGCGTTTACAAGTTGATCGCGGGGACGGCCATCGACGGTCCTTCGATATTCGATAAGGGGAATTTTTCCGATCGAGCGGATGAAGATGAGATGTGTATTACATGCAAGCATTCTTACTATTATCCTTGATAGAAAGTTTATGTGGATCTTTTGAGTTTGTTTGTTTTTTCAATTTATTAATGAAACATTTTTAATTAAGTTAAAAAATTACTTATTATAGCGATATCTTTAAGATTAGGAACAAAATTAAAAATTTTCAGAATCTAATAGCCCAGATATATTTTTCTAAATACAGTTTATTATAAAAAGAACGCACAGGGAATAGAAATAATCAAATTTCTGTGAGATTCCATTCACCATAAACATATATCCAGAACATCGAAGACATCTAAGCAAAGTCCCTTGTGAAACAAAATGACATATTGGTATTATATTAAAATATTATATTAAACGAATAAGTTGGTTAAAAATAAAAAACTAAAATTGTAATAAAATTATAAAAAGAAAAAAATGGATTTTATGATAATTGTGACATAGTACATTGTTCATTAAATGGCGCTAACGCCGTTGCAGCCACCGCCAAGAGCTAAATTATATTATATTTACGTCATCGACCAGTGCTAAATTATATTATTTTTTACAGAACCTTAAATGTATGTACGAATCGTTTCTAATGATTGATCACCTTCGTAAAGAAAGCATTTGCAACGTGACTCCCAAAATTTCAAATGGATCAATAATAATAGGTTAGATGTAATTCATACTTCCAGTCGGAACAATTTCGGCAGTGAATTTTTTGATAATCCTACAGTGATAGTACTTAATTTGAAGACGATCTATTTAATATTTTATATTTAATTGTATTTCATCTCATTTCTAATATAGAAATTATTTCCAAAGTTTAACAGAATTAAATATAATTTTTTCTATTGGAAGTTTTTTAAACTACTAAGCATTCGTAGAGAAAATTTTTTAATTTCAGACTGTAAAACATCTAAAAATACTATACTTTTTAATAAACTTTACCATGGTAATATAAATGTTGAAATAAAAGAACGTTCAAATTTGAAAATGTTCGCTTATAGAACTTTTTAAAAGTAAGGTACTTTTTTAGATTACAAACTCCCATCAAATAACTAGGCGTTCATAGGCGAGTAGAAATTATCCCATCAAGTACTAGGCGAGTACAATATTATTAGAAGTAAATTTTGTTTGTTTTTTACTAAGATGTTTGTGTTTTACTAAGACGATAATCTCATTTGTGCTAAATTTTTCATAACTCTCTTGACGCATACGACTATGCGTAATTATTATTATAGCGATGCTTTCACCTTTGTTTCTGACTGACGATATTTGGTCATGGTATAAGAACTTCTGCCTATGGAGCATATTTCGCATGTCGCAGTTAATTAAGAAAAGTAATTAACTCCAGCCAGGCTGAGAATTTTCTTCATTCGATATGTCCAAGGTCTCAGAATCCCTTGTGCATTACATTAATGATCTTGCTCAAATTGAAAATTATAAAATTATTACATTTGTACTATTGGTAAACCTTAATTTGAACAAAATTTCAATCATAAAGTAAAAGATACACAGATTAAATAAAGTAATAAATTAATTAGAATTACATCGACGCTAGAAAATAGCTTTTGCATATATTTAAGTATCATAATATATGCACTCCTCAAAATATATAATCTTATATTTAAATGAACATAAGGGCATAAAGAATTATCAGTTACTTACAGTGAATTCTCATTAGAAGCATTAGTATGAATTGTAAGGGAAATCTTAACGTATTAAGGCAACTGGCTATTAAGAAGTTAGGGACTTTTCACAGGCTTCGGCGAAAATATGGAAAGAATAAAATACATGGTCAATAAAAAATTTCTCACCAGTTTGCGAAATAAAAAGACAACAATAAAATATAATAGTGCGTCTCAGCGTTAACTTGAAATATCATTGCCACTTTGAGTTAAGCAAGGGATATTAAAATCCTAATGGTGTCTAAGCTTCCATAAAAATATTAGAAACGTTTGTTTTTTCTTTGCAGAACGGTACAGCTATGAAAAAACGAATGAATGATATGAAGAACAAAAATTTTCTCTCCAAGAGAATATTCGAAAATTGAACTTAGCTTCATTGTTTGCGTAATCATATGTTAATAAAAAGTTCATTTTATAAATATATTATTTAAATATAAAAAAAAAATAACAGATATTTTCTTTTATATAAAAATTTTAAATATAAAAATAACAATAAAACTTGAATTATATTAGTGACAGTTGGGACAAATTTTTTTTTTGAACATACCAAGCCTATATAAATTTGTATATATTTTTTATCTGTGTAGTTTCAATATTTCTGTTGTACTAACTTTTACAATAACATATTATATATAATATGCATTTTCGATTATTTTTTAAAATTTCTACTAATAACTATGGTAGCTTATATATGTTGCATATACTGGCGCATTACGCAATGGAAACAAAAATTACTTCATAGTATGCATATATTTTGCTAAACTACACTAATTAAAGTTTTACTTAATAAATTAATTATTTTTATTCTTAATATTTGTTCATTGCGACTTAAATTAAAATCCAGTATGCTTACCAGCTCGTCGCAATTTTATGTCTCAATTTAATTCTTAATACTAGGTTGTCCTATACGGGTCGTATAATATTCAGTAAAATATTCACGAATATAGAGAATTGTGACAATACACAGGAGCGGTCGGTATATAATTTTCAGATAAGAACGTAGCGATATTCTTCCTCACTTAATTTTATTCTGTTTCTTTCTAAAATTTAGATTAAAACGCGCAATGTATAACTAAATGATCCAGAGCTTAATTTCCGGCGTGCCTCGAATCCATCAATCCCAACAGTTGCCGCAATCCCGCCGATTACAAAATCCCCCGGTATTATAAAAAGGCGTACAATATTTATTTCCCTTTCCACTCCCGCGCCCCCTGTCCGTCCACGATAGGAGGAATTTTTTAACTTTTCACGCCGCGGATTTGCCCGTGGCGCGAGAGCGACCGGGCGGGGGGTGGTTTCGACACCAACGCACCGTCATGCGTTTCTGATGAGTATGTACTGTTTATATATATATATATATATATATATATATATATATATATATATATATATACGTTCCATCCGAGCGTATTTGATTTACCTATGACGGGGACTCCCTTTGTTCCACTGAAAGGTCCGTGTACATAATATAAGCATCAGAAGCTCATCAGTCGCTGGACAACTCATGCGTGTATATATATATATATATATATATATATATAACCATAGACCTAGCCATTAGCACGGCACCTTGGCAGGTGAGAGGATGCCGCGAGGGGAAGGCGAAGGCTCGCGAGACGTAATTACTGACGAGCGCTCGATCAGATACATTTTTCTCCTCTGCTGCACAGGCGGTACCTAAGCGTGTGTGTGCGTGGTGTGTACGCATGTATATCTAAGGATCGAGCGGAAATCATCATCGCCGCGGCGCACGCGCGCTATCTTCCGAAATAAATTTTATCTCTCCCCAGTGATCCAAGGTGATATTTGTTTTAGATGCTGGCTCGCGGTATATATAAATGAAGAAGTGAATAAAAAAAGGAAGAAACAAAAAAAATGATGCAATCTCTTTATTTTAACGACTGTACGTTGGGGCTGCATACGTTTAACCTTTGTTTACAATAAGGGATAAATCTTTTAGTTAATTAATTATAGAATTATAATCAGTGCTTGGATAGATAAAATTTTCATCTATATTGAAGATAAAATACGTTTATATATCTTGTATATGAGTAAATAGATACTACTCGCTAAAATTACAATGGCAAATTTTCACTGATTCGCTTAGTGACTTTGAACGTTATTGTGAGGCAGGTATTTTTCACCTACGAGAAATTATTTGCTGGATGAACCACTCGTACGCAACACTAAAGGATTCTAATTTTTTGCACAATATTTTAATGAAAATTTCAGAAGGCTAGCAGTGAAAGAATTTCAGCTCCTCCCCCCCTTTTTCCTGTCAAAATGAATTCTGGTATTCTTTCAAAATTTTGACTAGGGATCTGTGTCACTCTCCACCTCTTTATTAAAGCTAACCCTTATAGCTTACAACGAAATTGAAATGCTTATATGATTTTACATATTACTAATCAGATTATCTATTGATTGTTCTAAATTTTGCCACTCGATTCGGGAATTGACAGGGTTACGTTTGACTTTTCTAACAGAAAGAAACAAAAATTTTTTATTTTCTAAAACACTTTTCTGAACTCTTTATGAAAATATTTTACTTTGGAATGCTCCCCGAAAACTTTGAATTCTTTGAGTTATGTAATGAGTGTAATTCGCTTGCTGCTTCTAATGAATTTACTTCATCGAGTAGAAGTGAAAATGCTTTAGATGCTTACGTACATTGCTGTGGGATAACAATGTAAGCCAGAAAAATCTATTTGTATATTTATTAATTTATTCGTTTATTTTATTATTATTACATAATTACAATATTATAATTATATATTAATGAAACTGCTTTTCCATCTGCGAGAACAGACCTTGCTATCCCATATAGCAATGCATGATCCACGAACGGATGTACAAAAATAATAATTTAGAAGGAATAGATTTAACGATTTTCTAAGGAGTCTAAAATCATCACTGTAATCACATTGTCGGTGATCATAAATCCCTTCACAAAATGTTTCAGAATCCTTTAATGATATTACTTTATCATAATTATTGAGCAATATTGCATTAGTAGCAAACGCAAGTTTGATTAATCAAATCACCAGCAGGTGATAAAATTTAATGCCTATGAATGTAGAAGGCGAATGATATTTAGTTACTAATATTAACAGAAATCTATTTGAGAATTGTCTGCAACCAGATTAATGTATAATCTGTATGCAGATAATGTAATGTCACTGAAATTATTAAGATGTATGAAAATGGTATTACTTATAAAGATGCACTTTGTATTTTTATATAAATAAATCGATTAAATGCACTTGAAAAATAATAAAAGATAATCGTTTTTATTCATAATCTTTTACTAACTAATCAAAGAGCTTTAAACTCACAAATTCCATCATCCTAATGATTTCAATTTATTCACTAGCTTTCAGTGTTTGACTTTACACTTGTTTCAGTAAGTGGCTATTTACTATTTCAACTAAATCATTCTTCTAGGTCCAATACATTTCAACAATCATTGTTGTCGTTGACATATTAGATTTTTAGTATTTGATATTATTATTTATTTTTATGAGTATTATTTTTATTAATATATATTTATAAATAGAATATATATTTATAAAATTACTAGGCTATCATTATGTTAATATTTTACAATGATTCCTTTATGTTACTGGAGGAAGAAAAATAATAATTAATCATTTATAATTTTTCTGTTATATTTATAATAAAAAAACATCATGTTACAAAACTTTGCGAATTATATAGTCTTTTATCCTATCGTGAGAATCCACGAAAGTTGAAAGAGCAGAAGTAGATTTTCCCTCACATCATGAAATTCAATATATACGTTACATTTTTTCCTTTCATGCGCGCGCACACACACACACACACACACACACACACACACACATGTAGCGTTACCCTTCAATTGCTGATTTGATCTCGCTTGTCCGCGTAGACAAGTTAATTATCTGCTGTCGGTAATGGCTATCAGCGCTACTTTGATTCTATCTTCAATAATAATATCGTAATAATATATTTTTAAAGGAACTCGCTGCTGAGACGGTAGGAAGTTATGCGGAGATGATGGAAATAATTTATCCATTGTTTACAAGGTAATTTGCCATGTTCACACCGAGACCCCTAATTAAATTTTAAAAACATATTTGAGCTACTTGAACATCCTTATTGTGTCTAATAGACGGAAGGTGTATATTTTTTAAAAACTTTAATCAAAACCGACCTCCTGACTTGGTTGAGAATTTCATTGCACTATTTACTCTGGTATTCACCAATATGATAACATTCCTGCAACAAATATATTTTAAACACGAACCTTCTGTTGGAATCTTATCAAACGATAAAGGAACTCGTTAATCATTTCTTAGCATAAATATTTAAAACATTCATCTTATTAAGTACTAATTTAGCCAGGACTATAAAACTTTTAGTTATTCGAGATGCATTTTAATGGCAGAAATGGTCGCGCCTTATTTATTCGAAGGTTCACTGAATAAAGTGTTTAAATTTTTAAGCTTAAATTAAACACGTTGAAGCTAGTGTTTAAGTTTTTCACTGATCTCACATAAAACCTACAACTTTATTCTAAAATTTTTTAAAAATACATGGTTAATAATAAAAATTATAGCATTTTGTAAAACAAAGTATTTTTGGTTCAAAAAAGAACGCTATACACGTAAATATTCATAAAATATGTATTTATTACATTCGCCCTTTCCGTAAAATCATGATGTTATAACACATTATGAAATTCAACGTTACATTTCGATTTAAACGCAAAGCTAATGATAACTTAATGAAATTCAAGCAATACGGTAACGACCATTTCTTATAGCAAAACCCCGGGAAGAGAAGTGCCCTATCGGAGTATATATATATATATATATATATATATATATATATATATATATATATAAGTATATCTAAAAAGCGAGCGCTGTAACGCAATATAATGCAATTCTTTCACCGTGCCCCTTTCCTCCTTCGCACGAATAACGCGGGGAAAGTAAAAATAAATTGGGAAAGACGCGCGCCGCTCGGTTTGGAGAGCATCTTTCGGCCCAACAGATATTAAGATGCTGCATATATATATATATATATATATATATATATATATATATATATGTATATATAATTATCCTCATTATTAAAATGTAATTACGGAAAAGTAGATGCTACGTCGCCTAATATTTTGCAGAGTCCTGAAAGTCATTATACATCGGAAATTTGCATAATCGGTAATTGTAAAATAAAGCGGGAAAAATAAATAACCCATATTTCGATCGATGGATATATTATACGAAAGATATCTTTTGCTAAATTCAAGGATGCAGAATGTAATTGTCGAGAATCGATATCATTTGTCCAAATATCAACTACAACTTCTTTGCGTCGGTATATCTTTTAAATACACAACCCCCGCCGTAATTTTTATAACGCAGCGTTATTGAGAATGCATTGTACTGTCAGTAAATAAATACAAGGTATAGTGATAAGGGAGCTATGAGCACATGAAAGAAACTAATTAAACTTTGCATTTTTATCATGATTTTAACTGTACAAATGTTGACGGTAAACATTATTACTTTTACAATCAGTTAACTTAACAACGTCCTTGATCATTTCTTGTCCTTGATTCTAGCATTGTTCGTACTTGCCACTGACGGTCATTCACTTTCACTTTCGGTATTGCTTGACCGATAAAAATGTAAACTTTTTTTGAGTCTATTTCCGTTTCTTTAAAATAACGTTTACTATTACTTTTTTTTTAATGTAGTATTTGACTGCCAATAATTATTTAAGATTTTGTGTGTGTGTGTGTGTGTGTGTGTGTGCCGATTAGTGTCCCATATACATGGATAAGCAACCACTGTAATATTCGCTAAAATACGGTACTTATGATTTATAAACTATTTATGTTACTGTAGTGTTGTATCAATGTATATTATGTATGTTCTAATTTAAGCGGATGTAAAAACCAATCCAATGTATTAAAATTTAAAAACATTTGAAAAATCTTGCAATGGTACAAATAAATCTATGCAAGTAGACGAGGAGAACGATAGAAAAGATTTTTTATCAATGTTTGCTGATTTTTAAAAAAATTATAAAGGCTCTTCGAATACGTTGTTTTCGATAATTTTATGAGAAATATCTTTTATATAATTTTTTTTATCTTAAATTTGCCCACATAAGATATGTGTACGATAATTTTTCACTAAACTATTATCGAGCAAAGCTAATCATTAGTTTCTACTTTCACTGTCAGTTACCCACAGACAAGCATGATCCTTTACGAAAAATAAAATTATGGCATTGTAAAGTAAAAAATATTCAAATTAATATTAATTCATTGTTGTTCTACTGAAAATGTCGCTCAGGCGAATGTAGAAAATTTTATATTAAAGGATATTTGAGTAAGTTGGTATATAAATTTCATTTTAATTTTTTTTTTTTTAATTTAAATCAAATTTAAATTTAATTTCAACCTTAATGTATATAAAGAAAACTCCGGAGATTGATCACGGAAATTTCAAACTAATCTTCTCCGCAAAAATTTTACGTATTGATTTGTCATTTCTGATTTATTATATTATTAAAAATTGAAATTATAATAAATAGAATTATTTATAATATGAGAATAAAAAATTTGAACTTTATTCACAGAAAAGGTTGAATTTTATTGGAATTCTTTTTATCGTTGAAGAACTTGTCTATAGTTACACGTACTTAAACTAATTTAACTCGCAACTTCTATTTATAATTTTAACTTTTATTCAGTGTTCATGCATTACTAATGTTAATTTTGTAAAATTTATTTATTACATGAAATTATTTCTAATACGCGATTTCTTCGCGATGAAATAAATCCATACTATTAAAAAAAAATCATTATAGACTTACCCTTGATAGAAATCCATTCTATGATAAAGCTATAAACAAGGTATCTTTATGTAAAAATTCTTATAAAAACGGTATTAATGTTTGGTAATAAATTGGAAAATTTATTTTTTTACAGTCATTATTCGCGCCCATTTAATGGTTACAATTCTTTAAACTATATTTTGGATAAGCTCCTCATAACAGTTAGTAATCGAGCAAATGTATTTTAGGTTTGGTATAAAATATACCTTAAAATAAGCTTGACAATAAATTTTAGAGATAGTTATGGTACAAACTGATATTATCATTCATAATTCTTATATAAATTAATTAATAATATTCATCATTACTGTAACTAATAAATTGTATATGTTTTGTCGAGTTCATAATTTTTAATTAACTCATACGGACACTATACCTTATACGTAGTATATAATATATATTAAAAGTATCAAAATTAATTTATACAGTTGTATATAATGTTATACTTGTGAAGTCTTAATCAGGCTTATATATTAATCAAGTTGCCGGACGATCCAGTCAGCACGCAATCTCCATAAGTTAAAGTTTTTTAAACCAAATTGTGCAAATCCTTGCTAAAAAAGTTTGAATGTCAACTCAACTTTACATGAATTTAAAATAAAATTCATAAAATATAAAATTATATTATTTATTTGATAAATAATTAGAATAGCATCTATAATTATCCTGGAAGAAATTGAGAACATTTTTAGAACATCGATTGGCCAGTTGAAATGAAACACTGCTTTTTATCCGCTTATATTCAATAATATTCTTCTTTGTTATCTGGTACCTTTTTCTATAATTGGTAGTGACCCTGGTAGAAATGTCAGTATTTTATTGCCCAGAAGAGCAAGTCTTGGGCTCTTTGAATGCCTAAAAGGTGTTGGGATAAAAATTCCCAAAAAAGGCCTTTCGACTGGCCGAATAAAACATCAAGCCAAAAGACTATTTTTTGCATAATAATAAATTGGCAAAAATTGGTGATGAAGAATAGCAAACACTCCAAAACATTTTATAGTTAAATTAATGCCGAAAAAATGGTATAAGATAAAATATTTATATTACTGTATTTCAAATTGCCATGAATTTTTACCCGAAATCAATTTAATACATTCAGATTTATAATCAAACCATTTATACATATTTGACTGTCCATATTATAAGTAGATAAATAGTAGATAAAAAGACATACTTTTTTATATATCACATTTTGATTTGTGTGATGGTCTTTGAACGCTGTACATAAAAATATAATAATCTAGACCCAATAAAAAGTACTTATATATTACATAATTTTTTCAATACACAGACACACACGCACGCACGCACACATGCAGGCACTCATAATTATGCATCTATATTTGAACATATAATGTATTAATACTATTTATTCGATATAGTGTTTTAGAAAAACACATACGATATCTATAATACAGATCAAATACGCAGCTGTGCACACGTAGACGGGCAAACATGCGCAATCTATGCATTTATGAAAGTTTACTTTAACCAATTATTGACCAGTAACCACTCATTATTTGAACATTTTTACTGTTCAAAACATGTCCAAGAAATGTGCGAAAAATGGTTTTAATAATTTATGAAAATTGGTCAAAAATTAAACAGTTCCTTTTGTACCATTATTAGTAATGCCCAATTCATATTCTGTAAATAGTCATTTTATTGAGTATTTTCAATTGTTCAATTTGATTGTTTTAAAGGCAAAGAGTTCCAAAACCAATTATTACCTATAATTTTTAGGATGATAAAATCAAATGAAGAAACAAACTATATTATGCCTTTGTCATTTTTTTTAAGGGTTAGTTAATGTATCTTATGAATGTTTTTTATTAATTCAATTATATGATTACATTACAAGATTATATAAATATTTTTTTTCCATACCCCAAATAGCTAAGTCCCAAAATAATAAATTATCTTGAATATTCTACAAGCTGCATACATAGTTGTTCAATAGATTTATATTCAATAAACCTTAAAAAAATCATTTCATAGATATAACGTATTAGCTCTTATCTGATCGCTGTATCTGCCAGTTCTCATTTACAACTTTCGCACAAATCGTAATTTATAGAAAGAGCCTACCTTATATTTATAGCGTTTTGTCGCCGAGAATACTGTCGTAATCTAACTCAGACACCAGCTCTGACTTTAAGTTCCGAACATTTTCTTCCTAACTCGTTCTCTTATATATATATATATATATATATATATATATATATACATGCGAATCAGACTGGGATTCGCAGGAGCGAATTCTCACTTCTCACGCATTTCTCCAGCGTCGGCGTGCACATTGTCTTCCCCATTGGATTATATAGGACAGGGAGCCATTACAATACCTCGGAAATCAGGCTTCCCGAGATAAGACGCACATACGCGCGCTTATTATTACACTTACGGGGTAACTTATATTTTATTTCAGTTAAGATAAGGGTCTAAAGGTATCGCAAACATTATTGTGCAATCAGCGTATATGCGCGCGCATATCATGTAATACTCTTTTTACATAATTTGTTTCCGAGCACACCCGCGAAATAATTGTGTGCTAATGTAATTCTGAATGAACCGTCATAGTATTACAGCGCAGCTGTGACTTGGGTAAGTTCGAAGTGATTCTAGGATTTAAAACTTAATTTATTGCAGAATAAGTCGAACATTAAGTATTTTACATTTGTTTTTCTTTTATAAAGTTAGATGAATGATAGATTAGTCGATGAAACAAATAGTATCTCAATTTCTGTTTTTTATATACTTATCAATTGATTCAAAATTTTAATTATGACATTATTCTTTATCTTATTCTAAAACAATAGATGGCAATCTCATTTTCTATATATTTATAATTGATAATTATACTGATATTGACAATTGTAAAATACACTAACAGTGAAGTTGAAAGAACATGTATGCATAGTTACTGAAATTAAATGTATTTTTAAATTTTCAATAGTAATTATAACGCTATCCATTTGTAATTTTACGATTGCGATCCGCATGTATATTATATTAAGGATAAAATTATAGTTCAATTATGGTTAAACTTTTTTCGTGATATTAAATTCGCTGTTCATATTTATTCATATTTTGAAATAAATAACAATTTATATCTATATATATTGAAAAAAAATACTATAAAAAAATACAAAAAAATGAATGTTGAAAAAAAATACTATAAGCCTAAGTATACTGCTTCAAAAATTTACGTGATTTATGGCATGATTTACGACTTGATAAATCACTTGACAATTTGGCTAGATTGCTCTAGGATGATTTATTATAAGCATTATCATCAACGGTAATTGCCTAAGACCTAGTATTCGCAGTTGTGGACAATCCAATTTAGTTGCACCGTGTCGATGGCGCTCAAAGGAAGATTATATAACCTATGAAAGATCCGTTTTATAATAATGTCTATTTTTTAGATAAATTTTTAAAGGATCCATTTATCCTAAGTTTATTAATGTTTAGGTGTTATTTATAGGTATAGTGCAATGAAATCGGAATGCCCATAAATGGGAATGTTGATTTTTAAGCATTTTTGAAACAAAAATATCACTAAATTTCAAGTGATTTAACAATGAATAAAGCAACATATTCGTTTTTTAGGTATAATACATTTATTTCCGTATATGTACACGATACGTACATGTACACGTATATTGTTAGGGATAGTCTTTAAAATTTCTCAAATAAATGAAAATTTAAGAATTATTATTGGCTTCTTCGGATCTATACTCCATATTGAAGAAACCTTTAGAATCATTATCTTCATCTCTTTAAAATTATTCGTTTACAGGAAGCATCTATATATATATATATATATATATATATATATATATATATATATATATATATATATATACGCTCGCAAAATGCACCAACGGGATCTTTCAGAGAAATCTTTGAACGACTTCTCCACTTGTTATACATTCGAACAGTTGTCCGATTCATTCGGCCGACAGTACCGCAGATGTGTGTATAATCTATATAGATACACTTCAATTCTTTTTAACCGCAAGTCGGTGATTACAGTGTGTAGTGGTATACACACACGCGCATACCAGTTCAATGCTGCGTGTTTTGGCCCAGATGCCGTTGCAGCTCGTTGCATACATTTCTTTCAGCTATATATAGATTGAATATATTATGATAAAGTATTCTTTAGCTCACGTCGACTATATTGAAAAAAGAATATGGTTAGAACTCGGATTAAAATATATTTTCTATCAACTATTATTTTAATATATTAATGTTACATTCTTTACTTTTACATTTTTATATAAAGTTCTGAAAAAATTTAAGGAATTCGAGCATACTATTACATTATTTTTTCTCGGATCCGCTTCATAAGCGTTAAAGTATGGTGCTCTTATGGATTTCATTCGATTAATACATAAAGGGTAAAAATTGTGCTTATGTCAGCTGTTCTAAATTAAATTAATAAATATTATTATCGATCTTACATTCTTTGTACAATAATATATTATAATATATATAATTTTTTATAATCATCCCCGAAGAATCTGAAATAGAAATTATTACTAAAAATAAAATAAAATTAGATTAAAAAATAAAAATAATAATAAGAATAATATGTTATTACAAACAATAATATACTATATTCTATGTTAGCAAAGGAGAACCTGCCTGCCTCACCACCTTAGATTTAAATTTACATTACATATTCGACGCTTCGAACTGCTACGGTTCATCTTCAAGGACTAAACACAAATTTTTTTTTTTGATTTTTAATCTAATTCAATTTTAATTTTTAGTAGTAATTCCTATTTCAGATTCTTCGGGGGTGATTATAAACAAGTACAGCCTGTCTGTCATTATATCAGTATAACATTTTGTTTTTATTATGCCAATATTAACAGTATTAGTATAATAAAGGCCGCGAAATCGATAAGAATATTTATTCAATTAATATATAAAATTAAAAATTTGGAACTCTTTTTCAATTGAAATTCAATCTGAAAATATAAGTATTGAATCTTTTAAAAGTGAAAATACCTCAAATGCTTGTTGCAATGACGTTGCATTTATGTTATTATTATTAATTAATATAAGGGAAAATTAATAAATTGTGTAATGATATATTGTGACTTTCTAGGAACGAAGAGGTCAAATGTTAAAAAAAAGTATTAAACGTTTCTTGAATTTTATTATAAATTTAATAAAAAATAAAAGTGCATTAAAACACTATTAATTTGAATTTTTAATAATCTCTCACATAAAAATAAATAATTAAAATGCATTTTTATCATAATATATAAGTACAATATATTATTCTATTATTTTTAATAACTAGATTATTTTGATGTGCCATACAGAATTTACATTTTGTATCAACCATCACATTATTGTCATATAATAATCATAAATAAACATTTATTCAATCATAAACTTAATTTGTCGATGACACAATATATAAAAAAATAAAACAATTATTATAGTATTTCGGTTGGCACGGTTATGACAAAATGGAATAGTGAAATCGTAGCTTTATCCGCCTCGGTGCTTCACATTCAAATGAATTTTTACCTTTTGCCCTACTTATAAAGTGCTTATAAGTAAAGCGAGTAGAAAGTACAGTTGTTCAAAAACGAAAAAGAAATTATAAAGTACTCTGCCTGTGCGCGCGCGCGCGCGTACGGTGAAAGTTATTATATAGCATAGCTATATGAGATTTAAATACAAATCCTTCGTATTTTATTTATGTTTTAAAAAAATTATTTTCCCGGAGCATTCATTTATTATTATTCATACAATTATGCGACGTTCTTTGCATCGTCCATCATTTATATTCACATGAGATTACGGTTTATTGTTTACGGCTGGACAAAAACATCAATAACAAATAAATATCAATACATAATGATCGAAAGGTAAAGGCAGTCCGTGTACAATCCGCCTCTGGTACTATTTGCCGAGACACCGATACCGAATTCATCCGAGTCCCCTCGCTCTTTGACGCCAAGTTACACTAAATATTCTGATTAATCGCGAGCTCGTTAAAAACCAGTTCAAAATTCACCCTTTCTGCCCGCGAGTACCGTACCTCGTGCACTCGTACCAAAAGCCCCCCTCCTCCGCGCGCGCTCGCTCCAACCTCCAACCCCACGCACCGCCGACCGGAAGACCGCGAGTCCCCGCCACGCCGCAGTGCATCGCCGCGCCGTCTGAAAATCAGGTGGCACTTTGTGTTTTCGCTGCCGCCAACCGCCCCCACTCTTGCCCCCACCGCCGTCGAGTCCGTTATACCTCGTTCCTCTTCGGCGAGCATCAACACGCGCACGCACGCACACGCCAAAGCCGAGGCCGAAAGAGTAACTATATATGTATTATAGAATAAAGGCGTCCGCGCGCGCGCGAAGAGCGGAAGCCGGAGCTCCCGTCCTTTACCCCCCCCCCCTAGCGATGGCTTGTCACTCACAGAGCTCTCGTCCGACATTGTTGTATGTGGATATATCTATATATATACGAGCGTTTTCTTCGCGCGCATTTCAGGATATATTATATAGCTTGTGCGGATGTGCATCACGAAGTTTAAGGTCGGTATGTACGAATGTCTGTCTCTCTCTCTCTCTCTCTCTCTCTCTCTTTTCTCCCTCTTAATCCATTTATCGTTATATTACGATAGAACACAAACGCTCCACATTGAACGAAAAGACTATTTATTAGGGTAACTTATCTTATTTCTTACCGAAACATATTGAAGTAGATGTAATTTTTAAACTGCTAAGTAGCTATGATTGGTCATCATTATTATTTCTGAGAACGGGGACTTGAATGTGCTTTTGACTATTTTTGCACCAATCTTTCATCTGGCGTAGATCGTCTCGCCACACTAAAATCTTTTCGGCGAAAAAAGGAAAACCGCCGTGAGTGAACGCAACATTAACTCAATTGATCAGGTAAAGAAAAATTGTATATCCTTCGTGCTTAGCAGGGACGCAACAATCACTGTCTCTTGGAGGTCAGGACTCTGGACACCCAGACAGTAGTTTGCGTACACCCACTGACAATAGTGGGTGTCCAAATTTTCAGAAAAATTCCAAATGAAATAGGAAAAAAAAATTTTGTCTAATAGAATTAAAATTTCATATTTTTATACTATTACATAATTTCTTTTGGGTTTTGTTTATTATATTTGTGATGATGGTTATGATCCTTGTGTTCTCGATCATTTATTGTACATTGAAAGCGAGCAGTGAAGTAAATTTGTTCAGCGATAAAATCCTTAAGGAAACAATATTTAGTCACAAGAAAACGCAATGAAAACGAAGGAAACTTTATTGGGTTATAGAATCTTTTACAAGAGCGTAACAACCATTTATTAAATTGGATGCAGCAAAAAAAATTGTGGATTAATTAAAAAGTTTAAAACGCAATTTAGAAAATACGTATTCCGTAATCTTAAAAATAATTTCTAGTGAAATACAGGAAGTAAAATGTTATAACGTTATTGTGTAAGGTACCCAGATGTTTAAGGAGATGATCAAAAATCGATTTATATACGTTGCAGATAAAATGTTCTATTTCGAAAATGTTTAGTTATTTTTGTATTGAAAAAACAAACATAAGCTATATTGGAAAATTTAAATACTTTTAATCTTTCCATTGAATGATTATGATCGCAGCCATACAATGGTGCAAGTAACATGTCCGAAGTCAATAACGACGCACGAAGTCATATTAAAAATGCTCAACCCTCGGCTGATTATTGTTTTTGTATTTCCCATGCTCAAAATTTGATTGCATAAGCAGCTGCTACAAGTAGTTCATTACCGTCTTCTGCTACGATCATAGTGTCAAGCGATTTTAAAAGGTATATCACTTTCTGCTAATATGATCTATAGTGTAATAAGACCATTATGCCCTACTCGATTTTTGTTTCGAATAGAACCATGCTAATCGGCATTAGCATAGTTCGAAGTTTTTTAACATCATTAGATCAAGTAAAACTGGAAAAGCGAACTACATTGGGTTTATTAAATAAATTGATGGTAATACTATCCTTAGCTTATACATGTTATTAAACTCCTTCTTTTTTTTAATTTAGAGACACTGAATAAAAGTTTACAAGGTAAATATAGAACAGTGAGAGGAACTCTTGAAGCAACTAAATTAACAATTAGAAATTAGATATATAGATAAATCACTGCATTGATGATGTTTTGAAAAAGTTGTATATTGAGGCAAAAAAATTATTGAAAATTTTAATCTAGTCGATGTTGAAATTCAATTGTTAAAAAGAACGTCAACCTCCTAAAAGGTTTACTCGAAGTACTGAATCACATATAAATAGTTCATTATCATTATCAATATTATACAGCTATAATAATATTTATTAAAGTAAAAAGGACTTGTAGCATTTTCTTTTCGCTGCATCACTGTTACTACTGTTTTAATAATGTTGTATATTTTATTTTATTTCTGTATATTGTATGAAAATTGTTATTATTTTTAGTCGTTATGAAAATCCAAATAAAGTTATATTTGTCTGTCTATCAATACCATTCTCTTTCCTGTTTCAACTAAAAATCAAATGTTAATTATTGTAATACAGTAAAAATTATAGGTGTTACATTGTATAACACATTATTGTAATCTCAACATTGTTCGAAGTTATTATCAGTCAATGCATCGTTACACACGTACTATCTAAATTTATTATTTATCAAGGTGCAGTTATTTCCTAACTTCAATTACTGTATGTAATGTACTTCTATACTTTCGAACGAATTAGCGCCATACAATGTGGCGTTGTCAAAATTGCGACCGTACGTTTCATTCCAGGATCACTCGTATGAACCTTTCAGTATGCGATTAAAGCTTTTCAGTCCTTAGAAATATTAACCTTCGTATAAGTAGGCGAGACTACCTATGACTATATTCGTTTATTGGTCAAAATATTGATTAACAAAGTTGTGAATACGTACTATTTAAGCGATTTCAATGTTAGGTGTAGATAGGGTCAATACGATATTCTATGTTGCGTTGATCTAATTTAGATTTTGAAATTCTTTGACCAGTACCGATTACTATAAATAATCATTGATTTACCGTTCGTAATGCATAAATGGGCCTGCAACAATTAACATATGCAGGAAGTTTTATTCTATTTGATTAATTTAAAGAAAAATGCATCTGGATTTCATCCCAAAGCTAGAAAATTGGATGTCGCACGAACTGAGAAACGTTAGAAAACGTCATTTGTCGTTGTAACTTTTTTTCAATTTATTATTAGCGAAAATAGAAGCTCCAGACCCAATATATATTGATAGATTAATTATTAGATTGCTACATTCATGAAATTTAAATAATATATTATATTTAAAAAATTATTTACGTTTTGTCGCTCAATTTAAGGAGGCTTCCCAATATGAACTTGTGCGTTATTTTTACTGATCTGCGATATTTAACAAATGTAACAGTTGTTACAAAAAATCAATTTTTTAATTCATTAATTTTGTTTAGTAATTATCTATAATGTAATTATCAGGAATTACGCTGCTTATCACTATTATTTGAACATACTCAGTTAATTTTATCATAACAAGTATTTTTTATTTTTCCTGTATTTATATATGTTATATTTATATATGTTATTTTTAATAAAAACTTTCTAAAATAAACGTAAGTTTATATACGCATATCGAAATAAAATCGATAAATCTTTAAATTAAAATTAATAGTAATTCTCGATCTTATACCAATTCAACAATTTAATTAAAATAAATTATATTATTGATCACGATTAAGATTTTAATGAATATAAATAAAATATATCTAAATGAGGGGATGATTTGTTTTATTTCAATAAATTGGTTTTTGACATGCTATAGCTAAGCATTTATTTCAATATAATAAAATTTTTTTCATATATGTATGGATTTTTATTTACTAATGTACTTCATATGTTCTTACTCTTAATGATCGGCATAACTAAATCATTTTCTAATACTTTCATGGCATATTTTTTGGCTATGAAATTGATTTTATTCATAAACTTTATATATATTTTTATATAATTCTAAATAATTCTAAATAATTCTAAATAATTCTAAATAATTATTTTTACGTATTTCTTCAGGTATCATTATTATTTTTTTGAACCGATTCATAATATCCAATTTTATGTATATATTATATATATATATATATATATATATATATATATATATATATATACCGTTTCTTACACTATTTTGAAATACTGAGTCCTTAATCTTGTAAATCTCCCTCTCCTTTCCTTTCCCCCTGTCTCACTCGCTCATTGCTGTTTCATTGGACAATAACGTATATAAAGAACGGTACGGTGACTGGCAAATTTTGGTTAGATAGTGTGTGTGTGTGTGTGTGTGTGTGTGTGTGTGTGTGTGTGTGTGTGGGTCGTACTTTGTTTAGTATTCGTAAAGCGTCGTTAATCATCTCTCTGTCTTGAACCTGATTATGAGATTGTCCGCATGTTTTTGGCTTTTATATTATGCATGTATATCAGTGCACTGCACGTGGCCTAATTTACTTTTAAAAGCCGTTTTTTGCGCCTCGTTAAAGCCGGTTTTTACAGATCAAGCATATGCAAATATACGGGTGCACATAATAGGGTACGGGGGTAATAAAGGCTTAGCGACTAATGTTCTGGTTTTCCGATTGGGTGTTGAAGGGGGTTTTCTTACACACACACACACACACACACACACACACACACACATGGATATATGAATATATGTTTGTCGCTGAATGGTTCGGCGTGCTGTTACTTTTCATCGATCTATATTTACGTTTGTCTCGTCAATTCCGATGGATAACATCTCCGTTTGCCTTTCGTCTTCTTAATGTTACAACGAAAATACTATGCTGAAAGATGTGTTGTTAAATGTGTTTGCATGCTGAAATTGAGCTGGTAGAATTGTCTGTGCTGAGTTCTATACAAAAGAAAAAGTTTCGATGCATTGCAGTTCGTAAATAACGTTTATTTTTATACGATTGTAAATTTAATCGAAGCTTCATTATAAAATACCATATACTGATACATACTTTTCCAGTACAAACGCTGCCAGTCGTATAAATCGTAGAGAATTAACGATCCTCCGTGCAGGATTGCATTCGTGCATTCAGGAACGATTTTCCTTTATTTATTTATTGCAACAAACAATAATCATTAACAACAAGTCACAGGTTGACGTACATCCTGAAGCCCCTTATTTTCAAATCGACTCTCTCGAAAATAAATGAGTAATTGTATTTGAAAAAATAAATAAATAAATAAAACGAAGGTGCGTCGCGAAAATGCCGCTAGATGTGAAAATTGAATTGCACAGCGCGGTTTTCTGAAACGCATAAATCGCGCCGTGTCGGCACTTTAAATATTAGTGTCCATAAAAACTACGCCCCTCGTCGCCTCCTCGCCGCCACGAAAAACGCGAGTTTTCCGGAACACTAAATAAAACAAAAAACAAAAAGAGACAGAAAAGCAGAAGACACCTTGCCTAAGGGACAGTTGGCAGTTTCTTCGCCTAGCTTCACCCCCTCCTTACAATATCTTCCCTAGCGCGCAAAAGTCGATCACGCCGCTCTCTCTCTCTCTCTCTCGCTAGTGCTCGGCGGACCTTTAATCTGTCTCTCTCTCAGTCTCTCTTCGCACTATGTCCCGCCTGGCGCACATCCGCCGCCGAGAGAGATAGCGAACTTCGCGGCGTGTGCGTGCGTGCGCCGCGGCCTCCCGCGGCTTTTATCACTAGAGCCTCGACGGCTACGGCGGCGGTGGTGGCGCGCGGCTCTCGCGCCTCGCGCCGCGCGGTTACGGCGAGCGCGCGTCCCACATTTCCTCTCAGTGCGCGCTCGGGACGCATTCCAGGCAAGTGTTTTATTCGTCGCTCGGGCCGCGAGGTTGCGCGCGGCTCTGTTTCAAAGGCGGGCGGCCGAGGTGCGGGTCCTCCTCTCGCTCACTCTCTCTTTCTCTCTTTATTCCTCTCAGTCTCTGTCTACCTCTACCTTGCGTTATCAGCTGAGGAGCGATAAGTGAGTCCCCTCTCGCTCTCTCTGTCGCTCGACCTGGCTCGTCCGCGAATTTTTTCTATGCACACCGGCCATAAGCACGCAGACTCTACTGGAGGAGCGGATGATCGTTTGAGGTTTGACCTTGTTCTGCTCCCACTTCATTTATATATATATATATATATATATATATATATATATATATATATATATAGCTATACGTATATATATATAGCTTTGTTTTGTGTATAATCGCTACGCGTGCATTTTTTTCTCAAGCATTGGCACGACCTTGATATAATGTATAATTTGCTAATTTTTTAAACCGTACATTCGTGAGATATATATATATATATATATATATATATATATATACACATATATGGATGTATGAAAGTATGTATGTATGTATGTATGTATGTATGTATGTATGTATGTATGTATGTATGTATGTATGTATATGTATGTATGTATAGTTACAATATTGAATATGATTAGAGTATATAGTGTAAAAAATATTTGACTGAGCTTAGTGACATGTCACTGAAGTTTTTGCGGTATGCACGCGCGCACGATGAAAGTTTACTTAAATCGCGAACGAAACATTTTTATTTATAAATATTGCAGTTGGCAAAGTTTATTGCGTGCTGTTCTTACCATTGCGGATATATTTCGCGTGCTGAACATTTGAATCAGTAAGAAATGGCTCAATGCTAAAAAGGCAGTAATATTTTTACTAATACAGAACTTAATATATTCCACAATTTACACGGTGTGCGTTTTCGATTGGCACTGCGTCAGCAGTAAAAAATTCAATGACATATTAGAGACAGATTTACATTTTTATCAATAGGCCTACTTTCACTTACTTACATTTACAGGGAAACAATAATCTGAAAATTCAGTAGCTTTCGACAGCTGCATTTATTTTTGTTTTCAATCGCTGATTGTCATAAAAAGTTACTGAGTTTTCAAAAAAAAATTTAATATTTTTTAGCTGTTCTTCGACTGCTTTTCTTTTTCTTTCTTATATATCTGATAAAGAGTGAATTTTTAATATCTCAAAGTTGAAGGTGTGCCACGAGTTTTTGTAAATAAGCGCTGAGCCATTATATACTTATCGTTACTGCCTTGCTAATTTATGATCCTAGGATCAATAAAGCGAATGAATTATGTTTTGTTCGTCGGGCATTTTGGAATTCCTTGAAGCTTTTGCAATTTGAAATAAAAATTAGTTTTCTTTGCTTTTTTAAAATTTATTTAAAGTAATCAAGCATATCATAATACAATGTAATTGTTTGAGGTACATCTGTGTGACATACGGATCAATATTCATTTAATACAGTGTTAAGCTAAAAATGAGTAAGAAACTTCTTGGAAATCCATAAGCCGCAATACGTGTTGCTTTGCAAGCTCTTGAATGAAAAAATTTTTTTTTGCGATTGTGCGATTTTTTCTTTTTTAAAAAATAATATATCATTCTTCGTTTTATACATATCGCAACTGATATAATATTGTAGAATGGTATTGTAATACCGAAAATGGAGACAATAACTTATAATTATATTCTATGAAAATAATAGAATATATATATATATATATATATATATATATATATATATATATATTAAAGTATCTAATTATTATAAATAGAAAATCTAAACGAATCATCGAGTTTTTTCCAACAATAAGAAAAAGCAGCGAGCGCCTTCAGAATTAGAACTTAAAATATTTTATCTGAAGCAGTGCTAAAAAAAACTCGAGCAAAAAAGTAATCTAGTTCGCTGATAAAAGTGAAACGTTTCTCTTCCAACCATTTGAAATAAAAATCTAAATTCTGAATTAAAAATAATTGAAATTTATTATAGAGTATTCTTAGAGTGCAAGAAATCAACGACAGAAAAGCCTGGACGCGCAAAGTTTAATGCCGTGGCAAATTTCTTCGTATCTCCGCTACTTTGCAAATGCAAAACGATCGATTATATAATGATAGATCACCCGATATTCCACCTGCAGTCTACAAACATTCTCTAAAATAATTTGCTATGCATTTTTTGCTCCTTCTCTCTCTCTCTCTCTCTCTCTCTCTCTCTCTCTCTCTCTGTCTCTGCCTCTCTCTGTTGCTCTCCCTCTATCTCTCTTTAAATCCGCTTTCACAACTCTTTCTAATATATATATATATATATATATATATATATATATATATATATATATATAGATCATTGAATATTTCTATATCGTGTTAAATTATCCAGCTGCAATGAATTTATAATCCTGCTCGTTGCTCGCAAGGTCTAGCGATGGAATGGCAATCGCGTATATATATATATATATATATATATATATATATACATATATACATAATGATATATCTTCTATGTTATTATAATTTTTATTATATGCTAACTCCACGCTTTCGATTCGGGTGCGAAAAACCTTCTTCTTTTGTGATGTAACATGCGCAAAGAGGAAAAAATAAAACGTGAAGCATATGTGCGCGCGCATATATATACAAATATATATATATATATATATATATATATATATATACGTGTATGTATATATATATATATATATATATATATAGGCTCTCGTATAAAAAAATGACATGTTATGTTCTGTGCAATGATCGTCGAAATCCTCGTGATGCGCTACTGAAATGCCACGTGCACGCCGAGTATAAACAGTATAATTTGTGTGTATGTGGGAGGGGGGGAGCGTTTGCGAGCGCGTGCGTGCGCGTGTGTATACGGCACTGGCAGAGACTGCGTGTAGAGCGGAGTTCTCGGACGACTGACACGGTTTATGATTGGCCGACGATATTTTCGCGATTTATATTGTAACGACCCAATTATTATCATTTGAAGAGCTCGCACTTGAGATCTGATGTGTTTTCTATGTATCTATTCGCATTATATTAACCAGTTTCGAATCTCTGATATAGATGTGAGTAGATCAGCTGCTAAATCTACTACAAATCCAGAAAACCACAAGTAGAGAAAAGTGATTCAATACAGTTTACGGTATTTACGTTCAATCTCTTTTTAAATTATAAACTGAAATGAATGTCGTCGAATCAGTATATCTAGGATTTATATGTAGATCATCTTTGGGGGAAATATAGATTGATTACTCGATTTAACTCGGGTAAATAATAATAATAAAATATCAACGTCGAATCCACCTCTGAAAAACTTTATTTCACTTGGTGCGGATCATATTTCTATAGTTTGAACGAAATTCAATTTATAAAAACCTTCTAAATAAGATTAATTTGCTTAACAGAACCAAGAAATGCAAAATTTTCAAGCTAACATTGAATTTAAAATTTTGTTAACAAATTTTTTTTCGTGCAATCATACGTAATGAATAAAGATTGGCGTACAAAAAGTGGAGATTATCATTTGTACACGCGTACTACGGTATTTTCTCTCTTTCAATTTCCTCGTGTATACCTATTGCTTTACGATTGTTTTATGATTTTAGTTTTTTCATCTATTTTTCTATTCTTTCTAAATAGAGATTCACAAAACTTTTAATTCTTCGGATGCTAGGGCATCTATCGTACAAAAAAAAATCAATTCTATATGAAAACGTACACCTCTATTTCAATTGGAATATAAGTCAATCGTCTATTGATAGTTGAAAAGCCATCTGTATACATGCGGTAGTCGTCAAAATATGCATTTGATCGAACTCTTTTATGAACATAACGTAAGTCTGTTTCTTTGAATTCTTTTGGTTATTATTAAGTTGTGAGCTTTTTTGCATTAATATTTTTGTTTACATATTCACTAGTCACATATGATTTTAAATTTTTTCATTTTCTTATCACGTAATAGTATAGAAACGTATAAGGAAAGAAAGTTTATAGAATTCTGTATTATGGGGAATGTACTTGAGTAATTTTTTAAAATTCTATTTTTTCGTTACACCACCAATACAAATTAATATCTTATACTTGTCAAAAAGTCATATAATTCGTTAATCTTCATTGTAGACATCGATTTTCAAAAACTTAGGTAATCTTCCATTACATTTTCAGTTGTAATATTGTTATGCAAAAATAAAATAAATTGATATTCTTTAAATTTATGAAAAATACGATGAATGAACATTCTAAAATAAAAAATTGACATACAATTTGAGGGGGGATCATATTTATGTTAATTGACGGTTCAAACCATGGGATAAATATAAAAATTATGGTTTTTATTATTTAAGAGTTTTAGGCCTTTTAAACCAAAATTGTAAAAATAGTGTATATTTTTTTATCCGTTAGAAATTTGTTTAAACGTTGAAATGATATAAAAATGTTAATAAGATTGCATTTTTGTAACCCTAAAATCGCGTTTTGGAGAAAATACCATTTTTCGAGACAAAAAACACAAAAGTTCGTTATACTTTTTTCTTGAAACTGTTCTTAAAATTTTTTTTATCTCCCAAGGTGAAAATGCAAAACTTGAGGAAAAAACCATTATTTTCATAAGTTTTTCAATGGGTATAGTGATTAAATACTTCTTATCAGAATTTCCTCCGTGATATTTACAATTAGTGATTCAAAATAGATGCGCATGAATTTATTTCGATTTTTTTAGATGTGCTATTTTCAAAATTAAAGTAAATCGATTTTTCTATTATTTTACACTATATTCGACTGAGGAAATCATAAAAAAATGTGTGTACTTGTATGATGTAAAAAAAAATTAAATTTATTATATATATATATATATATATATATATATATATATATTCTATTTTTTACTTTGCTTACGTTGTAACATTACACAACATTTTATTGTTATATTATGATTGGTAGGTATTAATTTTGCTTTTTAGTCCATTTGGTTATGTAATAGATGCTTGTCATACAGTTTAATATTCTCTAAGTCTATAAACGTAGCTCATTAATAATCTCTTTCTCTTTTCCTCCCACTCCCCCCCCCGCTCTCTCTTTCGCGATCTCATTCTAACCTTTTGTCATCCATTTCACTGAATTCAAAATCTTTTGCGTAACCTGTTGCTGGAACGCGACAAGTTGGACTGGTATTTCGGTATTCGAAAACCATCAATGAGTGCTTGCTTGTTCGAATCATTAATAATGTCTGCTGATAGATGCGATTCTTTAATTTTTTAAATTTTTGTTATCCTACTCTGCCCTAATGTGGTGCTAGAGTGCTTGTATTGTAAGTATTTATATGATAATCCTTGTAATTTTAACTAAGTATTTTCAATGGTGCCTATTGTTCATATGTATCTATTTATATTAAATATTGTGTATTTAGTTACTGTTAATATAAATTTTTGTTACTGCTTATGTATTTTTCTTTAATACAAGAAGGTGGTCTATCTGACACTAGAACAAAAGTGACATAAATATTCATATTTTTTTTCATTCAAGCATTCATTCTCTCTCTCTCTCTCTCTCTCTCTCTCTCTCTCTCTCTCTCTCTTTCTCTCATTCTCTTTGTCTATTACTGATTGCAGTATTTTTATTTGTATTCATATTATTGGTTACATTTTTGAAGGCTTGGATAATTCTTTTTTGTTAATTTAACCTTCTCAAGTAAAGAATTCTCAGTTCTTCTTCCATCTCTTATCTTTTTAAAATATTTATATTATTACGCAGGAATTATTGTAATTCATTGTACTATTATTACAATGTTGTACAGCAGTAAAAAATGGAAAATTATGCATCTATAAATATTCAGAATTCTGAGATATTAGTTATAACAGATAATTAACCTATTAATCTTATTTTCATTATTGAATTTTCAATACGTGATGAAATATTATATAATTAAATATATATAATTTTAAATGACATAGGAATTTTATTTTATTGAGTTTTATGAAGAAACAGTCCTTGGTTTAAGCATTAAAGGCATCGGTTCTTTTACTGTATATCATATACAACGTAAATGTCGAACATTTCCCCATTACGACGGCTTTTTTTCCAAAAGCCGTTGTTGATACGCCATCAAGCCGAATTTGTCAGAAAAATTTTATTAGTTCTTGAAAATACTTTTTTACATTTGAAATTTAAGGAATTCAACTTTCGTATCTGTTAAATGAAAAATAAATAAATTAATATTTACTTTTATCTGTTTCTCATTGCTTATATATATATATATATATATATATATATATATATATATATGGATATAAATTAATAATATTTTTATCGGTCTTACAGTCCTTATACTATATTCATATATTAGCTAAAATAATGACAGTCAGACTGTCCTTGTTTATGATCACACCGGTAGAATCTGAAACAAAACTTATTACTACCATAAATTATATCAGAAAATTAAAAATAAAAATAAAATAAAATTAATAATAACATAAAAATAAAAATAAAAATACAATAATAAGTAAAATAAAAAATAAAAAATCATAAAAGTACTTATTCTATGTTAGTAAAGGACAACCTGCCTGCCCCCACAACTTTAAATTTAGAATTACCTTCTTGTCCGACGTTTCGAACCGCTACGGTTCATCCTCAGGAACTAAACTAAATTGAGAACCCAGGATACTACTTTATATATACCCCATCCCCACTCTAAATTTATTAGTATAATATTTATAGGACCCCCTTTTTTCTTTAACTTAAATGCGAAATACAAATTCTATATTAATAAGGAATGTGTTGTATAATAAAGTGTTGTACAATTTACCCGATTTAACATTTAATTTACATTATTGGAAATTTTGAAAATATGAATATATTTAAAAGTTTATCTTTTATATTTATTCTTAAAAGCATGTTCCACAATATTTACATTTTCAAAGTCGAAAGAAGGTAACAAGTTTAAACTGATCTTTTAGCCCGGACCTATAGAGAGGGGGGTTAAGGGATGTATAGGGGGTCCTATAAATGTTATACTAATAAATTTAGAATGGGGATGAGCTATATAAAGTAGCATGCTGGGTCTTTCAATTGAGTTTAGTTCCTGAGGATAAACCGGAGCGGTTCGCAACGTCGGTCAAGAAGGTAATTCTAAACTTAAGGTGGTGGGGGCAGTCAGGTTGTCCTTCACTAACATAGAATAGTACTTTTATTATTTTTATTTTACTTATTATTGTATTTTTATTTTTATTTTTAATTTGCTGATATAATTTATTGTAGTAATAAGTTTTATTTCAGATTCTACGGGGGTGATTATAAACAAGGACAATCTGACTGTAATTATTTTAGCTAATATATGATAGTATAAGGACTGTAAGACCGATAAAAATATTTATTAATTTAATTCAGAACAGTCGATATAAGTACAATTTTTATTTTTAATATGTATGGATATATAATCCGAAAATGGGATATCATTAAATTTTAAAAAGCATAATGTAAAATCGGTTCGATAACGTAAAATATGTAGAATTTATAAATTTATCAAAATAAACAAGAAACAAAAAACGAGTAAAAGAAAAAATAATACAAAAATAAAAATATTGTATCTAAGACACAGATGATATAATAAATAGATAAGAAATATATTATTAAAATATACACTGAATAAAATAGTAAATTCATTGGAATACTATATTTAGTTAACGAGATTAACAGTTAATGAAAGATTTAGTTCAAATAATAATTATTGATATTATTATTATATAAATAATTATTATATAATAATTTCAACTAAATTACAGAAAAAAATAAGTGAGCTCCATTTACATTACGAAGGTATTTTTTCTATCTATTTCGCCTAAAAATATATTAATTGTATATAATATTAATTTGATTAATAATATAAATATTTGTTTGATTACATGAAAACTATTTCTCGAATAAACATGCATATATATATATATATATATATATATATATATATATATATATATATACATATTTAATTTGAGCTGCAATAAATTTCTTGGTTGCGCCTTATTAAATTGATATCTCGTTACATCTAAAGTGGAGTTATTGCTCCCAACCAGGCAGGACTCCCGGACTCCGTATACTCTCATAAGCGAATAATACACATCTGTCTATCGGTATCTCCCGATTCCCGTTGGATTGGCGCCAGATGTCCGCGCGCGCGCCCCTCCCCGCCCGCGGAGAGACGAATCAGATCCAGCCGCCCGCGGAGTCATTGCACCTGCCCCGCCGCGGCCCACCTAATCTCTCGTCCATTATAACGCAATGCTCTCCCTCAGCGTGCGCCGGGCAGCGGGCAACGATGCCCCCGGCACGCGATCGCGTCGCGCGTCTCTTCGGCCGGCCTGGCGCGCCTCTGGAGCGAGCGCGTTCCCGCGGGAGGCGGAAAATTCCCGGGCGGGCAGGTGCGAAAGGCTTCAACGACGCGGTGGGCTGGCAACGTGATGCTGTACTATTGCCAACAGCGAAGAAGAGCGGATTGCTGACGGCTGGGGGGGGGGGGATAGAAGAGCTTCCGATACCCGGAATCTGTATATAAGTATATATATATATAGATATATATATATATATATATATATATATATTTTTTTTTTAACCTGTGTGTTACCTGATTGTCAGAGTTTTAGTTTTTTATTCCTTTTGGTCAAGACTTGACCTTTAACTAACCTACAGCATGTCATCTATGACGGTCGAATAAAAGATTCTTAGAATATTAAAACGTTCTGCCTCGCCGTATCAATATAATATTTCGTGACAAGTAATAATTAAAAAACGAAAATTTTCTTTCATCATAATACTTATAAATGATCATGGGGCTGAAAACAAGATCAATTATCAATTTTTTTGACTGAGCCCTGCATAATTGTCGCATAACCCATTGCATTGAATAATACGGTAGTGCAAGTTATTCCAGGGTTTCCTTATTTTTCTTACATTCCGTATGTTTATAGATTGTCGAGCGTGTGGAAGGAAATTCTGATCTATTCTTTTACTGTTTAGTATAGGTATGGCATTTATGAAATAGTTGCCACTCGATGGTTGAGTGTATAGGCATTAAATTAAACTTAAATTAAGTATAGGCATTAATGATTTAAGCATTCAAATAAATTATTTATATCACTGTGAAAGATTTATGCGATCTAAAATTGATCGATAATCATTGTTACAAAATAATTAAAAATAACGCCTCAAAACTTTCGTTATAGTTATAACCCAAGTACATTTTATAAAGAATTATGCCATTTTTCTGTAGCTGTACAAAATGCTACTATACAGAATTCAATCTCTCGAATCGCATAATATAAAGAATATTTGTATACTTAAAACTATTGTAATTATACAAATGAAAACCATAAGAGAAAGTACTATTCGTTTTTTTTAAAATTAACTCTATAAGGAACTGTATGGAGGAAAATCTTAATTTCTACAAATTTATTTCGAATTCTGATGACTTAATGTTAATACTACGTACGATAAACAAGAGAAAGACGATAATATTTCTGACAAAAATGCATTTTTTAAGTCAGCTATTTTGTAAGAAGAAATTTCTATATGTATAATTACACAAACAATTTCAACTGAAGGAAGACAAAGATGCTTTTTCAATTAAATGATTAATTTCTTGTTATACGTATTATTTTAGGTAAAATCCGTAAGTCATTGATAAAGTTATTGTAATATTATTCTCTGTAGATGAAGCTACGACAGTACAAATTATAATGATCGTATGTTAATAAAATTAGAAAAATTTTCTTTTATATTTTACTATCATCATCATCGTGGTCATTTCTACATTTTTGAAGAATCTATAAATGTATTACGGATTCCTTATGAGTAGTTTTTGAGAAAATGAAACTGAAGACAGTTGAGGTATACTTTTCATCTCCAGACAAAGTTGACACATATCTTCTTGCTGGAGTAGAATCTCATTAGGTAGTGCCATTTGGCTTAAGTTAGGCTAGTACTTCGTTTAACTAGTATAATGTTTACTTCGCTAAATAACATTGAATTTTTTAGACTGTTATATTGTCAGTGATTGTGAAAAATGGTTATCAAATCTTCTACAATATTGCTCGGGATTAGTTATGATATAGCGGTCAGATTTCCTCGATAATTATACGTACATATATTAACGAAAGGGAACATTTCGAACTGTTCGGATAACGAGAAGAGATATTTACCGCGCACAATAAAATATTTATTATCTAGAATTCTTCTCAATTATTCAATTACATACTTGTATGCGCGGGTACGCGTGTATATGTACAGTTTACCCACCTTTACCCACCGTGCGAACGCCCCGTTTGCACAACGTCTTCCTCAAATCGCGAGTCGATTAATCCTTGCTATTTTCTCCCCCCTGCCCCCCCCGACCCCTCCCCGCACCCGCCAATCGAGCGCGCGCTTTTCAATGCCGCCGCTCGTAATTCGTTCCGGCTATCTTCCGCGCATGAACATTTCTATAGGGCGAATTAATGCGCTCGGGACGCGGTATTAAGCGAACGGAGCGGGATTGCGCGCGCGCGAGCGCACCGACTTTTATTGGCGATAACGACGAGAGGCAGCAAAAAATAGAAAAGAAGGTGGAAGGAAGGAAGGAGCGGCGGTCTGTTACAAGGATTGTAAGAACGTTCGATTCTCACGCGGAGAGAAGTCCGCGTTGTAGGAATAAGCAGAAAAGAAACGCGAGTTAATAACAATAAACGAATGTTTATGTACTTTAGATACGCGGCAGCTTATCAACTTCGCGGTAACTCAAAAAATCTCTCTCTCTCCTCTCTCTCTCTCCATTCCCTCATTCGCTATCCTCTCTTCTTTCATCGGCTGCCTTCTATATGTATAGGATCCTGTAAAAAAGAAAATACGCGCAATAGAATTTGCAATTCAGTGCTCCAAACTAGCGCAATTGTCTTTCCACACGCAGGCAAGCACGCACCCAACCCTTTGTTAGCTAGCTCACGGGATGATACGTCAAGGAGTAGAATGCGTCACGGCGTATATGCAGAAAAGAAAGCCTTGCAAAACCTCCAAAACATTCCGCATTATATACCTGCTTTATATCAACAGTGTGGCTTGATGGCAATCGTTACGCCAGCTCGCGCGCAATACTTGCTATAATGTAATATTCTGGCGGAAACACTCTCGTGCTGGCGGATGGAGTATAGAGTGATCCTCTATATATAATAGGGAGGGAACGAACGGGCAAACCGCACGGTCATTCTTTCTGCATTAAACGGAAGTGGCATATAGTATTATATATATATATATATATATATATATATATATATATATATATATATATGACTATCCATTTACTTGTGTGTATATATGTTGGTTGTTTGTCTGATTGTGTCAAACCAATTATCTTAATCTCTTGCTGCTTTTCTCTCTTTCTCTTCTCGTGTCAATCAAATCTTTACCGGACGGTATTGCATGCGAATTATTTGCAACGATCGTTTAAAGTAAACTTACGCTAAGTATTTCTAAAACAATGTTTTAGTCCGTGAAAATTCCTTATCAGCATTACATTTTAAGTTTGTGCGTGTATACGTGCGTGCGATCGCGTATGAATGCGTGTGTGATTCTATGATATATTTATCAATATGTATGCTTATACATAGAATTTATATACTGTATGCGTGCATTTTTTTATGTACAACAATGGCCAATTATAACTTTGACTTCTTTTAGACAGAAGATAAAAATCATTCAATGTCTCTGTCTCTCCCCCTCCCGTCCCTCTTTCGCTCTCTCTGCCTCTCTCTCTCTCTCTCTCTCTCTCTCTCTCTCTCTCTCTCTCTCTCTCTCTCTCTCTGTCTCTTTTATATCAAACGAGTCACTCTGCCTCCGATGATCACTCCCTTATGGAGAATTACTATATATATCGCAACGATTTTGCCGTGCACGGGAGCCCTTTATTCCGCACGGACTGCCTGTCTTGCGCTGATGGCGATCGGTATAAAGTTCACTTCCCGACGACGGCGAGCGCGATCCATGGTTTCCGCAACTGAATTGGGCGAGGGGAGAGAATAATTGCGCGCACCTCGTGCCGCGCGTAGAGAATGATCAAATGCTCGTGCCAGACCTGCTGGGCCTTGATATAAAAGTTTTTAATGTGTATGCATATATATATACATATATATATATATATATATATATATATATATATATATATACACATGTAAATTGGACTGTTGAACAATGAAGAAAAGGAATACGGCCACGCTCCATGAGCACTTCGTACGTTCGTAGTTGTCTTCTTCCTACACCTCCACCCATCACACATTTCACACTCTCTGATATCTCTCCTTCTTTATGTCGACTTGAAATTACCGTTCCTCTCTTTTGTGCTTTTTTTTAGTTTCATCCATTGCTGCCATAGGTAATTGTTTCTGCTTTGACCAAAGGAAGAGGAAGAGGGAGGAGGGCGTATTGTTGCGATCGTTGGAACGACTAATTGATGTAAGATAATTGCCGCTATTCCTCGAATAAAAAACTTCTCTGGAACTACGAAGGTCGCTAGGAGTTGATAATTTTTCGATTATTCTGTATTCTGAAAAACGTGTCATCGTCTAACTCGAAGTTGATAGACGTTATTTGCCACTCAATTAGTATAACAAACTGGGTGTCAATGCTGAAATAGTATACGTGAACATGCACTTGTTAGTAATTGATCATTAATGTTACTGAATGAATTAGTTGCTTGCTCAAGCTCACTGGTTCGTTCATAAAATATTACTGTTTTCATCATCCGTTTTGGAGCTAATGTGCGTATTGACGTCCGAATGAATTCCATACATTACACTTGGGAATTTTTCTATTTTACGAGAATCAGGCAATCGAATTTCCATTGATATGCCTACCTTGATTTAACAGTGATTTTCAGAAGCCACTGTGAAAGAACTGTTTCAATCAATCAAAGTTGCAATAGTTTCAATTTAAAAAGTTTTGATACAAACGTGATCAAAATCAAAGTAGCACTCGCTTGAAATATTCCCAAACGGGACTCTAGGATTATTAGATGTTTTATGTAGTAAAAAAGAGAAGTTTTCATTGATTTATTAAGTGGCTTTGATTTTCACTATTGGAATAGATAGAATATCCTCGAACAATAATTGTTGAATCGGCATACGCAAAGCAAGTTAAATCTGGTTCAACTGTTTAAGTCTATTGTAATACTAACAAAAATGTCCATACAAATCGTTTCTCATATGAATGTAAGGTATATGTGTAGCATATTGAGAGCATCTACAAAATGTTAAAAGAAGCCAGTTACAAATAATTAGATTCGTTTTGATAACTGTAAAGAAATCTCATTCGTTGAAAACAAACAATGAAAAAATCAGATAATTTAATCCGTAATTTTTTACAACGAATTATCAAAGTCATTAATACATATATATATATATATATATATATATATATATATATATATATATATATACATCAGAGCTTCATTGATTTATTTTTTGAGTAGCTATATAATATTTTTTTGACCTGTGAACATGATTTTAATTGTATATCTCTTGAAATACCTCGCCACCTCTTGCTTCCATATTATAGAATTCTTTCCGAACTATGTTTACTAGTTATACATAGGTGCTTCTGTATGCTGAAAATCCTTCCCTATAAGGCAGATAAAAAGTTTCTAAATAACATGCATTCGTTAGAAAGATAAATTTCTAATAAACTCGCAGAGCCGAGGCCACTTCCTCTCTGGTCTCTCTCTCAATCTCTCTCTCTCTCTCTCTCTCTCTCTCTGTCTCTCTCACCACGTAGATAATAAAATAATCCAGTCGATTTCCAAGCACGCGCACGCACGCACATGCGCATAGTATAATTTAAAACTATTAAAGGGAAATTTAGAAAATTTTTCCGCTATTATAGCTTGTAAAGAGCCGTAACGGAAATTTCGCGAGACCGTAGAGCAAGAAGCATTCATAGGCGATTCAGGGCGCGGCATTATTGCGCTTACCGTTCTATATATATATATATATATATATATATATATATATATATATATATATATATGTATATATAGGTGCCCTGGTTAAATATCTGGAAACTTCTTAAAAAGAAGCAGATAAAGAAACATATCCATTCGTTTCTTAAGTGTATTATATCAATTCTTTAGACAAAGCGCGCATATTGGCTATAACGAGCTACGCACGAGTGTCATTCTCGTATTTATAAATGATACACGCACATACGCGTACATGCCACAATTTAACCCTTAAGTAGGACACAGTAAACAACAATTGTATTTCTGACCGCCCGGTGCAAGCCGCAAATAAAAATCCCTCCCGCACTTCGAGTGTATCAGCGACAGGTGTACGAGCGCGACTGGGGCTGTTTCTATATATATACGTTGTCTGCGTTTATATAGGGTGGAATGCTTAATTAACACTGATGTATATGTTGGGAGAGAGAGAGAGAGAGAGAGAGAGAGAGAGAGAGAGAGAGAGAGAGAGAGAGCGTCCAGGATTATTTTAGCTCTTTGCAGAATTATTTTATCTGTTATGCCTTTAATAATCAAACGCCAGTCGATTCATTATCTATATCTATATGTATGCACGGATGTTTCTTTAGCCACCGGTACCAGAGTCCATGATTGCCTATATATTTTTAATGATAATTAATTGATACTTGATCAAAATTGATTTATTTATCAGAGTTTGTTTTCCGAATAATCGACAGAAATCGGTATTTAGAGCATGCGATTGCAACGTTTATGATAAATTTACCTATGAATTACGAAAAATGTAATTCATTTTGTTTTTTATGGAAAGAATCATATTGGCATACATACATGAGGTATCAGGTTATATTAAAAATTGAAATTGTTTCCAGAAGCAAAGAGACATATTTATAATATTAGTAAATCATTATGTTGTAATTGTAACATTTTTTACTGGATATAAATGTAATAGAACAATAGTTTTACATCTCTTCTATCTATAATATAAAATATACAGAAAAAATGTTAGAAAGTATCTATAGGAATGTTTATTATATACCATTTTGAGCGTTACACCTTATATGTAAATTTAATAACACGAATTCATTTGTATAATGTTCGCTTTCTTGGTATGTGCCTATGTTTATAGTCATTTTTAACACGGTTCTCTTAAGTTGCTTTTCTCTTCGGATGGAACTTCAGTATTTGGAATAAATTTTTGAGTCATTTGTAAATGTAATGGAGACTGGGATAAATACATGATAAATGCATGATAATGGAGAAATGTATGACAATGCAATATAATTCAACGATATAATATAATATAATATAATATAATTCGAGCTTTCCGCGATTTTGCCAATGATTATATATATATTATTAATTTTGATTTTATACAAGCAAGAATAAAAAGGAAAAAATAAATAAATAAAATATTAAAATCATTATTCATTGTTAAATATCAATTTCTAATAAGCAGATAATCGGTAACCTGTTACAGATTGTTTTGAATATTAAATCTATAAAAATTATGAAATATATTTGATTTATTTTGATACTTAACATAATTAATCCAAAAATGTTTTTCTAGTATTCTTAATTATTATTTATTTACGATGGAATTACTACTTTAACTAGTTTTATATTTGTTATAATTCTTTGATTAAATAGTTATCTTAGTAAACGAATATTTTTTTTCTTTGAATTATGTTAGATGATTTAAGAAATATATCATTTATTATTTTTAAATTTTGATTAAACACATTTCAACTTACAAAATCTTCTTCCCATCAAAAAACATAGTTTCAAAAAAAAATTAATTATATAATGATAATAAAATTATATAAATACATTTGTATAATTATAATATATATATATATATATATATATATTATATGTGTGTGTGGTGTGTGTGTGTGTGTGTGTGTGTGCATGATTTATATTTTTTAAAATGATACATCGATTTTTCAATAAATTAACAAATACGAATGATTCAATAAAGAGAAGGTCTTCTATTTATTAGTTTATATAAGTATATCATACAACGATATGCATTATATCTGTTATAAAAAATTTCAACAGCATATGAATATAATATTATATAATATAATATTATATAATATATATATATATATATATATATATATATATTATATAATTATATTTTTACAAAAATAAATCATTTAGATTCCGTTGAAAGATAGTTGAATATTATGTCCATCCATTTCTCTCACACCCATTCTCTTTATTTTTCTCTCAGTTTATCTCTCTCTCTCTCTCCTCTCTCTCTCTCTCTCTCTCTCGCTGACTGAATCAATGTATATTCCGTTAGCCCCTACTTGCGAGAAGACTCGTCTTCAATATAAACATTACGGAAGGGATGATAATAACCGTGCAATTTATCCGAGTTTTAAAACAAGGGGCCATTCTATTGCAAAGAGCGGGCAAGCGAAAGCACTGCTGATGCCCCGCAGTGCTGTGAGATAACGCAGGAAGCAGAGGAGAGAGAGAGAGAGAGAGAGAGAGAGAGAGAGACAGGGAGGAATTCACGCGCACCTGTAACCTGCTATATCGCTCGAGCTCTGTATATGTTAAGGAAGCCCTTCCTCTCTCCCCTACATATGCCCCTGGTTTATCGGTCACCTGACTCACTTCCGTGCGGCGATATTATACACGAGCAGCCGGAATATTTAAATAGTCTTCATCTGCTGTGGTGCACCGCTTCTATATATATATATATATATATATATATATATATATATATACATCAACAGTGGCAGGGCCGGGCGCACGAAAAACAGCCAACGCGAGCAGCGGTATTCGTCGCACGTTTAATTCGGAATCCAAATGTCCCGCGTATGTCGCACCTGTGTTCTTTACTGCTGGTTTTTCTTTTTAAATTAAACAAAAATGTGAATCGAAGCAGTATTCTGTGAGAAAATCTGAGATTCCAGTAATTATTAATTGTATCAAATATTTATAAAATATTTTCGAAAAACTCTTTCGAAAAAGCTTTCGAAAAATTATTGACAATGGATTTAATATAGTATTATTATGTAAGAAACGGTACACAGAAAAAAAATGTACTGAAATTTCCAAAAATTTACTCTATTTAACTATAAATCATGCCATGCTAATTGCAATTACTTCACTTACTTCACATTGTTCTTAAATAGAGGAATCGAATATTTATATATTCATTTATGTAATTTAAACGGTTATCGATAAAAAAGGCAAATCCATATTTTAACAAATATTTTTAATGAAAAAAAACCAACAAAAACAAAACCAACTCTTCTTTCATGTTTGTTTTGAAGTGCACCGAAAAGATACATGAATTAATATATATATATATGCACCAACCGAAAAGGTCCGTTAGATTCACTTCGGTGACTTCGGTAAAGTCTATATAATAATGTGGATGTTAAGTATACGCTGCAATCATGACAAGTAATAAGCCGCTATATATATTTATATTTATATATTAGCTTTAACTGAACTTTCCGTTACATTTACTTATTGGTTTACGCATTAAATTATAGAGAGTATATTAAATTGGCAAATTCTATTATATAATTATATTAATAATTATATTTGATATGTTTATATTTGTCATTTTCATCCACTCTGTATCGAAGTAATCTGAATATAAATTTCTTTAACATAATACCTATTCATAGACCAATGAATTTTTTCAGAATCAAAGTTAGAAATTCATGCCTTACACATTAATTCCAGCGGTCTATACAAACGAAACTTTATGCTACTTTTATAGATTGTATAAAATATAGAAAAAAAAAGAAAAAAATATTAGCTGTAAAATTATTTTATATTCGCTAAAGTAAAACATAATTAAAATATCTCTCAACAATTTTTACTGCGCATATCAAAACTCGTTTGGTATTATAGTGCAGGATATAAATATTCAATAAGCCATTTACGAAACCCAAATAAATAATTCAATCGTATTTTCTATTGTATTTATATTTAAATAAATTAACTTACATTTAAAATGACTTAACATAGATGACATTTGTAAAATAGAATATTACTCATAATTCCTCTGATTAGACAGCAGACGAAGCGCAGAACCAATATAATTTAAAAAAATATTATTACTGATTTCTATAATTATATCGAATAAAAACATATTGTTACTTCAGAGTATCACTATACTCAGAATTCCTAATTTAAAAATACTGAAAGAATGCGAGCCAACGGATTCTTTTCAGTGATGCTCAATTTGGCGGTAATTTTGTCCCAATCAATCGTCCGCTTTCGATGACCCATTCCTTGCGACAATGATTATCAAAAAATACTTTCGTAAAAATACATAGTATAAAAAAATAATAGATAAAATAACAAATAACAAATTCATATTATAATATAAAATAAAAGGCTTAGTATAGTAAAGGAACAATCAAATTATAATCAGGAAATCATTATTAAATAGATTAATCATCCATGCGAGCGTCTGACATTATATCGGATATTCATAATACGTACGCGTTCGGGCTAATGTTTAAAGAATCAGAGTCCTTTTTTATAGTATGTATATGTATATATATTTATATATATCGAAGAAAACAAGGGATCAGTCCGGCATTATTTAAATGCGAGCGTCCACCATGTCGTAGTTCATTCCTATTTCAAATTGGGCGCCCCCGTCATTCTTTTCATTCCACATCAGGCGCATGCGCCCACCGCGAGCCAAATAATATATATATAGCGCGAGAAATATACAAAACGAATCGGTCAGGTGCAAGGTGCAGCACGTGCTGCCGTCGCTGCTGCGCGCACTCTATGCTCCCTGCGCGCCTGACAGCTGTTTTCCGGTTTTAAGGCGAGACACGTTGAGAAACCTCTCTTTTTTTCTCCCCGTCCTTTTCTAATTTCGCGGTTCGATGCACCCAAAGGCAAGTACACTGGGGCATGTATATATATATATATATATATATATATATATATATATATATATATATATATATATATATATAGGTCTAACGATCTTAGCCTAAACATACACAGCTGTAAGACAGCCGCGCGCGCGACTCGCGACAGAGAGAGAGAGAGAGAGAGAGAGAGAGAGAGAGAGAGAGATGAGGAGATGAGAGAGAGGATGAAAACTATAAAGAGGAGGGGAGAAAAAGAGCCAATATAATATATATATATATATATATATATATATATATATATATATATATATAACGCGCGAGAGAAGCAAAAGAATCTAGAAATTTGCAAAACTCCATTATGTCTATAGTATTGATGTTTGCTTTTATTTATATATATATATATATATTATATATATATATATATATAGAGAGAGAGAAGAGAGAGAGAGAGAGAGAGAGAGAGAGTGAGAGGGAGAGACAGATACGCTTCCGCCGCTCATCGTCGGTTGGCCGGCTGTGAATATATCCGGAGTGTCGAGCGAAGAGGGGGTCAGGGGCATCGAGAGAAGGAGCTGCGGCAATTAACTCGGAACAATTTAAATCGAAATTGAAGTCATTCCGATAGATCTATCTATCTATATATATATATATATATATATATATATATATAAGCACCCGTTGCGACGAGGGCGGGTGGGAAAATCCGTTGTCCCGGGAAGAAAATGTGTTATTTTTTTTTTATTCCTTACTTCGCAGCCCCTGGACTTGGAGTTTCTCTAACGAGCGGGAGAGGAAGAGATAGACTCGGAGAGGGGGGTAAGAAAAAATGTTTCCTCTTTTTCTCCCTCGTATAACGACAGCTGGATAACAATCTGTTCAAGTATTAACAGCGTCAACTCTATTTATGCACCCCTGCCATATAATGCACCAGATATATATAGCAAGTCCAATTGAATTTAAAACAGTAGGCTGCATGTTGTCTGGATTTAATTTATTCACTTGTCCATAAGTCGGGCATGAAAAAGTCTCCCCTGTGCTCGAATTTTTCATGCTTATACAAATGTATAATAGTAAATATAATAATAAATAATGCAGTTCACAAAATAAAAAAAACTATTATGAAATGCGAAATAATTCATTTGATACAGAGAATTGTGACGCTTAAAAATTTAGTAGTATTCTATAAAGAATAATTGGTAACAAATAATAGATATCGTATTAAAAAATAATAATTATATTATCAATAAGGTTAAAAAGATAGTTAAACACATTAATTATTTAATGAAGAAAAGACGCATATAGATAGAAATTCTGATACATAGTACTTGTTTTAAGAACGGACTTTGAAACTCAAAAAAATCACGATATTATCAATTTTCTTCCCATAGATTTTCTTTTCGCTTTCAGAAGATAAAATTTTCTGAATAATAAATTAATAATGGTAGTTATGTAATTTTGGCAAAAAGTTTAATTATAAAATATCGAATTCGATTTTTCTACGGAAAGATTTTTTTTATTGGAAAGTACGTAATTATTTTTTAACCGTTGTAACTTTCTTTACTGCGACATGAAGTTCGTGTGATGTAAAATTAAAATTCTTCACTTCGCTTATATTGAACATTTCGTATCAACTTTGTTATTGTGTGGACTGGACTCGTCGATTTTTCTAACGATATTCAGGCTACCAAGATCCGAAACAGTTATCAGCGTGAATAACATATATATATATGCAAATGCAGTCTTTTCCTTCCACTGGCTGACATAGATTTTATATACTTTTGCTAAAAGGATGCGCGATTTACGTAAAAGGTTTTGTTATTTTTTGCCCTACTTTTAAACTTCTTTTAAATAGATATACGGACAAAAATGCGTTACGCGCGCGCATATATTTTCTACAGATTTCAGTTAGAAAAATGCTAATACCAATGGCAATGTTGTCACAGGAAGCAATAAATACATTGTTATACATTTTTACATAATCTTTGTATTACAAAACTTACGGAGTTACGGAAAGTTACGGACAGAGGCAGTTATTTATTTAATTTTTGTTTTTTTTTTTTGAAACATTGCCCATTACCTTTACTTCTTGTATACTGGTTGAACTATTTTCTGAAATTACAAGCATGTTTCTTAATTCTCAAAAGCTGTAGTAAAATTATTAGTATGTTCATGATATCTAGATATATTCATTAATTGAATCATTCTTATCAATAAGTGTCATTACATTGTATTAGTTAGTATGAATGTCTTTCCTTTTAATGTACATGTGTAGAAAATACCAAAATGTAATAATAATTCTGCATTGTTTCTTCGATTAATGAAATAGCTTTTTACGCAGTGCTGACAAAATGACATCGTAGCGGGAATTTCTATTGTGACTATAGCTTTTAGAATGTATTTAATGCCGTAATCCTTAATGTCGACAATATTAATTATATTTAATATAAACGATTTCCTATTATTCACTATTATTATTCTTTTAACTTCATCCAAAAAATTAATAAGTGAAATATTATACTACTTATATAATATTTCGAATATATGTATATAAGAATTTTTTTGTGTTAATAATATTTATTTACTATCCGTTTTAGAATACAATAACTTTTTTATAAATTATATATATATATATATATATATATATATATATACACGCGTGTATGTGTTTGTGTACACACACACACACACACACACACACACACACACACACACACACACACACACACACACACACACACACACACACACACATATATATATATATATATATCCTGTGAAAGCAATCCCAACAATACTCATACAATATATTTTCAGTTATACATTTATAAAAAATTCTTTTTATAAATGTATAACTACTTAAACATTGTATTATTTAGAAGCTTGTATAATAACGCTTACTTGCAAGTGTACAGCCTTCTCTCATAAAACTAAATTTGTCGTTGTTATTGAAACATATATGAATTAAAATTTTATTAATAACTACAGGAGTCAAGGTTGCCGATTATTTCGAAATAAATATTGACAATTACTTTTTACATATTTCCAGTACATTTGCATATAATTGTATATTTCAACTGTACATGTTAATTAATAGGGGAGGGAGAGTTATTGAATTTATTGTCACCAGTGCTTTACATGATTGGGCATCAATTTCTTTTCACACACCGATCGTATGGAGCTAATACCACAATTTCTCTCCATTTGAACAAACGCACTTATCCAGTATAAATGTCTAAAACAATATTCGAGAATAAACTAATAAACTAGATCTATTAGGATATATATATTTAAATATATATATATATATATATATATATATATATATATATATATATTATACACACATTTTTTAAGCAAATAGATATCAACGCTCTGTACTATAGAATATATGATTGAGATATATTTCATCGTGCTTCTACTTCTGCTGTCTAGATAAATATTATATACCTGCGGTAAGCGAGCAATTAACACTATTTAAGAGCCTCAAAGGTGCGTACTATTATCCCTTGCTCGGGGAACAACTGACGCGGCCAACGAACGGCTCCCCGCTCTTCTTATCAACCGCTCATATTAAAGTCCCAACAAATGTTGCCTTTCTCGAGGACAAAATATATGTCATTTATCTATAAAAACATATATGAGCGTGCGCTTTTAAACGGGACCACCCTTCCTTATCCTCCTTCCTCCACTTCGCCCCCCGATCGAAACAACAGGGATGATACAAAAGACAACCGCTCAAGAAACGAACCCTCCCGCGATGTCCGATGACTTCTCCCTCTCTCTCTTGCTCTTTCTCGCTCTCTTCCTCTCTCTCTTTCTCATACACACACACACACACACACACACACACACACACACACACACACACACACACAGAAGCGCGCGCAGACAGATATATATATTTATATTTAGTATGCATATACATATATGATATACCGACCGGCTCCTTCTCGAAATTTCAGGCATAATGGAGGAGGAAGCACGGCTGGGGGGAGGAAGGGGGGCTCCTCCCGAGGCCGCATCACCTGCGTCGACGGTTGAGCCGCCCGCGCCGACGCACGACTCCGGGCCGGACGCCGATGCCCTCGCGCGCCGGCCCTCCGCCACCGAGGGGGAGACGGAGGAGGCGGCCGTGGCGACCGCATCGGAAACAGGAAACCCCGGCCGTGGCGGCGGAGGCGCCGCCGTTGCCGTAGCCGCCGTCGCCGCTTCCTCGGGCGTCGCTGCCGCCGCGGCCGCCGCGCCGTCAGTCGGCCGCGACACGCCGGACATACCGAACGTCGTCGAGTACCACTTGAAGGTGAAGCCGAGCACGCCGCAGCAGCGGCCGCACCCGGAAGACCGGCGCGAGCATCAGGCGCAGCGGCATCGGCGGACGGAGAAGCTCGACGGCCGCGGAAGCGCCGGCAATAACGTAAGCATATATCTATATGGAGCGATTGCGCCGCGAGCGATATTCTACATTTTTTTTTGCCTCTTCTATATTGTTTCTGTATAAGACAGTAGCCGGAATGAATGTTGCATACCGACGTCCAGCAATACCGATATTTTTGCGCGCGCCTCGCGTTTTCTTAACTTTCTACATTTGATTTAGTAAAAATTGATGATCTAGCATTCCACGTCTTATCTAGTGCGATTGCTCGTTGTACCAGATAAGCAGTGAAATGGTCATTGATTTACCAGCTTATTTTTAACTAGTAGGTTTATCTTTAATTTTTATTTCAACAATGGGCGATTTTTAAAACTCAGGAAGTATAAAAATAAATCGGTAAAAGCACTATATCGATTTTTATGGTGGAAGTAGTCAAACTTTTCTATAATAATTATGTAATATTTACTATATATTATAGTCATAGAATAATTGCTTATTTAGTTAGTGGCTTCGAAAACTCACTGATTTCTTTATAAAAAATTACCGATTAAAATATCTATTTTTTCCTTTAATTAACGAATATAATAATTTCTGTAACTGTTGTATTTTTTAAAACTTATAAACTTTATAAAGTTAATAAAATTTTTACTGCTTGGCTGAGCGACATAGACTTTCCCTGTAAAATAGTTGTTTTCCACTGGCAATCGGTAATAATTGATGAAGAGGTGGCAAAACATGATTTTCAGTTGCACTATGAAGCTGATAAATTGTTTAGAAACTATAATAGTAATATATTTTGGAATTATTTGTGACGAGCTTTATATAGATAATATCTAAATGATGTATCAGACACGTATGCCATGTCCGGATACAAAAAAAATGTCAAAAGTTAAAAGTAGAAAATTATAAATAATTTTATAGATCCATAGTGGATAATGAACGCCACCATACCATTCATTTCACTAGTTTTAATTTGTTGTCTTCATACTTTTTCGATCAATAGTTATTTATTACAATAGAACAAATTGTTTAGAATATAACCAATTCATATTTGGAAAATAAGTTGTACTTGTGTATATATTATCTATGTAAAGGTAGCTCCACGATACAAATTGAATAAAAAAAATCTAGTTAGACTTGAAAACAAATCATTTTAAAATTGAGGAAGTATAATTTTAAATTACTTATAAAACACTCGGAAGAAGTTTTCATAAACTTTGATTTTCATTATGTTTATTATAATTAAAGTTGCGTGTATATATATATATGCACATTTGTAGATAACGCAATAAATAAGCTTTATTCTATAGATACAAACAAGAGCTATATAAAATATGAGTAAAAATGTAATTTTATACTTTCTATCAAACATAGAATTCGTCTCGTACACTGATTCAACAGTGATTATTAGTATTGGTTATAGTAAAAACCTAAGTCATCGACACAATCACTGGGACGAGAATCAGTATACTGACGACTAAGATTTAAAGATATACCTGCACGCTCCTTATTCTCCTTGTTACGTAATACACCTGTCCGAGATAAGCAAAGGTTTACAATACAGCTTTCCTTCTTAAATGGGGCGCTCTGCGTACAATTTTCATGTATATAATAATATACATCTTTTTCACGCGGACTCATTACCGCCGCGGCGCAGTTCTACACGATGCGCATATATACATACATACATACATACATACATACATACATACATACATACATACATACATACATACATACATACATACATACATATATATATATATATATATATATATATATATATATATGTGTGTGTGTATGTACATGTAGATATCTATAGTCGAGGCATCAGCTCGCCGTAAATGTTTTTAGCGAAGTTTTTAGCGTACACTTAGCGGAGTTTATCAGAGAATCATATATATATATATATATATATATAGTATCGAAGGCGGAAGCTTATGTACAATTACCATTCGGACACACGGACGCGATGCCGCATGTGCAATTCTCATATAATACATACGCATCCCATATATAAAGACGCGTTTAAAAGGTGTCATTAATGAAATTTTTGGGCGGGTTCACCTGTTTAGGGTGATGCTACATATATATAATCGTTACAGAGTGCTGTGCAACCTGTACACACCCGCGCGTGCAGAATTGTTTTGAAAGTAGAAAAAAGAAAAAACAATTCTTTACGATCGGGCACTTCGCGCGCAAATCGTGTTTTTCCTTTTAAAATAATAACAAACCTATCATTCCCCCCGTGCTCCGGGCGTATGGTTATGAGCTTTTGCTAACTTTATAGCTCCCACCCGCCTTCGCCTCCCACGCCGCCTCTTACTCTCTTATACTTTCCCTCTTCCCTATATACCCCTCGTTTCTTTTTGCCTCCTTTTATGTCCTTCTCGCTTGAAATCTTATACGTTCACGGGATGGCAGAGTGCTTTTTTACCCGCTCATATATATATAAAGGAGCTTCGAATGACGGTGACACTTGCCAAAGGAGAATTTTCCCATTGGCGCGTATTTTATTCAGTATTATATCCAGTGGCCAGTCTAGGGAAAAATTATATTCCGTTCCCGCGACCTTTTTGCCACCTAAGCTATGACCTATAATTTTAATTATTGTTATTTGTTAGGTAATAGTAGAATCATCACCAGCTGAAGAAAATTAAGAGAATTAAATATCTTTTTACGTCTACGCGCAAAAGCATCACTTTTTTGAAGTCGATTGGTTTCAGATTTTTATTAGTACCTCATAAAAAATGTACAGTTAAGATTATTCCTCTCATGATTAAAAAAAAAACTTTCAATGTGAACACTATCTTAGTAAACGACCGATTCCTCTTAGGTAAAGAATCTGAAATACTTATATGAACTTTGTATACATGATTTAATCAAAATTGTTTAGTGCTTTAGCATTTAAGGAGCTATCGCGGTCAGTTTTTACCTGTCAAATTAATCTTTGGTTTAACTAATCATATACACCGCCATTAATTTGTTAAAAACTTTACTGAATTATATCCTTTATTTATAAAATGATAAATATTTTTTTCTAGACTACTTAAGGAATTTACTGGAAAGCTTAATATTCCTCTTCCTAATACAGCATGTATAATTCTGTTAAATATAAAATTAAAAAGACGTTGTCGATAAATTTTCAAGAAAATGTAATACACACGGAAATGATAATGAAAATGTATATATATTGAGAATTTTCTTTCTAAATATCAATTAATAATACTATTACAAATTAGAAAATACATATTACAACGGATGTAGATTATGTTATTATGTTATTTACCTTCTTGCCTTTTGGTGAAGTATCTAAAAATCATGCGTGTAATAGTACTGATTTGAAAAATTTCTATATATTTTGCTCAAATGCTAAAAGTATAAAAAATTTTAAATTTGTTAGTTTTATGTATTGAAATACCAAGTTTACGAATTGTATTGATACCTTATGTGAATCAGTCGTATATGTAACATAAAGCCACTGGAAGCTGCTCAAAATATACGCGAGCTTTTTTCATTGAATATACTAAATATACTATAAATATTCGTGTATATATATATATATATATATATATATATATATATATATATATATATATATATATATACATATGAGTACACGGCCTTAATTGTTTGCATCATTAGAAAATCACTTACCATAATTATTTCTCGAGTGCATTTATTTATTGGTAGGCAATTATATTGGAATTAACCCTCAATGATTCGCCGGTCGTTTTTAAAATAGACGGCAATAAATTGCGCAGGAAAAGTCATCTACACGGTTAGATTTAAATTTTACTAATGATTTACCCGTGCTGGTAATAAAATTTGTAGGATATTTTTGTAAATATAGTACTTTAATCGGCGATAAATTAGCGCAAAATAATTTATTATAAATGTTTCAACTGTACCAATTTTATATTTCATTAACTTAAATTTATTTAGACGAAGCCTTGAATATTTGCTAATTAACCCTAATTAATACTTATTTTTAAAAATTTTCTTATTTACGTGCTAATTGAATTTGGTTAAGAATATTTTATGCTTTGATAATTATTTTCTTATCATGTTTTATAAATAATTAAAAGTTTAAATACGATAAATTTTGATATTAATTATTTTTTTGCCATCCGTAGTGATACAATTTTTAAAATAATTAATTAAATGAATAAATAATACAGTTTTAAAAATATCATAAATATTTAAAAAATGAGAACAGATTAAATGCACATCAATTTACTGCATTTTGTAATAACAGTTTTATTTTATATTGAATGTTTCTTTGTATTAAATACTCTCGACGATTTAAGTGAAGTTGATAAATCTTTAAATCAGATATAATAATAGTTATTATAGAAAATTATTTTCTTTATTTTAAATATTAATTAACACTTAATATTTGTAAAATATAATTCAATATATATAATATATTACTATTTTACTTTTATTTTGATAATTTTTGCTCAAAGATAAAAAGTCATTGTCACAACCGATTTATTGGGCATCAAATTACAATCAATTCACTTGCGCACTGTATTTGTACGAAAAAAAAAACGAACTGGCTCTTCCGCAAATATTACGCTCCACGCATGACTCCAAGCATGGCCCATTGCCCGGTCCCGTATCGTATTGTCCATGATATCCGGATTGAGTTGCGTAGCCGGGTCAAACTCGAAACAAAACGATTCAAATTACGGCTCCCCGTAGATTTTAACGCGAATTTTACTTTGCTCCACCGATTGTATTACTTTTTTCTTGTCGTTTATAGAATTGTTTCTCATTCGGATCGATTATTTTCAGTTTCTACTATACGAACAATCCAGATAGAATTACGGTCTCATACTGCCGGACTAAATAATTTTCGTAATTATGAATACACCAAAATTAAAAATTTTTATATCAACTGTTTCTTTAAAAACCTAATACATATTTTCTTCGGTCTTACAGTCCTATTATAATGATAGCCAGACTGCACTTGTTTATAATCACGTACCGAGAATCTATAGCAAAGGACGATCTGATTGCGCCCTTCACCAACTTATCTATATCCATATCGTAATTAGCCGAGTCCGGTGATTCAAACACGCAACGGTTCTACTTCCGGGACGGATGCTTTAAATTTTTTAATGTAAATCAAGTTTTGTAATTCTGATTATTCTATAAAAGCCATTTGAATTTTTTAATATTATAATGTATTTCGGCTTCTTAATTAAGAATCTAATAGTAAAAAATAAGCCACAAGGATATTGTGATAAAATTACATGGAAAACCCATCAAAACAGTGCTTGTTTTACATTTATTTCTATATAATTATTGATAATTATAAAAAAAATTGCTTAATACAAATTACGAATTTCTTTATAATGCACAATATCTTTCATGCAAAAATTTATTATAATTTCAAATTAATCATGAATCAAACTTTAAAGATAAGAGTCAGTTTAATCTCAAATTAATCCGTGCTATTGAATGGCCAAAATGAGAAAAATTATTTTGTCTAAAGTATGAACATGAACATATTGTCGTAGTTATGCCTCAATTGTATTTTCAAAATTATCAATCAAGGAAACGATTTCACAATCTACGAGTATAGCTGTATAAACCTCATATAGAGGTTTGGGTAAGCTTAAATAAATAAATACAAAAATTAATAATAATAATCTACGAGTCCAAAGCTACAGGTAGAAAAAGGACCTCTCATTGGAACAAAAATTGACGGGCCTCCGCAATTTTTTAATAATAATAATATTGACCGCGTTCGGCCCGCACTTCTCAACGAACTGAAAAAAAGAACGACGCGCTCCTCCCCTCCCTCCGTTCCCTACACCATCAATAAAAATCATCACACGTGTAATCTCTGTCTTCGACTTTCAGTCGGCGGCGGCAGCGACGACATCGGCGGCGAACCCCGACACCATGAAGAACGAGGGCGGCGTCACCGCCCGGCCAGGCCAGCAGCGGCAGCAACACCAGACCCTGACCGAGGAGCAGCGCAGGGAGCTGACCCTGCGCCTCTCCAAGCTCACCGTCGACAGCAACGTCTTCGAGGGCTCGAGCGACCTGCCCCAGGTCTTCCAGGTGAAGTACCTCGGCTCGCACGACGCCCGCGGCCTCTGGGGCATCAGGCACACCCGCAAGCCCGTTGACAGCATGGTGGCGGCGGCCAAGTCCCTGCCCCCGGGCACCATCCTCCCGTTCGTCAAGCTCGTCATCGGCGAGGACGGGGTCGGCCTCCTGCCGCTGGGCAAGCGCCGCGCCGCCGACGACCCGGTCACCCGGATCTACCCGATCGAGAGCATCTCGTACGGGGTGCAGGACCTCGTCTACACGAGGGTCTTCTCGATGATCGTCGTGCGGGAGTCGGAGGACTTTCGCAGGCTCTCGCCGTTCGAGTGCCACGGCTTCGTCTGCGAGTCGAAGCACCACGCCCGCCAGATGACCTACGCACTGGCCGCGGCCTTCCAGATCTACTCGCAGCACGTGAGGGAGCGGACCGACGACCCGGCCGCCCGGGGCTGGGCCAAGGGCTTCGCCCTGGAGCTGAGGAATCCGGGCGAGGCCGAGGCCGAGTACACCCTCGACCCGGAGGAGGAGTGTCGCTGATTGGCCGTTGTGACGAGCCGGCCTCGCTGCTTCTCGCGGACGGAAGTGTATATAGGCAAGCGATTCAAGGGGGGGGGGGTTCATTGGAATTGGAAGTAGACTGGCGCGTCGAATGCCAACGGACCATCGGCCAGTCTTTCATACCTACTGAGCAAAACGTTATCGGTCGCAAAGCGTATTATTATGTATTAGTAAATGTTGAATTATTGCGAATTTCAGTTAATCACTCTTTGGCGCTCCTGCAAAATTTCGAGAAAATTCGTCAGAAGCACGTGGAAACGGAAATCTTTACAAAATTTTATTTATAATTTTAGATGATGAAATTTTTCGTTTGACGTGTTGCTTTTAAATCCATCAGAAATTTTGAATAGATGCAAATAAAGTGGATGATTAATTAAAAGTTTCTATAATTTAATGCTTATACTAGAATGTTATTATACTGAAAATGAAATGTTCTTTGCTCGATCGGTAAAAATTGTATCTATGTCGATTTATGTGATTGCTTGGAGATCAGTAGGGAGTTTTTTAAGAAAACGCAAATTTTGCTAATTGGGGAAAAATTATTGCTTGATCGGGAATAAGGATATATCGTTTATAAATTATTGAGAATTTAAAAGAAATATCGAATGCTATAATATTGCTCGTTTACGTTATATATATATATATATATATATATATATATATATATATATATATATATTTATTTATGGCATTCCGAAGGAAATAATGTAGATTTTTACCAATACCGACAATGTTATATTACGCTGTTTTTCAAAATTATTGTTTTATCCAATTCATATAGATATCTTTAAGAAAAGAAATATATATATATATATGTGTATTCATATTCTGTGAAGGAATATATGGAAAAAGAGAAATCCTATTAAAATTTTATAGATTTTTTGATCAGTTTTAGGCAATTGTTTACGTATTTTATTTTAATAGAATAGTGTATATAATATAATAATATAAATATGATTAGAAAATAGTTAAATTTAAAAGTTATATTCGTTTGAAGAAATTATAAATTCATTATTTATACGTATATTTAAAGTTTAAAAAAAATTTCTGTTTGAGAAAAAATGATAAGAAAAAAATTTTATTGTTCAGAGATTTGTAAAATACGTTTTAATTATTAATTGTCAAATAATTCTTCGTGATTAAGTTGCATTAACAGGGTATTTATTATAATATAAGTTATTATAATGGAAGAAGATTGTATAATAATAATTATTAGAAAGCGTGTAAATAGTAATTTTTCTATAAAAATATTGATTTGAATGAATGGTTCTTTTATAGAAAAACTAATTTGTATTATTTTAATCAGTATAAATTTGCTTAATTATATGTTGCTTTTAACTTTAAAAAATACAGCTATTATTTATAAAAATTGTACAGTATTAATATTAAGGTGTACGTTAGATTAAACAGACAATAGATAAATACGAATGATTTTACACAATATTAACATAATATTACATTTTCAAAAGTCTATTGGTTGCACTGAAAACTGTGGATTAAAGCGCGCAAAATTCAGCTAACAATATTTTTATGTCGAGCATCGTTTATTGTAAAACGCTTATGTCAATTATTAATTAAGATTTAAAATTTTAGAAGACTTGATCCAATGAAAAGATTTAAGACAGATAAATTCTAAAATTTGTGAGTTTTTAGCCGTTATTATTGTTCAGAATATTATAAATAAGTAGGTTTAAGTAGTTATACCTAGTGTGTCCTAAAAGTTTTGCATCTTTCAAAAGAATATTGAGATTTTAAGTATTAATTAGATATGTCTGTAATAGTTTTTTATAAGCGATAAAACTCTGTTCAATCGTTTTTATTTTACTTTGAAAATAAAAATTAATTTTGATAGATTAAGAGCGTAGATGGAATCAAGATCAAGAATGCAAATGACTGACCGTTCAATATATAACTCTATTGTAACTTAAAAGATTTTATAAATGTTTTTCTTTCTGGTTAATTAAAGTTAAATTCTTAGTCCGATAGAAATCTTATTATATTTTAATGAAATATGATTAAATTATTATTACATTATAAAGAAAATGTTCGAACTCTCTGGACACATTAGGCGTGCATATACGAATACACGTGGAACATCTGTCTTGTTTGACACTTTTTGTTACAATAAAAAACAAAAAGGAAAGCAAATCCATAAAACTTTCAAATATAAAAACAGAATCCGCCAGTCTTAAGCAGTGCAATTAACCAAAGGGCATCTTATCTCTGGGAATAGAATGAAATGGTAAACGGATAAGCGCATGTAACTATATACTTTATATTTTGTCTATCGTTTTGTATTTGACGTACAGGAAAGGCGTACAACAGGCACCCGCAGACCGGGGACGCGCGAGTTCTCGGGCCGGTGAAATAAAAGATGGCTAGCTATCCAAAGATACCGACTAGAAAGTGACAAGTGATTTTTCTCAGCTTGCTGCGATCCCTTTTTACACAAACGCGATTTCTCGATTATTGTATATTTATATTCTCCTTATATATTCTGTGTTACATTGTTTCTCTCCCGATTTCTTTATTCTATAATATGCGCGCGCGCTGGTGTCGAATAAAACAAAAATTATGTACGTTTTTGTCGAGACGAGTTTGTAAATACATAAAATAAATTGCGCGAGATCCTTGCGCGCGAATGCGTTACATTATTTCAAAAACAAAAAACAAAAAAAAAATAAAAAGAAAATTGAGCTCTTCTTTTGTATTCTTATATATCCTGCAGTTTTGGCTGATTAAAGGATGCGTCACTTAAAATAAAAATGCGTGTACGGGATACAGTTTACGTGCGTTAAAATTATCATAACTAATTAATAACAATGGTAAAAAATGCAAAAAAAAGAGAAAGAGTTGTTTAAAAATCTGCATTCGTATTATAAAGCTATCTATACATTGTGCATAATTATATAAAAAAATTATTACCTAAGTGTAAATATATATATACTTATAAATATTTATCGATATTTTTTTAATAATAGAATTCTTATACTTACCGAATATAATTTACATTGCCTTGATTATGCTGCTGTAATATATTTTGCAATTTTAAGTTCGATAAGTCGACAACCAATATCGACACATATCATTAATTTTAATTGTACATTTGCTGCTTATCTAATTGTATATTATTTGCGCTTAATGTTTGTTAATAGCTGCATAAAAATTTATTTAATATTATATGAATTTTAGTTGTAATAGGGCGTGGGACAATAGTGTAACTTTTGCTCCATAACAATAAGTGCTTGATCTTTTATATCGTGCTTGTTCTATTTCGTCAGTTTTTATTCTTTTACTATATTCTATTTATAAACCTATATTTTAAGAATATTATATTTTTAACGAAACTTTAAGTATTGAAAAAACTAATGTTTAAACATAATTTATTTGGAATGGATGTTTGAATTTGAACAAATAGAAATTAATATATAATTTAATTAAAGTATGTAATTATTTAACTCAGAAGTATATACAATATCTTTATATTATTCTATAGAAATATATAAGTACAATTATTTGTAAAAGTTTGTTTTAATAAATTGTTATTGTTAAAATGTTTATTTCATTTATAGAATAAGTTATTTTGCTAAAAAATGCAACTATATTTAAATTTAATCAATCCAAGAAACCACTCCAGCAAAAATATATTTTGTTGAAAATGTGTATTTATATAATCGATTGAAGATTCAATCTCCTGTTAGTCGAATGTGATAAAATAATTGCGAATAACGACTTCCATGCTATGTATGAAAGCAAAAACTATTTTTCATTATAAATCTGAAGTATTTTTGTCAAGTTAAGATAATAAACATAACAACATGGGAACACTGCAATCGATATAATACGATGATATAATCTTAATGGGAATATAATATTTTGTTAATGAAAACTAAAACATTTGTGGATTGCGAAATTCATCAGAGTAGTCATTTTTAATAAGCAACTAGAACAATTAATTAACCGAAGGAATTTCAGCAAATAATAATAATAATAATAATAATAATAATAATAATGTTTTTAATTTTTTTATTTTACATTTAAAGGTACAATTATGTTTGCATGATTTTAGATATTTTTCAAATCCAAATGAAATTTCATATATTTTCAATGCTTCATATATTTTCATATGTAATGTACAATAATAATAATTATAGAATGTTAGTTAGCTTAGTTTTTTTTACAAAACTCACAAAAAATATTAAATATGTTAATAATGATTTCAAATTACGTCTCAATTACTTCTATGTCATCATATATAATGTAATCATTAGATGTTTATCTGTTATAAATTTCTTTTTTAAAGAACTAAAATAGAAAAAAGAAACGTATTCGTAATAATCAGTTTATGAATGTCAAAACTATAGAGTTGCAGTTAGTCACAACATTCATCGATTATTCTAAAAGAAATACGACACATAAAAAGTGTGTGTGTGCCTGTCTGTGTATGTGTATATATATCTTTTACTTTGAACATCATGCTCTATTCAAATTGAGATCCGAGATCAATGATACACGGCGACCAGCTTTAAAAAGTACTATAAAAATACTATATATACCTATCTTATTAGAAACAAAAATTCGCACATACAATTTCAATTCCTATGAGTAATCCGCGTGTCTCGGATCGCAACGTCGCGTTAATACCTGCTCTTACACTCACAAAGGGGAGTCTGCAGCCACATGAGAACCAAATGTTTATTTTGATAAAATGTATTATATGTAATGAAAAAACTGCATATCTTAATTTATTGTGCCAAGGACTCCTTCTTCTAATTAATTTTATTTGAAAATTATTTCTCTTAAAATTTTTTTAGACATTTTTCCCTTGTTTTTAATTTTTTCAATCGAATTTATGCGAATTTCTGTGGCTGAAGAACAAAATAAGATAAAAATGATTGTTCTTTCATAATATTTACTATAAAAATAATAAACTTTAACTTATATATTCAGAAGAATTCTATATACCTTATGTAAATACTGCTAATTACTTTCATTTTTAAGGCGAAAAATGGATGAAAAGGTGCATCATAAAGTCTGTCGTGGAATTTAATGAGACAAGAGCCATTGAATGGTACTTTTACATAAGAAAGAAAATATTTTAGAAGTTACGAAGAGATTAAAAAAGTTAAAAATCGTGGAAAATATATAAATGAAGAAAATTTAACATAAATCGTTTTTAGATAGAAATCATTAGAAGGAAGGATCATCGACACAGATAAATATCCAGATATTAATTTGATTATTGTATACAATGCACTTTATGAAGATGACCGGTGACTGTAGACTCCCATTGCCAATGCCTTTATTGCACAAGAGGATCAGCGCCGTGTCTGTGTATATTATTGTTGCTCAGTACCAGCGCCTCTTCTGGCCCGGCTTGCTCGTCGTCCGCCTCGTCGGCTTCTTAGCCGGCGGCTTTATCGGCCTCGGGTTCATGCTCCAGGCGTCCGTCGTGGAGTCGACCTCGTTGCCCTCGGCCTCGGCCTCGGTGGCGGGCGGCAACTCCTCGGTGATGCCCATCTCGCCGAGCTGCTCGTTCAGCTCGTAGTACTTCTCGGACTCGGCGCAGGGTATCGAGCTCTCGGTGCGCGTGCAGACGAACGTGGCCTGTTTACGCATAAGTACAGAGATAAAGGAAACTTCATTTATAATGTAAAATTTTTTTTATATCAGGCATTCTTCCGAGTATACTTGTGCATTTATAATATATATTATGTAAATTAAATGATATATTTCCTGTGAAAGTTTTATTAATATATTCAGGAAGAACTGAAAGATTGTATACATAAAGATGAGAAAAATATTCTACAATACACATTAAAATATCACTCAGTATTTGGATCATAGACTGTAAAATCTACAAAATTATCATGATTTCTGAGAAAATTTTATAAATGAAATTTTGAAAATTTACCATTTATCTAATAAAATTCACTGGAAATTGGAATGATTTATTAGATAGTTACACTCTCTGATCAAATTACTGGATAGTATTGTAATTTTTATTAGAAAATTTTTCTTCAACACTTATAATCGAAAATTAATAAATCAATGAGAAATAATTTAAATGAAATCAGGAAAGGTACGATGACTCGATCGCTGCAGCGAAGGGATAAAGTAATTTGCTAGTCCAACTTCAAGTCCCGTTCTAATACAAGAACTGCTTTCAAAATTCATATGTCTATAAACATATCGTAGAACTCCGTCGCTGATTAGCACCAATATTTGGGAGTATAAATAGAGCCACATTAAATAACAGGAAAAAAGTCATTTAAATAACTTTAAAAAAAGCCCTGAACATATTTAAAATATAGTATGGAATGTGACCTTTTGTGTTACCTTCGATCTTATAATGCATCGCTTTTTTCAGATTTTGACTTAAAAGTAAAGTTTGACTTAAAACTTTTTTTTATAATGTCATTTAAATCATTTTATAACTATAATATTTTCTGCTGATACGTTCAAACTTATAGTGGAAATAAAAATTGGCTGCAGACTTCGCCAAACTTATTCCAATTTTGCTATAAACTTGTAAATCCTATTTACAGCAAATTTTGGGAAAATTTGAAAAAGTTTGGTAATGTTTGGGAACAATTCTAAGGCGATGAATTTTAGCATTGATGGACGTATTAGAGCAGTGCAAGTCTGGAATCTGAATATTCAAAAAAGATTAGATTTGAGAATGATATGAATTTTATGCTCTAAATAATCAATAAATTCATATTCAGGTGGTCGAGACGACTCCCGGGACTCCGTGTTGACGTTAGAAACAGAGTCCAGTAATTACACGTTTGGTAGTAGAATCGATTCCGCTATCTTGGGAAGATAGCGAGAATTCTGTTTGAATAAGCGATGTTCGATATATGGACAATTCTATGGACTCGTTGTATCTTCGAACCCAACTGTCAGTTAAGTTTCTGATACTAGATATCGATCTCCTCGCCACACAAAACTCTTATAACGTGTTTGGACAATCTATCGCTGAACTATTACTCTCCGTAAAGTTATTATCTTTGTCTACACCCGAAGTACAATTTTCTGCGTAGAAGCCAATGAATAGCCAAAGATTTTTACGTAGTCATTGACTTTAGAAATTGCTTCCATAGTTCTCGGCGACTGAACGGGGATGCTAGCAGAATTTTTACTACGTGATCTTCCCTTTACATTTGATAGAAGTTCATAGAGTTCGATATAAATTTTTTCTCATTCGAACTTCAATCGTACCTCACGCGATCGTCCATGAGGAAAAAATATCCTTACCTAGTACGAAAGCTCTTTACAATAAACCTCGCTTCGCTCGGCGCAACTCTCGTTCGAAATAAAGCCTTTCCATACTCGGTAAAAAATGTACTATCTTCGGTCTTACAGTATACAATAATATACTATGGTAATGGAATGACAGATAGACTATCCTTGTTTATAATCACTCCCTAGAATCTGAAATGGAATTTTTACAAATAATTATTACTAAACAATAAAAGAAAAAATTTAATTTAATTACTAATTAATAAGCCTTAAAGATCGGATTGAACTACATCATTGTAAGTCCGTTAGAATTAATTAATTGAATTATATGTATTTTTAAAAAAGTTGCGTTAACTAATATTACTATAGTATTTCAATGCATTTAAAAAATGCGAGAATACTAGTCGAAGAAACGTTGTGAGAAAAGAATCTTCATTGTTTATTCACTCCTGAACTCTTACAGATCAAAAAGACAACATTTTTTCTAATTTTTATTGAATATGTGATAAAGTTAATTTGAAAAAATTTGTTCGAATTTTACAATTTTTTTTATTTTTATTAAATGAAGGTAATGTTAGTCAAGTTCTTAAGTACACTCTATTCATTAGGGGAAAAAATTTGCTTTATCTGATTTGTAAAAATTAAATCGAGTAAAGTATGCAATTTTTAAGAAATAAAAGTTAAGTCAACTCAAAAAATATCGAAAATTATATACATGTATGTACATGCAGAACAGGAGTGGGGACTCCTGAGAAAAAGCAGATGGTTATATTCAAAAGAATCCGGGCTGATAATAATGCACGGAAGATACATATGAGAGATTTATTGCGCGCTTGATTCCACGCAACGCGGTCGTCCGTGTCACTTTAGAAACTTGACCGATTAACCGACGAATCGGCGAAGATTGTTTTTCATTATTCTCTGCCTCTCCGATACTTGCTGCTTGCGATTTGGTATGAATGTATGGGCGCGCCCGAAAACCGGCAATCTGCTATTCTTTGCATTGTGAACAGTTGCAAGCGTGGCTATTATTCGCATTTGAACCGAACGTTAGCATGAGTTTAGCATAGTATTAGCATTGAGAACGTGCTTCGCTGGAATGATAGCTGTAAAAATTTAATTTTACGTCCGTTGTAATCTAAATTTTTAGAAAAATGTCGATACAGTCTGCATTAGCAAATTTTAATGAACTATCTGTAAAGATAATAATAGCGAATATCTATGATAACAGTTAAAGAAGAAAGTTTTCTTAGAATGGTAAGGATCATTTTCCTGTAAAATTGAATATGTCCTTCAAAAACACATTAGATCGAGCATTAGATGTATTAGCGAGATAATTCTAATTTCTAGGATTAAATAAATTATTCTGTTTACAAATGAATATGTACGTATCTGATGCTGATACGTAAGTAGAAATTTGATAATAATAAAACAAATTATATAAATTCAATAATAAATAAAAAATTATTGAGAGAGAATCTTCTATTTTTATTATATACCCAATATATTATTGATAGATTAAAAAACGTTATATTTCTGAACATTGGTTTTATCACTGATAGCTTTCTGAGCAGATATGATAATAGTTTTTAAAAATAATCTTGAAAGGATTTTACAAGGAAAAGTCGATTTCATTTTCAAAGTTAATTTTTGTAACAATATTAGAATTTCTTCCAAATTTTCCTTGGAATTCAGTAAGAGATTTTTGTTGTTGCCATTCGATAAATCCTTTAAGAAAGATTTACGGAAAAATTCTTGTAGAACTTGGTCAATGACGGAAAGTTCATTTACAAATCCTATTGAAAGACTTTCTTAATATTGTTTAAGAATTGTCTACCGTCAATTCTTTCCACAAATTTACTTGGAATTATTTCAGAAATAATTCTTTGGTCACTGATTAAATTTTTTTGACAAATCCTTTCAGAATGCTAATGTAAAATAATTTTACGAGCGTACGTTAGAAATCTTCCATTAATCCTTTATTTACATTTGTGTCAGAATTATTTTAAAAATAATTACACAGTAAAAATCTTTTAAAAATATAAAATGCTTATTCTACTTATGTCGATTGTGTTAAATAAACTAATAAATATTTTTATTGGCCTTACAGTTCTATTAAATAGAATAAAATAAATGTATTTAAAATATTATAATCATAATAAGTATCTTTAAAAAAATAATCCTCAAGTTGATTAATATAGAAATCAATCTATATGCCAAAGATATTTATCTAATACTTTATAAATTTTTAATATATTTTGAAACTTCGAATTATATAAGTTCTCAATTAAGTCAAATAATGGATTAAATTCGATGAATCCCCATAAGAAGTTCGTATTAGATTAACAGCTGAAATTTTGAACACAATTTTCTGTTAATATTATATTCCAATTCTCAATGATTCCAAAATTTCTAACAGAAGTTACTGTAATACTATCCTCAAGGTTTGCTGTAAGTGGGGGTCTAGTGTTTCTAGTATGTGGTTGCTTGTTATCGTGAGATAAAAATTTATCATTATGTCAATTAGTATATGATCTGATAAATAAATATATAATAATAAAATAATTAAATTAATTTTTTTAGTAAGATTATCTGAAATATTTAAAAAATTTCTATTTATTCAAATAATTTTTTTATGGAATCTATTTTTCGTCTCTCACCTGATTAAAAACAGTTTCGGCTGGGCAAATAAAACTAAATCTGAGGACGTTTCGTGATCGAGGCAAACATACGTGGAAGATTTGGCATTCATTATCCATATCGGCGTAATAACCGTAGATTCGCTCGTCGCAAGAGAAAGTATCCACTATATTTTCTCTAATCGAAGTGGCATTATTCGGCAGTTCCAATCCTGCAGACATGTTCTGGATCAAATAAAAAACGACAATTAATCATACGGCGTTAGTTTTAATTAACTGTTACAATGTGAAAGGTAAAGTAATACTGGCTTCAAAGATCATTAAGGCAATAACTCATAATAAACGAACCTAATTTGAAAATGTCATCAAATGATCGGGCAAGATGAAAAATTAATTGTTAGAGGAAGCTACCCTTAGGTGTCTCTTATGTTTTCCCATGTGAGCCGTACTGTCAGGATATACTTTTCAAACCTAGTCTTGAACTGAAGAATTAAAAACCACCCTGAATGTTGTTTTTACCAAAAAAATAGAGTACACTAGTTTCTCAGCTTAATAACTACACACACACACACACATACACATACGCGCGCGCGCGCGTATTTATGCAAATGGGGGCGTCAAAAGGTATCTGGTAGCTCGGGCTAAACTAGACATAGTTATACTGAGTGTATGGAAAGCCAAATATAGGAATCCATGTAAAGATTATTCGATACCAAACTTGAATACTACATTATAAGTTCCTAAACTAAATTATTCGAGTATATGTTATTTTCTGAACTTATTATGTACCTTGTCATGAATATGTCACGATATAAAGAGAAGTCTTTAAAGAAGAATGTCGCACGCCAAAGTTTTTATTTTCAGCGAGACGCTCTTTTTCTACCTTTATAGGATTAAAGTCATATTTATGATTATTAATGGAATAGTAACAAATAATTAATACGCAATAAAGAAAAGTTAGATGTTCTAGATCTTAATTATTTATTACGTGAATTTATAATAAAATACAATTGAAGTTCGTAAACATTTGCTTTACAGTAAATAAAATTTAACTTTTTATACAATGAATTATTGATTTTCAGTGCTTCTTTAATTGGAAAATCCAGAGGCAAGGGGAGAGGGCCAGGAATACTAGACCTATGATAATGGCCCGTGCCTACAAGGATCTTTTGAATAAAAATGAAACGACATTTATTTAACCAAAACATTGCTATTATTTCTGTTTTAGCGCCTAAAGTTTAAGGGGTGTTTTCATCCTTCATGTCAATTAAGCAGCACTGAAAAAAATTCGTGACGAAAACGGTTGCACGTTTACTTTAAACAATCGCAACACCATCAAAAGATCAATAAGTCGCTTTCGTACCTACATCGATGACAATCACTTTCACGATAAAGACAAACCAACAGTAAAACAAATTTCCAACACGCTATCTCGTTGGCTATCACAATAACGTAAGACTACCTTGAAGGATGGTATCGCTGGTTGTCTGCGCCCTTTCAGTTGCGCCTGCGCCATATGCGCCAGGATAACTATCAGCAATACAAGACTAGCTGCGACCTTCATCCCTTGTAGCGCAATCCCGACGTGTCTCTGGGCCAAAAAATAAAAGAACTTCGTCGAAAACGGCGACCAGATCCTTATATAAATATAGTATAAGCGCACTCGCGGTAATCGCGGCTGACCGGCTGCACGAATGTACACTAGAGTGGCCCACCGGCTGTCGGGGGTGTTATATAGCGATCTCGCGTCTATATATGCAGGGATCTTGTGAATATTGTATGAATGGTCAATTCCCGGTAGCAAAAGGGAGGGGGTTAGGAAGGATCAGTAATTCCATCACGTTTGGAGTCTGGCCGATGCTCCTCGCCCCGCGGACGTTACACGCGCCGCGGCGTCATCCTCATCGCGAAGGTCCCGATGCAAATGCGCGACTTGACGGATGGCTTGAAGACAGGCGGCGAGCGCATCGTCATCTCATATACATATATATATATATATATATATATATATATATATATATATTTGCAAGCCTAGAATATACCGAAATTCAATCCGGAGGAATTCTGATGAGGGATTAATTCTGGTATATATAGTATGCACGTGATGGAGTTCCTTCAAAAGGAAGAGCAATGACATACTCGGGATTATAATCAGGAGCAGGATAATATAGCTGGAATATAGCTGGACGGCATGAGTAATATTGGTTCAGGCTGGTAATTTTCAATTATTTAAAATTCTATACTTTACTCTATTTAAGTTTTATGATTTATATGAAAATGAGAAGAAAAATCACTGGGTTAGTTTCAACAAATTTATTTTGGTCGTCCATTGCAGCAAAAAAGTATACAAGAGATTCTTTGACGAATAGAAAAACATAAATTGGTTTTAATTAAATTATATAGAAAAGATTAATGATGAAAACCTTTTACAGTCCATAGCACAAACCTTGGAATTTTAAAAACAGCACCTAATTATTAAATGGAATGTAATAAATAAATTATAATATGTTCTATATTCTTTATTAAATATTAAATTAGTAGTTAATAAATATTTTTATTGTTTAATTATTTTGTTCATTTTAGATTATAGATACTTATAATAGAAAGAAAATTAATTTATCATTTAGTGATTATTTGTAGTTTTACATTATTCTTTTCCTTTAATGTTAGTAACGTTTCTGCTGAACATGTTTTATTCCACTATATTATGCTTATGCAAATATATTAAGAAGAATACTTAATCAAAGACATATATATATATATATATATATATATATATATATATATAAACTTATATATATATATATATATATATATATATATAAAGTTTCTTTTCTTTCTATTTTAGAATGAAATTTAAACATTGCGGTATTAAGTGCCTCATATGTGTTCATAGCCCTCTCTCTGAGAATTTCAAATTCTGCCGCGGCTCAAATACCCATTATATTTCAAAGTCAAGGCTCGGAATGATAAGCTTATGCATTGAAATTGCAGGTGAAGTACGGGTACGTACCGGCAGTGAGTTTAATGAATTGTTCGTTTCAATTGAGAATTCGTAATTCAATGAAATTATAATCGGTTTAATCAAAGAAAACAAATTACTAGTAACTTTTGTCATTAGACTATATCGGAAAAAGACTATTATGAAAAGATTTTTGTATGCTTGTTTGATTCCATGAATATTCACTCATTGCATCGATTGTCATCTCTAAGTAAAGTACATGCTCTCAATTATATTGGACAGCCTAACTATAATAAAGTGTACCGTAAATGTACCGAGCCTGCCGATTTCCTTGATATAAGGTCAGGGGATCGGAAAAAAAATAACCAACACGAAACTAGTTTTATTACGATTTTATTACGGATTTTAAATTACGAATTTAATGGTAATTTTACTTTGGACATGAATATAAAATAAAAATTCTTTCAAGAATAAATTTGATTTCTAGACGTATGGCAACAATATCTCGTCGAACTGTATTTCTGGAAATAGAAAAGGGATATAATTATACTTTCTAATTTTCTATTGGTTTTTTTTTTTTAATAAAAAATGATTCAATTTATTTTTGGATTCATTAGTTACGATATTTCTATATATAAAAAATCGATTTGTCACTGAAATGTTTTTGTAATTTACATACAGAGGGGGCGGAGATAAAAAACAAGAACATTTACCTTAATCTTGGGATGATAGATTATCATACATAGAATAAAATAATACGTAGTTTTAATATTCTTACTATCGTAATAAAAAAATTACAAATATGATTTTCTACTTAATATTTATTTTTTTAACATTTATTAAAAAATATTTCCTTTTCTTACGTATAATTATGATGTGGCTGGTCTAATTTTATTTAATCCCAGTTGTATTGTATTTTATAACATTCCCTGTTGGTATTATATCTTACAATTTGTCAATGATTACTATTAAATTATTTTACGATAATTTAATACAACTTACTTATGGAAATAAGGATTAAAATTTATGGAATTAAAATTTTGAAATATGATATTATAAGTGTGATAAATTTAAGTATGCATTTGTAATTTTTTAAAAATGGCAGTGCTTTGAAAATTTTAAATCAAATCTTACGTTTTTGAAAAATATCAAAATATTGTAGAGTTAGGAAAAGTATGGAAACCCTTAAATATCTTCACATGAATTTATGTTAGAGAAAAATATTAAATACAAAAGTTTTAAAATTTTTCCCTTGCTTTGAGATCGTAGACTTTCTATTTAATCTTGATAATGACCTTGAACGTCATATCAAGGTCATTTCCAATTATTCAAATTGGAAAATCTATTTTTTATTACGATTTGCAATGTGCAGGGACTTTACTTTTAACTATGAGCTTAAGCAATTCCCTAATCACGACCATTTATTCAGTGCAATATTCATTATCATCAATAATAAATTCATTCGTTTATAATAACAATAATGTGTTTTTATAGCCCCATTCTAAAACGTATAGAGTAAGATTTCTGAACTCATTTTAGTGAAATTTCATTTTTTTGTAATTATAGTAGTGATTATATATTTTATATTTATATAATAATAATAGTTTTAGTTAGATTAATTAGAGTTTTAATTAGAGTTTACTCTGACTCCTGTCTTATGCCCAGTCGAAAATCTTTAAAAATACTAATATCAATTCGAAATTTTATATTATCGCATCACCTATACGCATCAAACAGTCGGTACATGCACAGCTATACAATCGTATTTCACGCAAAGCACGTAATCCGCGAAAATTTCCCCCCTGCAATTATCATTGTCTTACAGAATAATTTACGACTAAAACATTATCAATGCGCGTGCATAACATAAAGTTGACGAATCGGACTGCACCAGGCGGCTAAATATCTCATCCAGTCTGTCGGCCGAGAAATCGCCAGTCAGGAAACGTTTTATGAACTTGAGGAGAACTAAAAATCTCTCTCTCTCGCTCTGTCTCTCTCTTTTAAATATATATATATATATATATATATATATATATATATATATATATATAAAACAGGTGCACGTTCCCATGTTGAATTTGGAGCCACATCCCGCTCTGCGAAGGGAGAAGGGAGCACGCGTATGCATCGGTTGCCGTTAAGTCCCGCGTTCCAAGGACGCGCGGGAGCGTCTCGACGCTCTCTCCCCCTTCCCTTTTCTCGAAGGCCGCGCATGCAAATCCCCGCTGGCGCATGATGCCGCCTCGCAAATCATCGGTGTCCCGGCGAATTCGCGAATCGCTTGCTAAACGAGCGGTATGGGCATGAGTTTTAAACTGATGCGAGGTTTGCGCGACGTGTTGAGGGAAAGGTTTTTTCAGGGGGAGAAGGGAGAGAGAGAGAGAGAGAGAGAGAGAGAGAGAGAGAGAGTGGTAGGGGGAGGGGGAATAAGGAGTGTATATATCAAACACTCGGTATCTTAGACTCGGTGAATTCCATTGTGGAGAGTTCGCTGACTCGAATTGCGACAAAAATAACCGAGCGCAGTGTGTACGAGGTTGCAAATTAACCAAAGGTTAAGGCGATAGGAAATTCCTACCGAGTCGCGGTTATGTTGACTTTTGATAGTTAATCTCGGATGCCGACATACAAATGCGGCGCGCTTCTCTATAACGTATGGCATAAAACAGGCAGGGAGATAAAAGAGCGGCCGGGCATTTTCAATGCGGTGACGGGGGCTCCGTAGGGAGGAGGGGGTGGGCGAGAGATTTATCGAATCACGCCAATCTATCGAGTGTGCAAAATTATTTAGGATTGCATTCCGAAGGATTATTGGAGATTGAAATCAATTTTGTGTATATATTTACAGAAGTGCTATTATGATTTGTTGGTTATTCCATTATTAGATTGGACAAGTCACAATTACGTGAGGTAAAGTCAGGGCGTTCGGTTAATCTATTAATAAAATAAATCATTTTCAGATTTACAAAATCTTACTCTTTATCCTTTTGTTAATCCTAATTTAGTTATTTAGATTTTACTATTCTAATCTCAAAGTCATTTTATAAATTAAGATATAGTTTTAATTGCCGAAACGTACTAACACGGTAGAACTATATAAAAATTTAAAGCTCTTAATAAGAATTATATAATTCTTGTTCTTAAAGCAATATGGAACTTTTTGACTTAACAATACTGCATTCTTCAAACTGAATATTGCAAAATGTATTGCCTATTATATTTACAAGTTTCTTTTGTAAAGCAATAACAAATTTCTTTGTAGAATATGTTTTTCAAATGAGTTTCATCAAATATAAAGCTTATCGTACTGTAATGTCATTTGATTTTTGTACTAATTATGAATATTTGTTAATGATACCGTCATCTATAGTAAAATTATAACGGAAATGAATCAATAATTGCTGTTGATTTAACATATATTATTCAAGTCTTGCGTGACCACGCATAACAGATTTAAAAGCGATTTTAGTTACCTGATAGATAATAATGCGGTACAATAAAAGGACAGTAGATAAATTTACAAGGATCCGTTACATAATTTTAAACTTTATAAAAAAGTAGTTAGTTTCTTGTTTTGCTTTCATTATACATTTTGTTAACTAAAGAAAAAGGCAAACTAAAAGCGGTAAGTAATGATTTTCCTTCGTCAGCGGAGATATCGACAGGTACCTATTAATTCTACTAAAACGAGAGATGGGAATCTATGTAATAAATTTGTTCATACCAAATTTAGATACTAAACTATAAGTTCCCAAGCTAAACCATTGGAGTATATGTAATTTTCTGAATTTATATGTACATTGTTATAAACATTTTATGATGTAAAGCAAAGAATGACTGGTTCTATATAGACAATGAGAAAAAGTTGGAACAAATTCTGTTGACATTTTTTTATTTGCCATCATTTTTATTTATGAATAAAAACAAAAAAGAAAAATCTTTTCGCCATCATTTTACTTTGCTCCCTGGAGAGAAAAAGTCGCATTTTGCTCTCTGAGCGCGAAAAAAATTAATTCCAGCCCTAACTACGTATTTTATATCCACATATTATCTTTAGCACACGTCCAAAATGAATTTTTAAATTTCGATCACAATGTAATGTATATTCTCACAGCTTATATAGATGAACAGACAGAATATCTGTAAGAGCCAACATGTTCATATAGTTGCATTGTCGCAAGCAATGACAAAGGCATATTGAGCGACGGTGAAAATTCGCAGCCTATATTATTATCATTGCCGCGTTGAAGAACCTCTAACATCGACACCTCGTCTAAGAACTATGAGATACCGACAGTTGCAAAGTATACGGTATTATATATTGATTGATCGCTAGTTTCACACTGACTGGCATTTTCAGATGCCTTGGTACTCGAAGATGTACCCGCGATATCGCCGTAGAGCCGGTGCCTTCGCAAATCGTAAACGTTTATCCTTAAATAGCTACTCGGCAATCACGCATTCAGGTGGTTAAAACTTGCGTCCTGATTTTCGTTCTGGTATACGTATATAAATATCGCCACGGCATTGTTCTTGCCAATTCTGATGCATTTTGAATAGATGTATCTACATGCTATTCTTACAAGTATGAATAGAAAATAGAACTGAAATACACTTTCATGGAGAAATATTTCGAGCAAAAAAAATTCCTCAGCTAATTACATGTGTGTTCTCAAAAATTTTAATTTAATATACTAACTGTTCATTTGATTCTTTTGCTGCATAAAGAATGTAAAATTAATTATGGCAATTTGTGTATCTCTCAGTATTTAAGAGGCTGAACCAAACAAAATATACCTTTATAATGAATCAGTAAAACTATGATTGGAATTTTTTTTATAATACAGCGGTGTCTTGTCAGTACGACTACGCTGACCTTGTCAGGCCAAAAATTTTGATTTATAAATTAACATACACAAGTTTAAAAAATCATTTATATGAAAGAGTCGCATTTATTTATAAATCCAAAAGTAGCTATAAACGAATGAGTTTATTTTAGAGCAGTACTAATACGTCAAAGTTTCTATGTCAACTAAGAAGAACCTGAAGATTTGAAAACAAACTAATATATATAGGAAGACAATGAGTGTAAAAACAGTCAAGAGCATAACAATAAATTTTTTATTAGACAATTAACACTTGCAAATTTTACAAATAATTTTTTTTACAATTATTTTCAGTCTCAAGATTTTTACTTTTTCGGAAACAAAGACATATGCTATCAAATTTTTTTAAATTTTTATGCTCGTCAATTTGCGCTTTGAGGATATTTAGTTTTTCATATGTATGATACCGTATAGATTGACAACATTATTTGTTTAAGTTATTAGAAAAATCTTTGCCTACTTTTATTACAGACTTGATTGTTTTTTAATTCTAAAATTATTTTGTTATTACTGTAATTATTTCTAAATTTACTTTTTTGTAAATCAACAACCAAACGATTCTTTGATTATTCTCAAGTTTTTTTTAAGCAGACGAATGTTCGAATGTTTAACTCTTTCAATAATTAGAAAATTATAATTAATATTCTTTTTGCTTGAATGGCATGGTGAGATATATAAATACATATAATGTACCTACTAATAAATCTATAAAAAAGTAAATAAATTTAGTCAGCGTGTAAATGAAAGCTATTTATTTTCGTAATCTAATTTAAATCCGTTATCAAATTTTATTACTTATCACCGAGTCTTAAGTAATCGAGCGACGTTACACAACCAAATAAAGTCACACCTAATACAATTCTAAGTATAATTATGCACTATAAAGCTCGCTTAAAAATTCGTGCCTCGATTTGCATTAAAACTGTTTTCATTCGTGCCGTGCACACAGTAATGTACACGTCCTTTCTTTGCTCGTAAAGCTGAATTATTGCGCTGACACCGGGTTAAACGTCGCTGCGGTCGCTGCGGTGAAACAATGGTATTATATTATATAGGTGCACGCGCGACCGAGCGGTTTATCTTTAAAGGAGCTTATTACTTGGGCAATTATAAATTGATCCGCTCTTAATAAATTGCGGTTATATATACACACACACACACGCACACCTCGCACACCCATACATATATTTATATATATGCACACTTAAATTTTGTACGAACCGCAAAGATTTTTATAAAGTTTATGAAACTCTGCAATATAAGATTTATAAATCACAATCAATCGCTGCTTTTTGAAATAATATATATATATATATATATATATATATATATATATATATATATATATATATATATAATAAAAATGCTTTATTCAAGAAAAAAGTATATGCATATACACAGTGGAAAAAAGAAATAAAAAATCAAAATTACATAAATTCCACTTATAAAATGGTGGTAAGGATCACACTCGTTACAATAAGTTTTTACAATTATGATGTCGCATACAAAGTTACTTACATACCAGTAGACATGTATAACGCTTGTTATACATACTTAACTTAACACATGTTAAGTACTAGAGTGTAACGCTAGGAAAAATTTAACTGTATCACAGTGATGGAAAAAACTAGCATTCTCTGGTGTGATTATCAGTCACCGCAGGATCTGCGAGAAGGTCGTAGAATTGAAAGAAAAATGTATAACTATATATGGTGGTCGTATAATATTTTAATCAATAAACAGATATTATGGTTGTACATCTTTTATGCTTTTTTCATATTAAGATAATTTACAGTTTATAACAGATGACCTTAAAAAATTCTTAATAATTTGAAACGTGTTTAAAAAGTATCTACAACGTACAATAATCTTTCCAGAAATTGTTCTTTTGTGAAGAACTTATACAGAATTATCGTTACTCTTAATCAATCTAAAAACAGCTGCAGGTTTAACAAAAGAATATACACAATTCACATTTAACAAGAATTAAACCTCGAAGTCAGATACTTTCGAATAAAAGATAAAAGAGGTCAAAGCATGTATATTATATATCGCTATACTCCTATACATATATGTAAGTAAATATCGCATAAATATAAGAAAATTATTTCGTCGGGCTCTGTTTCTATTGAACTCGATTAGTCCCCATTAATTTAAATGCAACTAATGTTAAGAACAGAAATTATGTTCGCTATTTATGGGGAACCAGTGGATTTCAATATTAACTGTTCAGTTCGAAATTGATGTTAAGTAACTATTTATTAACTATTTCTCGCAAAGGCTAATTTATAATTAATAAATATTTTTTTATTGGTCTTATAGTCCAATCTATTTAATCTAAAAATAAAAATAAAAATAAAAATAAAAATAAAATAAAAAGTAAAAATAAAAATAAAAATTAAATTAAAAATTAAATTAAAATTATAATAACAGTCAGACTGTCCTTGTTTACATGTCAGACTGTCCTTGTATAAGGTGTTGGGGACAGTCGGACTGCACTTTGCTAACAAAGAATTTTTTCAGCTAATATTTTGTTTTCAGATTAGTCTACGGGGGTGAATGTAAACAAGGGACAGTCTGACTGTCATTATAATTTTAATTTAATTTTTAATTTAATTTTTATTTTTTATTTTTATTTTATTTTTTTTTATTTTTATTTTTATTTTTATTTTTATTTTTAGATTGAATTGATTGGACTGTAAGACCAATAAAAAATATTTATTAATTTGCGTATGGACAGTCGACATAAGTACAATTAAATTAATTTATAATATTGATCTCTAGCTAAACTTCTCCAAAAAAACAATAAAAGATATAAAATATGTAATCTTTTTTGAGGAATCCTTCATTTGTAATCGAAAACTTTTGATTACCTTCAGCAATATAATGTTAGTGTCTTGTCTTCTAGATTTCTCTATTTTACAGCATTCATGAAATTTTCGATTGGTCACGCGTGACAAGCCTGCCTCGATAGTTATTTGTCATTTGCTATGAACGAATCACAGAGCAATTGGTGTGTTAATAGAAAAATAATAATGGATATTCATATAACATATACTAATTAAATATAAATTTTTAATAAAATATGCACGTATTTAATTATTATACTTAAAAAGTATATACGTAAAATTGTGTATACTTGCTCTTAATAAAGTTCGTAAAATTATAATTTATGCTATATATTGCAAATCTTAATATATTCTAGATATAATATAGAGCATCTGAAATCCCTTTTTTATTTTTCATAACATGAGAAAGCTGGTATTAGTAAAATTAAGAAGTTATATGCTGACAATACTTGCATGCAAAATAAGTAAAAATCTATTATTTCCGGATAACTTTCCATAGTTTATAAAAAATTTTAATGTAAAAAATCATAGTTAAATAATATAAATTGAATTATTTATGGAATTAGAAACTTTAATCGAAAAATTCGTGTGAAATTATAAGGATACTATCCCATAACTTTAAATTCAATATGAATTATTATGCGGAGAAATCAAAGAAACCGTAAAATTTGTAAGAAGAAACTTTACAGAATGATGCAATTTATTATACGTAAGAATGTGCCTAAATGACTCTCATTCGCCAATTTCTTCTTATTTTATCATTTACCTGGCTGATTTAATTATCAAGCAAGTCTCTTTCGCGACATCCAACAAGATGAACTTGGCGCTCTTTATTCACCTCTCACCCACCTTCATGTAGCATTTAATGTTTGCAGGATGGACTGTTATTACTCACGATACATATTTAGTGCCTTCATTGCCCGTAAAATACTGATGATACCGTAAATACAATTGCACACTGTGATATATATTGTAATATCAAATAATTAAGTGATCGACATATTCTATATTAACGACAATTTGCTGCAAGTTACTTAACAAAAAAAATCATTAGATCGTAAATGATTGTTAGATTTTTGAATGTGGATTAATGGTTGGCAGATACATAGTTGTAAATTTCTTTAACACGATTGGTACAGAAACTCGAAATGAAAATAAAATATAAATGAAAAATAAAATATCTTATGCTCCACATTATGCAATATTTATTGTAGCGGTAAAGTAGAAAAAATAGTTTTTAAAACTTTCGTAGTAGTGTCAATCCAACATTAATTTCGCCACCACAACAAATATTTTTTTTAAATATTTGATCGAGGGAATAATGACTTTTGAATTGACCTTACCATGATTTATATAAATACTTGTTGAACCGCAGAAGTATACATTATATATATATATATATATATATATATTTATGAAGTAAAATCAACATATAATGCACTGCATTTTCTTTATAACATGTATACACACCATGGGTACACACTTCACATACCGTTCATTCATTGTCGCTCACATCGAACCCATAAATTTCAACTCCAAAATCTTTCGACCGATAAATCTAAAAGTATGCTCACATTATGCGCTAGACGTAAAATCATTCGACTCGGTATAAGTACTTCGCGCGAAGCCTCTCTTTTATCGAGAGCGGCGATCGAGCCGAGCGCCCCTCGCGCTCCCTCGCTTGGGCGCATGGTTGATACCTACACGTATATAAGTGTGCATAGAAGTACGAGCTGGGTGTGGCCGGCTCTTGAATCTTATTTTCACCTTCTCCATACGGGGACAGGACGGCGCTGTCGTTGTATTGCGCGCGATCTTTGCAGATTCTTTCTAGCTCCCGCGTTCGGGTCTGTTTGTATCCCCCCTCCCCTCTGCCGCCGAGCCGGGGCTTGGAAAATACGCCGCGTTGCGAATCGTTAACGAAGCAGCTACTACAACATATTTTTCTTTGTTTTTTCTCTGAATACTACATCTATCCGCGTATATCCCCGAAGATAAACGACATGCTCTCAGAGAAATGTCCTTATCTCGAATGATGCAATTCCAGCGTCCTGGGCAGAGTATGGTTTTATTATTATTGCAACTGTTCGGCGAGCCTGTGTCGTGAAACCTTTATTCTTCATTAACCGGATTAAAATATCATTAAGAATTTTGATAACAATGGTTTTTATGATAGAACGATAATGAATACAATTATCTTAAATTTACTCCGTTTTAAATGGGAGAAAAACAGCAAAGCAGACAAAAGTAGGCAATCATAAGAAACTTTGATGTTCAAAATACAGTCGGAAATATATTTTTATCGGTCAAAAATACGGATGGGATGTCGGATTCGATTTCAGAATTTTTATTAATTTTTAGAATACTCGCCATAGAACATCACGTGGGCTTTCCGGGCTAAGCAATTATCTCACCTCAAGCAATAATGGATATGGTGCTTCCAATGCCAAGACCTGTCTGAGAGAAAATTTTTCAGGAGACTACTGGATTTTATATTTCCAGAAAGACTTTCGCTTTGCACAGTCTGGCTTTGAAATCCCATAAGCTCGGGCAAGTAAGTCCCAATCCTAGGATTCGTTTAAATAAATTTCTTAATAAAAATTGAACAGAGATTTTTTATATATAAAAAATATATATATAAGATATGTATTAGATTGTATATAGATTGCTCCAATGACCCCGCCCCATATGAATTTCTTAACGTTGAATTTATTTTTAAAAAAATAAGTTTATAATTTAATTTTAAATAGTTAAAGTATTTTTTAGCTAGTTCATTTTTTAATTACATAATTATTTTATCTTTTTCATGAATATAACTGTTCTTGTTGATATTATTTTCACTAATTTATATATATGTTACAGTGTCGACAGAATCTATGGATTTACAATAATGAAGTACTTGCATGAGCTGTTATGCACAAGTAAATATAATATTATACATTTTTATATAATTTACTAAAATGACCTATTATATATATATATATATATATATATATATATATATATATAATTTTGTATATTACAGGTGCGTGGAGGAAAAGGATTCTTGCAATGTATACGTTTAAAAAGAAAGACTGAGTTCGCGATCTAATTTTTTATTATGTCTCTCATAATTTAGATTTAAATTTTAATATATATTAAAACGAAATTTATCGTTGATTAAAATCATCAAGTTTGATTTTTATGTGCAAATAATTAAAATATTTTAATCATTAGTAAATTTAAAGCATGAGTAGTTTTCATGATCCCGGTATAATAACGTTGATTATTTTTATTCGATCGGTCGGGCAAGGCAGAATATATTAGGAGTGTGAATAAGTCTTTCCCGTTTTTTGTAAGAGATGGCGCCACCAATACTGTGCGAGTATTCAATGGTTACATATGTCATAATCAAAGCTTATTCATATGCCAACAATTCCATACTAACACATTAGTTAAAATTTTTTCGCATCATAAATTTTTGATATCGTGAAAATGTCGAAATTTGAGCCGAGTCGACGTCATTTGCGGGAGTTTCACTTTATTGGTTCAATTTGAAGAAATCTGCTGCCGAGACGCATCGATTGCTTCAGGAGGCTTATGGAGAAGGTTGTGTCGATGATTCAAGTGTTCGCGGATGGTTTCGACGCTTCGAAAGCGGTGATTTCGACGTGGAAGACAAAGAGCGTTCCGGGCGGCCGCAAATCTTTGAAGATCGAGAATTGGCGACTTTGCTTGATGAAGATTCTTGTCAAACGCAAGAAGAACTTGCTGAAGCATTGGGAGTTGACCGAACAACCATTTCCAAGCGTTTGAAAGCCATGGAAATGATCCAAAAGCAAGGAAATTGGGTGCCGTACGAACTGAAGCTGAGAGACGTCGAACGGCGTTTTTTCACTTGCGAACAGCTGCTTCAGCGACATAAAAGAAAGGGTTTTCTGCATCGTATCGTGACTGGCGATGAAAAGTGGATACGTTACGATAATCCGAAGCGAAGAAAATCATGGGGACTACCCGGCCATGCATCATCATCGACGGCCAAGCCAAATATTCATGGCGCCAAGCTCATGCTCTGTATATGGTGGGACCAGCTAGGTGTGGTTTACTATGAGCTTCTGAAACCGAATGAAAGGATCACAGGCGAGGTCTATCGATGACAATTGATGCGTTTGAGCCGCGCACTGCGAGAAAAACGGCCACAATACTCCGACAGGCACGACAAAGTTATTTTGCAACATGACAATGCTCGCCCACATGTTGCACCGCCGGTGAAAACATACTTAGAAACGCTCAAATGGGAAGTCCTACCCCACCCGCCGTATAGTCCAGACGTTGCTCCGTCTGATTACTATTTCTTCAGATCGATGACGCATGGCCTGGCTGACCAGCACTTCCATTCCTACGAGGAAGCCAAAAAATGGGTGGATGACTGGATAGAGGCCAAACCGGTCGAATTTTTTCGCAACGGGATTCGTATGTTGCCAGAAAGATGGGAAAAAGTTGTAGCTAGCGATGGCCAATACTTTCAATAATTCATTTGTAACCATTTTTCACAATAAAGGCTCAAAATTTGAAAAAAAACGGGAAAGACTTATTCACATACCTGATATATATATATATATATATATATATATATATATATATATATATATGACCATTCGCAAAGATTAAGGTTAGTATTATAATTATAAACATTCTTGTTTTTAAAGTTTTCATTGAATTGTTCGCCCTGCTTGCACTCGATTGAAGATAAAATTCGATGATTCGATTTTTTTGCGTTTCCTATTCCTCTCCAGGGAGTAAAAATTCTATTTTCACTGCCCCCATTTCATTAATCATCCTCATTTGTTTTTTTTCTTCTAATTTTGTCTCCCTCTCGAATCACTATAATCCCGATCCCAATTATTAATTTCTCTGCTAATCTCGAAACGACCGCGTTTGGTTGATGACGGATTCATCCTCCCGGTAGAGGGACGCTTCACAAGTGAACTTACTATACATATGTAACTACCCAAACTTATTGAGAACTGCGATAGTGTCTGCACCACTGTCAAAGACAACGTTGCTATTGGAGGTGTTGGCGATGGCATCCGCTGCATCAACTGAAACGCGATCAATGGCGACGTACTTAACTTCGCCTTGGGACGGCATGTAGATGCGCGAGATCGTGCTGCCGCTTTCCATGTAACAACTGCGAGACGAGCCGTAGTCTGTTCGCATATCATCACCTTCTCCTTCGCTGAAGGAATCGCTGCATCTGACACCGTCGATTGTTGAGCTGGTGCATGCACTAAAACTAAGGATCCGTTCCGGCTTGATAAGACTGGGACCCACGAGAGGGAAGCGCCGCTATGTATCGAACTACAGCATGTCTCTGCATTGTTGACCGTCGGCCTGGCTGCAAGCGGTGACGTTAATTAAAGCACGGTTACCACGGATAGAGATCTTACATCCCTATTTATGTTAGTGGATGACGGGACAATGGAAAATGCCTTCCTTGTGTTTGCCTTCACGAATGTCGCAATCCTCTTTCTTCCAGGCACGCGAGCAGATACGATGTCGGAATTTACAGAATACTTTTCCTACTGTGATCGTTGACACCGACGATCACTAGAAGTAGGTACCATCAAAATTGAGTGAAAACTTAAACTGAAAAATACGGGACACTAAAATGGTCTTGGGTTTCAGCAATAAACTGTAATCGCTCTATTAAGTAGAACTGCGATCGGAGTTATATATGCTTAAAAAATCTCCAATCAATAAATAAACTTAATAAATATAAATAGAATAATGATAATAATAATATAATTAATAAGAATAATGATAAAGGTGAGGAATGATAATCATTACTGGCTAAGTTAAGCAAGAAACGAAATATCTTTAAGGCGATAAAAATATATAAAAAAATTTACAAGTCAATTGTGTGACTTCACGACAAATTCAAGACTGCTGTTAGAGTTCATACTTCGACACTGATCGCTGTTGAGTTAGTTAAACTCCCGCTTCCCCGAGTCCTTGCTTTTTTAAAAACTAGTCGAGAGACGAGGAAAGCCGAACCACGCCGCATTTGCTGCACATGTCGTAGACAGACATTGAGGTCTTACTTTTCGTGACCAAGCGTCCGCACAGAGAATTTACGACTTTTCCTTGGCCCAAGTGTTTAACTCCTATTAACAACTGTAACCAGCCAATGGAACCAGAAAATGAATAATGGTGAGATAAGTATTTTATTATCGTCGTAATCTATTTAATGCCAAGGTGGGTAGAAGCGTATTCAATTAAATATTCGGAAATAAATAAGATCACGCTAATAATTCAAAATGAAATTTTCATGCTCTGAGGATATCCGCGTATTTTTATAAGTGATCACAGTCCTCAGTTTTGCGGTCCTGTATAGAAAAAATATTGTCAGAAATGGAGAGTATAACCACATACGACCACTGTTTATCACCCTAGAGCTAAAGCGACAGAATGAAGAAATGAACAAATTATAAACATACTTAGAATAAAAGTAGCCCATGGGAAACAGAGAGATTGGGACACTCACATACCTACAATTTTCTTCGCACTTCGCGGGTGCAAAATCGAATAAAGAAACAATCACCGAGCTACAAGCTCTTTGGTCGTATTCTTCCTTGTCCTGGAGAAGGAGCGCTGTATTAGACAATGCAGGAGCGGATAGATCAAACTCGATAACAACTAGCACATAATACCGTTAAAAGAGTCAAAGAAAATAAACAGCTTGAAGTTGGTAATCGAGTCTAGTCAAAAATGTCGGTCTTTTTAATGCTACAGAAAGTTTGACAACGTCTTAAAAAAATTTCCCAAAGATGAATTCAAGAATAAAGTTAAAATATCTATAGAAGATTCCCCGGCAGAAAACTGTAAGACCGTGCAGTTTAATGCTCAAGTTACGTTTTCGGACGATAACACTTCAAGGTATCTATATTCTAGATGAGGAAGTTTTTCCAATACTACACGAGGAAAGCGCTCGTGAATTTATATTTGGATGTAACACAGACACGTTCAAGCAGACGACGCCAAAACTATCACCATGCGTCAGATCTGTATTTGTTAACTGCAAGGAATTGATTCAGTGCCTCATTCTTGCCTTGTACTAGATCAAGTTCACCGCTTATAATATCACTGCAATTTGAATTTCTGCAAATGAAAAGAGTAGTTGTTTCTCTGAAACCTAAATACTAAAAGAATTATGCGAGAGGACATAACACAAGTATTTATTTCTATCCAATGCATTTAAGTTATAGTAAAACTAAATGTGAAGACTTTTTAGATATTGGGCTCTCCCTTCCCAAAATAACTGTTTATTCACGAGTTTTATGTTATTCGCTAGTAAAATGTAGATTTCTTGTCTGCATCAAAACTCTCTCTATATTATGTTCTTCTGAATTTATTGAGAGATCTAATATTTTCTCATAATCTAAGAATGTTATTAGTGTTTATCTTTATTTAATCTAAGAATGTTGTCAGTGTCTCGTCTAATAATGGAGAAATCTACTGCTTCTTCATAATCTAAGCACTTTCAGAATAAAGAAATGATTAAGAAAGAAAAGACATCAAAGCCGAACTCTCGTATCGATAGACGAGACATACAACGCGAGCAGCTACGAAAAAGCGTAGACATCAAGCATCCGAACGCAAAACGCAAGTGCGTATGTTTACCGTTTTTCCTTATTCATGCTGGCACGATTTTCACTCTAACTAAAGATATGTATTTATCTCGATTTTTAATTCTCATTATTTAAGGATAATAAAAAATGATCTTCTATTGTATACTGATAGAATTCTAGAAAAAGTTGGAAATAATAACGAATAACTGGATAAACATAGAATACCATTAAATTATTCAGCGAAACATCCCGTAATTAGTTTAAAATCATATTACAATAGCATTGTCGTGGATAATTATCAAACATTTACATCTATTTGGATTAAATGACTTCCTAATAATCATACGAAAGAAACGCCAAAGAAACAATTTGAACTCGAAAATATCTATTCTTTGAAATCTTAAAATTTAGTTTCTTTTCAGCTGTTCAGCATTTTTCTAAGTTATTTCTTGAATAAAAAATAAAATATCTTAGCAATAATTTATTAACATTTTTTTTAAGTTTTATTTGATGAACTGCGCTATTACGTACTTCATAGAAAAATATTTTTTTCTTACATTCATAGATATTTTTATCGGTCTTAAATTCTTTATAGAATAATCTAGTATTCTAATATAAAGATAGTCAGACTCTGCTTGTTTCTAATCTCCGTTCCCGTAGAATCAGAAATGAAAATTACTACAAAAAACATAAAATATTTATAAAATACTTTAGAGTTTCAAATGTAGTAAACCCGCTATATTAGAAAAACATTTGTATAATAATAGGTTACATTATGAGATTACTTAATTCAAATGAAGGTAGCATTGTTAACGAGTTTTTATTTGTTCACCCTACTGATTAAATACATATATTAATTTATCTATTTTCAGAGCATTATTTATAATAGAAATGACATATATTATACCAATACATTTTTCAATGATAAATTTGAATTTATATCAATGAATAAGCATTACCTCCAGTAATAACCAATCCATAAAATGGAAACATATCGCATTAATTATTTTATATGAATATACTTCTATATTTTATTTATACGGCATACTTTTTAATATAATTTATAGGTTTTCTATAACAAATTTTAGATGGTAAAACAGTAGTTACTAAACATAAAATTGTTGCTATAACCATATCTAGAATGAAAAAGCGATAAACAATATTCTGTAGGATTTATCTCATAGAATTTAGCAGTCAAATATTTATAATTATATAAGCATGGTAATTCTTTGAGTTCATGTGTAAATAGTTCATGTCCTGTTTTATTAATCTGAGTAATGCGATAATGATCTGATGCTGGAGTACAGATTACTGCCAAATGTCCTTGACTGCTAGGAAAATTATATATAGCTGCGTATTTCGTAACATACATTTTTAATGATATGATTTTGAATACATTTCCTCGATGATTACGATGCAGACAATGCTCATCCGTACATAATGTAATGATCTTATTAGAAACAGACCAACTATAGCTGGCCCTCGATGATAAGCCAGTCACATCCAGGAGATCTGAAAAAAGAAGTATCACTTGGAAAACCAATGCCTATCTAATTTGGATTTTCAAATCTGTAATAGATGACGATAATAATTTATAAATATATATGCATATGCAAACTAAATAGAACACAAAATAGAATCGTAGGAAAGAATAATCTACAATAATTTCTGACCAAACCAAGGTTTTCCGCAAGCAGTAAAATGACTTTTTGTTTATTTGATCGTAATTAATGTGGTTAAATTATAGAGCAAGTAATATGTTTACTATTTTTTTTACAAAACAATATGTAGTCTTTTTATATAATATATATTTTCTTCGTCGTTATTTTTAAAAAGTTTTTAAAATTAAATCGACATACCATTAACATATGGATCATGAATTTTCTTAATCTGCAGGAAGAGATTGCTTTTAGCATTACAACTATTTTTCCGAAGTTTTGAAAATACTCACTTTTTCTTTGTCAAATTATAGCAACAAGAAAATGGAAAAAGTATCTATAGTTCATCTTGGCAATACACGAACAATAAATTTAATTTGTACTAATTACATTGACCTTTTTAACTCTTATATTGTGCATTTATTATTGTACATAAATCACTCAAAGTAATAAGATAAGAGCAGAGTAAATTTAATTTATTAGTCTTATGAAGTGTATACGTTTAAAGTATTTGTTGCATTTTTTACAGGTTCACTTTTTCTAAAAATAATATTACAAATTGTTTTTTGTAACATACTATATCGGAGAAAAAAATCATATAAAATGTATAAACTATATGGATGAAAAGCATTTGATTAGCACAAAAAAATTTATCCTTTGAGTAACAGAATTAGATTAAGATTCATTCCAGAAATGAGGGAGACATTGTGTAATTCTCTGTTGTACTATACCTATATTTTAAAGATGGAATAGCATTATTAAAGCGGTACAAACAATTATCTTATGAAATTTGAAGAAAATCTATATTCATTCTCGTTTTTGTTTGTTAGATAACAACAGATAAAATTATTTCAATTTCTTATACTACGATTGAAACTAATACAGAAAATGCGAAAGATTATCACAATTTCTGATTACAAACTTTGAATTCTAGGTTGAACCAATTTTCGACACTTCCATAATATTGGAACTTCAATACAAAATACATTTGCAATCTTATTCATGTTTACACATTTACATGGATTTTTATCGCCAGAGACAATAACTTTTCAATTACATCAAATTGATAGAAAAATGATATTCTGTCAACCAGATTTTCTATATAATTTGTAAAAAAATAATTATAAAACTTAAATTTACCAAACTATTTACATATCACTCTGTTAGATATTTTTAAATGTTCTTTTTTATGCTTTGCTAATGAGCACGGAAAATCGATTGATAAATCATAATCAATACGAGTAAAAGTGGAAAAACGTTTGTTTAAAATTTGTCGTTAATAATGTATGGCTATAAATTTAACTTACGTGTATCACGACAGAAGTAATGTTTATAGTGGTTCTCTTTTTCTGTAATGAGTATATACATATTTGAACCATCGTTGAATGCTATGAGATCGACGATTAGTTCAGAAGTTTTGAACCATTTGATTGGCTGCATAGTTACACCATTGTTATATATAATCAGCTTGCAAAAATGATCACCACAATGATCGCTATTTTTATAGCCAACTATATACTTATTTTCAGAAGGAATGACAAATATTTGAGACCTTAGATCGTCACGAGTATGAACAGCTACTTTGTTTATTATTTCATTACATTTTGCCATTTCCATTGTTAAGATTGAAACCTCTGCATATTTCGGACGAAAATAGTTTAGATCCTCCCAAGTAAAAACAACATTCATTTCATCTATTAGTTCAATTCCTAAAGCTTCGAGTTTTCCCCCTCCAAATTCAGTTTTAAAGTTTACTGGACATTCTTGCACTTGAGCGCGATTATTGAGCGCGTTAGTGACAACATGTAAGACGCAGTTAATTGACTGTTGATTCTCGCTAGTATCACAGAGTGCGTATACCAACGTTGCTTGATCAACCTGATTTTTTGCCATTATCAGCTGTTGGTTGCCAAAATCATATTCCTTCATTAGAACTCTTGGATTAGAGAGTACATGCCAGGCAGAGCATAAGAATGCAGAAAATAGTATAGCTGTCTTCGAAGAGTACATGCTTTGAGTGTGAGTTATTATAATTTTTCACTGAAAGAATATCTTTCATTAGCAAATATATCATCATAAAAAATTATATTAAAAATTGTAAGCAAATGGAACTTAAATTAAGTTTCCAATTTGCTGTTCGATTTAAGTTTTCAGCGAAATTTTGTTATTAATAAATACCTTAACTGAATATTTATTCTAATCTGCTTTTATTTAGTAATTGAACATTTCAATACTACTATTCGGAACTTAACAATTTCTACGCATCAAATAGTTTTTTTTTTCATCTGATAAAATATCTTTTTTTGTAAGCCATTTGGTGAAACATGATAAAACATTAATAAAATAAAGGTAAATAAAAATACTTGACTAATTTTCAAAAGTATTAGTACCAACAGCTGTTTCAGCGATTAAACTATCATCGGTTTGATGCATGTGTGATAATGACGTAATTGTTAAAACAAGTGTTAGTAATATGATAAACTCTTTTGTGAAACAAGCCAACTTATTCTATTTACCTTTGTTTTATTGATATGTTATTTTTCTTTTGTGAATTATCATTGCTATTGCATTTTACTTTTTTCTTTTTGTATTGAAAATCTTATATTATTACTTATATTTAATTATAGTTAATATCTTTCTCCTCTCATCCCCATTATAGATGGTAACAGTAAAATTTTGAATTTAATATTTTCATAGCTATATTTTCATAGTCATTAAAAAACATATTTTTTTAGTATTTCTGGAAAAAAACACCGCTTTGCCCATGGGTACACCCGAAACGAAATGGTGTTATGTTTATGGCTTTCCAAATTTTTTCTGAATATTAAATTTCTGCCAAAAGATATTTTTCGATATTCGTAGTCTTTGTTCATCAAAATAACTAATATCCCTCGATGCATGGGTAGTTTCAATAATGTTTGTACTTTTATGTACGAGGTCCGACAAATAAGTAATGTGATCGATTTTATTTCTCGGCCTGTGGTAACACTGCGAACCTGTAACTCCGCCACCGAAATAGTAGATCCCTACTCTCTCGATTAAGACCTTGACGACCCTTGTACCGTCATTTCTTCGCCAGCTGTTTAGTATTTTGTAACAATGCGTGAGTAGTGCACGTCACGAAAAATCGAGGCGCGGAGTGGAAGGCCAATTTAAGTGCGAACCGACACGAATGCGCTACGCGTGCGTGCCCTTGTTCGTCAAAACCAGTGACTAACCATTCGAATGTTGACTGACGAGTTGAATATTGAAAACAGTTAAAAAGATTTTAAGCGAAGATCGCCATGAGAAAGCTGTGCGCGAAGATGGTACCAAAGAACCTTTCAGATGAGCAAAAAGCCCACCAATGCCCAGGATTGTCTCGAACAGATTGAAAGTGATCCTACTCTTCTCGATCGAGTTATTACTGGTGATAAAAGTTGGTTCTTCCAATATGACTCCAAAACTAAACGACAAAGCCAATAATGGCTGTTCCTTGGAATGCCAAGGTCAAAGAAAGTGAGAATGAGTAAGCCCAAAGTGAAAACCATGTTCATTTGCTTCTTCAACAGTAAAGGGTTGGTTCCAAAGAGTTTATACCACCTGGACAAATTATAAATTAAGTATTCTACAGCAGAGTGCTCGAAAAATCACGAAAAAAGGTGCTCAGAGTACGTCCAGAGATCGCGAAGACTAGGGTACTGCATCACGACAATGCTCCCTGTCACAATACGTTCAGTGTCTCTCAGTTTTTAGTGACTAAAGACATCGCAACGTTACTACAACCGCCCTATTCACCGGACATGTTACTCTGTGACTTTTTCCTATTCCCCCATTTGAAAAAAATCGTCAAAGGGCAACATTGTGACTCCGTTGAAGACATCCAAGAATCTGTGACGAGGGTACTCGGAGAGGTCCCACAAGAAGTGTTCCAGAATTGTTACGAAAACTGTAAAACTTGCTGGAATAAGCGTAAGATGCGGGAGGGGGCTAATTTGAAGGGGATTGCAGCGATTTACCTTAATTTTGAAATATACTCGATTTTTAAATTTTGTCGCATTACTTAATTGTCTGACCTCGTATATACAAGTAACATGAATGAATATCGACAGTATTAATATATACGTGTAAATTATATATGTATATATATATATATATATATATATATATATATATATATATTTACTATAATATAAATATTACATGGGATAAATAATCGTCTAAATTTCCTCATTTCTAATATATATATATATATAAGAGAATGTATATCTGCATGTATGTCCTTTATAGGCGTGGTAACTAATGCACTGATCAGGAGTAGACAATAGCCTTTTTTTAGAATACAATATACTCAATTTATGAATTTTATTGTATTACTTAATTGTCTGACCTCGTAGATCGCATTTATAAAAATCTAAAAAAAAATTAGGGTTTTGTACTGATTTCTGAAGGTCTCTATCTTTTAGAAAAATGAATAAATTGAGTTAAAAAAAGATTCTTGAAGTTCAAATTTAGTTTAGTTAATGACAATCGTGATAAAAATCTTATATATTTTTAAATCTAATATATTTTTTCACCATTCTTGACCGTTTTACAACAACGTTTTTGTAAACATTTTTTTTATTTCAGCGTTTACGTAAATTAACTAGCTCGTTTAATTGAACATTAATTTAATTTTTTATCTTTAGATATATTATATGTTTTATATATGTTTTAGATAGTTAGTACCTAATAATCATACAGCAAATAGTAGTATATTTGTTAAAACTACGACGAATTTTTTAAAGTAGATTCTTGTTAATTTTTGAAAAAAAATTTTTATCCATATTAATGACCTATAATATACAAACAAAAACTTTTATTTTTATTCAAAGCATTCACCTTAACTTTGTAATTATGGCCAAAAGTATCAATACTTATACTTTTTTATCTTTTTTTTCATATCTTAAATGCTTTCACTACTTTTATTATTGTCGTGCTAATTTTATAACCCAAATCATCAAAATTTTGAAAAATAAATAGAAGAGCATGTTTACTCATAATTCATAATAATTTAACATTGATAGAAAACCAAACACCGCTAAGAATTACATTGAATCTAATATTATGTGCATTTTACTAAATTATTAACTTATTCATATTGTAAATCGCATTCAAGTAACAAGTAAATTTTCATTACTTACGAAAATTCTATTGAATGCTAGCTTCCGAATAGTTAAATTGTAACTAACGTTTTTATCTGTCGATGTATTATATATTCAATGGTAGTATTGGTGTGTATGTGCATTTGTGCGAGCGCACGCATGCGTGTGTGTACATAAATGTTTATGTGAATCAGTAAATTGAAATGATATTGTAATGCTATCCACCGTAAATATATAGAATTTTTTGAACGAGGACATCAGAGTATAGCACGTATTTACATCATAATAATGAAATTATTACACGTGTACATTGTCTGAGAATAATTATATGCTGATAATTTTTTTCTTTACATATGATTTACCATTGTATATTCTTCCGATTATGAATGGCAAATATATTTCATCTGGGTTACAAGAGTTATCATTTTTAAAATTAAAAATATTTACATTATTTGATAACTCATTTCTTCTAAACTCGTGTTTGTTTAGATTTACGTGGATGGAAGATTGACCGCTGTTTGTACTCTGCAGCTAGCCGAGCCCGACAATGGATATATACGGTGTTTCCGAAAGAACTAATCAACGTATCACGACTGTATCGAGAGGGAAAAGTTATGTGTAACTTCCAATCAATTTTGTGCTATTGTAAATAGATTTTCCGCTATGCGCCAGTGTCCATCGCCAATCAGGACCCACAGATCTCGGCCAGTGCTCATGGGCCTGGAAAAGGAGAAACTAGGCGGAACTATTAACAACGAAAAACAAAACAAAATGGTGGGACAGTCGATGAACGCCTAACTAATGCGCAGGCCAATACCGTGGTTATAAAAACCGACGTTTTTTTATGCCACTTAGACGTGATCTCATTACTTTATTAAGCTGCATTTCCGTTAAAACTATTTATTTATTATTATTTTTTAGAGTTTTAGATATATTTGTATAAATTATATAATTTGTATAAACTATAAATACTGTTATTTATAGGGATGCATATAAAATGCACTTAGCTATTTGTTTTAATGATCCATTGTTTTAATACGTTATTTTTATTTTTATTTTATTATTAATTTTATTTTATTTTTATTTTTAAATTTTAGTATAATTTATTGTAGTAATAAGTTTTAATTCAGATTCGTATTCAAGGGGTTGTATTTGATTAAGTTGTATTTCAAATTATATTCAGGGGGTGAACATAAACAAGGACAGTCTGACTGTCATTATTTTAGCTAATATATTATATCAGAAAGACTGTAAGACCGATAAAAATATTTATTAAACTAATTTGATACTTTGAATGATCATTAAAATTAGTCTATAGTACTACAAACTGAAAATAACTTATTATCAATAAATGTATTACAAATTGTAATAAACCATAGAAAATGTTAGCTTTAAAGTTAAAATAATTTATATTGGGTGAACAAATAAGTTTTCATCGGTTTTTCTAAAGAAATAAGAATCCATTGTAAAAAAAGTTACAAATAATGTCATTCAAAATATTACCCATCACTTTCTAGTACTTTTGACCATCTGTCGGGCAGCAAGTGGATACCCCGTCTAAAAAAATTGTTCGTCTTTCGAGGCGATCCATGAATCGAACCATTTCTTCAATTCCTCGTAAAAAGTGAAGTGCTGCTCAGCCAGACCATCAGTCATCGACCGGAATAGGTGGTCGTCTAAAGGTGTAATGTCTGATAAAAACGGCGAGTGGGGTAGGACGTCCCAATTCAGTGCGTCTAACGTTTCTTTTACGATTTTTGCAACAGGTGGCCGAGCGTTGTAATGATGAAAAATGACTTTATCGTGACTGTTGGCATATTATGGACGTTTAATCATCAATACTCGGCTCAATTGTATCAGTTGTTGTTGGTAACGTTTCCCGGTGACGGTTTGATTGTGTTGAAGTAGTTCGTAATAGGTTACTCCAAGCTGATCCCACCAAATGCACAGCATTAGCTTCTTGCCATGAGTGTTTGGTTTGGCCATCGATGTAGAGGCATGCTCGGGATTACTCTATGACTTCCTACGCTTTGCGTTGCGTAGTAAATCCACTTTTCGTCTCTCGTCACGATTCGATGTAGAAATGCTTTACGATTTTGCCTTTAGAGCAATTGTTCGCAAGCGAATAAGCGACGCTCGACTTCTCTTCAGTTCGTAAGGAAACCAATTTTCTTGCTTTAGGAACATACCCAGGATTTTGAGATGTTGTGAAATAGTTTGCCGAGTCACTACTACCTCTTGTGCAAGTTCTTCTTGCGTTTGGCACCGATCTTCCTGCAGGAAAGCTTCCAATTCTGTGTCACCATACTCGTTGGGCATTCCACTGCTTATTTTGTTCTCCACGTCAAGATCACCACTTTTATATTTTTGGAACTACTCCCGACGACTTTTCTCACACAAATTGACATCACCATATGCTTTTATGAGTAGCCGATGTGCTTCAGCTGTAGATGGATTTAAACGAAAGAAGTAAATTAACTATTCCCGCAAATGGCGCTTACTTAGCTCAAAACTTCATATTTTAACACGATGAGAACTTAGTGATACGAGCAAAAAGTTAGAGGTATTAAAAGGTTATACTGTTTTCAAATGTCAACTTATACTATACGACTTTTTACAGCTGACAATTTCGATGTTATTATATCGGTGGTGCCATCTTTTCAAAACGACGGAAACTTATTTATAAACCTAATGAATGAATTGCATATTTTTAATTTATGCACAATATAAATCTTTGTAAATATTTGCTCATCAATAATAATAATATAAACTCCGTGTTGAAATTTTTTAGCTTCAAGCCAAATGTAAAAATGTAACGGAACTTAAAAAAACTAATTACTTCATTTAAAACTGGAGAATGTAATCTGTGAAGCTTACATGAAACTTTGATGAAATATCGGGTTTTGTTTTCATGTCATGTGCTGTATCATCAAGCATCATTTTTTTATTCTACATAACATATATAATTACCATCATACTAACTGTAAAAAAATATGAAGTTTTTATTATTTAATAAAAGATTCTCGAACCATGGTCACAGTTTAGTTATTAATATAACAAAAGAAATACAACTCTTATTTCGCTTATACGCTGTCGTCGCCGTTTTCTCTCACAAACGGATATCACGCCTAACTAGAACGCCCGAAAATCGGTGCCCTTTTACCGCGACATTTCTGCCGTGTACGATCGGAGTTTTCCAATGCATCCTGTCGTCCGGGTAATGCGTAAGGTTGCGTGAGCCCTCAGTTCGACCAACCTTTCCCACTCATTCTCCTCCCAACTCTCGACACACACACGTTGCAATTGGAGGAGTCCGAGCTCTCCCGTTACTTTGCTATCCTCGTCGCTTTCGCGTCCTTTCTCACGGTACCGACGCAACTCTACGTGGCTCTTGCTATTAAAATAGGAGAAGAATAAAACTGGATCTTACATTAGAAGGATACCTCGCTGTTGGAAAGGGCCAGAATAGTAGCTCTTCTCGTTGCTCCGCCTCTGAGCTGGCCGTGACACGCTCTCTGTGCGTTTATTGGACGCGGTCGCCACCACGTCGGCTGCTCATTAGCCCACCAGCTCTTCGATTCCTACTTGTCATGATATGCTTCCTCTCCTTTGTCTCGTCTCCGTGGCATTTCACGCGATACTTCTACCCTCTAAAATACACAGTGCAACACTCTCGCGCTCATCCGCCCTCTCTAACACGCAGCGCAACAATCTTGCTCGACCCTTTTCTACCGCTAGTTTCAGCTGGCTACGCGAGGCTCTTCTCCCTTAATCCGCGGGCCTGATGCCGTGCATGCGGCTTACGGTTTTTTTACTCGCAATTTCTCTACTTCTTTCCCTTCCTTCTTTCTCTACGTATTCTATTCTATTCTCTCAATTACTTTGTACAACATGCTGTAATATAATAAACATATAATAAAACCAAATTATCTATATATATATCTCTCTCACTCTCTCTCTCTCTCTCTCTCTCTCTCTCTCTCTCTCTCTCGCCCTCTCCATCGCTATCCCTCTCGTTTCCGCGACTTCACAGGCGCCCAGTCTTGATGTGAGCTTCTTTCATGTTCTCTGTATAGTTCATTATTTTCTTAGTTTCAGTTGGACTATAATAATCGGTTGGTCCATAATAAGTAAATTTTATGTTTTTCCAGTTCATCGAAACTTTTTTTAATATTCTGTGTTTTATATAATTATTTCAGTTACAAACGGCTTTGCCTTTTTCACTGTCTCTCAGATGCATTTGGGGTATACTTGTTTGTAAAATACTAAGCATTTATCAATCAAATTGAAGAGTATCAGAGATCAGGAGATATGTTTGGGTGTATTTCTAATCTTTTACATTTCTGTTGAATTTACAGTGATTTATTTATGCGTATCCACTGAATGTAACTTCAATCTTAACCTTTAGACTGCCGGCATTTTTGCCTTATCAATTGATATTTTTGATGTGCAAAATTTATACATAAAAACACCTCATATCTCTAGAGTAGCTGTCAAGGTCACAGGTGGCTCATATATGAAGCAGTCGACAGCCTAAAGGTTAATTTGTATTATAGTGTATCAATATAGCTTACCATTATAAGCAGGTAGATGTTCGAGTTCTGCCCTAATGACCATGTAAACCTGTAATTGCTTACAGTAGACCTACAATATCCGAAGTGTTGAGCATCATGGAGTGCTTTGCATACACCAACCTGCATAGCTTGGTATGTAATGTGTGTGCGTGTCAGCGTTTTGAAGCTTTAGTTCTAACTAGGCAGCGATAGAGTAAAATTGTTAACTGATCGCATCTTTAATAACCTACTCCTTTTTTTATTTTATACTAGTGTACATGTTTTATTTTCTTTTAATAAATTTCATTCTTACCAAAGTAGTTATTTATTCATTGAGTGTTTGTTAATAATATTCCTATAAATAACTATATTATCTGCAAAAGTTTATTGTTATAGATTTGCGTCTGCTGTGTTGGTATTTTTAAAAAAATATTAGAATAAAAAATCGAAGCTTCGCTTCAGCGTACAAGTGTTAAATTTTGCGGTTCCGTGTTGATCGAATTAATCTTTAAAGATTAGTGTAAAGCGAACTTTTTATTATATCTGATAAGGAGTTCAACTTCGTTAAATTTATCGAAACTAATAACAGGATGTGGATATTCGATGTTAAAATGGCTCTGGGATCGGTGGAGCTCATTGACTATGTCTATTGTACAGAAGCAGAACGAGAGAAAGCAACGAAGATGGAAGAAATGAACAGTCAGTCGCTCAAAGCTATGAGCATTAGAGTACGCTCTGTAGAAATGTGCTTACATCGTTTTGAATGAATTGCAAGAAACCAAAAAAAGTATGGAAAAAATTTGGCAACATTTTGGAGTTTATAGCGACGATGCAAAACTTAGTGCATGGAAGGAATTCTACGATTTTAGCATTAAAGGGAGAAAGAGCTTAGCTGCACAGTTTGAAAATTTTGAGTGTATTTATTAGAATATAACAGATGCAGGTGATAAGCCATCCGATGCAGCTATACAACTCAAAATCTTGAATAGTTTACCGTCGAAGTTTTCACATTTCCGCATGTTCGAGATGCTCGAGTGTTGCCCAAATAACCGTGTAAACCTGTAATTGCTTACAGGTAAGTTTTCTCAAGGCGATACTTAATATAATCTCGTTGAATAGTTTTAATTACTGATAAAGTTAAGATTTTGTAACTGTTTTATCTATTTATATGGAAGTGCATATTACTACAATATGATATAAAATATAATTTTAAGATACGTATGTATGTAGTGTTAAGATTGAATTATTATAATAAAATCAATTTGTGAAATTAAAATTGAGATTGGTATTTTTATAAGAACTGTTTGTATTAGGATAATATTACTCGACGTGACTAAAATTATGAATAAAGATGACTGATAGTTATAGGATATTAGTCAAAAACAGATTATATAATATTATATTATTAATCTTTCAAAATTAATGGTATGTTATAAATGTAGATGGAAAATTATTATATTACAAATAATGATTTTAATGATAAATTATCTATTACACGATATTCTAAAATTATATTCGATTATATTATAAACCGAGGAAAGAAAAACTTGTATTATTTATTTTTAAAGCAAGTCAGCGAAATTGCCATAATTTATTATAGTTTTTATTTACGAATTTATTGAAATCTATATAGTTAAAACAGAAACTACGCATTCGAATTTAGTAAGCATTATTTAAGTATATAAAATACAGTACCATCTCGAGTGGCTTTGTAATAACCAGTGGTGTGACTGGAAAATTTCATATTTTCTACAATGAATGGATGTATGTAATTGAGAGATTCGGTGCCGTGCCCGGAAAACGTAGGTTTTCGAAATCTGTACTTTCTTTGACATGCATTCGTTTGGTGGAAAATATGACTATTTTCGCATGCTGTTGAACTCTATCAAAACATAAAGATACATTCTACAAAATGTAGAAATAAAATTGTCCACAAAGATTGGATTTTCTTTCCGGGCCATATGGCTGCGAGACAAAGCTGTTCGAGATAGTCGCGTAACGTTACACTCTTTATCACTAAGTTCACGAAACCTACGTCGATTAGTGGGGACTGAGACTATAAAAATACGAGCGTGTGTATTCGAGTCATTATTATTTCGCTGGCTTCGCTAAGGTGCGTTATATATATTTTATATTATATTTTCACCATCATTAAAAATAGTTGTTTATAAAAAATTGAAGTTTTATTTCATAGTCCATTAGGTGATAATAAAAGTAGTTATTTATTCATTGAGTGTTTGTTAATAATATTCATTTAAATAACTATATTATCTGCAATAATTTCGATTTTATATGAATTTTCAAATTAGGTTTATTGTATAATGGAATGTTTTAATTATATAGAATTTTTGTTAGTTTCGTAGCATATATTTTTTTCAGGGTAAATTCTGACGGTTTATATTTCATCTTTACATGTACGAGGAGTTTTCAAACATTAAATTTTCTTTGTTGGCAAAAAAAATAAATTATTAGTTTTCTGTTAAAAAGATTGATTATATCCTTTTACACTTAAAGTATTTTTCTACGTATCCGCCTGTAACTTCAATATAATTTTTAATTTATTCGCAAGCTTAACTAGGCTTTCTTGAAAAAAAAATGACGTGCCTTGTTTTGGTCCACGATTTAACAACTTATTCGTGTTCATTATTTGAAGCAAAATGCTGGTCACTCAAACGTCATTTCAGAATTTGTATTGTCAACCCATGGTTCATTTCCTATCACAATACATGAGTAAAGATTATTGCCTTATTTTTCAAACATTGGAAAAAAGTTTTGGACAGCGTGAAGTCAATTTTGTTTGTGGCTACCGGAAACAAGACATGGGACACATCTTACACAAACTTTACTGTTACCAAGCCTCTTCAAGAATATTTGATGGTTTGAAGTTTAGTCAAAGTTGATATTTAGGAAGCTTCGTTTCCAAAATATCATTAATAGTTCCTCGTCTGTGCTCCTGAATAATTTTGCAACCGCCGCAAATGTGTCATGAGTAATGGCGTTTTTTGGGCATCCTGCACGCTGCTCATCGTGCACTTCTGTTGGTTTGTCTGTGCACATCTTCACACCATCAGCACACTTATACAATAGTTACTATATATAGTTAATAATTTGCTATAAGTTACTATATATAGTTAATAATTTGCTATAAATTGATAGCTGTTTAACCCTTTTGAAGATAAAAAAACGGATTCTCGCACGTAATTCACAATCGGGTCCACTTTGCACCGCTATCTTCACGATTGTAAAGGTCTTACTGCAGAATAAACTATTTTTGGCCACCAAAGCGAATTCTGCTCTTATTGATACTACTACAACTATGATAAGTTCAAGTGCACTTGGTGGCATCTGAGAGAAACCGAAACTACCGAAACTTACTTTTTGAAAATCCCTCTTATTCTGCTGTGTGGTTTTACAATTTTGCTGTTACTTATTTAAATTTTTACAGAATTATCAGTAATAAGTATTTCATTTTCTATTCGGTTCAGTTTATTTTTGAATGTGTTGTTTTCATTAATGTGGTTAATTTTATTCTATTTTTCATGCCAGTTATGACTGGAGTGCTGTGGCTTATATTAAATGTCATTAAATTATCCTTTTGTGTTTTGTTTACGATTCAGTAATTTCAACGAAATGATGTCCCTCATGTGTGTATGTATGTATGTGTATATGTTTATGTATATATATATGTGTGTGTGTATGTGTGTATATTTATATATGTGTGTATGCGTGTGTATATTTTTTTTATAGCCGTAGGCATAGCAAGCTCTGCACTAATGTCCTCTCGAAAACAGCATCCCGCCGGAACTATCAGGGAATATTACTTCGCCGGGGCTGTTGGTTAGCCTATACGGCTCCTCTTCCTATGACATTATCCTACGTCCCCCATCCACACAAGTGATCAAGCGATCGGTGTTCATCCTTTGCAAATTAAAATAGAATCAGCTAGTCTAATTCATCCTGGGCCATTCGCCTAATTCTAGCGGCATTTCTAAGTTCGGTCATCACCTCTTTTGCGAAACTGGCGCCTTCCAGTTTTCAGGAGATTCCAGCATTATTGACATAATGCTCTCTGGTCTTAACGGTTTATTAATGGTGTTAATCAATTGCGCACGTTGTGTTCTAAAACGGGAGCAGCTCACTAATATATACTCGGCATCCTCAACCAATGTCAGACAGATGGGGCAGAAGTCATTATTATCAAGGTGAAAACGGTGGAAATAGAACCTAAAACAACCATGTCCAGTCAGAAAATGGGTTAGGTGGAAATCTAGTTCCCCGTGTTTCCTGTTGATCCATCTTTGTATGTCTGGGAGGATACGATGAGTCCATCAGCCTTTGTTAGAATCGTTCTATCGTTTTTGCCTTCTATATTTATATAGAACGATGACGTTCCACGTTTTTAGCACCTTGTAGAGAATCCACTGCGGTCTTACATATGTTGTGCAGCCTAGCCAGTTCATGTGCAGCTAAATCGAAAGGAAGAATTCCGGCAAGTACCTCAGCAGCGTCGGTGGGTACTGTCCTGTAACAGGAGCGGCGACGAGCTGCAATGGCCATCTCACTATACGATTTAATTCCACATGTATGATGCCAGATTGGCGCTGCATACATGCTCACAGAATTAACAACATAAGCTAACAGCTTCCTCTGGGGTGGACGTGGGCCACCAATGTTAGGCATGGGCCAACACAAGGCAGCTGAAACTCGTTGCGCTTTTTCACCAGATATCTTTAGATGCTCTTTGAAGTTTTACTTGGCACCAAGCTGTACACCCAAGTATCGTAAAGATGGCGCAGAATTAATGCGGCAGCTACTAACTTTAAGAGTAATACTATCTTCTTACGACTGCTGACAAGACCTACTTCTGTCTTGTACTCCGCTAATTGTAGACCAGCCGACTTAATCCATCTGCTGATGTTGCTGATTGCCTCATTGGTATTTTCAGTGAGTTCTTCAAGGGCCTCAGCCGTCACTGCTAGTGCGATATCGTCGGCGTAGTCTACTGTTATTGAACCAGGCGGTTGTGGAATCCTCAACATGCCATCATACATAATATTCCACTATATAGGTCCCATAACCGAGCCCTGGAGGACTCCCGCAGTAACCTTATGCGCTACAATGCCTTCATCCGTTCGGTATAATATTATTTTATTCTTAAAATAGTTGGCCCCAACATTCTGTAGATAGCCAGGTACACCGAGCTCTGTAAGAGAATTCATAATAGAAGACCAGCGCGCTGAGTTGAAGGCATTTTTGACATCTAGAGCGACAATGGCACAATACTGTTTAGTGCCACCTTTTCATATCGTACCACTGATTGCATTTCTTGCGGTACACACTACCAGTTTAATAGCATCGACTGTTGATTTGATTTCCGAAATCCAAATTGGCGTGAAGATAAGCCGTGCAATCCTTCAGTGAATGCTTCCGGTCGGCTACGTATTATTTTTTCAAATATTTTACTTACCGAATCGAGCATACACAATGGCTTGTACGATGACGGATCATCAAGTGGCTTATTGCCCTTAGGTAACAGAACTAAACTTTAAGTTTTCCAGCAATCAGGAAAAATACCCTCAAGAAGACAAGTATTATATCCTTTGAGAAATATAGATGGGTTCTTCTGTATCGCCAACTTAATTGTAGCATTAGGGATATCATCAGGGCCAGGGGCAGCCCTGTCTCTAATCTTAGGATAAGCATTATGTAGCTCCATTTCTGTTATGGGACGTATATCGTCAGAGTGTTGCGTGCACAATATAGTCCCTTGGGTGTCATTGGAACAGAGAGCGGAAACAATCTTATCAATCAGTACCGTGCTAGTGGGTTGCATTGGTTCCCTACTAATTGTACCATGACTGTTTTGTATGGTCATCCTCATAAGTCATTGTTGGCCTCTGCGCACAGTTCAAGCCAGCATCGACGCTTGCTTGCCTTAATGGCCTTGACAAACGCTCTTTGTGCTTCTTTAAATAAGCTATTAAACGTATCACGGTGGGTGCGGGTTCTCTGGCCAAGTCTACGTGCGCGATGACATTCCTTGCGGAATTCTGCAATTTCATTTGTCCACCAGTAGACAGATTGACGATGTTTAAATCCGCTCTTAGACCTAGTCATCGACAAATCACATGCTTCAGAGATATGCTTCATGAGTGCATTTGCCAGATGGCCTGGTACACCATATTCTAAACGCTCTTCTGATATGATAGTGGCGACCACTTCACAGTCTAGCGATCTGATGTTCCATTTCCGTGTGGGCATCCACTCATTGCACGTTTACTTCACTTTCTTCTCTGCAATTTCGTACAAGATCGCCCTGTGATCACTGTGAGATTCCCAATTAAGGATCCGCTGAATCAGGTCATCACTGGCGAATGTTACATCAATGGCTGATTGGTTATGTCCCCTAATGAAAGTGGATTCAAATCCCTTATTAAGCACGTGGAGTTGAAGAAAATTAAGGCCATAAAGCAGCATACTACCTCTGTTATTTGTTGAAGCGCTTCCCCAGGCTGTGGACCACGCGTTAAAATCGCCAGCGATTAATAATGGTTTCTTATCCATGACCTCATCAACTAATTTAGGTACAAGAATTTCAAACTGCTTGTCCGTCAAACTTGGAGGAGCATATACACTAAAGACGAATATTTCTTGTATTCTAACCCAGGATATCAATCCGCTCCGATGACTAGATTGCTTTAGTACCTGACTATTTTGACCAATCCAGAGGGCCGCTCTATTGCTTGTATCACTTATCCAGCGCTGTGGTCTGTCCCTCTCACAATATGGTTCGGAGATTACAGCAATGTTTATTCTTAGCTCCTTTATTGTCTTTTTCAGCAGGTCATGGGCCACTACGCAATGGTTAGTATTCAGTTGGAGTATTCTCATGTTTTATGTCTGTTTAAAAACTCCACAGTGATCGGGCACTTATAGCTGTAAGCTGGATGGTTAATCTCCTTTTTTCCTTCACATTTACAGCAGAGCTAGTTTACACACAGCTTGGATAGATTGTCTTTTCCTCCACAGTGCCTGCAAAGATTAGTTCTGTCAGGGCCGCTAAATAGCCAGTCTGCCAACACCTGAAGCAACGCCTTATTTCTGTTTTTTTGTGTGTATATGTATATATATATGTATGTATGTCTTACTTTCTTGCGAATAAAACTTCTGCTGTGAGAAAACTCCAAGGATATGTGTGTATGTATGTGTATGTACGTGTATGTATATGTATATATAATCTTTTGCTTGGCGCATTTAGCACGTACAATGGTGCGCATTTCCGAAACCGTACAGGTCGCGGCCTTTACAGCCACTCGGAGCGCTAGGGACCGAAGCATCTGCGAAGCGGCTGTATTTATGACGCCTCTTGAACTTGTATATGTGTACGTATGTATATATATATATATATATATATATATATCTATATATATGTATATATATATATATATATATATATATATATATATATACAATTTCGGTCCCTAATTTAGCCAGGTCGGAAAGTAAACTCGATTTTCATTTTCTTCCCACAGCTTTATCTTATTTATTTTACGAGTTACAATGTCTCTCTCTCTTTCTCTCTCTTTCTCTTTCTAGCCTTTTCTTAATTCCGATGCAGAACGCAGATTTCCCCACCAGAAACGGACATTCTGTCCTCGACATTCGAACCGTTCACAGCGACTTCCCGTGCTAACTTGTATTATTTTATACGACTTTATTTTAATCGAAAGTTGCCGCTCGTTAGTATAATTCGCGCGTGTTACATTACACTAGATCGCTTACGTGGTTTTTATACGAACTCTGTGCTGTTTAGTGATTATCGTGCGTATCAAAAACTTTACAATAGTAAAAATATCGACGAGTGTACGTCCATGCACGTGTTTTGTGCATATTTTGCGACGCAGTTGAAAATTTTAAAACAGTGAATTTTGAATCAGTGAACTTGGCAAGCAGGCCTTGTTGAGATCCACCTCTGTGCGGAACTCTGAGGGACTTCTCGAGCGGCTTTTGGGCCCGTTTACTACCGTGCGTGTCGAGGGCTGTTCCCGTTTCCTAAGACGTTAGGAGTATTAGTACTACGTAGCGCAGGACGATTGACAGAATAACCCTTTCACTTTAGCCTCATCTCTAACGCGCCAGATTGTACTTGCTAAGAGAGCTCTCGAAACTTATTATAGTTATAAGTAACCTTTTGCTGTCGCGTATGCATTATTCTTTCTGTAAATTCAAATATTTTTCTAATCTATTGTATTTTAATTTTACGGCTTTTTCCTCCACTTACTGAGTGGAGGTTTTTTATACCATTTTATTTTTACAATTAAATTTAATATATAGCGCAATTAAAGATTGTATTTAATTCACCCTTTTCCTTAACACACATTCTTATAAATATACTCATTTGACTTTTGATTATTATTATTATTATTATTACTACTATTATTAGTGTTATTATTAGTATTAGTCATATTTGTAGTCATTACGTAACATTTTTGTGACATGTTTGTTGGTTTATAGGTTCTTCTCAAGATTGTTTCATCATTGTATCGTGTGAAAATTTTTACCATAAATGTTTATTAGTTTCTATTCATCAAATCTTTGTATTAAAAAATTCTTCCGCTAAAAAATTGAAAAATCGTCCATACGTATATATACATGCGTTAATCAAGTTTGTTGGTGGGTACACTTAGGGATACCAAGTTTAATCCATGCAAAAGAGGCTTTTGATATGATGGTGAGATGGGGCGAGGGGGTATTGAATACATAAAATGTAAACATATCACAATAATTATTTTTTATGAATATATTTTTGTTTTACTTAATTACGTAACATTATTCTTTTTAATATCAATTATAGATTTTCTATAACAAATGTTGGATGGTAAAAAAGTAGTTACGAAACATAAAATTATTGTGTAGCCATATCTAGAATAAAAAGCGATAAACAGTATTTTTTAGTATTTATCTCAAAGAATTGAGCAAGGAAATATTTATAGTTATATAAGCCTGGTAATTCTTTGAATCCAAACATGAATAGTTCATCTCCCGTGTTACTAATCTGAGTAATGCGATAATTATAGGAGATGTCAGTATAGATTACTGCCAAATATCCTTGGCCTATAGGAAAATTATACAAAGCTGCATACTTCGTAACATGTTTTCTTAATGATATGAACTTCAATATTTTTCCTCGATGATTATGATGTAGACAATGACTGTCTGTACGTAGTGTAATAATATTTTTAGAAAGAGACCAATGAAAGTCGGTTTCGCCTCATAGCGGTCTCGTTTTTTCATGTTACTTGCAATTGCATGCAAAATTGTGCGAAGGATAAATAAATAAAACTCTTGGGTGGAATATTCGGCAGAAGGACACGGAGAATGCACCTTTACACAGAAAGATACTGCGGAACGATAGCTGATAATATAAAATAAAAATATGCGGAAATTAGAACCAAATCAAAGTATTTATTAACACCCCTCTTGGAATGGACTTTCACATATACATTTCAATTTTCGGAAAACGCAGAATATTTCCACTAGCTCGAACGAAAAATGATTTTTCTCCCCGGACAGAAACACACGCGATCACTTCAAATTTCAATTTCCATCCTCTTCTGCTGGTACTAATCTTCCGCGTAAGCTTAGATTCGTAATCCTCATGTCGATGATGTGTACGCCCGATAGGAATACTCTAGGTGTCGGCTATTTACTACTGGCATGCTTCCTTGCAGTGATAACAACTCGAAATCGGGATGATTTAGGTAATAAAGCAACGACCGATCGCATTTGTCGACTGCGTGCTTTCATCTTCCTGCTCAATCCCTCTTCTTTTATTTCTCGCAATTCCGAAGGCGTATATATTCCATTGAGGTTTGATTTTTGTTCTGCATTTTGGATGTCATCGTTTTTGTTATTGTTTTCTTTCTAACTTATACTTATATTTCAAAAAATTTGATTCATAGTTTTTATCACTAGAGCCGTTTGCAAAATTTTCAGCTAGTACATTTGCAATATTCATTGGGTCACTGATAATTTCATTATTTTCGTTTAGGGCTGTGATAGTTATAGTTTTACTTTGTCCTTCTATTAGATTTATTCTGTTCTAAAATTCTTTAATAGGTAGGTTTTGATTTGTTGTTTCAAGGAATTCAAGCCAAGATTCAATTTATACAATTTTCCATTTCAATCGTTAATATTGAAATCTCTGCATATTTCGGACGAAAATAGTTTAGATCCTCCCAAGTAAAAAATAACATCCATTCCATCTATTAGTTCGATTTCTAAAACCTCGAGTTTTCCTGCTCCAAATTCAGTTTTGAAGCTTACTTGACATTTTTGCACTTGCGCCTCGTTAATGAACGCGTTAGTGACAATATGTACAAGGCATTGAATTGAAAGTTGCTTCTCGCTAGTCTTACAGAGTGCATATACCAACGTTGTTTGATCAACCTAATTTTTTGCCATTATCAGCTGTTGGTTGCCAAAATCATGCTCGTTGATTAGAACTCTTGGATTAGAGAGTGCATGCCAGACAGAGCATAAGAATTCAGAAAATAGTATAGCTTTCTTCGAAGAGAGCATGTTTTCAGTGTGAGTTATTATAATTCGGAAAAATATTTTTATTTTTAAATTCGTAGTTCACGCAATTATCTTCATTTATCATATAGTTACGCTTGTGTTATGTGAACAAAGAAAAGTTGTTTCTTCGGTTGTTCTCATGCCTGAATTTATTCAACAAAGAGTCAAGAGCAGGTTTTTTTGATTGGCAGAAATTGTTCAAAGAAGGTCGAGAACGCGTTTAATATGCACCACATCAAAGATGACCAAGAACATCTACTAATGGTCTACATGTCGACAAGATTGAATGCATAATAACTGGAGATGAGACTTGGGTTTACCCTTACGATCTAGAAACAAACAATCAACCAAGGTAATATCATGCCGAAGGAGAGCGGAGACCGAAAAATTAGGACCATGTCGCTGAAAAATCAAGATTATGCTCAGTTCTCTTCGATTATCATGGTGCAGTGCATTCCTTCCAACCGGCTAAACGGTTAACAAAAAATATTCTTTGGGTGCTATGCGTCGGTTGCGTGAAGCTATTCTAGTTAATAACTGAATTAAGCTTAATGAATCTTTACATCAAGAAATTATGGAGTATGGAGGTAAAAATTGTGCTCGCCTGACGGGTGACTTCGTCGTTAAAATGTAAATTTGGAAACTTAAAATCGACGCTAAACCATCTATGGTTTAATGTCGAAGGAAGATTTAACCAGGATCTTCTGGTGGACTTCGACAAAAATGATAAATTCATACAAGGGATACTCGCTGGTCTATAGAATTAATTTTCACAAAAGTTACTTATTTATTGTGTTATTTGAATGATTATTGCAATAAATATCTAAAAGTGTTCTATAAAATTTATTCCACTACTCTATCAAGTTTGAAATATTATTAAAGTACCATATGATGCTCAATATGTTTAATATTTTTAGTATCAATTTTTATAGATAATATATATATTGTATATCAATATTTACTCATCTGTTGAATTTTAATTTCAAAGAATCAAAGGCTCGTACATCAACTCAATATATAAATAAGGAAAGATTCTAATGTGGGCATAATAGATAAAAAAGTTAGTTTTAACTCAGACATTACAAAGCTGCTTATTACTGTAAGTAGTTTGATTAATTATGATACATCAATTTTAAAGTTAATTTTTTGTAGATTGAATACGTTGAGGATTTTCAAGCGAATTAAATTTAAAATATTTTTAATTGAGAAATAATCCAAATGTCGATAAGAGATAATGTAATAAATTATTGGACGCTATTAGTATGGTTCTAATAAACAATTTATTATGAAAAAGCAATATTGCAATATTTCGGGCTTATGGAAAGATTTGTTTGGTAATTAAATATTTTATTTGTATAAAACTTTGAAATTGTTTATATAAATATCTAAAGTAATATATTTCATACCGAGTATGGAAGGGCTTTATTTACAAAACGAGAGGTTTGCAACTCCAGGATCGTAAAAAAGTTCTTCTGTGTGAAGAAGCACTATATTTTTCCTTGTAAGCACCAAAATCGAGCGGTGAATATGCGAGTTGTAGATTAGAATAACGAAAAAACATTTTTCTTTTACAAACAATAATTTAGGTATAAAAGAAAAATTCATGAAAATTTTTTCTAATGAATTTATTCTTATAAGTTTCGATGTAAAATATTTGTTTACTAATATACCTGAAGAGTTATTTCATGAAACTATCTTCATAATAAATTAACATTGATTTGACAGAATTTTTAATTGTTATTAAATTTATCTTATGTAAGAATTACTTTGTCTATAAAAACGAATACACAGACTATTTGTATTAGTATGGGTAGCGATATAAGTCTCAATGTAGCAGATAATAGTAATGCAAGTTTTAGAATTTGATTACTTTAATAAATCATTCTTTAATGCTTCAATTTATTTTCACCATATTGATATTAATACATATCTTTCGTTCAACATGATTGATTATACATTGGATATTTTTAATTTTTATGATAGTTTATTAGAGCTTAAGTGAAATTACCGTTTAAAAATAAATAAAAAAATACCAACACTGTCTTGTAGATTTTTCAACTATTTTTTCAACTATTATTTTCATCACCAAATACAATATAACATGTATGTCATTGTCGCTTGTTGACAAAGGTATGTTATTTCTGATAAGAAATAAAGAGCATGATAATTATAATATTCACTCTATTAAACAGTTGCTTGTATAAATGGCTATACTTTGAATTTTGTATAAAAATACTTTTATGTATAGTATTATTAAAATAAGGTCCACAAGTAATTGTAATTGTAAAGAAAATATACAAAAACTCGAAAACACTAATGTTGATTATATAATTCCATAAAGAAAAGAATCGATAATTAAAAAAGATAATTCTACAATATACGTGGGTCATTTGATAAGTACCTAGCCTACAAATGAAAACACTAAAATTTTACAAAAAATTCAATTTATTTTTCAATGTAGTCACCTTTTAGTCGAATGCACTTGGTCCAGCGGTGTTTAAATTTATTGAATCCCGTTGAAAAAAATGTGTTCTCTTGGTCTGCAAAATAGGCCTCCGTAGAGGCCATTATTTCGTTATTGGAGTGGAATCTCTTCCTGTCGAGCGAATTTTCTTGGTTCAGAAACAAAAAAAATCGCACAGAGCCAACTCTAGAAAATACGGTGGTTGGGGCAGTATTTTGTAGCGTAATTCGACCAATTTAGCCGTGGCAAGCTTAGAAGTCTGAGCCGGTGCATTATCGTGGTGGAAAAACACTTTTCGACAAATGGGATCGTTTTTCTTTTAACACAGCATTAAATCAGCTTGATAGTTCGGCGTAGTACTGTCCTGCGACTGTTTTCCCCTTCTTCAGATAGTTAAAAATCACACCTTGAGAATCCCAGAAAACAGTGGCCATCACCTTTCCGGCCTACGGGACCGGCTTCGCCTTCTTCGGAGCAGGTTCACCGGATAAGATTCACTGTTTTGGCTGCTCCTTAGTTTTTGTAGTAGTGAATCCATGTTTCGTCAGCGGTTACGTAACGACGTAAAAATTATTGTGGATTGCGATTAAAGAACTTCTAACAGTGTTGTGCTCTGAACTGGTCACACGGATGAACCTGTTGTCTGTAGTCAGCAAAAGCGGAACCCATCTTGCTGACAGCTGTCTCATTCCTCAAATCTCATAAAGGATATGCCACACGCCTTCTTTTAAAATGTCTACTATCGAAGCTATCTCGTACACCTTTCATCGGCGGTCTGACAAAGTGTTATCGAGGATTTTTGTCACGTTCTTCTCCATAGTGGCTGTTTTCGGAGCACCTGGGCGTGGATCATCAAAAACCGATATACGAGCACGTTGAAACTCGTTATACCAAAATTTAACGGTCGATATCGAAGGAGCAAAATCCGCATACTCTCCATCCAAGCGTTCTTTAATTTCACTGCGCAATTTCCCTTCCAAAAACAAGAATCGAATCATCGACCGATATTGTTCTTTCTCCCTTTTTTCAAAAATCAACGGACACATTTACTTTCAGACGCTCTAAAAAATAAACTACAACTACGATCCGACTAAAATTTCGTTTGTAACCGTTTACAGGAAGATACTGGACTGTAGAGTATTTCTGGTGCCACAGTGGCACCATCTGGCGATGATGCTAGGTACTTGTCAAATGACCCACGTATAACCATATGTTAGGCTTAAACGATAAATTTTCGACTTTAATAATGTGAGCATCGTTAACGAAGAATTAAAGAATTTTTGAAATAAAATAATTAACAACAAAATGAAGAAAGGTATTTTTAAAAAATATCGGATATGCAGACCCATACGCGTGCGGGCGCGCGTGCACAAACATACATACTCATATACACACAATTCAATACACATATAATTTCAATTAATATCTTAGCATTTTTTATCGATTCATTGGATTAATAATTATTTTGGTCTTATTATACAATTATATATATACGCAACAACCAAACACACACACGCGCACACACGCGCGCGTACGCACACACACACACACACGCACACATGGTATATATGGTATATATGGTATATTAAAATTAATTATATTCACCAAGCATGTGCCTCAATTTAACTATCAATTCCCTATGTAAGTTTTAATTACTACAGTAGAAATAATAAATATAAAGACAATGGTATTATATTATGTTATTTATTTCATTAAAAAAGTTGCAAAAGATAACATAAATTAAAAACTTGAATGAAATATAAAGGAATATTTCTTCATTCAATTTGTTCATCCTAAAAATTGGGTAATAATTACTTTTGGATTTGATTGCCTTTCATGATATTATATTTGCTATCTAAACATTCATTTAAAAAACTTCATTTAAAAACGTTTCTTATTATCGTATACTTTTTTAATTATTGATAGGTTAAAAATACTATTCTATTCATTGATAAAATTAATCATATAATTTTATTTACTGTGAACTTTTCTTAAATTCATATAAGTTTTATGTTGAGTTAATATCGAAACTATTTCAGTAAGGATTTACACTATTCTATTTAAGGTAGTACGTCTCGCTCAGTCGTACTCAATGAATTTTTATCCCAGACTATTACTTAAAATTTATAAAAATTTATAAAAATTTATAAAACTATTAATTAAAATAATTATTATGGATTTCAATGAATTTAAATAAGAATTCATAATAATAATATAAATTATTTTTAGCTCATACATCTATAGAATGACATAGTTTGAAGCTTTTCTTTAAAGTCTTGAATAAAAGATAGCGTCACTTTTTACGCTAACTTTGCAACTAAAGAATAGACCTAAAAAATAGTTTGAAGATAATATGTATATCTAAAATCGTTAGAAATGACCTGAAAAGACGGTTCTTATCTTTCTAGTTATTGCTGAAATACCTTATTTCTATAGAGATATCTATCTATCAAAATATCTTGTTTGCAGCTTAAAAATTGAATCGATTTCTATCAGGCTTATAGTTTGTTAATTTAGAAGAAAATCTGTTGGATTTATTTTGGATATTGCTTATAATTAGTACATTATTTATGTTTGAATTACTAATTCTGCAAAATAACGAAGAAAAAGACTTAATTCAAACTTAGAATCTTTTTTAAAAATTTGTGTAATTATAATTACGAAATTTTATAAGTCTCTGAAGAGGAGCTGGAACTTTTCGAGACGTCGGAGTTTTGTAAAGAGAGTAATCGGACTGACTCGCGCTAACAAAATTAATTTTGATTTTTATATTTAATATTATATAGGATGATTGGAGTTAACAACAGTCTGACCGCCATTATAATTTGTATTATTTTTTCTATAATTCAATAATGTAATATAATTATATTAGTTTACAAAAAAGGCGGTAAGACCGATAAAAATATTTATTACTTTGCTATATCTTAGCGGACCTAAGTAGAATTTTTTAATTAATTCTATAGTAAATTATAAATAAAAAAAATTAGCTTAAAATTTGTTATTACATTTTTTTCAGTTGAAAGCGACCAAATTTAAATGAGAAATATGGCAGCTTTTAATGCATTGACTATTGTTGTACTAACAATCTTATGCTGTGGTTGGTCAGTTTATTCTGTTAGAACAACTATGTCTACAAAGAGATATGATTTTGAGGATAGTCAAGTATTCATAGGAAAACACAGTATTGAAGAACATGCTTTAGTTTATGCGCTCTGCAGATCTAATAATGGTAGTGATTGGTGCAGTATAAACTTTGAAAGTCATGTATTTGAGGAAAGTTTACCATCGAAAAGTTGTGGTTTCGATTTAAAGTCCGAAATGGAGAACGGAAAGCTTGAAATTTTAGAACTTAGACTCTGGGGTCGAAATAAAGCCTTTTTTATGTGGCGAGAAATAGATCAAGAGAATTTACAGCATACGGAAGTAACGATATATACAGTCAACTTCGTACATTGCGAAGTGAATGAGGTTAAATTAAAAGCTGATAATCGTCCTGACGGAAAACCTCAAATATTCATCATTCCTTCGAAGGATAATTACACCGTTGCATTCATGGATCACGAGAAATGCGCTAATATGTTCTGCCGGGTGACGGTAACTGGCAATAATGTAATGAGCGAAGCGGCAAGATGGTTCCCTAATATTGGCTTAATACATGTTATGGAACCAACTGATATACCTTCGAAAATGCTTATGATAATTGAATCGGAAGTTTTCCCGAGTGCTGGAACAATAAAAATGAATTTATTACGTGACAATGGCAAGTTAATATTTTAGTAGTATACATTGATATCATTACATAGGATCAGTTAAAGTATACTTCTTATGTTGAATGAGCATTAGTTTTTGTCATAAATTGCATGGGTAATTTTATCATTCAGTTTTTCCTTTTTTTTTGAAATATAAAACAAAATTAAAGGTGTTAATAACTAAGTAATTAATACACATATAATTACAAAACATTTAAGATCTGTATTATTATAAATAAGAAAAACAAAAATGATGATTATAATATTTTAGAATAAGAAGTTTTCTTTAATTTTCATTTAAATAAAGTTAATTTTGTTAAAGTGACAACGAAATTGGTTGAATAGATCTAAATTTATGATACATGATCTTAATCATTAATTCGTCTTAATAATATTGATTGTCTTACCAACTAATCAGCAATTACAGTTGTATATATTAAACCTTTATCTTCTTTAATGGAAGAATATTATAATTAAGCGATTCTTCTTTTTAAAAAAACAAGCTCTTTTGAACTCGTTTAAGCTTTGTCAGTTCTATAAATCTATCGTCCTATCGAGTAATTTACATTATTGTCTAATTTGAGTCTCTGGTTCGTTCCTATTTTTAAAATAGAGAAATATACTTCATTGAATGGTCTGGTAGCAAAATAGGATTGCATATCATAGATTTACAACAAAGTATACATTTTTTTGATGTTAAAGACCAAACAGTATTTGGAGCTTTTATTTGTATTCTGAGTGTAACCATATAAAAATCTTTAAAGCAAATTATTTCTTTATAACTGTTCATGAATTGGATGAATTCTTTTTATTTAAAGTATGATAAAACATGATTAATTATGTAAATCTAATCTATAGGTTTTCTCCTTGAGTGAATGATTTTCGTCATTTGCACATATTAACGGAAGAACTTAACGTATCTGTAGTTTTAGAATCCGAAAAAAATTAGAATTGTTTTCAAACTTTCAAAATCTAATTTCAATGATTTCAACTGAATTTTAAACAAAATTTCGATGTAGTTCAAGTTATTTCACGTAGTAATTTTATGAAGCCTTATAGTCATTCAAATAGACTTGTAAATCCGATTAACATATTTGATAGTTGGTTAAAGAACCATGGACAGTGTTTTTAATTTTTAAAAATATATGCTTAGGAAAAAGGTTCAAATCATATAATATAATAAATATAATATAATAATATTTGTTATTTATTGGAATGAAAACCACTAAACAATTTAAAAATTATTTTATTTCAATCACCTTGTTTGCTGGACGTCTGGAGATAAACTGAACTCACGTTTCTAGGCAACTATTATTCTTTTTTTTATTTGTTGTGCCGCCGAACTCACTCTAAGAACATCAACTTTTTCAATCGCTTCTCTGCCTCCGACTCGAGAAAGCGCCTCGCCAATGTTCAGAGCACCCATTTATTGCACAAAAATTAAAATGTATTACTTTTCGAACAAACCTCTTTAGTTGTTTTTGTCTTTGGTAGAGATTAGAAATAAAGTAAATACTTTGTGTAAATTCGTACTTGAAGATTTTGCCTTTAGATGGTCTTCTTCTTATTTATATGGATTAGAGGAGGATATTAAATAGAATAAACATTTTTGAAGATAAACTAATTACATGTTGATGGATATAATGTAACGATTTAGTGGGCGCGATTACGGCTAGGGACGCAACGGTACGATTCAATCAATTACACATAGTGTAATTTAAGGTACTGCGTACAAGATAATATACGCTAAACAGTTGATCATTAACCTAAAATCGCACATATATATGCATATGCATACATTATTCGCTGTCCAGTCCACCCTCACATTCAAACATACACTGCTCTATAATTCACACTAGTACATTACTCTTCAGCGACTTATTCTGGCACTTAACAGTTTGCTTTCGATTTTAATAAATTATATATATATAATATTCCAACTTTTCAGGATGGCGGGAACTGGAGTCTTACGATGACATAAGTAATATTGGTTGGTCTACTTCCAATAAAGTTCTTTTGCTCTGTATGTTCGCCCAGTGTGCGTTATTCGACCATAACGGTCAGTCTAAAAGATCAAAAGTATATTTTACTTCGGAGAACCCTACCATGTATGCAGCGTTATATAATCTTCCCGATGATGAGCATTTAGCATTCGTATGTGGTGTTGACGAAAACAATTATTACCAAATTCTTAGGGTTCGAGCTGACGGAGAAGAACAATTCCGTATTGAAATACCAGATTTACTATGCTCACGAAGGCCAACATATTTGATCAGCAAATTCTTTCATGTAAGACATAGAAAATATTGTTTATCGTTATTTTACTCTGCAGATGTAAGCAGGGGCATATTTAGATTTAGTACTTACTGTTTTCAAGTAATGCCATAGTTATAAACTAATTACAAGAAAATTATATGTATAAAAGATTGAATTATTGTCTTTAAATTTTTTTAATTTAATAAATTTATTTCATTATGATTTATAATTGCCGTATTCAAATGAAAGTGCATGAAATATATAATAAAAACTTTCCCGGAAGTTTTAGTTTTTGATTAATTTATGTAGCAGGGATGCTCTGCTCAGTTTGTTTTCTCTAAATACATATGATTGATCATCCGGAAGGTTGTGGCATATTTCAGTAACTTATTTTATACCTTAGAAAAAATATAATTTTGAAGTATATTATAAATTAAGCTGCATGAAGTGTTCAATATTTTTTCTCCTAATGAATATAATAATAAACGAGGGTATTAACAAAGATTGCAGCCTTGAATTTTTTCTACAATAGATAATATGTATAAATGTGATGAAATTATTAACGTTAGGCCACCTATTAATTGCTTAATAAATTTTACATAGACTCTTTTTCTTCAAAGTTATATTAAATCAAAGTCGAGACAAAGTTTCGAAATTTTTAACTTAATAAATAGATAAGAGCAAAAATGTTCGAGTAAGAGAATTCAATTGAAGATCTATTTTAAGCAAAGCGAGGACCATTCGATTCTGGATTTTTACGAAAAATTATTAATTCTTACGTTATAAAATTTAGAACCCTCATTCTAATATTTTATTAATATAATTTTCCATATATCTCCTGTATTATCTTATGCATGTGAATTATTAATCCCTGTATGTAAAGTTCAATTATGAAGAGAAAATCACTTTTGTTTTTCTCTTATTCAATATTTTCTTTACGACAAAATGTTCATTTTCTGAAGGGAAATTTTTTTCAGTAAATATGAATGTTCATAATGGAGCACAACTTTTGCAATTATCGGTGAATCCTAACTCTACACAATACCTCCTCATTAATCTGAATCCGCAAAAATAACATTATTCAAGACGTTGTAAAAAAGATCGAACTCTGTATATTTATTTCATATCTTTAATAGCCTTCCTAATTAATTTTCTGCTATTATATAAATTACTTATTATTTGAATATTTTACAGATTTATTTTAATTCATTATAAAACTTCTCTGTACAGAGAATTTGTTTTGCCCAAAATAGCTTTAGACGAATAAAGATTTCTAAATATATTTCCGATATTGATATCCTAAAACTAATAATATATAATTCTTGACAATTTATAATAAATAAAATACTTATTAATAAAATCTAAAATACTCAATAACCCAACAAGAACTTGATTCAGTATCAAGCAACTGTTTTTGTTTTAATTAAAAACGAAAAATAGTCATTCTAATACATTTAGAAAAAGGAAACAGTTTGAAAATCTAGTTTAGAAACTAATTATTCGGAGTCTAATAATATAATTAATATTACCCATGACTTAGAAGTTCGTACGACTGAGAATAACAACATATTTGAAAAAGTGTTATGTTCGCAAGAAAAAGCTTTTAAGCATAAATTACAAGCAATAACAGAATATTTTGATACATAATAGTGGTACTTACTAAATGATTATATAGGCAATCGAACTTCTTAGATAGAATGAACATAATATCAGAAATAACATAGATGGTTTAAGATCTAGAAAAGAAAAAATACTGGTAGAACAAAAAAATTAAAATGTTTACAATCTATTATTATTTTCATTACTCTCATACAAAATAATGTTGGCAAAGCAGCTGAGAGATGGCGTGCGGTGAACTCTGTGCATGTATTTTTGTGACCATTATTTTATTCGAGTGGAGGCCGAATTCCTGGAATCAATCTCACCTGAAATCGACTTGGGCGGACTTGGACCGGTTTATATTCGCGCGAACGAAAAGGACTCTACCGCTTGTTCGCTACAGCAAACTAAGCTCATTATAAAATATCAAGTATTTCAATGCTCTATACTTATATACGAATATAGAGTGTCGGATTATATTATTATATACCGGCTTCGGGTCTTTCATTCCATATGTAATATAAGTTATAACGTAAAATTGTTTAATTTTGAAACTTTTTCAGATACATCAAAATTAAAAATTGTACTTATGTCGACTGTTTTGAATGAAATTCGTAAATATTTTTATCAGTCTTACAGTCTTTATAATATAATATATGAACTAAAATAATGATAGTCAGGCTGTCCTTGTTTATTATCACCCCCGAAGAATCTGAAATAAAACTTATTACTAAAAATAAATTAGATTAAAACTTAAAAATCATAAAATAAAATAAAATAAAATAATAAAAATAATAAAAATAATAAACTATTAATATTCTATGTTAATGAAGGACAGCCGGACTGCCCCCGACACCTTATTTTCTCCTTTGGTATCCGACGTTTCGAACTGCTACGGTTAATCCTCAGGAAGTAAACTCTATTTAGTTAGAGAGTTAGCAAGACCGATAAAAATATTTATTAATTTTTTTCAATACATATAATATTTGAATTTGTGTTTCTTTGTTGTTCAATCTATCTATTTTGCACCTTCCACTCGAATCTGAATATATCTGACTATCAGACATGAGAGTTTTTGCTGCAGTCACATATTTTAAAAATTCACTTTGTAATGTCTACTAATGACAATAGCAGTCCGTTGCCTGAAATGAAATCGACAACAATTTTCTGTAAGTTTTGTTTAGTAGCATTGAATCTATGTAATACATGGTTCAATAAAGTCAAGCAAGCAGTTTTCTTTCAGCTTAATTACTTTCAGTCAAACTACAGCTTCTTGTCAAAATTCCGATTTTTCTTTGTGATTTGAACTGTTTGGTCAAAACTATCAAAATATTTTTAGAATTATCGACGTAATCATTGGCAACATCCCTTTTGCATGACCATCTAGCATGCGACGTTGAAACAATAAGACAATTCTATTATGCTTTGTAATATACAAAAAATGAAACTGCAAGAGTACAACCATCGACACTAGATTCCTTAGAAATTCTATTAAACTGTTTCAAATATTATTGTAATCCTTTGTACTGCCCAGACATATTGTTAGCATTATCATATGTTTAAACAGGATATTTTCTATTTAAATTTCATAATTATTCAGTTATTTTCCACTATTATCTTTAAAATTTATTCCATTATGGTTATCTAGTTGCAACAAAAAAAAACAGAAAAAGCACTCATGCATATATTTATCTATGTAATAATGAAAAATAATCCATAATGGATCCACTTGTGAATGTTAGGTGTAAAATTTTACAATAAGATCCCAGTATTTTGTTCGTATTGTTTCAGCATTTAAATGTTAAGAAAATTGTTTAGCTATTAAATTTCTGAATTTTGTCAAACTATTTTTTATAAGTAAGTAATTGTACCTCGACTGTGTTATGCACATGTATTGATATGTTATTTTAATTGAGGATCGAACCCAGGCATCGAGTTGTAAAATGAGAACCGATAATTTTGTTTGAGTCGTGGAATCATCTTCGTTCCATTAATGCAGTACATAGAATATTTTGTCGAGTAAATAATTTTAAATATTGTCGATGTCAAATACTGTTAAAAACGCTAGCTGTCACTAAGAGAAAATCTAATACCGTTATACAATTTGTGTAAAACAAAAATTCGTGGTGAGAGTAAATAGCGTTAAATAACATATGTACAATGGCACACGGGTCGCCTGATAAAACGAAGCATATTTTTCTCGATGGATCCATTTTAAAGAAAGTGTTCAAGTCAAAATGATAAACGAGGTAGCTACCATAAAAATAAAAAAATTGATACTACTTTAATTTGTGCTAAACAAAAGTCATCGTAAACCTTTCGACATCTCGTTAACGGGTTAAAAAATGTTTACAAATCACTTATTTTATTTTATGTATCAATTTCATATCTATTACGTTCATTATAATAATTGAAAACAATATTTAATTCATTTATACATATATATATATCATCTTAAACGAAATGAATTAATTAAGAGTAATTAAAGATTTCCGGTGATATTTAAGGGTGTAATTAAATTAAGAAGATCTAATTGAAAAGCTATTTGGGATCTTAGAAATTTAAATTGCTTACTTGTGCAATGGTATTTAAAAACAGGGTCAATTTTTTTGGTTAAAATTGTTTACTTTATTATTTACAAAGCATAGAAATAGTTTCTGAAAATTCAATATATTTCTTTATATTAATAAAAAAAATTTGAAATTAAGAATGAATGAAAAACATAGGGTATATTTGAATAACGTTTATTGAGTTTAGTATTTCATTTTAAATAAATACAATTTGCTAGAATAAATTACTAAATAAGTTACATACGTAACTAAATAAATAAGTATAAATAATTTCTTTTGTAAAATTTGTATGGCATTTACAACGAAACTTTTATAAATTAATTCTCATTATTAACATTTATTTTTACAACTTATTAATTAATAGCCAAATTCCTCCAAATCTTTAGCATCTTGGAAATTAAATATTTATTACAGTTTATGCTTAAGATTCCGCGTACATATGCAAACTGCTTTGGTGTTAAAAATGTAGAAGAAATAATTTTGTAATCTTTGTGCTTTTGTTTAACTCGTGATGGTAGTACGCAATAGGTATATATTTGTTCATTGGCGAAAAATGCAAACAAATGTTTTTTCTATTTCTGCGTTAATTTATAAAAACTGGATGTGGTATAAACATACTATCATATATGTAATTTTCAGGATTGGAATAAGTGAGCATAAAATTACATTTTTAATTTGCATGTTTTAGAAAGTTTTTTTTCAACTAATTGAATAATTATCAGGATCAAAATTTCTCTTTAATCAATATTTATAAAAATTAGGTCGTTTTATCGCTGAATTCTGGAATATAATATCCAGGCACAATCCTGGCAAAGATTATTTATTTTCCAGATTAATACGGGGCAAAGGGCTCCGGGACGAAACTTATTTCGCTGCGATACGCACTCTCTCGCTCCGCGCACGCACCGCACATTATACATATAATACGCCGAGCCACGATCGGCTCAGCGCTCGGGCACGTAGGCGCTGTAGGCGAGCTCCTGGGGCGCCTCGTCGGACGACCTGCCCCAAGCGCCGTGCTCGTCGTCGTGGTCGTAGTGGTGCTGGTGCTGGGCGTGCTCGTAGTATATGACCTTGGACGGACGGTGGCTCTTCTTGAGATCGAGCCAGAATCGGCCGGCGTGGATGAGCAGGCTGACGATCGCGATCACGAAGAACTTGACCTGGAAGTGGGTGGATAGGAGCTGGAGCAGGAGGCTCAGCTTCGCCTTCAGCAGCATGCCGATCAGCAGGAGCTTCTGGAGGTGCTTCTTCTTCTTCTTGCCGAGCTTCTTTTTGCGCGACTCCTCTGCGAACGGGAGAGAAAGTTTTCCAGTTAATATCGAGGAATAATTAAAAGGTCCATATAACTTTATACATGATACACATACGTCCGAGGCTTTCTCTAGTATAAATAAAGCGTCTTTTTTAATGAGTTTTAGTTATCGTAGACGTAACGGTTATTGGCTAGTAATAAGCCATGCAATATAATTTAAAAATAAAAAAAAAGAACAAAACTCATCGAGTATTTGGCTGCATGTTCAGTTTTAAAAATCGCTCCTATTCCTATCGCCATGATCTTTGAAAATTATATAGATATTAACTCGCGGGATGAGTGCTGGAGGTGTAGTTTGGCAATTTTCATGGAATTCTGTAATTTTAATGGTATGTATGTTAGAAAAAAAATTTTTTACGACCGAAAAATTTTTCTAAGAAGTATAATCATCCTTCGAAGTTAACTCACAAATATCACAACGAAATAAAGATGTTTCATATTTTAATTCAGCAATCTGTTAATTGTATTAACGTTATTTAATGATTTAACATTCGTTAGATTGATATCACGTGTACTAAGTATATGCAATATTCAATTATTCCAGTCGAACATTTATTATTATAATCTACAAATTTTATATGCCCGTTGATTCGTATTCTTTATGAATGGACCCTTTTCCTCATATAAAGCGCGCCTCAAATTTCATACGATTATCGATGGACACCGTGTTAAAATAAACTATAACTTGCTTTATTATTAATTATAACAACGAGTTAATAGTATTGTTTCTATGAAGAATCCTGAGTATAAAAATTCAAGCATATCGGAATTTAAAGCTTATCGATAAATGTTATTAACGTAATAAATCAAAAACAGTCTATATATAATATATAAATATATTATATTTTATATATTATATATAATATATAAAAAAATTATAAATTAGAAAAGAAACGTAGAGGATAAAGCAATAATATCTGAATTGACAGACGACTAAGGATAAAATCATAACGACCAAAATAATAACAGGACAAATGAACTTTCTGCTTTTATCGTAACTTTCGAAAGAAATCGAAGTTTAATTGTAATTGTAACACATCATGCTCAATCGCTCGAGAATAAAAAAGAACAACAACAACAACAGCAACAAGGAATCGCAGGAAAAATGCAAGTTTGAATAATTCATTTAGTTTCATTTTCTGCGCTCTCTGGGCGAACGCGAACGCATTGCGGCATAAATCAATATGCAAAAACTATCGCCGCGGACTCGTTGAAAACTTTCATTTCTTTATAATATTAGCGAAACAATAAAGATATAAAATTAAAGAAGAATCAAATAAAATCGCCTATATAGCTACATGTATCCTATATGCACCCATAACTTTCTACGCGAAGTCGTTAATTTGCGGCGTCGGGCAAAGGAAAGTTACGCCTGTACATAAGACGATGATGAGCTCGACGTCTGTATATACGCGCGCTTTTCATTTCGCGACCGATCTAGTTTAAACCGACGGCACTAAATTATCGTAAAGACGCGCGGCTTTATGAATATTTAGCGCTTCTCGTTACGTCTGGAATCTGCTTATTTTTTCTTCGGAGTGGGGGGGGGGGCGAGGATAGTTTTTCCGACCACTAATAAACTCATTATAATTCATTGCCGAACCGTAAATGTTCACGCTTCTATCGGTCCTTTTTTCTGCAAAGAACGCACTATATATAGCACATATGTATATGCCAAAGCCGAGAGAAACCATTTTTCTTTTTTTCTTTTTTTCTTTTTTAAATCAAATTGGGATTGTATTCGATAATGGTCTCTTTCTCTCGCGCCGAATAATTTATAGCTATACTCTGAAAATTTTATCGTATCCTGAGCGAGTTTTTTGCAATGCTCTAAAATTCACTCATTAAGCTTTAATTACATATAGTTCATTAATATCGCACGCACGACCTTTCCAACGTAAATCGCGCAATTAGAATTTTTTCACCGCGTTTAAAATCTAATGCTTCTCGAATTAAAATTGAACGGCAGCGTTTATAATATAATGTTCGAACGGTTGTTCCTAACCCCCTCCCCGCCGCCCCTCGGCACCTTTTATGTCTTCCCTTCTTTCTCACAGTCTCTCTCTTTCTCTCTCTCTCTCTCTCTCTCTCTATCTCTCACACACACGCACACACTATTTCGCACTATATCGGGCTCATATTTAAATAGGAGATAGCGCCGCGTGCCTGTCGTGAAAGGTGCGCGCGTATAGCGGCGCGCTCGATAAGTGGGATATGGATGCGCGCGTTGGCGCGTGCTGAATAAAGGAGGCGAACAATTAGCGAGCGGGCAGAAAGTGAGAGAGCAAGGGGAGGCAGAACAGCTCGTTCGAGTAATGGCATTTTCGTTATACAGGATCAACGCCTCGATGATATTTAGCGCAGGCGGCGATTGAGCTTTTTCGCCCGATGGAAAAAGTCATTGAAAGCGCTCGAGAGGTGACGTGTTTATAACGAAATCTTTCACGTGTCTTCTCTAAGTTATGGGATATTAATTGCAGGGTATAATAACGCGGTCGAACCATGCGGGTTAGAAGCAGGATGCAATTTAGATATTCCTTAATGATATTTAGGCGTTTACTTTAACGGCCATTAAATTCTTCGAGTGCTCAACACAAGTAAGGTATTAATTGACAATATTGTTTATTTATCATAAATAATAAGTATCTTATAATTTACAGAATAGATGCTAACGACTGCATATATATTTATTAATTTGGCATGAATTCCAGCTTCCACTTTTCTCTTAAACAATCCGTAAACGAAGACTGTGGAGTGGGATTTTAAAGGAATGAAAATTTTGCCGCGATGTATACTCAGTTCTTGCAATCATTTATGTAGAATATTTTATTGCCAGGTTCGAATTCATTCGTTTTTTCTAATCGAGTGAAATTTCGAAATCAAAGTTTCACGTATTTATAAACAAGGTAAAGCCTTGAAAAATTGATCGCAGAACCAAAATATATGGCTCTCATTCCAATATTTTCCTATTTACTGAAATTCTTTGTTATTTACTCAATTCTTTCATTGTTTTAAATTTATTAATGCTTTTATGGCTTCGTGGTTCCAATTTTATATTATAAAATACCATACAAATATCAGAGAACAAAAGATAAATAAATAAATCAAGATACAGCATTTTAAAAATTATATATTGACATCGTAAGGAAGGAAATTTTTTAAGCAAAAAATTAAAAATTTTAAAATATTACTTAAAAAATTTTAATAAATTTAATAATTTAATAATTTTATAATCGATTATATAAATAATACGAATACTAAAAAAATAAATAATTTTGTGCCGTTAAAGATAAATTTCTATACACATATCACGATATATAACTTCATACCGATTTTCCTAAAATTTGAATTCGATAAAAAAGGTGAAATAATTTAATTTTCGGTTTAATACTTAGTATTAAAAATAGCAGGACGCATTTTTAATTAATTTATTTTATGTATTAAAGTATTGGTGATAACACCAGTTTAATTTTACCTTAAAAAAATTTTTGCTTATTATTTTATTCTTTTTATAATAGAAAAAGTGGGTTTTTATAAAATTTTAATTTTTTTTATTTTATATTTATATGTTTATTGTTATATATATATATTTGAAGTCGGATATTAGAACAGAACTTAAATATGATTCTAAAGTTATTCTTACTTAAATCTCTAAATTAAAGCAAAACATGAAGTAAAATAGTGTTTTGTTCATTAGTGATGATTTTTTAGATTAGTTTTTATAGATCCGTCTGAATTTTAAGGAAAATTTCAAGCAAAATAAATCAGTCATTGATTGTTGGTTTTTAGTGCCATTCATGTACGTAGAAGAGCTAGAGAATCGACGTTAATTTTAGAACCTGTTCTGCAGTTATAGACAATGCCCCTGCTTTCTGTACAAATGACTTAACAGCGCGGCACGGGCAGACTGCACTTGAACTTGAAGAACCGCATTCCTTTATTTCCATATACTTTTAAAGCTTCAGTTATTCCAAGGGTTTATTATATATACACTGAAAATGCTCTACCCATGTTAATAAAAAGAATGATAAAGATCGGTATTATAGCTGTACAAGAAAGGTACATAAATCGTCCGTTATGGCCAATTGTCATCGGCTTATACTATAGTAATACTCTCGACGCTTAAAAGAGAAAGACAAGAATGCCGTAAAATTATTGCCGAAAGGAAAAGTCAGATCGATCAGGTCTTTGAATTTTTCCCCCCTCAGAAATGCATTCGCAATTTCTCGCTCGGGCGAAGATGACGCGCGAAATGCGCTTGGACGAACACGATTCTAGCATAAGTAAAAGTTGATCCCGGCTATTTGCATGCAATTGGTCGGAATTAATTGGACGAACGTTCGGTTTCTTCGTGATTTCGTTCAATTGAGATTTTCTGCAAAAGTCAATTCGTACAAGTTCGGGATGTTATCGTCGGAAATATAAAGAAGAATATTTCAAAGTATGTTTGCCTGAGTAGTATAAATGTATATATATGTGTATATGTATATGTATGTGTATATATATATATATATATATATATATATATATATATATGTATATATACATATATAGTTGAATGGCAAGTGTTAACTAAAACTCCATTAGTAGAAAAACGCGAAGAAAAATTATGTTTCCTTCGAAATCCGTGTCAATCGAAAAAAAGTATTCGATGAAAAGCCGTATATATGTTTAGACAACTGAAAGTATTTTTATCTATATATGGAGTTTAACGGTTACCGAAAAAAACCTACCGTGTGAAAAGTATATGGGGAACGTTGATTTACAGGTCGGAAACATCCTTCTCGCCACGTATATATATATGCCTTATAATTACCGTATATATCTCACTAATGCATTCTACTTTCCATTGCGATGGCTCGGTTCCGTTGTCCCGGGGCAATAAATTTTATTAGTCCATCTCTAAAACCCTCCCGCCCTCACCACACCAAAAAAAAAGAACGGTTAAAAGCCACAAATTTCCAAAAGTGTGAATCCTTTGACCCACGGAATATACTATATGTGCATGGGAAAATCGAAGAAAATCAGTTAAGAGCAAGGAGCGCAATGCACTCGAAGGCGCGCGCGCGCGCGCTCTTAACCATACAGAGAAAGTCCAATATATAATGTACATGCACTTCGACATTTAGAGGGTAATAAATAATTTCGTTGAGCGTGCGGCGTGTTCCACATATTATAAAAAACCCTCCGTGTATATAACCAAGCAGCGCTCCTCCCGTCTCCTCCGCAGAAGTAAAGGAGAGAAAATAAAGAGAATAAAAAATACTGCTCATACACGCTTCCTTAACTATCCCGCCGGTAATCCATAAAAGTCATCGAAAGTGACGCCTAATTTCTGTTAACGTACTGCACCGCAGCACACCGAGCGGCTGTCCGATCGGTACATCGGTTTCTCGACGCGATGCGCGCTCTCGAGATGAGAGGAAATAGAGAGAGAGAGAGAGAGAGAGAGAGAGAGAGAGAGCGAGAGAAAGATGCAAAAAACAAAGAATCGACGACAGGCTCTCGCCGAGTTTGAAAGAGCGCAATTGCAGCGAAGAAAACACACATGTATACACACACAATGTTTTCTCAGCGAAGCTCCAATAACGGAGAGGAGTGGGGTGGGCGGCTGGGACGGAGCCACGGCACGGTGAAACCGAGCGAAAGAGAGGACGTTAAATTGTTTTCCCTTCTCGCCGAGTAGCAGATGGCTCCTCTCGACGACGCAGCCATCGTGCTCCTTTAATACGCACGCCATTCGGACTCTTGTCTGATGGTATAAATATATATATATATATATATATATATATATATATATATATATATATTGCTGTTGCAGCGGGTACATTGTAATATCGACGCACTGCCCGTTTGGCTGACCTTGTGATCCAATTTTCCACTTCGCGATGAGGAGGTAAATTTTACTCTCCCCTCGAGAGCTCAGACTCTGACGCGAATGCTCAACAAAAGCGCCAGGTACAAGTATATACAACTGATGATGTTATATATATATATATATATATATATATATATATATATATATATTATAATCGTGCTCGAGCGTGCTCGCAGGTGCGGAATAATGGCAATTAATCGAATCGAAGATACATTGGGTATTGTTCTCGCGACGAAGCGAAATTTATACGCGGGACTCGGTGGATTAGTTACTCGATTATGGCCTATGCTGGGATATATTTCTCCTTATATACGGCCATTGAGTGATGCGCGTGCCCGTTTGAATTCACCAGCTGCGCGAATTAACATATTGGGTCGAGAGGGGGCTTAATAAAGCAAGACAATGCGCACGGTTAATACATATATTTATAGTCGATTAAATGGCATGTTTTATCAATCTGGGTGTAGATTTTCCCGACGCGCTTATAGGAAAGCGGATGAATTTGCGAATTTTTGTAATCCGGCCTATGACATGGGGCCGAGGGATACTTTTTTCCAAGCTGTTCATGGCAAATGGTAACCACGGGCTCCGAAGTTTGCGTTCATGTATACATATAAGCGCGCGCGCGCGCGCACACACACACACACACACACACACACACCTTATACTGTTCATGAAGCTAGGAAATTATATTTCGGGCTGTAACAATATAATGGTTATTCAAGATTAATAAGATACATTATCGTATCCGTTTTCTCGATTGCTTATTAACTCGTTACGAAGAGACTTATTGAGCATAGAGAAAGAAGATATTTAACATCTCACTTATTGAGAATAATTAGCATTTTAGCAATAGATATATTATTTATAGAAATTTCAATCAATGCTATTTAAATGAAGGAAAGTTTAGCTCATTTTTAATCACTTTGATCTAATTTCTAATTGTTATTTTAAAAGTAATTCTAATCTATAATGTTTCTTGAAAGTATTATCCATTACATAAAAAAGTTCCGCTTATTTTTAGGTCATTTGTCTTATTAATTAAGCAGGTGCGAAAGGAAATTTAATGCAGTTCGTTAACATTTTTATAACCATACATTAAAAGCAAATCTATGTTCACCCATTAATCTCCGGCGTTCTAAAGGGCATCCCAATACGTCTGTCTGTCTTATAGGATAATTGCATCAAAACACTTAGTTTACCGTCCTATGTATTATTCGATTTCCTTTCATGCGTCGATTTTCGGCAATTGACGCACAGAATCGAGAATAGGATAATGTTTCAAGGCAATCTACATAGAGAACGAGGTCAACGTTTCTGGAAATGGAGAGAATATGGAGGAATTTATGTTGCAAATAATTTTTAAAATTAAAAATGCATGTATCGGATTTATCGATTTCATTTATCATAAAATTAATTTCAAATGTTCTTGAATCATTAGTTCTGATAAGTAAATGTATACATTTTGAATAATATTTTTTTTTAATATCATAGATTCATTTATAAACTGTTTTTGGACGAAAAAGCAACAAATAAATTCTTAACAGGCGATTATGTTTCTTAATGAATTTCTGTAGGTCCATTTTTTTTGGAATACAATCTGCTTTTTACAATAACTGCTTTGCACAATAATTAATCTTTTTGCGAGCTAAAAATAATTCAATCAGCCGTTTGTTTGAAAAAAATCGACTGTTGGGCACATTTACAAATTCATCGATCCCGAAGACGCGCCGATTGCGCCAGTGCTTACTTGTACCTCTTAAATTACTCGCACAGCCGCGAATTTCCCGCACACCCAAACCTGTTTCATAAAAGCATCCCCTTTTCTCCAAACAGCGCTCGTTAACGGGGGTCTTTTGTTAAAATCCGAGCGTATCGGCTCTCGGCCGTCCCACTCCTGACACTTCTCCCCAGGCCGTTCGACACGCGCCTGCGCGCACGTGCGCGCGCATATATCGGCGAATTTTTCGAATATTCAAATGTAGCGTAACTTTCGCGCGCTCGCTCGCGCCTCCCGCTCATTATACATTAAGAGCGACTGACGTGTCGGAGAAATAAAAAATAAATAAATAAACGAAAAAAGAGCGAGTCTGTACAGGCGCTGTGCGCCGCTTCGGGGGAGCGTCGAGTGGTGAAAGGACGACTGTACACAGTTCATACTCGGGGAAGAAAATTCTTGTGCATTTTTTTTCTCTCCTCCCGCCGCCACCTCGATTCACATGCAAATGACAAGCGCGGTTGGTTTATATCGGGTTTAACGAGCGCTTCGTTATATAGAAGACGTACGTTGGCAAAATTTTTGTTTCGTTATTTTCTTCGTTCTTTTTTTCTTTTTGGGTTTTGAACGCGCATTGTCATGTGATGCGCGTTGGGATATAAAATCAAATACGTGCGTGCGCACAGTAATGGCGAGACGCTCTCCCTTGGAAGACAGAAGATTAGATTATGTTCATCGTTAATGGAATATTGAGTTATTATAAGGAATATAATTTCGATTACACCGTTAGACCGTTCATTATACTGTAGTGTTCAGAAACTTCTAAATTTGTTACACCCTACTGTTTATAAATAAACAAAAAAGCGCAGCTTTTGTTAAAAGCGATCATTCACATAAGATTGCAGTTATTTTCATGTATAATAGAATATTGTTTGATAGTTGCATTATTATATAGAATACAGAAATAAATGTTAATATAGCAATATATATAAGGAAAACTATGTTTTAATAATAAATTTCCTTTTATTATTTATAACATATAAAACTTCAAGTGGAATCTTTGTCAATAAAAATTTTTAGTTCTTCCATCGATAAATAAGATCGATGCGTAAAAGTTAAGAGCTAAAAGAATTACTTAAAACGAAGAAATAAGGCAGAAAACGAAGGAAAAAAAGAACAGCACGAATACGAGAATACCGTTTATATGTATACGTATAGATATGTATGTTCACAAATAGAGCCCGTCAATTTATTCGGGAAGGACGGCGGCCTATGGCGGTGCCGCGTATCGACCGTTACGGGCCCCGGTCGCTGGATTTATCGTGACGTCGGCGCGTCGCGCGGCGCGCCGGTGACCGGCGCGTACGCGCGTGGAAAGGGGGGGGGGCGGGGAGCCCACGAGCGCGCATAGGTAAGTCCACATGCCCGACCGTTGACGGTGACATAAAAACACAATTCGGTATCGGCGCACTCGGTTTTAGTATATTCTATAGGCGGGCAATGACGACCACAACGGCGACGAGGCTCGTTCCACAATCGCGCCAAATTCGATGGCTGGCATTTGTCGTCATTCTGTCCTCGCCCCCCCCCTCTCTCTCTCTCTCTCTCTCTCTCTCTCTATCCCGTTACTAATTATTATTAGCCCCGGTATATATAGAAGCCTATACTCGGGTCTACATGCGTGCGTGTCAAGCGCGCGCATTGGGGATCGCGGCTCGTTGCACTTGAAAAATTCCAGCCGCGGGTCTGTCCTGCTTGATATGATTACATAAAGCGCGCATTACCTCGTATAACGATAAGATTTTTTTTACCGTAATTTTTCACTTATTCGACTGGTTTGAAACTATTATAATACGTAGTTGATATTCGAGTAAATACATGCCATCGCGGGAATAAAACTTCATCCGAAACTTCGTATTGATCTATAAATTAATGCATGATTTAGCCTCAAAATTTTCGCTCGTTCATTGCACTCTTTGATCCCATCTAAATTTCTTTTGTTGAAAATATTAAAATCTCAGATCGAAACGGTAATTAAACATTTTGTTAAATCAAAAAAAAAAAAAAAAATTAGTCTAAGCCGATTGAACTTAAATTGTATGTCATTGATAACTTAAAAGGTTAAATTTCTGAAAACGATCGCTCTAACTTTTCCGGTCAATCGATTATCAATAACTTATGTTTTATGTTTTTCTTTATTTCACAAAATTTTTGATTTGAACTATTGATTTTTCTATGGTTTCAAGACCGACTAGAAATGATTTGAAAATAGAAAAGATTCAAATGAAAATCAAACAATTACGCATTAATAGAAATTTTGGTTAAGGCCGGGTTTCTTCCGATTCGTACAGAATAATCCACATATAGAAAAGGACGTTCTTGTATACAGTATATTAGTTCATTACCGTAGGACCTTCTTTATAACGTGTTTTATGGGCGTTTGTATTAACTCCCATTTTAATTAAGAAAATTTATCAATGGTTTATTATTCAATCATCGGATTGTTGCTTCGAGATTGTGGTGAATTTAATAGGTTTTTGTATAGCACAGGACTGCATTTATCAGCCTCTTATTTAACTAAGGAACTTCTAGACTTTTATTTATGATTTTAGGTATTTGTTTTAAGTGTTCGGCTTAAGAGACAATTTTTGGGTTTTCAAAAAGCAGGCATCGGTTTCTCAGTAATTTTTTCATTCATCCGCAAACGCATATTTTAAAAATTAAAGTATTATTCTTTTATATTGCGACTGGATCATTTTTTTCTCAAATAATTGTTTAATAATCTATAATTAACAAAGTAACAAATTATTTTATTATAAATAGTAAAATACAACGATAACGAATTTTATCATACTTATGCAATAATTATTATAAGAAACTAGTTTAGTTTACCAGTCAAATTCACAAATTTTTATAAGTTCATTTGAGTGTATAAGATGCACTTATATTTTTTCTTAGTTTTTGAGAAAGCAAATGAGAGTTATGTATGAATATATCATTTTATTTTTTAACCAAGCTCGTGGTCCCACAATCGATTTGAAAGGTAAATGTAAATAATTTTTCCTATATTTACATTTTGGGAATAATAAAAATATGATAAAAAAATCTCATTCAACCTTCTTAAAATATTTAACACTTATTTAATAATTAAATATCAATGAATATAAAATAAAGATATTTTGAGCGAGTACTTTTGAATTTCATTCCCAGCTATCAAAGCAAAACTTTTTATCATATTTCCGAAGTCTATTAGATTCTCTTGGTATTGTGAAGCAAATTTAATCTGGTTGTCTTGTGATTAAATTTGTAAGAATTATAGCCCGTTAAAATAAATAAATAAATAAGTAAATGAAAAATATTTAATGCTTTAATATATGGAATAGTTTATATATTTAATATTATATAAAATTGGGCTAATTATATAAAATTATTCAACTATTGATTACTGCCCTACTTTTTTAAGCCACTTTCTTAATGTTCAATCTACTATAGATACCCTTTATGTAACTCAATAAGTATTTAATATCTATAGGCGATATACACTTGAGGAACTTTCATTCATAAATATTAACGATTTTAGTTTACTCGCTTGATCGAACTTCTATTTGAGGATAGTTTTCATTTAATTATTTTTTTGCCATATTTAAATATACCTTTAGAATTATATAAAACAGCCAATTTAAGATACATGAAATATTCATATAAGAGATTTTTGTAAATAGAAAAATCGATTTTTCAAATTTGAATTACAATATGACAATCTATTATTATTTATTAAATTTCAATATTTGGCACTGAACACAAGATTTGTAAAATAACATATACTTATATCAGCATATATTATTAATCAATAAATAAATGAATTGCTTCTATTAATATATTTGGAAATTTGGGAATTACATTTGGAAAAAATTTCTTCAGCGCAATGGACCGTTTAAAATAAGCCGCCAATAAAAAATAATGTTTACAATTAGCTTAGTGGGTCACCAGCGTACATATACAAATTTATGCACGTTTAAAAGTAAATTGAAATACTAATGACAGAAAAAAAACGAAGGGCCAGTGGTGATTTTTCTGGCGCTTCTGATATGCATGTAAAGCATATATCGTATCACGTTTTAGTATACGAACCGTAAAGGAGGAAAACATCCGCCGCGCCATGGACGAGGAGGCCCCGAGCTTATAAGCTAGCTAATTAAGTACGCGTATATATATATATATATATATATATATATATATATATATATATATATATTATATATGACGAGAAGGAAGTCGGACGCGATGCACCGCGAGAGTCCAGTTCGCTTTGAAATTGCCCCTCGTTAAGACCCACGTCGCGCGTAATTAAAAGGTGGCTCCGCCGCGTATATACATGGCCGAAATCCGTTGGAATCGAAAGAGAAAGGTTTGTATATAACAAATGAAACCCTGAAATTATACGATCTCTCGAATGGTAAAGAGCGAAGGAAACAAATTATGAGGGTCACCGGGTTATAACGAAAGAGAAATGAGCGTTTGTGATTAACGTGTAATTTGATACTCTTCGGTGAAACTAAATTGAGAATAGAAGTTCAGTGCCTCTACGGTTCGAATGAAAAACAGAGGGGAAAAAATACACGAGTTGCCCGATTGTCTATAAGAAAAAGATATTGTAGCGAGGAAAAAATGAGGTATTTTTTTTACGAGAGATATAGTAGAACCGTAGAAGCAAAATTATAATATTGCATTATTGTAGTGATGAAAAGAAAAAAAAACGCAAATGATTAGGAATTTCTTATGAGATAGATCAGAAATCGCAAGCATGACGGCTGACTGACATATCATGACCTTCATAATACAGCAATTGCGTACACCCCCTGTCTAACATATATAATTCAAGAGGCTTTGTTTTCAACTAACCATTACGTATTATACAGTGATGCAAAGCATTTCCCTTATCGATTAAATATTTGTCGGTTCTGTAGCAAGTAGTTCGTTTTCTTCAACTCAGATGAGTTACAATACAACAACAGTAATTTGAATCAAACGCGTCGATCCTGAATTGACTGAATCTGTTCTGAACTGCCAAAAGTATTATTGTTAATTTGCAAAAACGCTTACAAGACGTGGAAATATGTATTTGCTAATCAAACCATTTTTTTTTCCAGCGTACCACCCTTCTGCCCCGGTCGCTATGTAATGCTATTTATAGGTCTTTGCTTTCAATAAAAAAAAAAAAAAAAGGAAAGAAAGAAGAAGAAAAAAAATCGCACGACACTCACCGACTGCGGCGCCCTCCTCTTCCTGACCGCTGCCGTCCTCCTCCTCCTCCGGGCCGAAGACCGAGCGCAGCCCCTCGGCCACCAGTCTGCCGCTCTCCTCGACGACCTTGCTCACCGGCGGCTCGACCGGGCTCGCCCTCGGGCCCATCACCTCCGTCTCGATCCTGTCCATCTCGCGGGCCATCCTCTGGCGCGCGCACGCCAGCCCGTTCGCCTCGAACGCGCACTCGAGGATCCCCGGCTCGCGGGGCTCCCTCGCCTCGCCGGCGGCCTGGCCGGCGAGCAGCAGGCCGAGGCCGAGGGCGCCGACGACGGCGAAGACGCTCGCGAAGCTACGGCTCGTTGCGCGGCACCTCATGGCGGGAACGTCCTGTCGGCTGGCTGTGGTAGACGGCGACGGGATGACCGGGGAACTCGGTAACTCGGGGCTGGATCGTCCGCGCTGGGGAGCGTGCGAGTGTCGAGTGTGCGGCAGGCACCACGGGAACCGGCGACCGATCCGACTGAGAGTGCGTACGACGACAGGCCCGGTGTGCGTCTGCCCTCTTTTTTTTATATATAAAACCACCTCCTCCTCTTCTTCCGCTGTTCCTCGCCGACTCCCTGCCCCCCTGCCTCCCTCCCACCCTCTCTCCGCGGGCCCGTCACCTCCTGCACGTACACACGCGTACGTATACGCAGGCGACCGGCGCCTCCGCGGTGTACCTGCACCCATCGCGGTTGCGCGCGCGCGTGGTCGAATCGCCGGCGCGGGGACCGAAAGGGCCCATCGGCCAATCGGCGGTCCGGCTTTTTTCCCCCACGCCGATGCCGCCCGGGGCCTACTTTTCTTCTCCTTTTTTTTGCCCCCCTCCCCCCACCCTCCTCACACACACTCTCTCTCTCTCTCTCGCTCTCTCTCTCTGGGCCAGGCGGCTCTTCCGATGCGTGCGGGAGAAAAGAAGCTGCTCTTGCCCCCTCCTGCATTGTGCCACGGAGCCGCGTTTGCGCGATACCTGTTTAATGGAGGAATTTATTGGCGGGTCCCGTGATGCGGCCGGCGCCATCGGAACTGCATCATCGCGGAGGCGATGCGATGCCGGGGCCGTCTCGGCTCGCGCGGCATTTACGTATGCATACGCGCGTGAAAGTTGCTCTGGTTGTAAATTTTGCGGGGCGAGGGGGAGGGGGGGGCGACGATGCGATATGGGCGCTTTGACCTTATTGCACCGCGCGGGAGTCAATTAGCCGCCGCGGGTATCTCGGGTGTGCAGATGGGTCCTCCGTGTGGGATTTTTGTGCTTTGCCGGCGCAAGCGCGTCGGGAGTTTATGTATACACAGGTATATACGTTATTCTGGGATGCGTGGGCGTTTGCGCGTGAAAGAGAGAAAGATAAAGAGATATGGATACTCTTCATAAAAAGAAAAAAAAATTCGTGAAATTTTCACTGACTTGCACAGGGACTTCGATTTTGACCGAATCAGGTGTTTTGCTAAAAATCGGTACGTAACGAAAGTTCAATGATCCAAGTCTCCAACAAATTGACGTCAATTGGTATGTATAGGTAGATCAATGTTTATGTCAACAACAGTATCCATGCCAAATGTTTGAGATTATTTTGATAAAACGTGCATTTGCATACACTCTAAGTGACATTCCAAGTTTACTAAAAAACGTTATGTGTGACAAAATGTAAATAAGCTATTCACAGCATCTAGGCTTCTAGACCTGAGATACAAAAATATTATCAACTTGGCAACATTTTTGCACTATAGGTCTATTTTAAGAATAATGGTCTTTGTTATACTACTATTATACTGAAACTAAGAAAGCATTAGAACCTTTTGTTGATACCACTTGAATATCTATACTTGAATATAAAAGTTGTAATATTGTAAAATATTGATATCCCTTTCACGAAACTAAAAAAACATTGCTTTTCGCAATTTCATCAAGCTTCTTATGAACAAAAAGTATTTTCTCAATTACCGTTTTAAAAATAAACGAGCTCTGGCTTATTAGTACAAATCCAAAATCCAGTTATCTTATGTTTATTTTTGTCGATTTTTCATGTTTTTGGAATGGTAGTGCATAGTACACGTCATCGGTAACTTTTCGACGATCATTTCAAATGAAAGCATCATAATATCAACCCGTACATGTTTATTAAAAAACTAAATCAATATGAGCTTTCATTTATCGACTATTACACACATCGATGGATACGAAGAGTAGATTATTAAACCGATATATGTGTCATTTGTTTCATGTAATAAAAATATTTTTATACCTTTCATTTTATTTACTACTAATATAATTATTTATAAATTTTTTCTTCCATTGCTATTCATTGAAATATATAATTATTAAAATATTTTCTCGGTCTTCGGAATGAAAAAATTTTTAAGTAATTTTTAATTGATTTTCAAAATTCAAGCCAATACTTTCTTGTGCAGATTAAGATAAGACAGAATATTTTAAGACTCTTACAAGTCCAATACAATACGTTAATTAACAAAAATTTTTTTATAACCAGACAATATTTTTATAAATCTCTTCTTTCATTAATCATTATAGAGTATCTTTCCTTATTTATTTTTAAAGAGTAGTTAGAGATGAACAGATATTGTAGATGCGAGGTCTACGATGGCGAGGTCGCTAAATGGAGCGACAGAACTTAGTAGTTGATTAGTTCCAGGTATGGTGCAGTAGATTTTACCGAATGGACGTTTAGCGAAACGTAATGTTGCCCAAAAAAAAATTTCCGAAGGAAAATTTGTCGAGAAGTGTAATTTTTTATTTATTTCTTCATTCTTCATTCATCGTTAGTTTTATATAAATTGCCATTATACGTTTACAATTTAAAATATAAATAATGATTTCTGTTATATAATGTGTATAGTCGCAAGCCGAACTTACTACAAAAACAGTTATTTATAGTTTAAAGTGACAGTGATAGGAAAATAAAGACTATTAAAAGAAATGAATAAAACTTGCATTTTTCGGCAAATTTTTTTTTTTGGATTTTGTTTTCGCTAAACGCCTATTTGATTATATTTACCTCACTCGCACAAATTAAAATTTTGATGTCGGTCGACACAAGCACCTCTGAAAAATTTATTTGTAATTTTACTTACAAACACATCTTTGAGCTCTTTCAATAGTTATCACTATTATTTATCGATACATAAAGAGAGAGACGTTAAATAATATGTAAAAACAATATAATTAAACACAAATTTTTCTATATTAACAAGTATAAAAATACAATACAGTTTTCTAAAACGATAAATAGAATAAATTAAATAATTGATTTATAATTAAACAGAAGAACAAAAAAACCAAATTATTAATTTGAATACTTCACAATTTAAAAAATAAGCTGAGATACGTGAAATTCCTACATTAGAATAGCATAGTAATCAGACATGCATAAGTAAAGTGAAACTACTTACTACCACGCGAACTATAATTAAATAGAACACATATAAATATCAACTGTAAACCAAAAATAAAGTAAATTATTATGAAAAACGTAAATAGAAAACTTTGTCTCAAAAAACTGGAAAATTTTTAATTTGTTTATGTAAGATACTCGCATATAATGCCCACACGATTAAACTGCCCGATGGGCATTAGTATCGCAAGGATGATCATTACGCATGGACGCGTGAGCAAGTTGCTGTTCATCACCTAAACGCATCGTTGAAACTGCTGAATAACGCGTTGCGAATAATACAATATTCTTGTTGCAAAACGATTTGATTATTCAATTGATATGTGACCTGCAAACGCGATTAGCGCATGCGATCATAAATAAAAAGTAATGTTCTTACTATTTTATTATATCTTAGATTGAGTTGTTCAATAGAAACTTAATTTTATATCTAATTTGTTGATTTATTTTTTTTCAATCATACACTGATGCGGCCCCGTGCAAAAGTGATCCTAGATATATATCTCTGTTATATTTTCCAGTCCTCGATATAGAAAAGATAAAGCATTATTTCGATTTGGCTATATAATATGGTGAAAAACATGAAGGAGAAAGAGTGAAAGAGAAAGAGTGTTGGGGGGGGGGTGTGTGATCACGTTCTAGCCGGATACAGGCATTGGTATTCAGGAGAAGCTCGCCGGGTTAATATATAGGCCTGGGATAGTTCGGCACTCCAGTCTAGAGTATTATAATAAATCGAAAGGAAGGCGCGGGGATCGATCTGCATGGCATATTTGATTAGAGGCACAAAGAGGATCAATTTGATGCGCACAAGGTCGAACTTGCCCTGTAAGCGAAAGCTCGATCGGAATCCGTTTCAGACACCAGACTAATCTACTATCCCTCGACTTAGCGGCAGTTTCTTCTGGTCCGCACGAGGCTTTGGAATAATTGACTTTCTTTTAGCTTCTAAATATATATATATATATATATATATATATATATATATATATATATATATATATATGAATAATTTATTGTCCGCATAAAGTCAGGATTTTATTGAAATAAGTAAAGCAGTGGCGTGCGTACGAAAGATAATAATGCTGCTACAAGTAAGCTTTGCCAATAAAATTAAATAATTATTATTTTGAAAAAGTGTAACGTTAATCAACGGCACGAACTTCGAATAACTCTGTCGCATTAATGTCGGTATTAAGGAAAAAGAGAAAAAAATAACAAAAAATAAAAAAGCTAAAAAGAAAATAAGAAAATTGAAAACTTGTAAAACCCGTGCAAATTTTATAGCTTGCGGAACATCGGCTATAAATCTATATATTTCTGACATCTTCTTATACTCCCGTGTGCTAAATTTATATATTTTCCTTTGATAGGTTTTTTTTTATGGATCGTTAGCTATTAATTTTAGTCTATTTTATTCTTAGCACATTTTGTTTGATTCAATTAATATTTTAAGAAAGTATTGCACTATGAAAGTGGCCTAATGTAATTCATTTTTTAAGAATATATTGCACTATGAAAGTAGCCAAATTTAATTAATTAATTTTTTTCAATACACTTTTATTTGTATCAAAACATACTTTTCTTAGCATATATGTATTTTTATAAGTACATAGTGAGTTTGTTCAGAAAATTGTTATTCTTATACTCATTTGTTATATATCTTAACGATTGTAAGTGCCCGTCACTACGGCATCTCATACTTGCACATCAAGCTTTCTTTTTTAATATATATATATATATATATATATATATATATATATATATATATATGTATTGAAGGAAAATGAGGATTTTCGTCTTAAAATAATTCTTAGAAAACTTTTCTGTAAAATGAACGAATTTTTAGAACACTGATATCATTCTCCAAAGTCATTTAATGTGATGTTCAATGCGCTATAATCGTTTTTACGGAATAGTGGGATCATAAAACATCTCATTCTAATTAAAGTAACTGAATATTGCATTACCAGCATTTCCCATTTCCCATTATAGCCACGCCCGTACTATAATAATGTGCTTGGAGCATAAGCAATTGAATGATATATTTTATAAAGTGTCTTTCATCATCGCTTCATGCCCATAGTTTTCAATTTTTTCAATTCAAATGTAAAATTTAAATTAAAATAATTTACTTAATAAAAGGATTTAAAAAGGTGGCAACTCGTCCTTTTTCATCACTTATAGTGTGTAAATTTCGCACAACTCAAAGATAGACTATTTTATAATACAATCAAATTTCGGGATCAATTGTATTATATAAATTAGTAATTATATCGATGAAACCGCAAAAATATGTTAAATGTTATCCTCCCAATTTCTTTTTCTTCGGTGGCATTTTATTTACTAAAAGAAGATATTTTGAAACATACCTTATTATGTTATTTCACAATGTCCAGACTATATTTTGTTCCGTTGTAATTTCGTTGTAATGAGTCTAGTATCATTTTGAGTTTCTTGACCGAACATACAAACTTTGTTTTTTCATGATATTAAAAATAAAATTATATATTAGAATTTTATTGTTGTTATTATTATTATTATTATTATTATTATTATTATTATTATTATTATTATCATCATTTCATCATCATTATTATTATATTATATTATATTATATTATATTATAATATAATATTATAAGATAATGTTTCGGATATAGATATAAACGTAGATATAGTTATAATAAGAATAGATTATAATTTTACTTCAAACTGTAACTTATTAAACAAATTAAATATAGAATATTTAATATCATAAATATCATAAATAATCATATGTTAAATTAATTTCCTCAAGGTAATGAAATAAGAAATAATTATAAAATTATGCAATTTTTAGATGTTATATTAATATTTTTTGATTATTATAATATCATAATTTATTTATTATATTTATAATATTTAACATTAATTTATTTTATGGCTGGTACAAGCTGTTCAAATTATGTAATGAAAGGCAGCAAACGTGAAATAGATGACCAAGTCAAAGATCTCAATGTTCAGAAGTAATTTCTAATATGAAAATTAAAAAAATAAATGCATATTCAATGGACTATAACTTATTTTAATTACAATATTAAGATAAGAACGAAGTTTTAGATATAAATCCATAACTTCTATGGTTATTTATATATCTGTTCACAATTAGAGATAAACTTATTTCCCTCTCGAAATTTCAATGGGCCACTTTTATAGGAAGATGGTTCATGAATTTTGGTGTTAATTACAAAAGCAGTATCCTGGCTGTACGGCATCATCGATGGAATTTGTTGATATAACAATAAAAGATAATTACGTAGAAGAGAAATTTTAACTCGTCACCTGGTTTCCGTGAAACATCTGTTCGGTATAGAAGGCGAACATGGCATACAGTCGCCTTAATATAGTTAGGCGAGTTTCATTTTTTGATTACTTACTCTCTGGCTTATCCAAAATCAAGAGATTAAAATCCTTAGTTTCTTTATATACCGGTCATCTTGATTTAGAAAGATAGCTTTCTATTGTAAAATACTTTTATAAGGTCTAAAACTGGCAGTCTAAGAGCAGTTTCTATTTGGATATAGGATTTTCATGTTCATTGTAAGTTTCGGACAACATCGACACAGAGTTTTTGTATATTCGCGATATACTAATCGAAATCAGAATGAAAAAAGAAAACTTTTTTCTGTGTTGTTTCAATCATCAATAATGATACGTCGATGTTGCTTTCAAAAAGTAACATAAAATAAGTAAATTAAATACTTCGTTAATGGACAAATTAGAGATATAATTGAATATGAATTAAAAGTTGCTTAAAAAAAAGCTTTTAAATTTAAATTATCATTTATTTACAAATAATATATTGCCTGTAAATGTTAACGAGTGGAACGTTGAGACCCGTCTGAAACATTGTTATTTTTACTTCTATAACTGTGAATTTTAAAGTTGGAGGCGCGTGATTATAAATGACTTTATGTGTATACGTTCAATAATAAAAACTACTTTTCTCAATTTTTAGAAAGACTCTAATGCTAATAATTGGATAAATTTCGCTGTAGCTAAAATAGGACGAATACCATATATATTAGCATTTTTTTAATTAATGCCTTAGCGCTGACAACTTTCATTTAATATATATTATATTATTAGAGTGAGAGTTATTAATTATTTTATTATCATTTTGTTATTTTGTTATTTTTTATTTTCATATTTTTATAGTCGATACGGGTTTTTTTACATGAAAACAAGCATATTTACTGCATCAAGTTCAACGTTGCAATGACAAATAAACGAATATCCCAGTCGAGACATTTTTCGTTTTTTTTTCTTTCACGTCGACTTAAAATTTAAATTTCTGAAGAACGCCTGCGACGGGCATTTCCGAATTCTTCACCGGCTCTGTGATCTTTCACGAATACAGAGAAGGAGCCATGAAAGTAGTTCCACCTATAATATATTGCCGTGTGGGCCCAACTATAGATACATAGCTGATTTAAATATATAGAACCGTACCAAAGCCATTACGGCGCGTCTATATATATACACCGCCCGTAGCCCGATAGAACTGGAATTTTTTTAGGACAAACGCACACAAATTTACGATTCGGGTAGAAGTCTCCTCGTTCCAATAGCGAATTTCTGTCATTCTTGACGAAAATTACAGTTACGAACTACTTCCTGCTATAAACCCGATGCGGCCGCTTGGCCTGTGTGTCGTCGCATCTTTCGTATGACGGACAATGGTTTAGAATGCAGCGCTTGGCCTTCGTACGAAGAGATTTTATATAATGGAAGGGAAAGGTGTAAAGTGAACGAGAGAAAGAAAGAGAGAGTAAATATATTAAAAATGTGAAATTTTTACTGTTTCATTTGAATTACTCGCATTAAGACTTACAGGTTGACAAAATTTTGACACTATAAATATTTTCATTGTCTTTATATATATATATATATATATATATATATATATATATATATATATATATATATGTATGTATTTGAAAATATATGATGATATTTTTATTTAGTGGATACAAAAATATATTTTTATTCTTAAAATAGACATTACGCTAATTTGTAAAGATAATTACAAAGATAATTCTACGGTTGAATTGAAATTATAATTATACGATGCACGATGCCAATCGCTGTGATAATATTAATATAAGGGAGTTTTACAAAAGGAACATTATCTCTAAATATCTTTGCGTGACCGCATTAATCGAGAAAATGATTAAAATAAAAGTTATAACGTTGGTTTAATGCAATTGATTGACAATTTGGCTCTGACCCCATGTTTTTTTGGATGCCATTTGATGATAAACTGTTTATTACAGGTACTGATACTTTTAAAATCAAATCTGTTCGATCATCTAAAGGCATGCGAAGTTTAAACTTAATTTTTTGTGTTCGTCCTTGATTCTTAAGTGAGCCTTCAAATGACCTTGAAACCCTAAGATCAAGCGAATACTTCTCAAAACATGCCCCCACGAAGATAAGGAACTCTTATTGAAAATATATTTTTTTCTAAACATGACTTTGGGTTGTTAGGGAATGGATACCCAAACGAAAAGCGAGATTGACACTTTCCCATGAGAAAAATCAAAAAGATCATCTAATCCATGCATTAAAGAAAGTAGAATTTTTCGTTTCTTTGAAATGCAGATGAAAAAATAGTTCCTATTTAAAAGCCGAAAGATGATCTTTAAATCACCTTCAATATGACCTTGGGGTCAAAGTCAAGATCATCAACGAACTATTTTCGCAAATAAATCTGTTCTGGAAAGTTATTTACTTTAGTTCCCGCTAGCGCTATTGGTACATCCACTGTAGCTAGTAGATAAAAGAGTTGAATTGTTTTTTTAACGAATCTTAGTTATTAATAAAATCTTAATGAAATAGAGTTATATGAACAAAAAACTCTTTTTGTACTATGCCATATACCTAATTATTATTACTCATTGTCAATATGTTGACTTGTCTATATAATACGGGTGAACAATAAATGAATAGATATATAAAACTGATTTGAAAATAATGAATCTAACTAATATCTATATGTGCGCGGCTATTTCTTGAACCAATTGAAATAATGCCCCTTATACGGTGCCTTCGTAATCCTCGTCGCCGCAGTGCTCGTCGTCGTCGTCGCCGCCGTCGTGGTGGTGGTGGCGACCTCGGCATCGACCCCGACTCCATCGGCGTCGCCGCTCGTCGCCGCCGCCGCGATGTCCCGCGGGGCGCTCGGCACCAGCGTGATGTTCGGCTGGTAGCCGAACTCGTTCGAGACGTACTTGACGCGCGCGTCCACGCCGTCCCGGAACCTCGAGCTGAACTCGCCGTCCTTCCTGCCGCCGTGGAAGCCGTCCTCCCAGTGGCTGTGCGACCGCGCGATCGTGTAATTGAAGCGGTAGAACAGATCGTTCGCCATTCTCACCAGCGCGGCCTCCTCCGCCCCCGCCGCCTCCCCCTCGTTTCCCGGCCCCTCGGGCCGGAGGATCCGCTTCGCCGCCTCGACCATGTCACGAACGATCTCGTTATTACCGCCGCCGCTCGCCGTCGTGACGCTGTCGCCGCCGTCTGCATTGCCGATCGACGACTGCCGCCGCTGCTGGCGTTGCTCCGGTTGCACCGCCGGCGATGGCTCGAGCCCCGCCGCGGCCGGGGCTTCATTTTCCGTCCGAGCTGCCTGGGAGAAGTTATCGTCGCCGCTCTCGCTGTCCCCGGCATTGTCTGACGGCGCGGCTGGAATAGGAAAATTGATCGGGCCCCCGGCCCCCACCCCCGTTCTTCGGTTAACAATTTGAACGACTCGAATAGCGGCTTTATTTATGCGCGATCCAGATCGGCTCGTGGATGCAAAGACTTATATATATATATATATATATATATATATATATATATATATATATATATAATCGTTCTAATTAGATTATTGAGGAGAGCGAGCGAGTCGCGAGCGCGCGCTTTCGCAACGACGGCATGTAGGCATGAGCTGCGGTGTTTCTGATAAAGAAGCCGTTCTCACGAGATTTTATTATATTATTATAATCGATCGGGGCGGAATAAAGGATTCTAATGTAATCGGCGAACGACTTGCATCCGTTGTCTTTTGCGGCGGAATATAATAGCGCGAGAATAGGGGAAACGCGCGGATTCAACATCCATTCTAAATTCCATTGTGGATAGCTGCGATACACGTGAAAGCTGCGAAATTTAAAATGTAAATGTATATTTACCCGAAACAAGAGGGGCGCATTAAAGAAGCGCCAAAAACTTCTTGAAACGCTATTTATTATAAATAGTTATAAAACAACGATGCAATGTGAGAGTGGCGAAAAAGTAAAAGATCGTTAACAAGTAAAGGCACAAACAATTAAGGTAAAGCATAGCGTATAAGTGCAATTATGGATTTTAAAGTATATACTTAGGGATCCAATATTTTTTATATGATTTAATTATCTTAAAAGTATAATCGTTGTTGAGAAAAAAAATGTAAAAAATTTTTTAATTTTTATTACTGATTAATAACAAATTATAAAATATGCTTGAGCTACAACAATTTTTGATTGACCTATTGTGCTATAAAGTTATAGTTAATGTACCAACTAGAGTTTTTTCAATCTTTGTCTATCTCATTAGTATTTTCGAAAATTATTAGAAAATATTTTCCAGAAATACTCGTACAAAGGATTGAACACAGCATATAATTTAATCAATCACTTTTACTTGGAGTATATGTAGTAAATTTAAAAATAAGGAATACTTAAACTTTTTTCATCCAAATAGACATTCCTATATCTTTTTTTTTAATGAAACGTTGTATTAAATTCTATTATTGAGTTTCTTTTTTATTGCATAGTTATTTTATAGGTGAATCAATTTCCACACTTTTAATTCAGAATTCTTTACACTTGAATATGATATTAATATTTTTTATTTTATTTTAAAAAATCTGTTAAAAGCTTACCTGAAAAAAACTTCATCATAAATAATGCATACACATACGTAAAAAACCTTTTAAATCCATATATTTAAATATTTAATCAAAATAATTAAAATTTATTTAATCATTCCTGTGATTTTGTTTTCAGATTCTGTCAGATAATGAGATAGAAGAAATGAAGGGAGTATCTCATATAATGAAAAAAATAATTAAATTAATCTCATTTCATTGATTTAATCAAGAAATGAAGGCCTTTTTTAAAAATAATAATGCATATGCAATTAAAAATAGGTTTCAACTTTGTTCTGCTAAACATATTAATTAAAAGAAATTTGTATGTATTTATATGATTTTTCATTGGATTTTTTTAGGTAACCTTTACGAGACAATCTTTGAAAAAGTTATAGAAATGATAAACAAGGTTACAAGTTTAAATATAATAATATTTATGAAAATTTATCGCACAATATGTCGAAGTCAAAGAAATCATGTATTCGAAATGTTGAAAAGTGCGAAATATATTTGATAACTGTACAAATAGCGAAGCAAATAACTAATACCGTTTAATACAGTATTTAATTAAAAATAAAGAGAATGAAAGTCTAGGTGAGTGAAAAAGTAGGGTAAGGCATTTATTTTTTTCTTGCATTCAATAAATGTGTGTTTCAAGTGGAAGTGATTGATGGCTAACCGCTCACTGTAGACTCAACTTGTCAGTCAAAAGACATTTCATAATTACAAGATATATGTGTTACATTTTCTCTTCTGTGTTTGAAAACCTACACACATTTAAATATAAACATTTCTGCCGTAAATTCATATCTGGTTATATAATACAACAACGTAAGATTTTAGACTATGATTCACGTTAATTTTCATTCATTTATCGATACAATTAATAAAATAAATATATTGAACTAATAAATTTAAAAACAAAAAAATACGACTAAAATGTTTTATTTATATTATTTAAGTTAAATTAATCTTCATAAGAGTAATATTACTGTCTCTCCTTTAGTCTTTTTGGGACAATAAAAATTATTTTCTCAGTATTGTCTAATCTCGGTATTTGTACGACAAAGCTTTTTTCAATAGTAATCTGTTTCAAGAAATACTTATCTTAAATCAATCTAACTATACTTCTCCCATATATGCATATTAGATATATTATGTACACCTTTTGTCATAGAATAAGGAATCTACCGCGAAAACGCGTTTTACCGAACAAATTTCGCCACTAATATTGCTTTAAAAAAAAAAACATCCAGAAAAGGGAAGTATAAAATTCTACTTAATTTCCATAAAAATCGTGCTTTAGCAACAACAGCGAAACAACGGTACCTTCCCCTATTGAGCCGTGAGCTAAAATTATCGTCCTATCATGCATATATATATATATTGTATACCTTCCTCATCTGCCTCAGCGATCTTGTTCAAAACTTTCATCATTTCAGCCATCGCGAGATCCAGTTTTTTCTCCAATCGCGCCCGATGGATCCTCTTCGGCGCCTCGCTAGTCGTGATGACGGCTTCCGCGGTGGTTGCGGCGGTGGCTGCGGCAGCGGCTCTCACGAACGAGGACGTTTCCTGTCTCTCCAATTCGGGCAGCTCGCAATCCGAGCAAGATTTCACGAGGGCCTCAGCGAGAATTTTCGCCTGCTCCGGATTGTCTTTGAAGATCTCCTCTGCATCTTTCACTTTTTAAAAGGAGATGAAATATATATATATATATTAGCAATAATTAATATAAATCTATTAATATATAACGATCTTTTTCGTTAGCGGTATACATAAAGCGAACGTAATCGTGTGATAATTATATAATTATATTTGGTATTAAAGAAGTGAATAAATAAATAAATAAATATGTAGAAATTAATATAATATTAATATATGAGGTAAAAATATTTTGATAAATTGATATGAGAATAATATTAATCGGTGAATACTTACGACTGGTAATTTTTCGATGCTTCATTTTTGTAATGATGAAGTCGCCGGTTTTATCCGTCGCATACGCTGTCTCGTGGTAAATTCCGTCCGCCGTTATAAATCCGTACTCGCCGGTGATCAAGCCATCGTCGTCTGTGTATACACGTAGAGAATGTTTCGATAAAATTTTTTTCTTCTTCATGAATTTAGCAAAATATTCAGATCGGAAGAGTCGAGCGGGAATCGTTATTAATTGAGGTTTCCGCGTGATTTAAAAATGCGCACGCGCGCGCGTGTAGTAAAAGTCAAAGCCGCAAGTGCGGAGGGGAATTTTGAAATTATTTTTCAGGAGTTATTATTATTTATTTTACGGAGGGGAAACTCACTTTGACCAAGATAACTTTGTAAAAGCCATAAATATAAAGGAAGACGCTGAATTAGTCGAACACAACAGTGAGCCATAAATCATAGATATATTCCTGCGAATGCCAGATTACGGCTGGTATAGTCTCGGAATGCAGGGAAGCATTATAAAACGGTATATGTACATTTTTTTTACTTATAAGTTTTTGGTTTTTTTTTCTCACTTTTTTTTACCAAGCACTACGGAATATTTGCATATAATGTAATGTAAATGTGAATATTATTCTGGAAATATGAAATAAAGTCTAACAGTGATTTCATCACAACCAATTTGATACCCCAATTAAATTTTTCGTATATTTTTTATTAAAGTTAACAAATACTTGTACTGATCTTACAATCTTTATAAATTTATTATAATTATAAGATAACAGTCAATTTCATGCATGTGCTTCGTCCAACTTTTCGAGCCGCTTCGGCTGCTCATCAGAGACAGCTTTTTTGTATCGATAAAATAATTCGTTTAATTTATCTTTTCAAATAATTGCTACGATTTGCAAAATAGTTTTATGATTTAATGTATTGTTCTTTATGGATTTCACTGCAGATGTATAACTAAATATTCTAGTCGCAACAACTAAGTGTTGATAATTAAATGTATTTAGTTGTATTTACACAAAGTTTCTTTTCAGAACAGCATCGACATTTATTTTAATAAATATGACCAAGAGAGTGGACAAAACCGATAACAACTTTCTATCTTTTCAATATTTAATAAAAAATTAACCAGCGAATTAGTGTAATAAATTTTAATTTTAATGTATCTTGCACATCTTCAACTGCATTATATAATACCGATTAGGTTATCATTATGTATGTAACGTGGTAATTTTCATTTTTCACATAAACATAAATCAAGCATAATTTGAGTAATTTATCTTTTATAAAACTGCGCTTAAAATTTAAAACAATCTTTGCTCCTTTACATATTATCTTGCAATAAAGCACTAATCTCTATAATCAGTGTACATTTTTTTTTGGAGCTTTTCAATTTTTCAATTCAACGCTATTTTTTCTATAGGGGTAACAATTGTGAATGTATGTATGTTTTTACTTTTTTTTCTTAACGATAAGTATTATAAAGTTTGGAACTAAGATATTTATTAAAATTTATATTCATCTGAAATTTTCGATAATAATTTATTTAATAATGTAGTAGTAGGGTAAATGTTTACTTTCTAAGAAGTACATTATTAAAATATGTAAATAAAATAATAAATTATTAAAGAAAGTTTCAAATTATTTTTATTTTATCATTAAAAATGTAAAAACATCGCGTAATAATGACCCAATAGCATACGAAATTTCATGATTAATTTCAAAATATATTGTAAAATTTATTAACACTTAAAATATTTATAACAAATAAAAAATATAGATTTTTGTTTTCTAAACCTCGTCAACCATTAAACTAAGTTTATATAACTTAGATTCAAGCTTGAAATAAATTTAAATGCATAAATTAGTAAGCTTGTCCCGTTTTAATTTTCTATAGAATATTATACTTCATATCAGTGTTTTATTGAAAACATGTATCTTTCTTAACAGCATTGTTCCATCAGAAGATTGAAAAACTAATTACTCCATTTGCATGTAGTTACCTTAAAAGATTTCACCTGCGTATTGGAAACTGTTAGTGAAAAATTGTTTGATTCATGATAATAAACTTTATGTCTATTTAATAATACAATCTGACCGTAACTAAATGACCCACTAATTAGATCCTCATTTCGAATTTCATTTGAGAACTAATTAAAAGAAAAAACATTTTTAGGGTTGACGAGTCGCAGTTCATATGAACGAAGAAACGTATTATCTGGTATCATAATAATGCTGGAACGTGAAATTACGGAAATTCTAGCTGTTTATTAGGATGGGTTATAAAAAAATATTTGAATAAACGGCGCATGACGAGTGAAGGATCGTGGATTACGCTAAAGTAAAAATAAGAGAAAGAAGAAAGTAATAGAAGATTTAAAAAGAGACGCGTCGAAAAAGTCAATGATAAAATACCTATAACCAAGAATAAAGAGAAATTTTACGAGGCATATTAAGTAAAAACACGTTTTACCTGATGTAAGGCAATAAAAGAAAAGGTAAAAATACAATTGTGTAAGCGCTACTCTACAGCATGATTAGAAAATTGATAAAATTAAATTAATAACAACAAAAAGGCATCTACATGATTTAATTTAAGTCTATTGCTATGCTAATAATGGGATTTCAATTCATATTAGAAAGTAACAGACAATTACAATTGGAAATCATACAAATGCATTAAATTCTCATTTGGAGTTTGATACAAATAAATACTAATCAACTGGAGTTTACTATTAATATACTAAGTCGGAAATTCTGCAATAGCAGAAAGTTCCATTACTAGAGTGTGAAATATATTTCATATCTAAGCCTAATAAGACCCATACTAACCTTCTCATGTCCGACATGGTTCAACATCAGCCCGAATTTAATGGAAAAGTTAAGAATGTTTGAAAGAAAAATGCTAAGGCGCTGCTTAAAAATGTATCGGGTATATACAGACCCATATAAAAAATGGATATCAAACTTTAAATTATATACTAAAGCCAAAATAATTAGAATCGATATCTTTATCATTAAATTAATTAGGAATTATGTAAAATCAATAGTTAACGTCAACAACCATTTGCTTAAAAAAATCCACGAGCCAAATGAGGCAGAATCTTTAACAAAAATAAATAAAGGCTACGCATCAGTAAACGAATTCAAAATTCTGGACAAAAATAATTATATAATGAACCGTAAAGGTATCCCGATTATATACCATATACCTAGAAGAATTAGTAACAAGTGTATATATAAATATAATGACAAAATGCCGTTGAGATTTTCAACAAAAATCACGGCGAGAGACGCCAACACTATGCGAAGATTTAAATACAACTAAAAACTCATGCAAGCAAGCAAAATTAAACAGTATTAAGTCCCTGTATAAGAACTTAGCGTCTAAAATGACATGTTGTAATAATTTACTTAGAATAAAATCTTTCTTTTCGTTTGTCCTCTATTTTCTTTTTTTTTTGTTAAAATCATAAATTAGTACAGCTAGTTTTTCTCCGTTTCTTTACGAATCAACTTTTTCTAGCGACACACTTATCTAATAATTATATTGTAATTAGCGACAACTATATCTATAAGTCTCTACGTATGTAATTAATATTAAGCTTATTGTAACGAGTGTGGCTTTTATCCTATGCCACCATTTTTACTATTAATAATATGTATTTTGGTTTTTGTTATGTTTTTTCACCATCCTGTATATGTACATAATTTTCTTGAATAAAAAGCATTTATAAAAAAAAAAGTGTGAAATATATGCTTGAATTTGAAAATAATATATTTAATCATAATTATTATTTATTTCATTATAATTCAATAATTAAATAATGATAGTTAGACTGTCCTTGCTCAGAATCTGAAATAAAAATAACAATTAGTTCAAAAACTACGATTGTCTATTGACTATATAGTTCTTGACGAAGAACCCCAGCGATTCAAAACGTTGAACGACATCGACTTGGTGATCGCGGTGGGCGCAGTCAGATTGTCCTTTACTAACAGTAGTATTTAGACTAATTTTTATTTATATTTCGGATTCTACGGGGGTGATTATAAACAAGAGCAGTCTGACTGTCATTAGATTAGTATAATATATTATAGTATAAGGACTGCAAGATCGATAAAAATATTTATTAATTGAATTCAGAAAAGTCGACATATAAGTACAATTTTCAGTTCTGAATTAGATTTTTATCAATCGCAAATTAAGGCTGGAATTATATTTTAACGAAACTGCGAGTTGTATAATACAATTTTAACTAGTAGTTTAAGATTGTTAATTTCTTACACAAAGTGAAATTGAAATTATTCATGTCCTTATGGTAAAATTTTTAAAAAATATTTTTCCATGTCACGCATAGTTGTAGTAAGTAATTGAAAAAGACTAAAAAATGTAGTTAATTTACAAATAAATATTAACTTCTAACAGCTGTTTCGGCTGTCAAGTCTTGTGCATTGTGTATAGATTATATAAATACATTGTACGTTGGAAGTAAGATGTTTGTTACTAATATAATCGAACGAAATTCGAACGGTCCTAACAAACAGATCAATTTATTTAAAATGGCCAATGTTTTTAATAAAAGTCCCTGAACAGTTTTTTTTTCATCCTACTTTTATTTTCTATAAGATCGCAAGAATTATCATTAGAATTATCGAAGATACAAAAATTTTAAATCTTAGGAAATTATGAAAACTTTACTACAAACTTTCATAGTGTCATATCGTTGTAGGTATTCGGGTAATACCAAAATCTAAAGCAACACTGCAACAACGAAGGCGAAATTAAAATATTTTATATATATATATATATATATATATATATATATATATATATAAATTATTTTAAAATTTTATTTCTTAAAATTGAACTAACGTCGATTGAACTAACGTCGATATTAATAAATATTTTTATCAATTTTACAGTCTTTATAACATATAATAATTGTAACTATAAAATAGCAGTTAGACTGTCCTTGTTTGCGACCACCCCCTCAGCATTCGAAATAAAAACACTACTATTAAAAAAGAAAATAAAAATGTAAAGACCAACAGTATATTGAGTATATTTTCTTTTTATATTATTAATTTATTTTTTATTTTTTATTTTAGTAGTAGTTTTTTTTTTTTATTTCAGATTGTACGGGGGTGATTAGGAAAATGAGTAAAAGCGATAAAAACATCTGTTAGCTTAAGATTTTATTTGAATATTTCGATTAATCTTCAAAGTAGAGCTTGTAATAAGCAGGTTTGCTGAAATCTATTTGATAAAGTTGTACGTCAAGAATCGAAACGACGGCATCCATTCCAAATAAAATTATGCTTGTACGGATTATGTGAACTTCGTGTTATTAGTCTTGTGTATTGTTACTGTATTTCCTAATCGATTTTTCAGTTTATTTAATAGCACCCTTTTATTAAAATATTCGAAAAATGTTACAGTCGATCTTCGATCGTTTGCTGATTATTATTTTAAAAATTAAAAAAACAAACTTTCATTAAATAATAAAAATCTATTAATAGTCTATTTAAAAAAGAGAAAAAAATAGACCGATTCAAAACTTTGTGTCTCTTATGTTATTATTTATATTTAACATAAAATCACAACCTCCTACCTTTTCTTTCGGACCGATGCTGAAAGTCGACGATGTTGAATGTGAACTCGTACGGTCTGATCTCGTTTTCCGTGACATTCTGCGCCTCGACGAGGCCGACGACGGGGCCGACCGCGAGGAGGCAGCAGTACAACGACAACACCGAGCACCCCGCGCGGATTATCTGAAAATCCATTGCAAGCGGGCGAGACCGCGAAAAAGGTGTATTAATAAAAAAAAAACAAAAACAAAAACAAAAACAAAAAGCAACAGAAACGGGCAAAAACGAACAGGTGGGCGAGATCGGTCAAGTCAGGGGCGTGATAATTAGAGTATGTACGGGAGGTTGTGGGGGAGGTGTTTCTGGATCCTCGGAGCGACGATTTTTTTCTTCAACCGCTTTTCGTGAAAATAAAACGTTTATATTTGCCAAAAGCACAATACGCGAATTTACAACGAATATC